>CM055116.1:496168696-496768696 GCA_029206835.1 Rana muscosa | reverse complement strand
GAATGTTCTATGGGGTCAGCTGACCCCAATTGACCAATCCTGCTCCCAGGGGGTCCTGAATTCTTTCCCCAGTAACTGGCCAGCTGACCCAATCCCTGTCTTTCCCGCCTGAATACCCTAACTAGCCTATCCTAGGCTCAGGAATCTTTCCCCAGCAACAGTTTACCTGACCTATCCGAAGGCTTCCCGCTTAATTTCAAGTGAGGGAAACCTTGAAACTGCTCCTGCCAAGAATCCCATAAGGAAAAGGGGAGCCTTGAAACAGTCTTATCCCCTTTTCCTCACATTCTGCATGGAAATTTGGCGTTTTATATTGCAGGCCTGTAATTCTTAGGAATAACTCACTAAAATCTGTCCAAACAAGAGTCTAGCAGACATCCCGGGTATGATAAAGTTCGAAAAAAAAAATCATAAATTATAATAAAATAAATAACTATAAAATAATTATAACAAATAATATAATAATAATAATAAAAGTGTTTTTCAGTGTTTGATGACGAATTTCCCCACAAATCGCTATCGCTTAATTCTGTGAGTGATTCTAATTTATTATCGCTGTTTTCTAGCTGGTCTAAAGCCACTTTTGACATAAAGGGACACTTTTTGGTTGCTATGGACAATCTCCAGTTTCCAGGCAGAAAGAACAGTTTTTATTATATAAAAGTGCATGCAGGACACTGGGCAAACCACTAGGGACAAAGGGGATGTGCAATTATTTTATACAGTACTGTAATCTGTAAGATTACAGTGTACTGTATGTGTACTGTGTTTTAACTTTTTTGAATTTGGCGCCGATTTCCGTCCCCGTGCGTTGTAACGTCGCAGGGAACGGAGCTTGGCGGCACTCGGCAGTGTGTGAATCAAGTGAGGAGACACGGCTCGATCACACAGCGGGGAGGCATCGTAGGATCCAGGGAACAAGGTAAGTAACTCTGCCTGGATCACTGCGATGCAATCCCGAGTCTGGCTCGGGGTTACCGCTTTTGGTGCTGAAATTTCACCCCGAGCCCGACTCGGGAATACCGCCAGGGGGATTAATAAGACTCATTGTCTATTACTTGACTGCAATTCTATTTGTACTCCGTATGTTATCAGTAGTCATATATGTTACATTTAGTATACCTTTGTACTTGTAATGCCTGGACAGATAAAGTTTTACTTGTGTCTATTGTAATCTTTATAATCAATAAAAAATCATTGAAGAGAGAAAAAACTCTTCTGGACTAAAATAGTGGCAATGTACACATAGGATAACACTATTTGCTTCTAGAAGCAGAAAAAAAATGTTCAAAGGCTGCTGCTAGGAGCGTTTTTTTAAGCTAGTGTGCACGGAGCCTAAAACCTAACTGCTAAGTGTGCAACAGGCTTCGAACATAAAAAAAAAAAAAATCAAAAAGACAAGCAACCGATCATGATCAGCTTTTGAACAGCATTAAAGTGGTTATAAGGGCAGAAGTTTTTTTTTTTTAATCTTAATGCATTATATGCATTAAGATAAAAAGCCTTTAGTGTGCAGCAGCCCCCTAATACTTACCTGAGCCCCATCTCTATCCACTGATGTCCACGAGTCCCTCGGCTATCTGGGACTCTCCCTCCTGATTGGCTGAGACACACCATTGGCTCCCGCTGCTGTCAATCAAAGTCAGTTTGCCAATCAGGAGAGAGAGGAGGCGAGGCCGAACCACAGCTCTGTGTGTGAATGGACACATGGAGCTGCAGCTTGGCTCGGTTGCCCTCATAGCAAACTGCTTGCTGTGGGGGCACTCGACAGGAGGGTGGGGCCAGGAGCAGCAAAGAGGGTCCCGAGAACAGGAGGATCCGGGCTGTCCTGTGCAAAACCACTGCACAGAGCAGGTAAGGATAACATGTCTGTTGTTAAAAAAAAAAAACAAGACTTTACAATCACTTCAAAGTTGTATTAAACACCAAAACCAATATTTATTGCATTGCAGGCTTCTCATTTTTAGAGGTGGTGGATGCATTTATGTTTAGGCTTTTTCACCTGATGATCCAGCCAGTAAGTCTGTTATTTTTCTGTTAACTTCCTTTGGTTTTGGTATATTAACTTACTTTAACAGACCAAGCTGTCTGGTAACAGTGGCAGTTAGAGTGCTGAGATTTAAAACATTTAACACTGAGAGGGCTACCTACAATGGTCAGATTTTTTTAACCACTAGAGGCCCGTGCTATAGCCGAATGACGGCTACAGCGCGGACCTAGAATGCCGGGAGGACGTCTATTTATGTCCTCCCCTTTCCTCGTTCCCCGCGCGCGCTCCCTGGCGGCCGCAAGGTCCGCCAGGTACCCGCGATCGCCATTTACAGAGACAGGGACGTGGATCTCTGTGTGTAAACACAGAGATCCACGTCCTGTCATGGAGAGGAGACAGATGGTGTGTCTCTTGTACATAGGGACAACCATCGGTCACCTCCCCCAGTCAGTCCCCTCCCCCCACAGTAAGAATCACTCCCTTAGGTACACTTAACCCCTTCAGTGCCCCTAGTGGTTAACCCTGTCACTGCCAGTGTAATTTTTACAGTAACCAGTGCATTTTTATAGCACCGATCGCTGTAAAAATGACAATTGTCCCAAAATGGTGTCAAAAGTGTCCGCCATAATGTCGCAGTTGCAATAAAAATCACTGATCGCCGCCATTACTAGAAAAAAAAAATGATAAAAATGGCATAAAACTATCCCCTATTTTGTAACCGCTATAAATTTTGCACAAACCAATTAATAAATGCCGATTGCGATTTTTTTTTTACCAAAAATATGTAGAAGAATATGAGAATATGAGAAAAAAAAAATATATATTTTTTTTTGGGATATTTATTATAGCAAAAAGTAAAAAATATTGTGTTTTCTTCAAAATCGTCGCTCTTTTTTTGTTTATAGCGCAAAAAAATTAAAACCGCAGAGATGATCAAATACCACCAAAAGAAATCTCTATTTGTGGGAAAAAAAGGACGTCAATTTTGTTTGGGAGCCACGTCGCACGACCGCGCAATTGTCATTCAAAGCGTGACAGTGCTGAAAGCTGAAAATTGGCCTTAGCAGGAAGGGGTTTTAAGTGCCCAGTAAGCAAGTGGTTAATTTATGTCGATGTCAGTGTATTTCTAATGACACCCCAAACACATGCAGTGTGTTAGCCTGCACAGGATCGCCTGGTACCGCAGTATCATGCGATTCAGCTGAAGTGCATTTTAAAAAGTAGTGCATGCACTACTTTTGATGTGATCCAGTGCGATTTCAAACCATTCAAATGAATGGGCAGAAAATGTCCCCACAAAGAAATTGCTTAAGCCTAAAAAAGAAGATAAATGCAGCCACAACATTTTAAATTCTGGTAAGCTGTAATACATTACATTGTTTTTTTGGGGGTTTAATATCGCTTTATTTATATGTTTATGTGATATATAGTTTACGCAGTCATAATCCAGGCAAACTAAACGGTGCTCCAAGATTTGTCTTCACAAGTTTAGGAGCCACTAAATCAGTTATGCCAGTCATTAAACGAATGCTATTTACCCCACTGAGGTTTGATACACCGAAATGTTTATTATTGCCTAGAGACGATCTGTCAATCCACCACAGCCTGGTCAATAATGATCCCTACAAAATGAGCTAATAAAAGGCAGTCAAACAGCAAAAGCAGCGACAACATGTTAATTAGTTAAAGATGATCAGTTTACCCATATAAACACTACTGAAAAGCCATGTAGTCTGCTTTGCAGAAGCTGCATGACAGATGCAGCTAAGACATTAGCCTTTTTCTCTTGGGGAAATAATATCAAATGAGATTTGGCAGAGAGGCTGAAAAGGAAATCACATAAACACAATGCTGATCACAACAGGGAAGCTGCAAGCAAAAGAATAGAAATAAAAGACATCCCTATGGTGTCATTACTGCTCCGAAATACATCTAATTTGTGCAATATGCCCATTATATTCATTAATGGTGTAGAAACCTGGCCTTAATCACACAATAAAACATTACAACAGAAAGGATATAGTTACTTTACTAGGTTGAAGAAAGTCATACGTTTGTTAAGATCAAAAAAAAATAAAAATATGTAGAGTATACCCAGAAATGCAAAACATAAAAAGCATGATCCAATTTGCTTCAACGGAGAAGTAAATCTTTTTGTGACAACCTTTGTAACAGCTGCATAAATCTTCATATCCCCTTAGGCCCGGTTCACTCGGTCGCCTGAGGAGTCGCGTCCCGCTCTGTACTATGGAACCGTTCTAATAGGAGCAACCTGAGTCGCTCCGACTTAGAAAAAGGTTCCTGTACTACTTTTGGGGGCGACTCAGGGCGACTTGCATTGACTTCTATACAGAAGTCATTATGCAAATCGCCTCAGGCGGGCGTCTCAAGTCGTCTTGAGATCGCTCCGCCGAGTCGCCCCCGAAGTCGTGCTGCCCCTGTGAGAACCGGGCCTTATTGTTGGGAAAGTGTTTTAATCTGCCTTATCTGATTGAGCTAAAGTGCCTTCAAAAAGTATTCATACCCATTGAAATTTTCCACATTTTGTAAATGTATTTGATTGGGATTTTATGTGACAGACCAACACAAAGTGGCACATAATTGTGAAGTGAAAGGAAAATGATTAATGGTTTTCCAAATTTTTTACAAATAAATATGTGAAAAGTGTGGGTGTATCTGTATTCAGCCCCCCTGAGTCAATACTTTGTAGAACCCCCTTTTGCTGCAATTACAGCTGCAAGTCTTTTTTGTGATGTCTCTACCAGCTTTGCACATCTAGAGAGTGACATTTTGCCCATTCTTCTTTGCAAAATAGCTCAAACTCTGTCGGATTGGATGGAGAGCATCTGTGAACAGCAATTTTCAAGTCTTGCCACAGATTCTCAATTGGATTTAGGTCTGGACTTTGACTGGGCCATTCTAAAACATGAATATGCTTTGATCCAAACCATTGTAGCTCTGGTTGTATGTTTAGGGTTGTTGTCCTACTGGAAGGTGAACTTCCATCCCAGTCTCAAGTCTTTCACAGACTCTAACAGGTTTTCTTCTAAAATTGCCCTGTATTTGGCTCTATCTATCTTCCCATCAACTCTGACCAGCTTCCATGTCCCTGCTGAAGAAAAGCATCCCCACAACATGATGCTGCCAATACCATGTTTCACGGTGGTGTGTTCAGGGGGATGTGCAGTGTTAGTTTTCTGCCACACATAGGCCCATTTCACACTGGGGCGGTGGCGTCGGCTTCGGTAAAGCGCTGCTATTTTTAGCGGCGCTTTACTGTCAATTTCGCTGCGCTATTCGGCCGCTAGCGGGGCGCTTTTACCCCCGCTAGCGGCTAAGAAAGGGTTAAAACCACCGCAAAGCGCCTCTGCAGAGGCGCTTTGCCGGCGGTATAGCTGTGGTGCCCCACACTGCTCCCTCACCGCTCCAAAGATGCTGCTAACAGGACTTTTTTTACCGCCCTGCTAGCGCACTGCTCCAATGTGAAAGCCTTTTGCACTGGAGAGACAGCAGCGGCTGTTTCAGGTCGCTTTGCAGGCGCTATTTTTAGCGTTATAGCGCCTGCAAAGTGACCCAGTGTGAAAGGGGTCATAGCGTTTTGCTTTTAGGTCAAAAAGTTACATTTTGGTATCATCTGACCAGAGCACCTTCTTCCACATCTTTGCTGTGTCTCCCACATGGCTTCTCACAAAAATGCAAATGGGACATCTTATGGGTTTTTTTCTTGCCACACTTCTATAAAGGCCAGATTTGTGGAGTGCAGGACTACCTGAGTCCCACCTGAGTTGTGGATCTCTGCAGCTCCCCCAGAGTTATCATGGGCCTCTTGGCTACTTCTCTTATTAATGCTCTCCTTGCCCGGCCTGTCAGTTTAGGTGGATGCCACGTCTTGGTAGATGTGCAGTTGTGCCATACTCTTTCAATTTTCTGACCTCAAAATCATTGAGCCACTCTGGGGAGATCTTAAACATGCAGTTCATGCAAGACAGGCCAAGAATTTACAGGAACTGGAGGCTTTTTGCCAAGAGGAATGGGCAGGTTTACCATCTGAGAAGATAAAGAGCCTCATCCACAAATACCACAAAAGACTTCAAGCTGTCATTGATGTTAAAAGGGGGCAATGCACCGTATTAAGAACTGGGGTATGTAAACTTTTGATCAGAGTAATTTGGGTAGTTTCTGTTGCCATTATGATTTAAAAAGAATAAACACAGTTGATTGATAATAAATGGCTTCAGCCAAACACTAACCATGAGTGAAAGAAAAGTTTTTGTGTTATTATACATATTCTCTGAAAAATGACCAAGAAATCATAAATTCTGCCAGGGTATGTAAACCTATGAGAACAACTGTGTGTGTGTGTGTATATATATATATATATATATATATATATATATATATATATAATGATGCTACAAGTAATATATATATGGAAGCATTATAGTGGTTGAAAATAAAAACTGGTCCTTTAAGTTCTACTGTTAATGAAATGTATTAGACAAAAAAACACACAAGTGCTGCAACTGTCACTAGCCTCTTTAGATCTAAGCAATTATTGCTTTAGTAATAAAATACTTGTGATTTTCTTTAACAAATTATTTTTGGGAAAAATATAATGATTTTACAGTCAACACTATAATTTTTAGGAGTACAATTACCATTAGTGGAGTACATTGGCCAGGGTCCATTAGAGGAGCTTATTGAGCAGGGGCCATTAGTGGAGTGCACTGATCAAGGATCACAAGTGGAGTGCATTATCTCTACTTCAGGTCTACCACACACATATTTATATTTAAAGGCTGTTAATTTTTTTCTAATCTGCAACATTATAAATGCTAAAAAAAACTGTTCCTGCAATGCTCTATAGCAAAAATGATCCACAGTCTAAAATCCACTGAATACCAAACTCCTTTGTTCGCAAGAACAGTTATCATATCAGAAATTGTTTAAAAATTAACTGAAATCTAAAATAATTCTTCAAATTAATTGATGAACAGGGCTTTTACTGGATTCCTGATAAGGGTTCATGTCCGGCTCAAACATACTGTCACAAACTGTGGAAAATGTCCTTACCTCGAGCTGATCCAGGACATGAAAGTACAACCCTTACCCCATCTCAGCTGGTTTTCCTGAAGGTGGAGTCTAAGGGGAAACTGGTTTTGCATTAGAGACCTCTTCAGTGGAGTCTGGACTTAGCTGCAAGCTACCCCCAAGTCATCTAACAGGAACACACAGAGAGATTGGGGACAGGAAAGCAGAAGGGCAAACTGGACAGTAGAGGACTAGACTGTAGTTGACTAGACTATAGTAGCCTGGACTGTGGTGTACTGGATTGTAAAAGACAGGACTGGAGTGGACTAGACTCTACCAGACTGGACTAAAGCAGACTGGACAGCAGTGGAGTACACTGTAGCAGACTGGACAGGGCTAAACTGAAGCAACTTGGCTCTAAATGCATTACAGACTGGCAACCAGGCCCCAGATGCACATGGGAGTTGTGCAGCCGGGACACCCCGGGCATTACACATAAATATCCATGGCTGCGGGAGATGGAGTCACTGCCTGGAGCAGGGAAGGTGACACTGTGACATTGTCAGTGGGAGGCTCTGGCTTCATAATAACCACCGGCTGCAATCTTAGTATTATAATGAGAACAGCTGCAACATTTGCATCCCTTTAGGTGGGCATAAACCTTAAGGCTCGCACACACTATAATAAAATCGGGCGAACATTTTCATCCAGAGAATTTTCGTACGATTTTACGTGTACACAACTTTCGACAGCCGATTACGAATTTCTGTACAAAAATTACCGTAATTCCCCCCAAAAAATAATTGTACGGGAACAGAACAAACGATTTCCGTTTAATGTGTACCATTTTCGTATGATTTTCGTACCAGATTAATCAGAAAAGAAAGACTGCGCATGATCAGAAACAATTAACAACAAAAAAAAAAAAGCTTTTGTCGTACGAGAATTTTCGTGAGAATTTTCATTCATCAGTTCCGATTTGCTGTGAAACATCGAGAAAAATCAGACGAACGTTTGCCCGATTTTCTTATAGTGTGTACCCCACTTTAGAGAGTAACTTACTTAAAGCAGATATTTAGGCTATCCATTACCCCGCCTTTTAAATGATGGCTCTCCATTTACTTGGATACATTTAAGCATAGATCAAGTAAACACATTTTTTCATAATTTTCTATGCAGTCATGTTACTGCAAAGTGCCTTCTCCTGTGTGTAATGTGCAGCTGGTGGGTAGGAACTCTCTCCCCCACTGGCAATGCCTAGGGCTGTGGTCACCACTGCCCTTTGTGATACAGCCCTGTTGTCTGAACTTCCACATTATACAGAGGAGAAGGAACTTTGCAGCCATAGACCGCATGGAAAAACATAAAAAAAAAAAGGAATTTACTTTTCAATGTATGCTAAAATGTATTCAAGGCAATGCAAGGGAAGTAATAGGGAGGCAGCATTTAAAAGGTGATTTATTGGATAACATAAACCTCTCCTACAAATATGGGGGATACCTGATATTTGACTCTAAGTGCTGACTTCTCGGAAAAGCATTGAGGCAAGCAAACAAGCAGGAATGGAGACTTCTGAAGGCATTTAGTACTCCAATGCTATACAATATTATTTAAAGGCTAAGTTCACCTCTGTTTAGCTTCTTTTTTTTTCTAAATTCAAACTCCCCATGTACCAATATAGCATTAATGTACTTATTTTGCAAAAATAAAACAGCTTTCCAATAATTCTACAGCTGCTTACCTAACTCTCTTCGTAGCTGTTTAAACACGCCGCTCGATTACTTCTGCCTTACCTCCTGGTCAGACTTTAGGTCACGACACAGGAAGGAGGTGACCAGCTGAGAGTAGATAAGGCGACCCGTAAAAACTTGTAACGGAAGTGACGTTCCATCATGGCCATCTTGATACACCTCGCACTCAGCCGCAGTAAGCCTACAGTCTGAGGTCGCCAAGCGGACATCTTTTTACACCCACCAAAGTGGTAAAAATAAGTGTGAAATGCAGGACTTTGGTGGGTGTAAAAAGATGTCCGCTTGGCGACTTCAGACTATAGGCTTACTGCGGCTGAGTGTGAGGTGTACCAAGATGGCCTTGACGGAATGTCACTTCCGTTACAAGTTTTGACGGGTCGCCTTATCTGTTCAGATTTTTTTTTCTAAATTCAAACTCCTCATGTACCAATATAGCATTAATGTACTTATTTTGCAAAAATAAAACAGCTTATATCGTGAAATACATTATTTAGAAGTCTGTGACACTGTTTTGATGTTGAATTTTAAAAGCAGCGGTCTTCTGTCAGATTAGAAAAAATTGAGATCAGCAGGCTTGCCGATGCTTTTAAAATTCAACATCAAAACAGCATCACGGACTTCAAAATACTGTATTTCATTATATAAAGTCAGTTTAGTGGTAAAAATGAGTTTGAAATGCAAGATTTCGGTGGGTGTAAAAAGATGTCCGCTTGGCAACTTAGTGTGGCTGAGTACGGGGTGGGGTGTACCAAGATGTCCGTGACGGATTGTCAATTCCGTTACGAAATCTGACGGGTCGCCTAATCTGACGGAACACAGGGCGTGTGCTAATGAGATTATCTGGTCAGCTCCTTCCTGTGGCATGACCTACAGTCTGACCAGGAAGTAAGGCAAAAGTAATCAAGCAGTGTGTTTAAGCAGCTACGAAGAGAGTGAGGTAATCTGGTGTAGAATTAATGGAAAGCTTTTTTTTTTTTTTGCAAAATAAGTACATTAATACTATATTGGTACATAAGGGAGCTGGAGTTTAGGGGGGGGGGAGGGTAAACAAAGGTGAACTTAGCCTTTAAACTGTTTACAGTTTTATCAAATAACTTAAATTGCAGATTGAATTGGGAATGTACTTGTTACTGGTATTAAATTACAAAATGGCTTGTGTGGCAACTATACTGTATATGTTATATTCATTTTCACAAAAGGTGGTGTTACTCTATAAATCATTCAAATTATTTTAAGAGGTAGAAATGACCTCACTTTTTCTGTTGTATAATAGCTACACCACAGATTTTGTTCTTTTTTTCAAGTTATGGATTAGCGCTCATTGTGAGAATACAAAAAAAAGCAACATAAAATATATGTAAAAGTTCAGTAGTTCACTGCATACCTCCTATAAAATTCAATGCAAGGTTTGATGATTTGCCTTGGCATTTGATCTAGTTACAGGTCACTTCCCAGACACTACTTAACTCGCTCAATACTGTGACATGTGCCAATGGTCCAAACTGCAAGTGAACTGATTTTAAATGCTTGCTGAACTAAGACAAATGGGAACAGAGTATCATTAGATGTTTTCATTCACAATGAAGCTGCAAAATGTTTCCAATCCATTTACATCCGAGTTATCAGATTCCCTTAAGTATTTTACTCATCTAGCTAACTGACAGGGATGATTATAGTGCAATGCACTTCTGCATGACCCATCAAGCTGGCCAACAACTGGGAGCACTTGTTTACCGAGAATGCATGGTTGAAGTAGTGTATGATTAAGATATACTGTACATACACTGTTATTCTGTTGTTACTATTCAAAATGTTTCCATTCCTAGCTAAAAAGTGACTGCACCTACAGTATCTCAGTGCTCTGTCCTATTAGACCACCCAGATGAATAACTTTAAAACAGTCCTAATGCCATCTACAGCAACATAGTCTGCCCACCTTTCTAGTATGGTCAGCATTAGGGACCAATGGCAAGAAAATGAGCAATGTTGCATTTGAGGATTTTTTTTTGCCCATGTTTATTCATCATTGAAGAAGAAGAGATAAAGGTTTACCCTCTCAGAATATTCAGCCTCCTGCCTGTTTTGTTACCCAGTTGGTGTGGGCAGGTTCTTTACTTGTTTAAATTGATTTTAAATGGTATTTCTGTTTTAAATATCAAACATGTTATACTTGCCTGCTCTGTGCAGTGGTTTTGCACAGAGTAGCCCAGGTCCACCTCTTCTTGGGTCCCCCGCCATTGCTCCTGGCTCCTCCTCTTCTCAGTGTGCCACCATAGGAAGCCACTTCCTATGGTGGCACACCTGCAGGTTAGATCTCGAACCGTGCTGTCTATGTCCATTGACACAGACAGTATGTCTCGGGACCAATCTCCACTCCCTCATTCCAGAATTTGATTGACAGCAGCAGCAGCAGCCAATGGCTGCTATCAATCTGTGAGCAATCTGCCTCAATCTGTAAGAAGAGAGAAAGTAGGGAGAGCCACTGCTCCCCAGCATGGGGCTGAATCGAGAATGGGCTCAGGTAAGTTTACAGGGGAAGGTGGGGGGGTGGGGCTGTACACAGAAGGTATTTTACTTTAACCACTTGAGCTCTGGAAGATTTTACCCCCTTCATGACTTTAACTGGTAGTTTCACGGTCATGCAATGCTGTACCCAAACAAAATTTTAATATTTTTTGTCATACAAATAGAGCTTTCTTTTGGTGGTATTTGATTACTGGGTTTTTTATTTTTGGCGATATAAATAAAAAAAGACAGAAAATTTTGAAAAAAAAACAATATTTTTTTCTTTCTGCTATAAAACATATCCAATAAAAAAAGTTAAACAACAAATTTCTAGATTTTGGCCAAAATGTATTCTGCTACATTTTTTTGGATATTGAATGGTTTGCGTAAAAGGTATAGCGCCTACAAACTATGATATACATGCTGGAATTTTTATTTTATTCATTTTATTTTCTACTACTAGTGGCGGGGATTAGCGACTTATACTGGTACTGCGTTAGGGTAGTGGCCAATCTAACACTGACACTGGTGGGAACTGACTAACTTCCACTGACATCACCAGTGACATTAATACGGTGATCAGTGATAATACTACTCACTGTACTAATGACACTGGTTGAGAAGGGGTTAACATCTAGGGTGATCAAGGGGTTAAATATGTGCCAAACTATGTGTAATGTGTGAAAAGTGTGCTGATTTCTACCAAAGATCTCTCAGCTTGCAAAGCAGGGAATACAAAACTGACAAATCATCTCCTTTGCCCAGAGCTCTGGGCTGTGATTGTACACAGTTATTCAGCAGGTCCTAGCCGTGAATTAATGAGCAAGACTTGCTGACAGGTTCTCGCTGTGTACAATCACAGTGGGAGCAGGGCGGGGGCACGCATGCACGTGCTCTAAACCCAGAAATAGGCAGTGACAATGACATATGGGTACGTTGTTGTGCCTATAGTGGTTGCTCGACCACAGTATATTGCGGGCAGGTGGTCACCAAGTGGTTAATGCATAGAAAAAACACAACCACTTTAAGCAGCATCTTACTTGAGTTGAGTTGAGTGGTATCTTAATATACCTCATAGCAGAGTTCCTGGGAAAAGAGGACCCAGGAACCAAGAGCAGCACAGAGCGGCAGAAAGGGTGGAAGAAAGAGGCTACGCAGGAAAGGCTTGGGTGAAAAGCCAAGTCTTCAGTAACCCGCGGAAGACTGGGATAGTAGGGACCTCCTGGAGCTCGACAGGGAGGCTATTCCATAATACGGCACCCTGGTGGGAGAAGGCCCGACCACCACGCCGGATTTTCTTGGGCAACGAGATGTAGAGGAGATCTTTGCCGATAGATCTAGATAGAGTGATCTGGTAAGAGCTCGTTTATGAAAACGAGAGCAAAGATAGCTTGGGGCCAGGCCTCTCATAATCTTAAACATGATACATCCTGCCGTAAATAAGGTGCGATAGTGGACCGGCAGCCATTGCAAGGCACAGAGGACAGGGGTGATATGATCCCTCAACGGGACATCCATGAGTAACCTTGCCGCAGCATTTTGAATAAGTTGAAGCTTCTGCACTAACATCTTTGGCAATCCCAGATAAAGAGAGTTGCAGTAGTCTAGGCAGCTACCTATCGTGGCACAGATGACTGTTTTTCTGTCCGAGATATCCAGATATTTAAACAGCCCCTCGGTGTACCAGTGATAGGCAGTGTACCACTGGCATATATGTGAGGTGTCAATCTAGTTAATGTGTCTACCTGTTGGACCAGACAGGCCTAGGCACATTCTCTTGGCATGGCCTCACTCCCACTACTGCAGCAGCAACTGCTTCCATTGGAAAGATGCCTAAAAGCAAGCTAAAAGCTAAAAGCAAGCTATTCTCATTTCTGGACAACACACACCTGTTTCTCATTAGCCTTTTCAACTGGGCTACCAATTCACAGTGCCCGTTCACACCAGGAAACCCGCCTTCTGTGCACATCTCCCACACCGCACAGTGTGTTTGACTACCCTGGGTTGCATTGCACTGCACCTCATGTGAATCGGAAGCGTTTCTGTGCGATTCCTGGTATAAACTGTCCCTCAGCCTTTAGACACCCATTCACTGCCAGAACTGGTTCTGCCAGTGTCCTTTACCACCTTAATCATGTGACAGATGTACTGGCTATCAAACACAAAAAAGTCATCAAAATGTGTTTGCCAATGGCAGCATACGTTGGCATTCAAATGTGTTTTAGCGTGTGGAAATCATTTGTGTGTACGGTAGGTGTTATTTATAAGCCTGTGTTTCCCCTGTATTTGTGCTTAAGGTGATTAAAACTACATTAGCGCACTTGCAACAACTGAACTGAGTACTATGCATGATACTTTTTATATTTGCAATACCATTTACATTTTCTGGAAGAGCTTTTGGGGTGTTCCCTTCTTCTCGGTTTTGGCAGTTCATTCCCTCCCTGTATTTTGTTCCTTTCCTGTATCTGTGAAATATATATTTAGCTCACTCATTAATGTGTTTTCAAATCCCATTTCCAATTACAGTTTTTATCCAATAATATGTAATATCACATAGTAGCTATGTAGCTTTGATGTGTATTAAAGAAAGTTGTCCAATTTTCATCTGTATGATACTCATTTGTCATGCTATTGCTTTTAAATGAATGACACTTCCAAATACATATGCGCTAGTAGCTATGATTGATGTGGAGGTTTCCAATATCAATTTAACCTATGAAAGCTGTCAATTTTAAAACATAAAACTAATTGTTATATTTTATTCTGTAAAGTAAACAACATAATTCACATACCACATGCATAAAAACTGTTGAAAGCACTGTAAAATATTTTTTTCATTATTAAGACCGCTGAAGGTGTGAAAGCTAGAGTTGGCAGCTAGCAGCCAGTTGGTGGTCATCATACTTTAGCTTGAAGGAGTCCAACAATAAAATCAAGGTTGGTTGCTATGGGTTACTGCAGTTTGCACACAGTAATAAATACAACTGACTCTGTCTAGCTTCACACCGAAAAAGAGAACCCAGTTAAATGCAAGTGCCACAGTAACTGCCATTTTACTTTGACAGATGGTTCTGATGATGAAGCTGAAATAAATTGTATGGAAGGCAAAAGCATCTGCAGGGACAATCATAAACCTTTGCTATGGGGTATTAACAGACCTAGCAAAGCATGAAAAAGAGAGATCTCTGCTCATGGCTATTTCATTTTGTCATGACCTTAGCTCTATAAAGCTTAATTGTGACCTATTGATGTAGTCAAGTGCAGCTAGTTTGTCGCTTCTCATTGTAACATGCATCAACTCCTGTGTTGCATACATCAGCAAAAAGACCAGATCCCAACGTCATCAGTATATTCCTTAGGTTATGTAAGTGTCATTTATGATTAATCTAAATATGTAGCTTTCTTGCACAGTACAAATTGCAGAAGCATATGTTTGTTTTATCAAGTTTAGAATCCATTTGCAACATATAAACAATATAAACAGGAGGGAATGCCAAAACTATATATACAGTATAGATATACAGTTTATATGTCTGATAACCCTACTGGCAGCGTTATTATTTGGTACGAACCCTAGTGACATTGTAATGTAAATAAGGTTAAAGCACACATGTCCTTTATTAGGAAAATATAACATAAAGTTAGATCTGTTCAAAACACATTGTCATGCTTTTTTAACTATGTATTAAAAATATGCTTATTTTAGGTTGATATATTCTAGGAGTGTAAATCAATATTTGTATTTCACATTTTAAAATTGCAAAAGGATTAAAGGAGAATGAGAAAAAAAAATACATGCTCCCATATTGCAAAAAGCAAAAATGTGCATTTATTCGATTTTTTTTTCCTCGTGCTCAGGTCTGTATAGAGCTACAGTTCTTCAGTTACAGAGCTGGACGAAGTATAAATGGACTTCAAGTGCTCACCATACTTGTGTTTTATTGAGAACTACAGTCCCAACTGGTTGCAGATGGTACTTGAATTTTTTTTTTTGTTCAAACTCTTTAATGAAACAGCTTTACAGGCAGAGCCATGAACAGCTGAGACAAATTCAAATATGACTCTACATGGTGGGGAAAAGAACCCCTGGATTTTGTAGTTGGGAGGGCTGTGAATTCTGATCATATTTATTGTTGCACCCTAAACATGGGTGTAACATGAAACATGTCAGAAAGATGTGTTTAGCCTTTAAATTATTAATTTAATGATCAGAGGATGTTAATATGTTCACTAATGTATCATCGTTAAGTATGTCTAAATAAATCCAAGACGTCAAGGCCAAAACATTTTATTTTTAGACTTAGGCCCCGTTCACACAGAAGGACCAATTGGGTCTGCCTGTCAGTTTTTAAGGAGGACCCGATCGGGCCATCCATTGCTCTCTATGGAGCGGTGGATGACAATGAATATATGTCTGTTGACACCCACTGACATCTGATTCTGTCCGAAAAAAACAGACAGATGGTAATCTGATGACAGTCGGATGGAAACAGACAGGCGGTCCATTTCCATCTGACAGGCCATAGAGGAAAGCAGGCTGTGTCAGTGTCTGCTCTGCATCAGCAGAGCAGAGCAAACACAGATGTGTCATCTGCTTGCTCAGCAGGGATCAGCGAAGAGACACCACCAGTGTGAAAGGGGACTAATTGAGGTTGATTTACTAAGGTCCCTTTCAGGTAGGGGGACTCCGGCAGCGAATCCGCCTACTCCCAGTGGGGAATCTGTCTCCACTGATCCCTGCAGAGCAGGTGGATGACAGGTACGTGTCTGCTCCAGTTATACAGAGTGGACACGACACAGTCCGCCTTCCTCTGTGGGCGGTTGGATGGAAACTGACCACCTGTCCATTTCCATCTGACTGTCATCCAATCCAATCCGCCAGATGGATGGGGAATGGATCCCCTTTCGTCTGTTTTTAGCAGACAAGATCGGAACGTTCTAGCAATGAACGTTGACATCCGTTGCTCCATTGGGAGCATTGAATGGTCCGATCGGGTCTGCCTGTAAAACTGACAGCCGGACCCGATCAGTTCATCCGTGTAAAAGGGGCTTAAAGGTATTTTTTACTTTGCAAGGGAATTCTCCCTTAGCTGGTGAATATGCTGAAAATTCACTTTGCATAGAATACTCTATGGTTTGACAAACCCCGGGCGCCAGGTCGCCATTGCAACTAGAATTAGGGACCTGGCGCCTGAACCCCCCCCCCCCGCGGCGCGATCGTGTCGGGCCGCACTGGCCGGTAATTGAGGCCGCGGCTTTGCGCCCTTCTGCAGGCCTATGCTTCCTTCTGTGATCTGGCGCCATCTTGTGGTGGCCGTTGATATGACAAGACAACCAGCAATGCTAATGGAGCTTCCCCTGTCTGTTTTCACTGCCATCTCCTTCCCTCTAATTAGAACCCTCAAACATTATATATATTTTTTATTCTAACACCCTAGAGAATTAAATGCCGGTCGTTGCAATACTTTCTGTCACACCGTATTTGCGCAGCGGTCTTACAAGCGCACTTGTTTGGGAAAAAATACACTTTTTTTAATTAATAAAATAAGACAACAGTAAAGTTAGCCCAATTTTTTTTTATATTGTGAAAGATAATGTTACGCCGAGTAAATTGATACACAACATGTCACGCTTCAAAATTGCGTCCGCTTGTGGAATGGCGACAAACTTTTACCCTTTAAAATCTCCATAGGCGACGTTTAAAAAATTCTACAGGTTGCATGTTTTGAGTTACAGAGGAGGTCCAGGGCTAATATTATTGCTCTCGCTCTACCAATCGCGGCGATACCTCACATGTGTGGTTTGAACACTGCTTTCATATGCGGGCGCTACTCACGTATGCGTTGGCTTCTGCGCGCGAGCTTGGCGGGACGGGGCGCGTTCCTGGCTCCTAACTTTTTTACTTTTTTAGCTGGCTCCTAGATTCCAAGCAAATTTGTCAGGCCCTGGAATATTCAATTCCGTGCAAGGAAAATGTAAAAAAATATATTTTTCATTGCACATGATTGGATGATGCGTGTCAACAGAACTACAACTCATTCACTAAGCTAAGAAATTCCCTTGAAAAAGTACACAACTTATTTGCCTTTAGTAAATCAACCCCAAGGAGTAATGTAATATCACAATATAACAAGGTCCGTCCTCCATTCTACTAAATGCTGCAACCTTAGGCCTGCACATACTCCAAGATGCTTTCTGTCTGCAAATCAATATCAGAAGCTGGTTCTAACATATGGATAATAATTGCTATCATTGAGTCTACTTGCTTTCTGTAACATTGCAAAAAAACTCACAAAAAAAAAAAACACAGCGCATTTTCCATTGACCTGAGCAGACTCATGTTTGTGTTATTGTGTACAGGTATATATAGTCCACTAGGATTAAGAACACAAGACAGAACATAATCAAAAGAACATGTCTTCATTTGTTTCCACAAAACAACTCCAGATTCTCAGAGCGTATTTTTTGTAAAGTGTTTATAGCCTGTTTCAGTATGAAAAACAAGTCTCTAAGCAACAATGGTCTGAAATACATGGGCTACAAAACCGAACAACAAGTAAAACTAAGACAGAGATACTTGGGAGAAAATAAAGGAGGAAAGCTTAGTGTGTTTACGATGAAAAAATAAACTTAGTAAGCAGCAGATGTAAAAGAAAAATGTAGCATGGACTCTAGCTATAGAATTCAATCTCAGTGATATTTAAGAGCTTTGTAAAGTTTTCCCACACAGAACTTGGAGAATAATGAGTGTCAATGCTAACTATGTATTAATAAAAATATAACAGAAATGTGTTCTCAGTACAGATAAACTTTACTGCCAAAAAATTACATATAAGATTGATGTATAACTTTTCCACTGTCCCTGCTTGTTATTTTAACATGTCTACTGTGTAATTCTCCAGCAATGATTTTTTTTTTTTAACATACCTCTTAATCACCTTTGGGTCTATGTAATAAAGTTTTCATTCCAAATTCACATATTTTTTAAAGTGATTTTTTATTTATTTTTTAATGGGGAATGGGTGCCAGTTTTGTTTTTTGTTTTTGCTATTTGGGTTTCATTCTCCTGTTGTGGGAAAATATCTTACATTTCTGTCTTTTCTGATTTACTAAAACTGGAGAGCGCAAAATCTGGTGCAACCAATCAGCTTCTAACTTCAGCTTGTTCATTTAAGCGTTGACAAAAAAAAAAAAGAAGCTGATTGGCTGCATCAGATTTTGCACTCTCCAGTTTTATTAAATCAATCCCATTGTCATAAGTAAGAGGCAATCTCTCACCTTTTAGGTCACTGGAATGTGAGTCCCCTCTTGAAGATTTTCCCTTACATCCCGTTACAATAACAACTTTAGAGTTCTGACATTTCTTCACCTTTCATCCTAGTGACAATGGTTATTAGGACAATTATAAGGGGGGAATCTCCTCAGTTGGGAAACCTGACATAGGTTCTAACATTCACCCATCTATACAAAATGAAAAAAAAAAGGTTTTTAGAGATACACTTCAAGGTTTTTTTCTTAGCCATCCTGCAGCCTACCACCATACAAGCTTTCTCCTATAGCTACACAGGTATATGTACACAAATGTTTGTGTTACGCATAACATCATTTATTCCAGTCCTCGGGATACAATTATGTGGCTGCAAAAAAGTAGAAATTGTACCGTATATACTCGAGTATAAGCCGACCCGAATATAAGCCGAGGCCCCTAATTTACCACAAAAAACTTGGCAAACGTATTGACTCGAGTATAAGCCGAGGGTGAGAAATGCAGCAGCTACTGTAAGTGGAAAAGAGGGTCAACAATGCCCATCTGCAGCTGCATACCTCACTGTGTCTATTGCATACCTCTCTGTGTCCTGTGCATGCCTACCTATGCAGATCTGCCTACCTCACTGTGTCCTGTGTACCTCCCTGTGTCCATTGCAGCCTACCTGTGTCCTGTGCATGCCTCCGTGTGCCGATCTGCAGCCTCCGTGTGCCGTTTTGCATTCTCGGTGCCGCTCTGCATCCACCGATCAGCGCGTCATAAAAACATACGGCGGCTGTTCCAGTATTCAAAAGCCGCACCTCCTTCTCGTCTGTGATAGGCGGAACACTCAATTTCCCAGCATTCAGTGTTCCACCTATCACGGACATCCGCTCATCCTCATAACACGGATGAGGATGAGAGGATGTCCGTGATAGGCTGAACACTGACTGCTGGGAAATTAAGTGTTCCGCCTATCACAGAGGAGGCGCGGCTTTTGAACACTGGAATGGCCGCCGTCTGTCTGCATGACACGCTGATCAGGTAGGCAGACGGCGGTGACTCGAGTATAAGCCGAGGGGGGCACTTTCAGCCTAAAAAAAGGGCTGAAAATCTCGGCTTATACTCGAGTATATACCGTAATTTTAAACAAGAAGCCCATCCAATTGGTAGAGAATGTTTTATCAGAATTGTTGGCAAAGATTGAAAAGGAAATATCGCTGAATGTTTCCAAAACATGTTGCTTTGATAGCAAAAAAAGCTTCCATGTTTCCAGATACAGCTGCCAACCAGTGAAAGCGAGACTGAAGGCAAACAATTTCTGCTGTGCTCTCTTTAAGCCTGGTACACACTAATAGTTTTCTTTTTTAGTGTGTAACGATGATCCGACATTAGAAAATCGATCTCCCCTGCTCAGCTGTTGTGTTCTGACTTGGGAAGACGCCCCCCCCCCGCCAGAACACTCCGGTTAGCGCTCTCAGCCATTGACTGAGAGCGCTGATTGGGAATGGGTCGGCTGCAGGTTTTCCAGCATGCTCGTCAGAAAAGGCCTGCTTCTGTCAGACCGGCTGCTATACACACAGGCCGACTGTACTGAACCAGCCGATGTCTCCCGACATTCGGCCCATGTGTACGGGGCTTTAGAAAACTCAAAAAGCTCTAAATCATCAGTGCATCTTTTATTAACTAGGTAAGGACCTTGTACATCCTAGATTCAGACATGCTTTTAGTTGCTGGGCAGCCCCTAACCTCCCTGGCGCTATGATTATGTCAGATTTTTGATGCTGAAAGCGGTACAATGTTTCGCATGGAAATTTGGCATTTTATATTGTAGGCCTGTAATTCTTAGAAATAACACTTAAATCTGTCCAAACAAGAGGCTAGTAGACATCCCGGGTATGATAAAGTTTGAAACACGAAATCATAAATTATAATATTATAAATAACTATAAATAATTATAACAAATAATAATATAATAATAATAATAATAAAAATTATTAAATAATGTAATCAAATACAAAACACTGAAATTTGCTCAGTTGCAATATTGTCACTGTCATTAGATTTAGTGTTTGATGACGAAGTTCCCCACAAATCACTATCGCTCTATTTTGCAAGTGATTCTAATTTATTATCGCTGTTTTCTAGCTGGTCTAAAACCACTTTTGACGTAAAGGGACACTTTTTGGTTGCTATGGACAATCTCCAGTTTCCAGACAGAAAGAACAGTATTTATAATATAAAACTGTATGCAGGGCACTGGACAGACCACTAGGGACAAAGGGGATGTTTAATTATTTTATACAGTACTGTAATCTGTAAGATTACAGTGTACTGAATGTATACTGTGTTTTTCACTTTTTGAATTTGGCGCCTATCTCCGTCTCCGTGCGTCGCAATGCTCGCAGAGAACGGAGCTCAGCACTCGGGCACTGTGAATCGAGTGGAGGACACACGGCTTGCAGACACAGTGGGGAGACATCGCAGGATCCAGGGGACAAGGTAAATAACCTGTACATGGCTCAGGGTTGCCGCTTTTGGTGCTGAAAATTCAACCCTAGCCACACTCGGGAATACCGCCAGGGAGGTTAAAGCAGAACAAACGCTTCCCCAAAAAAGGGGCTTCAACACTTAACTAAGTTCAGATAGACTTACAGTTTTACCCTGGTTCTCCTGGAAAGACTCACATATGTCTGTTGATCCTGCTTGGGAAGTGTAAGTTGTGCCTATATGTACTACACCATTATCGGAAGCTGTTGAAGTGGGTGTGATTATAAGCACTGATTCACAAGCCTATATAGATTGCCAATCAGTAGCCTGCCGGGTCTAGCGCTTCCTGTTGTTTTCTGGATTGACAGCCCTGCCTCTGCTACTAAAATATCGCTACTGTGAGCTGTAGTGGCAGGGGGAGGGCATGAGACACAAATAAGGATAAGGTTTACTTAGGCCTTTAGAAGCTAGTTGCAGTACACAGTTAAAGTATTTTCTAAAACAAATTTTAAGATAAGATAATGAATTTCTTCCTTTGCCTACACTCACTGTAACTATTTAATAATGGAAGATATTTGAGACTTGGACTTTTTAGGCACAGTACTACAAAAATTAGTTTAAAAAGTATAAATTTATTGAGCATAGATAATGATATAAACAACCTTGTTAAAAAAGCCCACATCATTAGATCGATACAACAATACAGCCATTATAAAAAGAAACCATAGCCCTCAATGGAATGATAAAGGAATTACAAAATGATTCCATACAGTACACATTCCAAGGGATAAATGAGGTAGGAGTAAGGCGGTAGGAGTTGTTGAATATTCCAATAGTCCAAGTCCCAAATATCTTCCATTATTCAATAATTTCAGGATGTGGCACACTATTATCTATGTTGTCATCCACAGATATCACTCTGTGTTAGAGTATCTGAAAGCCTATGTTGTCCATTCTAACCCCATTCTCAAAAGACCGGATAGGTTGTATAGCAGTATGATTTGTAGTTTAGCACCTTCTTCATGTTTGGGAAGGTGGAGTTTATGGATAGATATTCTAGGTTTGCGACCCCTCCATAGGAATGTGGATAAGGTTTTCTGTTGTCTCTGAAGGTCTTTAAGTTTTAATAGTAGGGGGATTGTCTGAAGAGGAGTTTTGGGAAACTGACCATTTTAAATAAGTGGCACCTACCGACCAGCTTCCTAGCTCTGCTGTAATTTTGGATAAGACAGGAAGGAAGTTAAGTTGGTAGAATGAGGAGGGTACCTTGCCTATTTTTATTCCCCAAGTATGTGATGTGATTTTTGGCGATTGGAAAGATCGAGTCGGCTGCCCAAAAGGGGGGGGGGCACGCTTGGAAAAGGGCTAATATTTTGCTGTTGTATATTTATTTATTTATTTGTAGCCAGCAGCATAGGAAATGATACTACTCCATAGAGCCTCTTTACTGGTTTCCCAAGAAAGGTAGGGGTTATCACAGTGTTCTGAGGTGGTAGAGGAATAGTCTGTCCAAGTGTCTCGAATGACCTGTTGAAGATCCCGATTGTGTGCTAGGTAGAACGGGAAACGCTAGATCTTGACAGAACTCTGAGTAGCTAGCCTGGTCAGGTTTACAGGTATCAGTGCGTGATCTGAAATAGACATCTCGTGTATGCAGGGATCGGTGGCATATTCAAGAAGGTAGGAGTTCACAAAGGTGTAGTCTATCCTAGATAGCGTCTTGTGGGGAGGGGAGAAGAAATTATACTCTTTACCTTCTGGATGTGTCAATCTCCGGAGGTCAACTAGTTGTAGACCGTCTGCAAATTGCAATAAAGATGTAGGGAAGCTTGAGGGGGTTCGGCCAAGGAGGCGATTGCCTAGGGATCTGTTTTCCTGATAGCTGAGTACAGAATTAAAATCCCCACCTACCAGGAGTGGGAGGTGGAAATGTGGAGCTAGGCTGGAGGTTAAGTTGTGAAAGAACTGTTTTGAGGGGGAGTTAGGGGCGTATACATTGGGAATAACCCATTCACAGGCAAATGAGTATAGCAGGGATAATGCATCCCTCACCATCCTCCTGTACTGATAGCACCTCACAGGGCAAATTTTTGTGAATCAGGAGAACACCAGCCTTCCCTCTCACAGCAGGTGACCCATAAACCTGTCCTACCCAGGAAAGGAGGCAGCTACTGCTTGTGCCAGCCCTGCATACTGCTCCTCTGGAGGGATAGGCACTGCGGCTATGGAGTGTGCTGTGTCCGTTGTGAGAGGAAGCTCTGTAGCGTCTGCCATATTAGATGAGTGCGTGACTGGCAGGGAGAACTCCGGACGGGTGGCTGTAGATTAAACAGAGGAGCCATGCACCACGAATCTGTCCATCCCTGCTATTCCCGGGGAAGCTGTTAAAGTGGTTGTAAACCCAGCTGTGCTTTTTTTTAATATACTACCTGCAAAACAAAGACATAATGAGCTAGTATGCATAGCATACTAGCTCATTATGAATCACTTACCTGAGATCGAAGCCCCCGCAGCGGTGCTCTGACACCTCCGTCGCCGCCGCCATCTTGCTCCCCTCTGCCTTCCGTGTATCGCCGCTCCGGCACTGTGATTGGCCCCCCGGAGCGGCGAAGACGTCACACGCATGCGCGCTCGGGCCAGCTAAGTCCATTCAGAAATCCGGCTACTAAGGCCGGCTAGTGCGCATGCGCGTGACGTCAGCGGCGCTGGATTTAAATGCAAATATCTCCTTAACTGTGTAGGTTAAGGAGATATTTCATGCACCTACAAGTAAGCCTTAATCTAGGCTTACCTGTAGGTGTTTGTTTACAAAGTGGGTTTACAACCACTTTAAGGGTGGCAAAGGGTCGTTTACCATCCGCGGGCCGTGTGAAGCCAGATTTTTATGACGCTGTGCCCGGAGCCATCGTTCCTAGCTCCTCTTCCATGTGGTGCCGAAACCGGAAGTTAAACTGTAATTTTGGTGTTATGATAAATGGGATGAATAAGATTACCTCCTAATACCTATGACAACACAAGTTGTTAAAAAATGACTGCTGATCAAACAGAAATATTTTAGTTTTGTTTGTTTTTACTGCTTTCTTGATTTAAAAAATATAGGAAATTCTAAATACAATTAAATACAATACAAGACATGTTTGTGCCCAAACATTATGCCTTCCTTCTGTATGATAAGTATTAACAGTCATTGCTATAATAATGGACCCATAGCTGAAATGTGAAAATTGCACTGGATGTTAAATGGTTAAATATGTTTTTGTAAAATAAAAAAATAATAATAAAAAAAATATATATATATATATATATATATATATATATAAAAACATCAAAAATCTAAAATATATCTTATTGCATTTTATCAGTTACTATAGATCAGCATTTTCCAGACAAACTATTGCAAGATAGCAAGACTAGTTTTCTCTATGATCCTGCTAATAGGGACATGGTAAAGACATAACGAAAGTAAAAATCTAACACTTCTTATACTAAGAGAAGCTGATAAAAATAAACAATTTAAGACAGTTTGAATAAATACAGCAGTAGCATGCTTTTGTGAAGAACATATCACACCCTGGGTGTTAAACACCAAACTGATGTTCAGTAAAAGAAAAAATCTTGCCATGGTAACATCAGTATCTCAGCGCACTTATGGTCCTCAGAGATTTTCCCTACAGCAACATGTAAACACTCTCTCAGCCAGCCACCCTTTATTCGTGAAACATTTTCTCTCAGCAGAAAGAATCTCTAATAAAAAACAAAATGGTCATGACTAAAACTAAAAATCTGCTCAATATTTGATATTTTTAAGCTGTCAGTTTTCTTGTTGTTTTTGCTCGGTTTGGTAAGTAAGGGCTTTACGAAAGATATTGCAAAATCATGACTCAGTGATACAGTAAAACTGAAAGACATCTCAGCCTACATCCAAGTGAAACAAAAGAGTTAATTTACTAAAACAAAAGAGTTAATTTACTAAAAGAAACTGTTCACTTTGTAAGACCCCATTCACACTGGGGGGCTTTCAGGCATTTTAGCGCTAAAAATAGCACCTGTAAAGCATCTGAAAAGCACCTCTGATGCCTCCCTAGTGTGAAAGCCAGAGTGCTTTTACACTGAGGCGGTGCGCTGGCAGTACAGGAAAAAAAGTCCTGCATGCAGCATCTTTGGGGCGGTGCGGGAGCGGTGTATACACTGCTCTCAACGTCCTGTTTATTGAAATGAATGGGCAGCGCTGCCGAAGTGCAACACTGGCGCTTTTAACCCTTTCTTCTGGCGCTAGCGGGTGTTAAAAGCGCCCCGCTAGCGGCGGAAAAGCGCAGCTAAAACTAGCGGTGCTTAACTGCTAACGCACCCCCACCCAGTGTGAAAGTAGCCTAAGAGAAGATTCACCATGTTTCCTCAAAAGCTTAGTAAATTAGATAAAAATGTGCAAGCAAAGATTCTATCTTTTTATATTAACTGTACATGGTATTCTTTGTAAAGTAAAATTTTACCACTTCCTCTTAAAAAATAAATAAAAATGTGCCTTTTTTATAAATATGTGTTCTTAAATCCAGTCAGCAGGTGTGCTTTACTGCCTGATGATAAATGAAGTTGCTTACAAAGCCCGGCTCCAGATAAAATATGGGCACACAAATAAATGAGTCAGTGTAATGATTCCTCCCTTAATTCTCTCTTCAAAGTTTCTACCAGACAAAGGGAACTGCTACAGCAACTACTGTTATGTCTCTTATATAAGCCACCTTGCTCTGGTAATATTTTTTCATGTATTGAAGTGGTTCTAAAGGTACTGTTTTTTTTTTCTTACCTTAGTGCATTATATGCATTGTGTTGAAAAACCTTTTGCAAGTCCCCCCCAACCCCAAAAAAAAGAATTCTAACCTGAGCCCGGTTTCGATCCAGAGATATGCATGAGAGCAGCGGCTCACTGTCAATCACTGCCATTTAGGAGGGAGTGGGGGGCAGGGCTGAGCCATTCTCTGTAAGTCAATGGACACAGAGACCAGGCTCGGGAGCGAGCATGCATTAGTGCCCCCATAGCCAGCGGCTAGCTATGGGGGCACTCGGCAGGGGTGAGGAGCCAGAAGCAATGGCGAGGGACCACAGAAATGGAGGTGGGGCTGCTCTTTGCAAAACAATTGCACAGAGCAGGTAAGTATAATATGATGGGAAAATTGCATATTACATATTTCATATTTCCTTGTTAATATTGTGGCTCACTAATGAATTCTAAGCCTCCAACCAAACCTCTTGGTTAAGGAGGACATATAAGGACATAAACATGGCTTTACGTTATACCAAAGGAATATTATTAACTGACCAGAATGTGGCTGCACCCACTCTCTTATTTTGCTCCAGAGGGGGATGGGTTGGCTATTTCTCTATATAACACACACACAGCTTGTAATACTTGTCTCGTCTGCAGAGCTGCATCATGCAAGCTGTGACAGACCCAACCAGGAAAGAGGCTATTGAAGAGGACTAGGGGCAAGCCTCCTACCCACTGATTATGACCCATGGAGAGAGCAGATCATTCTCCAATGATTAACAGAAATGTGATGAACGCTGCGAGCGAGGCTTGGATTAATTCTCTGAATAAGGACAATAAAGCTTCCCTTCTGGAGTGGATGGAAATATGTAATAATAATCTTGTACAGGTAAATGGTCAGAAGGAATATGATGGCCCTCCTGCAGACTGGGTGGGAGAGGCTCCTTCAAATAGGACAGAAATATTTATCAACAATATCCCTCAAGAAATCTATAAAGATAAATTAATTCCTGTATCAGACTGCTGGAACATTGTATGAGTTGGTCTCATAGACTGTTGTAGATGGGTGCCGACCAGCCTGAGGTGGGATCACTGTTTATGTTATGTGGATCTCTCCAGTTGTTTGCCTCCTAGGTGTGTGAATACCCATTGTTATGTGAGTAAATTGAGTCACCTACTGTTTCTGTCTGTTGGCTAATTTGGCTAACTCTTGGAGGTTCTTGTGATGAGATTAGCCCTTTGTGTCAACTTTAGCTTGTTATCTAACCCTTGTGTGATGTTTTGGGTAAATAGTTGTTCATGTGGTGACTGGCCTACTTTTGAAGTGTATAAAAACCTGTATTTCTGTTCAATAAACAGTTATTCCTTTGGCTCTACCTCAACATCGTGTCTGTGTACGATGCTTGGGGTAAAGGGCTGGTATTATCTCTCGTTCTGCTAGAACGGTTTGGGGGGTAGGAGGCACTGTTTGGCCGAAGCCCCCAAGCTTGGTGCCAAGCGTTCCATCACAAAAGCATCTGGTCTGATTACCTGGCCACGCCTTTAAGGGGGGGACTCTGTGACAAAACAGCATCTTTAGTTAAGTATTCTTGTTATATTTTCTTTATCTGTATCTGTCATTACTTTTAATAAATGTTATACTTAAGTATTTGTGTGATCTCTCTTTGCACATATCGAATACAACCCCAAACGTAATCTATTCTGTGACCGTAATACAACATATACATACAACTCTAAAAAAAAAACAAGTTTAAAAATCAATGCACTTTTATGAAGAAGAAAAAAATGGAAATTTCAGAATGACTGAAAGTGTCACTGGTAATGCTAATAAACTAGATAAGAAATGCTATATGGGAAGTAAATGAACAGCATACAAGTTTAGGATGAAAAAGTTCAGCTATATTTTCTTTTGTGCTCAGGCACCAAATCTTATGCAATATTTAGCTTCACTTAAATATTCTCTACAGGAGAGTAAAAGATTGAAGGCTTACTATGTCATTGCTGAATTCTCGTGACTGAATCTTGATAGCCTGAAATGAATTTGAAAAAGAGCTTGCCGGCAAAGAAAAGATAAGGTGGGAAGTGGAAGCTTATACATAACACATTCCACAGCAGCTCTGCTTGCCCTGCACCTCTAATCTTTTATCATGCTGTCAGTCACACTTGCATTTGTCCTTAGAGAGCTCCTCCTTCTTAACACCAGGCAAACAAATAATTAATTGTTGCACTGTTGCACTAGCAGTGGCAAGCCCACTCTTCTTTCCAAGTATATTATTTGCAGTAATTTTTTTAATGCATATAGTACATTCTTAATTGTGGCTAGTTAGATGCCACAGCTTAGTCTATACCATAGCTAAGTCTATACCTGGACAGCTGCAGCCATCCAAGCTCGTCAAGGTGTGCATGACCCTCTTCCCGATGTCAGATACAAAGCTGTTGCCATGATATGGTAAGTGGTAAGAATTAATGGCTAGAAATCTGGATCATGCAACAAATGAAGCGCACAAGCCCTTGGTGCATGGGCTTAGTAACATCACAACTGATGACTCACGTACATCACATCTGCAGCAAATGGATCTGGCATCTACTGGTGAAGGAAGTGTAAAGAATGAATTTATTCACGTACTTATTTTGGCGAAACATGGCTTATGGAGCTATAGTAAAAAAGTTCAACTGCCCTGTAGGACCCCAGTTCTATTTTTTTACTTTCTAATACAGACATTATAAGGATAAGCAAGCAAGTTTTACTACTCCTACTGCAAACTCCTACTGTGATGCAAAAAAAGCTGAAAATTTTGTAGCAAGCGTTAAAACCTCTAGCATTGGCCAAGTCAGGAGTTAGGAAATGTAGGTGCAGAGATCACACTAAAGGCCCATACACACGATCAAACTTTTTGACAACAATTGTCCGACGGACCAGTTTTTTTCGGAAAATCCGACTGTGTGTACGCTCCATCGGACAAACTTTTTCCCTTTTTCATCGGACAAATGTTCGCTGTGCAAACAGACAAACTTTCCGGCAACAAATGTCCGATGAAGCAAAATCCGATCGTGTGTACACAAGTCCATAGGACAAAAGTCCAAAGTACAAACACGCATGCTCAGAACCAATGCTAAAGATCCGAGTTCACGGCCAACGCCCTTCGGAGCAAAATCCACGGAAAAGTCAGATGCAAGTCCAATTGTGTGTATTAGGCTTTAAAAATAGTTTTAGACAGGTAGAGGATGAAATTAGGGGGTTACAACTGCTGGCAATTATTCCAAAAGTATGCTAAAGCAGAACTTTAGCCAACTATGCCATAACAAAAATTAAAAGCCCATTAAAGAATCAAACAAATATAAAAGAAAACCTTTTTTGCTGCAATATTCAGCTTCGATCAAATGATTTCTGCCACAGCATTTTTTTATTGCCCCTAGATGTCCTCAGTCTGATTGCCAGCATCATAAGCCACTACCTCTGAGCTCAGGTCCGCATCGACCTGCCCCACCCTATGACAGGCCAATGAAATGAAATGAGAATCAGCACAGTGATGAGCTCATCTCTCTGTCACTCTGCTTCCTCCTTCTATTAGCATGCTTGTAAGAACTGTTTGGCTCTTTGCAATAAGTCTCCCTCTCACACTGCTTCCCTGCTGATATCAGGTCCAATTCTAGTACTGCTTGCATTTAAAAATACATGTGATGTATTAATGTTTACAAAGCTGCATTTATTTTTGTCTTTTATATCTGCCTAGAGTTCAGCATTATTAACAAAATATATAGCTGTGATATCAATAAAGCAGAGCTCTACCCAAAAGGGGAAGTTCTGCTTTAAGGCCTCCTCCCCCCCCCCTCCTCTGCCCCAAATGGCACTTTTTTTTTGGGGGGGGGAGCGGGTACCTGGTTTTGACATGTACCCGCTTCAACTTCCACTCGGATCACCTAGGCAATCCAAGCGGAAGTTCTCTTTCTCCCCCTTCCTCCCTACAGTCATCTGGGGCACATCATAGGTCCCAGAATACTGCAGAACCATGCAGGTGCATGGGCAGTGGGCAGCTGGCTGTGAAGCCGCAAGCTGTCATAACCGAGTGTCCAAAGTTGAGATGCCGGTGCTGGGGATAGAAGGAGGGGATGGCTTGGGTAAGCACATTGCTGGATCTTGGGACAGGTGAGTGTCTGTTTATTAAAAGTCAGCATTGTAGCTGCTGACTTTTAATAAACACAAAAATGACCAGAGCACCTCTTTAAAAGCCTAAATGCCACATTGTTTACCAAAGAAATCATAGAGATAGCAGAGAATGCCCAGCTGGTTACAGCCAGGTTAGAAAAGTGTATATCTGTGGCTCCTGAACAATTCTGCAGTCACTCTCTGACTGCTCAGATTCTCACCATAATTACAGTATTCAATTATTTGACCAATCGCTTCTATTTTCTCCAATATAAGCTAACTAGCTATGCTGTCTTCCTGTGCCTAGGGCACAGCAGGGGGACTCTGGGGACCCTGATGTAAGGGAGAGCTATGGGGACCCTGATGTAAGGGGGGCTATGGGGACCCTGATGTAAGGGGGGACCTTTGGGATTTTAATGTAAGAGAAGACTTTTGAGATCCTAATGAAAGTGGGGTTTCTGTTGTAAGGGTGAACTCTGGGGACTCTGATGTAAGGGGGGAACTCTGAGGACCCTGATTTAAGGAGAGGGGACTCTTGGGACCCTGATGTAAGGGGAGGACTCTAATGAAAGGGGTGAAAGGGGTCAGGCCCGGGGGGCCCAGGCCTAAGGCTGTGCAAGTGGCCCCAAAATTTCTGATGACTGCTCTGTTCCCCACACACTGTGCCGACGTTCCTCAAACCGCTGCAGGATTAAATGATGTTAGCTCGAGACGAAGCCATCCCATGAAGAAGAGGTATCCAGCCAATGAGGTGCCATGCAAGCTGCGTTGCATGCAACATCACTTCCTCCCAGCTCCCCAGTCAGTCTGCACGCAGAGACAAGGGGGGGGGGGAGAAAGCATTCTTGTACAGGCTGCATTTGCTGCCTTTATTTTTTTTTGGGGGGGGGGGGTGCTTGCTAGTAGCTGGTCTTGCCTAGGGCGCAAAATAGTCTAGCACCGGCCCTGCCTCCCTACACCAAAAGACATAAAAACATGGTTATAGGTGGAGAGATCGTTGACAAAAAAAAAATGGCATATGCCTGCATGCCCAATAGGCCTCTGTGTCGATGGGTTGGACAGACAAAACACTGGCAGCCTAAGTGCCTGTCGATCCTTTCTAAATTCCTTAGTTGCTGTTTTCAGATTTTTTTTCCTCTGTTTTAGAAAGGTCAGTAGTTGGCAGGTAGTGTTACTTATTTATAACAAGATAAGTATCTGCAGTTCTATATATAATTGAGCAGGTTATCTCCTTTTATGCAAGGTGATTGGAAACCAACTGCATTGCAGACCTAACTGTTAAAATGTTCTTAATCACTAGCAGTGTGATTTATGAAGTCTGTTTAATTCATATCCCAAGATCACTGTTTCCTTCACAGTGTGGTGCTGTATGTGAAAAAGGATAAAGGAGGGAAGTTTCCCTGACATGAAAGGCAAGGTACTGCTGCAGAGGAAGAACCAAACCTTTGACTCATCTTACGCAGTTGAATAGGCACACTTCTGCTAGTACAGTACATTTCTTAGACAATTTTATACATTCTATAGCCATGCAGGGATCTAAAATAAGAAGACATTACGGCACAAGTTGAAACATAGTGCTACTATTTTCCTTGACAAATGGAAAGCAGTAATAACATAGCTTTTCATTTGAAGTAGCACTCCAGACTCAGTATAAATCAATTTACATAGAAAACAGATTAATTAAGTTAGATACAAAATGTATCATTGGTGATCACAAACAAAATTTCTTGAAACCTGTAAACAGAAATATGGATTAAAGTGGTATTAAACCCCAAACCAAGAAATGTAATATATTGCACCTAACCAATCATTAGATGTGTTGCAACATTCGTTTTCTTTTTCTTTTTTTTTCTAATTGCTTATTGCAGGTACCTATATAGTGCCGTCAATTTATGCAGCGCTTTACATATATATTGTAGATTCTTTTTAGTTTTTTTTTTACATCTGTTTTCGCAGGCTTTTTTCATCTGTTGATCATTCTAATAAGCCTAATATGTTGCACTAAGTTGCAGTATACCACCCCCATCAACCTACCATCCAACTACAATGCTGTTATTAGCTGCTGAAGCTCAAATATTTGGGAGTACAGCAAATCTCAGATAATTCAGATTAATCCTTTGTTTTCCAATAACCAGATGAACAGTATAAGCTAATTTGAAGAAAATGGCTGCACACCAATGTAGCTAAAGTCCATTTTTTGACAATTCCATAAAAGTGCATGACACACACCACAAGTACAACAACCAGTACAGAGGTTAACCACTGTACTAGCTGATGTACTTGTGGTGTGTGTCATGCACTTTTATGGAATTGCCAATAAATGGACTTTTGCTACATTGGTGTGCAGCCATTTTCTTCACATACAGCAGTGGTCTTAAAGAGGAAGTAAACCCTCAGCCGTCTTAACTGGTCCAACACAAGTCGGTCCGACTTTGAAAATGCTCCCTGTACTACTTTGGTCCGACTTTGATCCTACTTCAGCCCATTGAATATCATTGAAGTCAGATCAAAGTAGGATATTTGTCCTAACCATCCGACTTTTGACATCCGACATGGTGATTACAGCAGCAGTAAAAGGAATTTATCTCACACTGGGATTGTTTTGATTGGTCAAAGAACAAGTCAGACTATTACAGAGTTGGATCAAAGTAGTATCCTGTTCATTCAAGTCGGATGGATGTAGGACCAATGTAGGACCGATGAAGGATGGATGTCGCAGAGCAAAGTAGGATGAAAGTCGTATGACTGTCATGTAGTATCAGTGTGAACCCAGCCTTATTCATTTTTTTTTAAATTAACCCTGCAAGTGAATGTCATAATGACCTAGTATGCATAGCATACTAGGTCATTATGATCGACTTACCTGAGATCGAAGCCCCCAAAGTTCTCCTCCATGCCTTCCCCGCCGCCGCCATGTCTCTGATGATCTTCTTGAGCTGTGATTGGCCCGGAGCAGCGATGACTTCACGCGCATGCGCGTGACATCATCGGTGCTGTGCTTTACAGCAAATATCTCCTTAACCGTGTACTGAAAATTCACCCTGAGCCACACTCGGGAATACCGCCAGGGAGGTTAAAGCCTTTCAATAATCCTAGGGTTCCTGTTAGACTTTCTGTAAAATACCAGGTAAAGAATGAAAATATTTGCATAATAGAGCTGATTTCTTAATAGAGCTGATTTCTTCTTAAAACTTTTCCAATGCCTAAAGTATTGTGTTGTATATGTGTGTGATGTTCTGCACCTAAAATCTCTCTATCGGGTCGATTTATTAAAAGAATATAGGCTGTTTACTTAGCAAAGTAAATTTTCTCTTACTATTAAAAAAATATTAGTTATTATTATTCAGAATATAAATAGCATCAACAGTTTGCGCAACACATATAATATACAGGGAGACAGTGTAGTTATTATACAAATCAAGCAAAGAGGGCCCTGGTTATGGGAGCTTACAGTCTAAAAGAGACTGGCAAGTGATTATTGGAGGTAATAACTGTGAGGAGATGAGTTGATGGAAAAAGTATGTTGGGCTGAGGTGGGATAGACCTCCATGAAGAGATGAGTTTTCAGGGATTGCCTAAATGCGAACAAAGTAAAAGATAGGTAGATAGATTGAGATAGGAAGAGTTGAGGTAGCTAGACAGCAGGAAGTCTTGGAAAGAGTGGAAAGGGCGCTTTGGGTGATATTTTTGAGGAAAGCTTATTGATTTAGTTTAGGGCAGTGTTGTGGATGGCTTAATATGTTGTTGTACATATTCTGAATATTATTCGCTGGGCAAGTGGAAGACAGAGACTGGAAGAGGGGAGGCAGACACTGAGTGGTTCATAAGGTGGATGGGTCTATCAGCAGCATTAATGACAGACTGGAAAGGGATCCATGTGTAGAGGTAGGCCAGTGTGGTGGGAGTTGCAATAGTCAAGGTAAGAGACAACAGGTGAATAAATGTGGGAGGTGACGTGGGCAAGATATGGACAATGATTGGAGGTTGAAAGGGCAGGTCAGAGTCTAGGATTACACCTAGAACCCTAGCACAAGGGAAGACACTGGTAATTGTGTTTTTGATCTTCATAGAAAAGGCAGGGGAGGAAGTGAGGGAGTTCTAGGAAGCCTTGTGACATCAAAATGTTTGTCAATTATTTAATTATTGATATTCAAGGAGAAAGGGGTGAGCTGTAGAGTATAGAGATAGATGTGAGTGTCATCAGTATAGGCTTGTGGGGTCTAGGGAGGTCTTTTAAGTATGGGGGTCACCAGTGCATAGGGGAGAGAGAAAGATGTCAGTTCAGTAAGCATAAGTGCAGCTCGGCACAAATCCCAGAAACTACTACAGTGACTTCCAGCTTCCAGGTGGATTCCAGAGTGTGATACATACATGCCTACATTGGTCCAAGCTGCACCAATGGAACTATGTAAAAATTTGCTTTAACTGGAATTCAGCTTTAAGGCTAGGATTCTAGCTCCATTCACGAAATATAAGACTTCTTGCTGCTAAGGGGCAAATACTTGACCATTTTAATATTGGCTTAGATTCCATTCCAGAATCCAAACGTGAGACATGAGTAATGTTAAGCTATAATGTAATTTCTTCAGCAATTATGCAAATGTAAGCTATAACTTGCACTCAAAACTTTGCTTTGGGGGAACAGTCCCATAGACAATGAGTCAGATTTGCTTATATTTAGGCCAAGACGTCGGGGGTGAGGTTACACAGTTGGGGTATTTAAAGTGATTGTAAAGTCTTGTTTTTTTTTTAAATAACAAACATGTTATACTTCCCTCCTATGGGCAGTGGTTTTGCACAGGGCAGCCCAGATCCTCCTCTTCTCGGGTCCCTCCTAGCTGCTCATGGCCAGTCCCTCCTGTCGAGTGCCCCGAGCCAAGCTGCAGCTCCGTGTGTCCATTCAGGCACAGAGCTTCTGTTCAGCCCTGCCCCCTCTATCTCCTAATTGGCTAACTGACTTTGATTGACAGCCACGGGAGCTAATGGCGCCGCTGGTGTGTTTCAGCCAATTAGGAGGAGAATCCTGGACGCCGAGGGACTCATGGACATCACTGGACAGGGATGGGGTTTAGGTAAGTATTAGAGGGTGCTGGGGAAGCTGCTGCACACAGAAGGCTTTTTATCTTAATGCATAGAATGCATTGGACCCCTTTCACACTGGGACCGCCCGTGCGTTAGCGGTAAAGTGCTGCCTGTTTTAGCGGTGCTTTATCACTGTTTAACCACTAGCGGGGCGCTTTTACCCCGATAGCGGCCAAAGAAGGTGTTAAAAACGCCCGTGTTGCGGGGCTAACGAATTGCTTTTCATGCGCTTCGGAAGAGCTGCCCATTCATTGCAATGGGAAGGGCGTTTTGGGAGTGCTGTATACACCACTCCCGCACCACCCCAAAGATGCTGTTTGCAGGACTTTTTCTAATGTCCCACAAGCGCACCACCCCAATGTGAATGCTCTCGGTCTTTCTCATTCGGGTGGCATGGGAGGTAGCTTTAACGCGCTTTACAGACGCTATTTCTAGCGCTAAAACGCCTAAAAATGCCTCAGTGTGAAAGGGGTCTTTAGATAAAAAACCTTTTGCCTTTACAACTCATTTTGTGGTATGCTCTATGGGGTAAACATACTAAAACTGGTGCACTCAATATCTGGTGCAGCTGTGCATTGTAGCTAATCACCTTCTAACTTTAGCTTGTTAAATAATACTTTGACAATAAAATCTGGAAGCTGATTGCTTTCTTTGCAGAGCTGCACCAGATTTTGCACACTCCAGTTTTAGTAAATAACCCCCTATGCATTATCTTGAACCATGTCTCCCTCTATATCTCATAATGCTATCATTTGACTTACTAGACAGCATTTTTGAAGACTTTTACAAGGAAGATGAGATTCTATAAAGCAGTGTTTTTTTTTTCTTAGAGGGATTATGAAAGTTTTATTTAGTGGTAGATACAGTGTCAACAAGAGTATTGAACTGAAAAGTATTTTGGAAGCAAACGCACTAGATCTGAATGCCAGAAGTTCCCATTACATTCAGTAGGAAGTAATGTTGTTATATTTCATATGAAGTTCAGTGAATAGGAGAGGTTTGTGGTTGTCTCAGGAAAGAAGGTTTTTATTTTTACTTGTTATTCAATGAATGTTTAATATTTCTGACCCTCAAGGAGCATGGGGTCTACCACAATGGGCAAGAGACACGAGAACACCAAATTTTTAGTTACAATCGATTAGCAAAGTGACAATGCCAGGATCCTCAAACAAACATTTACAAGTAGACAAATAAGGTAAACATTAAGAAGCTTGACATGATGAAAGCAATTTAATTTTTTTTAAATTTTAAATGTTTATTCTTGTACTGTAGTCATGCACTATACTTTTGGGCAAGCCATTTAAAATTGAAAACAGCGTATGCTAAGTCAGTGCATCAGTACAATCTGAATTTTGATACAATATTATAATTCCTTCTACATCCCTTAGTAAATTCACATTTACAAAGAGGTGGGTTTCATTAGCAGTTTTGTAATTGATCCCAAAAACCTAAAAATACAAATCTGCATGCAACATAATTATAAAATCCATTCTAGATCCATTAAGCCCAGTTTCATTTTAAGGTTTGGGATTATCACTAAATATTTTTTCAAGAAAATGTTTGGAAACCACCTTTGAGAATAAACCTTGATTGTTCAGTGCACTTGTATAATATGATTGGTAATTTTGTTCATTGTGAGTTTAATTAAGCTCTATCCGATGTTGGAGATAAGAAGATGATGATGTTAGAAATGCCTCCCATGTGCCAGCAATACATTTTAAAATACTTTGGCTCATTTATAATCCAATTAGTTCCAATTGATTTTGGCTTTTGCAGTTATGCAACAGAAGAGAACATATAATTAAAACCCAAAAAAGTGACAGAAGTTTCATACAGTTTAGCAGATGGAAACAACAGTATTTGATAATATGTTAGTTCAAGCAAATATAACTAGTCCTTTAAACATACAGTACATACAAGCATACCTTAGAGGGAATCAATATATACTGTAGATGCATAAAACAATATAATGCATTCTTAATTATATAATGATCAATTCCCACGTCCATTTTGCCACTGGGGGGAAAGGACGCAGAGGCCTCCAGTGACAAAACAGAGGGAACAAAAACACAGACGGATCAAAAAAGGGTCCCCTGGTAGCAAAACTTTCCAGGCAGCACTATAGAAAAACACACCACTCTGCTCTGAGAGAGTGACTAAAGTTCTGCTGTTTTTTCACTTGAAGCAGGCAGCGTTTTTATTGCAGAAGATATAGAATAGCTGTCTCCTATGCATGCACAGGAGTGATATCATCCCATGCTGGCCACAAACTGGCACACAGAAGATGCCGGCGCTGGCGAGGGACGGGACCCGCTGGAGAAAAAATTTGCATTTGCTGCCTTCAGTTCAACTTGAAGATCTGCATGCCACTTAGACTATTGCCACCAGTTTTTTGGCCCACTGTGCTAGACCATGGCTCGATCTATACCATCACGTGGATCAGCAGAAGCAACACAGAAATGACACCAGTCCAGATTTATGAATAGCCACAACAATTTTCATGTTTGCAGTATATTCCTAAATGTTTCCGTTGTATTTTACCTACATTTCTCCCTTAACTTCACTGGCCTTTCCCACTTTTTCACATCTTGGTAGTTGCTTGTTACAAAAGATTATGAAAAGCACAGCTCACATCAACCACACGAAAGGCCCATCCACATCATCTGAGAAATTTGTAAGGAATGTAAACTTTGCTAAAGATAATTTAAAACAACGTGTATACAGTGGTGCAGGAACAGGGATTACAGGTGTCACAACTAAACCCCCCCGTGCTCTAACATAGCATGCAGGACCAACTTTCCACTTTGTTGCATCACTGTTGGCATGCACCCATCATAGTTAATACCCATGCACATGGCTGCATAGCTGTTTGTTTTTTAAGGGTCACAAATGTTTTTATTTCTCTTACTGGCACAAACTGGATCTCTCTTTATAAAGGTTTTCAGTCAACCTCTAAATAGCTAGCAGATAAAGCTCCCTTCCTGCCAAAAATTTTAATCCAGCACTCAAAAAACCGATGAACTGTCATATTTGTGTTTAAAAAAAAAAGTCCTAGTGGTGCAGCCATTGTTTTTCATTTGTTAGCTGGTGGTCTGTGCCTTGCTGCCACTCACGTGGCTGTGGAATCTAGTTGTGTAACAAAAAATTGCGCTAACCCAAATGAAATTATTACTGCTTGTAACAAAGCAAAAAAGTGTGTGATAATCAAATAATTAAAAATAATTATATCTATAGAAAAAAATTAGTCCATAGATTGTTTTGACAGGTGCAAATCAACGAAGACCAAGCTTGACAGAAGACTAATCAAATGTTCTGTTCATCAACAACAGCAAAAAAACAGCACCGCTTACCATATTTGCTGGATCTCAGGTTATAGAGATCATATGGGCATACACAAGAGGGATCACTTAGCCAGAGACGGTATATCCACGGATTCCTCTGATAGCGGGATCTCTCCTCTTACTGCTGCTTTCCACTGCTGCGATGTTCCTCGTGGATCTTTTTGGCAAGGTTCACTCACAAGACCGGTTTAAGAAGAATAAAAAAAGACGCTTCATGGTGCAGTACTCGGTTTAAGGCTTTATTCAAACAATGATTGATACTGACATCCAGCAGACAAAGATTACAAACAAAGCCACGACTCAAGCCAGCCAGATGGTGCGTGGTGACATCAGAGACTGACGCTCCACCCAATGCCCGGGTGGAGCTACAGCACCATTATTTATTTTTTTACACACACATATATATTTTATCAATATTAGGGGTTTAGCGCAGATATCCCATCATATATACCACTGTGGAATCTAGTTGACCTAAAGTTGGCACAACAAATCTGGGCAGTTACACATCCAGACCTAATGTTGTTGATGGGTCTTCTCCTTCTATGAGTAGATGCCCAAGCAAACCCACTTGATTTGTTAGCAGAGAGAGCTGCTATATAAGTAGTGCAGAAAACTGCAGTCATGATTAGCAGGAGCTATTTGGGTTGTAACGCACTCATTTAGAGTTGCTGCACTTTCTACAATGATCTAAACTTTTGGAAAATAATTAACCAATAAATTGTACTATGCAGAATTTTATACACATTTTAATCTGTTCCTTTTAAAGGGTTTTAGCTTTAGGGATTTAGAGTTTTAAGAAAGTGTGTATATATATATATATATATATATGTAGCGGCCTCACCTCTCTCCCTTGCTTCATCGGTTATATGGCTGTTGTCTAGGGGTACCTGGGAGAGAGAGATGATACACACCACGGCCTGTGTCCTCCCGTAACCAGGAGGTGAAGGCCAAAGATTGGGCTTTTGTGTAGGTGTCCTAGAGCCAAGTCCAGTCCTTCGTCCCTGACTCCTTTGCTTAGTAACCCAAGTTTCACACAGTGAATAGGTACAACTCAGTTTTATTCTTCTTGCCAAGCAAGAAAACAGTCTTTCTCCTTTTGAATAATGGGGGAACAGATCGAGGCACAATCCTTTCCCTTCTTGCTGCTGCCCACTGTGCTGTCACCAGTGGTGGATAGTCACTGCCACTGACTAGGTAATTAAGAACGTGAATTTACCTTCTCTCACTTTGCCCCTGTCAGGGGAAGAAATCCGTCCAAGGGAGAAATGGAGGCCTCTCCGTCACCAGCGATGCTGCGCCGGACTCTTCGGAGAAGTTTCTGCGCACCAGTCCTCACGAACTCAGACACGGGCACCCAAGGCGTTAGGGCCCCCTCGGATTCCTCACCCTCGCGGAACTTAGTCGAAGGTACTGAGCCCAGGCATCCGCCATAGTACCTCACCCCAGGCTTAAGGTGCCTGGAATGGACTCCATCTCTGTTCCAGCTAGGCCAAGGGCGCCTAGGCCTGAAACACCGGAACGCCAGCCCCCAAGCTGAAGGTGCCTGGGTGCGGCCACGTCCTCCGACTCTCTCCCCAAAATCAGGGCCTCCGCCCCTTTTATGACCTCTCCCTTTGCATCACAGCGGGTTCCCCACCCCGCTGTACCAGCTCCAGGGGAGGACAAAAAAGGCACAGCTCGCGGTGTATGTTCAGCTCGGGCCCAAGGCAACAGCGCCACCCAGGGACCCCAAGGAACTTCACACCACCAGAGTCCTTACAAATTCAAATGCCCGCTACATATATATATATATATATATATATATATATATATATATTTTATTTTTATTTTTTTTACTTTGCTATGTAAGGAGTATAAAAACGTAGTCTTCCATAAAACCATCAAACTTTTTATTTATTTTTATTATACATAATTATACATAATACTATTAAATATGTACATAAAGATCAATTATAGGGTATCTATATAGATCTTTCTAACAATGGGCAGCACATTAAGAAACCATATCTTGTTATATAAATTTATACCATACTATAGGTATATGTTTTAAAAGATGTTTAGAAGTTTAAAAGATCAGAAAATCAAAAATAGCCCGATGAAAAAAATGATGGTAAAAGAGTTTGACACCATTTTTGAAAAGATGTATGAAAAGTGCTTATGCCCAGAAGAAACAATCTATTCCTTTTGGAGAGTTTCTGCAATGTATGCAAGGGATTGTGGTCAGTGAGGCACTTTCTAGCATTCTAATGGACTCTCAATAACAAGCTCATAAGAGTTTGGGAGCCTTTGGCTTACAGTTGATCTACTTACTTTGGGTCATATGATACTGACACTGGCATAATGGGTTGAACAGCTTATGTATTTCTTGCGGGCTGCATCTTGGATTTACCAGCCGCATCACCTCCCTGTTTTCCCCCTCCCCTTACCACCTCTTATTTATTCTCGTGTTTTTCTATTCTCAAGGAGATGTCCTTTTTTTTCTTTTACTGCCTCTACCTTTCCACTATGTTTTCTTTATATTTTTTTCACAATCCCTTCCCTATACAATTACCTGATAAGCACTATAATACTTTAGGTTTACTAAGCTCTTGTGCTATGTCTTGTATACTATGTCAAGTTATGGTGCTACTGTCGCCTTTGCTACGCAGATATGATATCTTTGTAAACTTGTGTCTATATTTTTTAAACTGCAACGTAAAAACTCTTTTAAATCTTTAAACCTATTGAAATGAAAAAGGTACTATTGAAATTGAAAAGAGTTTGACATGAAAATCAGTTCTGAAGGTAGCTCTGTATCACTGATAATCATCGGACACAGCTTGCATCTCAGTCCAATCAATCCAATGCAAAAAGCATACAACTAAATGTCACTTTTATATCTGTCTTAAAGTGAACATGCGGTAAGGTTCCACAAAGCAATTTTTAATACAATCCTCTCATTTTCTATGTTATTAGTGACTTTTGTAAATGCTCATATTTTCATATGTCAAGGCACTCCCATCCATACACATGTAGCAGTGCTTAGGCATGGCTGTAGATCACTTAAGCCCTGTACACACGATCGGATTTCCTATGGATTCTAATCCGATGGATTTATCCATCGGTAATCCGATGAAGCTGACTTCCATCAGTCTTGCCTACACACCATCAGTCAAAAATCTGACCGTCCCAAACGCTGTGATGTAAAACACACCGACAAGCCGAGAAAAATGAAGTTCAATGCTTCTGAGCATGCGTCGACTTGATTCTGAGCATGCGTGGGTTTTTTGTCCGATGGAGTTCCACACAGACGATCGGAATTTGCTATCGTTTTTTTTCCCATCGGATAAATTTAAAACATGTTCTATTTTTTCTCACCGATGGAAAAAAGACCGATGGGGCCCATACACGATCGGTTTGTCCAATGAGACAAGTCCATCGGACTGTTTTCATCTGTAAAACCGATCGTGTGTACACGGCTTTAGTCACTTGTCTGACTTCATGACAGGTTTACTTATAGGTGGGGATTTAAAATGTCTTGAGGACTTCCTTACATGTTTCTTAGTGTCAGAAAATAGACTTTATAAACAGCAGATGTCTGATAAGAACAAGCATCCTAATAGTTGTAAAATTGTAAATTTTATTATGATAAACATTCTGCAATGTAATAAAAAAAGATTGAATTCAATCACGAAACTTAGCTAATACAATGTGCATCGCAAGGTTGCGTAGGTCTAACAAATATTGTCAATAATCTGTTCCTGTAGCTTATAAATTGCTAGTAAAAACAATAAACTGCAAATTATACGATTTTATATTCTTTAAGAAAAATCCACTATAATCTTCTTCTTAGTAGAAAGAGCTGTAGCACTGGCTAAAATTAATCTTTCCCTCCAACAAAGCAATCCCAGGATAATACTGATAGGATAAAATCTGTCTACAAGCACAAAATGAAAAACATAGCCAAAGCTTAAAATATGATTATTACAAAGATAAGTCAACAAAATATTTCTGTCTCGCAAAACAGACAACAGAAATAGAAGCTAAATTTCTACTGCCCTAAATATTAACTAAAAATGTGTCACCTTACGTAAACTGCCAATATGGAAGTAAGAGTTTTATTAGTCAAAACAAGTCAAAGCAGGCCATAAATCAATGTTGGCATCTATAATCTCATACATAGAGGAATTAAGCCTGAATTCTAAGCAGACATAAAAGACAGAAATGTATTTCCCCCTGAATGTGACACCACATGCACACTTATGCCTTGTACACACGGCCGGACTTTCCGAGAATAAAAGTCAGACGGGCTTTTTTTCTCGGAAAGTCCGGCCGTGTGTAGCCTCCATCAGACTTTTTTTGTTGGAAGTCCAACGGACTTTAAATAGAGAACCTGTTCTCTTTCTTTCCGTCTGACTTCCGATGGACTCACGGTGGCCTTTGGCACGGGCAAAAGTCAGACCGCGTGTACAAGGCATTAGTTACTCTGTTGAAAGTAAGTATGTAACCCCTATGCATTGTCATTGTTGTGTTGCGTATGGATTCATGGAAGTATTATACTAATTGTGCTCCATTCCCAGCTACATTAGGGTTTGACGAAGCATCAAATACTGCAAAATGCATTGGTACCTACAACAGTTATCCTGCAAAGATCGCCCTGTCTCTGTATCAATTTGTGATGAATAATTATGGATATATAAATACATTAAATGTATAATCACAAAAGGGAATAGCAGGAATTAATGTTTCTTTTTTCAGGTATGGGAATGGTATTTTTTATATTTTATATGTTTATGTGCCCTGCTCTCTCCCAGCACAGTCACCGGTGGGGACAGCAAAGCTTCCGATGCATACTTGACATACTTGACAGTCAATCACAGCTGTTATTTATTTATTTTTATTGCTGTATATTGTGACGTCAGTGAATAATCATGCAGACTATTATTCCTAAAAGTGTTACTTTGATATATCTTATCAATTCCCTGTTTAAACAATAGCATTAGAGCCGGTTCACACCAGGGCGACTCGTCAATGGAACCGTTCTAAGTAAGAGCGACTCAGGTCGCTCCGACTTAGAAAAAGGTTCCTGTACTACTTTTGGGGGCGACCCAAGGCGACCTGCATTGACTTCTATACAGAAGTCTTTATGCAAATCGCCTTGGCGGGCGTCTCAAGTCGTCTTGAGATCGCGCCGCCGAGGTCACCCCCACAAGTCGTGCCGCGTCGCGCCGCCCTGGTGTGAACAGGCTCTTATTCTCCAATGGAGTCCTTGTTTAAAGAAGAACTCCAGTAAGAGGCTGCTTTACTAACAGCCTCTAGATGTGCATATGGTGACATGGCAAGGATTACATTTTTTTTTTAAAAAGACTGTATATTTTTTACTCATACATGTCATCTTCTCCTCGACAACTTAAACACTTTTCTCTGTGCACATCTGTTCATGTCTTGTCTAAGTAGTACTGAAAGGGGTCAGCTGACATGTTGCCTTTGGAGTTGCATTGTGCACAGCAGCAGTCAGCAGTATTAACAGATGTAGACTAATCCCACTGATTGGCTGTGCGGTGAGTCATCCTTGCTGAGCTGTGTGACTGACGAGTTGGTGTTTGAAACTGAACTCATTATGAAATAGTTATCAGAATCTCTTAAAGCAGAAACAGGCATTTATCAATGCAAATGACTGCCATGTACCAAAGCACTTGTAATCAATTCCCTTTTTGCATTATATTTAGCAATGCTTAACAAGAACCTGCTATCAGTAAATTCATTACTTGTCTGTTGCTAATGCATAAGCACCTGAACCTAAATGTCTCCATTAAATATGATGATGATATACACTGCACCAATAACAGCATAATACCTAAAGTGATACTAAACCCACAAAAGTAAAATCAATCTGTATATGCAGTAAAGCATGGTTGTTATACTCACTGTGGAACCTAAGGGGTTAATTCTTTGCATTGTGTATAAAGGCTGTTTGATCCTGATATTTACAGAGCCAGGGGATGGGCTGCACATGCTCAGTTTGGTGTGTACTGCTAGAAAGTTTTTTTTTTTTTTCTTGGGGGCGGTGCATGTGATCAGCACAGTGCCAATAATTACTGTCATGTCCAGACAGAGGATCAGGGGAGAATGGTAAAGGGGGCACAATATGAGCCCACTTACTTGAGATTGTGGCCACCGCATTCATTATAGTGTAAATAGGGTTAATAATAAGGGTATTCCTTGTGTTAAAAGCAGGTTTAAAAAGGGTACTGCCGTTTTAAATCCAGTAACAGCAGCTAGCCAATGGGATGATGTGGAATGTGCTGGAATCTAGGAAGCCTTTATAGGGAACTGCTGGGCTGGGAATTCCCCCTTTTCCTGCAAGGAGCACCGGCTGAAGAGCTCCCTCCTTCCCTCCCCAGTCGTGGGTACTATTATGTGGTTGGGTCATCCTGGATGTCTAGGGGGGACGTTTTATTTCCATGTTAAAATGAGGTAATGCTGCTTGAGTTCTGAAAACTAAGCAGTTACAAATTTTGGTTTCATTAAAGTTATGCTGTTTTGATGGTCAATAAAAAAATAATATCTGGTTATTTTATTTTCATATGTTAAACCAACCGCGGCCGTGGCCATCATTTGCCAAACTTTTTGGTTGGGTGTATTCATTTGGTTATATCTGGAGTAAGTAATGGTTTGAATGTGTGTGGCCTACAATCTCATGAAAATTCCTCCTACCAGCTTTACTAGGAACTAATACAAGTCACAAGAGTGCTATATACTGCTGATGAGAAAAGGTATTTATCGGATTATATTTACTAAAATAATTGCATTTCCATGTTCTGTGTACTGTGGGAGACCAGATATAATGAATGCAGGTTCTGGGTTTAGTAACACTTTAAGCAAATGGTTGAAAAAAAAACAAGCAAACAATGCACAGAGTCCTGACCGCAACCTGATAGAACATCTTTGGGATGAATTAGAGTGGAGACTGCGAGCTAGGCATTTGCTTCCAACATCAGTGCCTGACCTCACAGATGTGCTTCTGGAAGAATGGTCAAACATTCCCATAGACACACTCCTAAACCTTGTGGGGAGCCTTCGAACAAAAGTTGAAGCTGTTATAGCTGCAAAGGGTGGGCCAACTCAATATTGAACCCTTTGGACTAAGACTGGGATGCCATTAAAGTTCATGTGCATGTAAAGGCAGGTGTCTCAATACTTTTGACAATATAGTGTATTTTAAGTACACATAGGTTAAGTACATTGTACTTTAACATAGTATTAACTTCTTGTAGTCCCCAGTTCAGTAGAACTTCAACATAGGAATGGAAGGCTAGGAGCCAGCCATGTGCTGCAGTGCATATGTCCTGAAAAGGAAGAGGCATAGAAAATCAACCAACACAGGAAAAGCACGCTGTAAGCACAGTTCTGCAATTTTCTCATATCCCTCTTAAAATCAAAACAACAGATATTCTAAGTCCGATGCCAGCCAAAAGTGAAGGTTATTTGAATGTATGAATCACCTTCAGGAAATATATAGCATATCTATAATTGAAAAACAAATCCATTAATGATCTTAGCAAAGACAACAAACATGTCTGACGTGTTTATAGGGATTTTCAAGCTGGAGAAAAATAATGGAGCACTGAAAGGAAAATAAAGAAGTTATTTGATGAGGCTGCTTATGGCAAATGCCCACTTAATAAATAAAGACAAAATTGTTTCAGCCTTCAAGTGAAAACCACAAATGTCCGCTTAGCACAGCTCTAAATAACGCTCTGATGGCTGCGGTAATGAATGAGCTGGATCATGTCCAATGCACCTTTTATTTATAACAGTGGCACATATTCATAAAATAGAGAACAGAAGAGCTAATATTTTATTGGCACCAATTTGTATAGATATTTCATACAGTCAAAATGTGCACTGTAATTGTATGCTATGCTCGACAGGGTGCCTATATATTGGTGAGGTGGCTGACCATTAGTGCAGGGCTCACAAATAGTTTCCTCTCTATCACTGGCTCATCTCTGCATTATCAAGAAAGGTAACTAGAACATTTCCAAACTCCATGACACAGAAGAATTAGTACTTGTGTAATCCAGGGATGAGCAACCTTGAGAGCAGGGGCGTTGCTAGGTCTGCAAAAGATCTGGGGCTAGAGCCCATAGCAGCGGTCACCAACCTTTTTGCAGGCCCAGGGGTGAGGGGGGGGGGTAGTAAGCAATCTTTTGTGGCCAATTTTTCGGGGCAATGGCGGGTGCTGGCGCTTCAATCATCACGGCACCATGGTTGATATGGTGTCAGGGTGATTGAAGTACATTATTTCTATTGTTACATTGTAATATATAATGAAGTGGTTCAACTCACCATAAGAATCAGTGGGAGCCCTGGGTGTGTCACTTGCCACACCTCCTGCCACCAGATGCAGCTTGGATTGTCACTTGCCACGTCACCTGCCACCAGATGTGGATTGTCACTTGCCACATCGCCTGCCACCAGATGCAAATTGTCACTTGCCATGTTGCCTGCCACCATTTGTGGATTGTCACTTGCCACGGCGCCTGCCACAGATGCGAATTGTCACTTGCCATGTTGCCTACCACCATTTGTGGATAGTTACTTGCCACGTCGCCTGCCACTGTTTGCGAATTGTCATGCCAGCCAGTGCCACCAAATGTGCATTGTCGCTGCATTGGTGTCAGCACTGGTCCATTTAGCACAGAGGCAGGTGCAGTTGTTGGTTCTGAGTGAGGGCAGGAGAGCAGTGATGCGGGGCGGACAGTGAGAGTGATGTCAGTGATGTCATCTCACTGCTCCCCACTGCACCTCCGACATTGAAGAGGCCCGGCTGTGAGGGCAGAAGAGCAGTGATGCGGGGCAGGCGGAGAGAGAGCCACTGCCCGGTGGTTAGGCAGGGACCCCTGCAGTAAGAGACTTGGGGCTATGGGCCCCAGATTCGGGGCTATAGCCCCAATAGCCACCCCTAGCAATGCCACTGCTTGAGAGTTTTCTTTTTCCTTAAATTTTGGCAAATAAATTATTTCTTGTTCAAAAATATAGCCACTTGTTAACCACATTTTATTTTTTGTTACGTAAAAAAATAAACCAATACACAAATACACCCAAAAAACACTAACACAGAGAACTGTGTTATATAAACTTAAAGGGGAGATTCAACCCAAAAAAACAACTTTGCAGAAATCAACAGCATTATGCTTCAGCAAAAACATTGGATGGATTCGTTGCCATCACAACGGGGCGGGCATTTCCGATGACGCAGCCCGTTGTGATGGCAACGTCTCAAGTGTACGGCGCTGCGAGAATGGGCGGTACATGCTGGTCGCTCAGCTGCACCGTGTCCCGAAGATAGTGCTTCAAGTGCCCACAAGCAAGAAGGAAAATGCCTGCAAAGCAGAATATAACTTATCTTACTTTGTGAAATCGGCAATCGAGCGGCGATCCATCCGTAAAACGTGAGTGCTATAAATAAGTTTATTAAAAAAACGATATTCATGCAAAAAAAATAAAAAATTTAAACAGTTGGAACTTCGTTTTAACTATTTTAATTATATCCCCCCCCCCAAAAAAAAATGAAATAAACAAAATACCTTCAAAATAAAGGGAAACACTGCAGATTGTGCCTAAGCAACATAATGAGCAAAAGTAAGTTCCAGTTTCAGTTTCACTCTGAAATCAATCTTAAGGCCGTCCGTACACACGGTCGGACTTTTTGCCAACAAACTTCAAAATGAGCAAGTATAGAAAAAAATCTGACCGTGTGTACGCTCCATCGGACAAACTTTTCCGGTTTTCATCGGACAAATGTTCGCTCTGCAAAAGGACAAACTTTTCGGAAACAAAAGTCCGATGGTGCAAAGTCCTATCGTGTGTACAGAAATCCATCAGACTTTTGTCCGAGGTACAAATACGCATGCCCAGAACCAATGTTAAAATCAACCAACAATAGCAGAAGTTGACCAAAGGGTGGCAGTAAAGAGCAGAAAAGAGCAGAAAAATCACGTGATATTGGGAAAGTTTTTGGAAAGTTTGCAGAAAAGTCCAGCCGTGTGTATGCTATGGGTGTGCCTGGCCAACTCCCTTCGGACAAAAATCCACGGAAAAGTTTGTTTGAAGTCCGACCGTGTGTACGAGGCTTTACAAATTTCTCTTTTCTCATTCCTAGTCTATACACTCATTCATCGATAATCCAAATTAGGTTGGTTTAAGTTTAAAGAAAGTGTGATTTCCCCATTCAAACGAAAGCAACAGGTTTATTTCAACCCTCCACCCGTCAACAGCATATTGTGTTTACCTTTCCTTCTCTTCCCCGACACTCCATTTAAAGTCATAGGAAATACCTGGTACTTCTGAGTTTGGAAGAATATGTAAGTCACCATGTGATAGCATCGGGCCAGTTAGCATTGCTAGAGGGGAGTGCAATAACCCCTTAAAAGTTACCATTTCTAACTGCTGAATGAAGCTACAGGGATCAGAAAGAAGCTGAGAACATGATACTGGGGAAGCCTTGATTAACTGTAAAGTTAACAAATTGGCAATGGGCATTTTAAACAATCTGTATGACTGCTCCACGCTCTGAGTATACTGTTGGTATAGGTTAAAACTGTCTATCAACAAAGATTTTTTTTTTTATATAAACCAGACATTCTCTTTGTAATAAGATTTTTAATGTCTGTTTTTAGCACTTAGCTCATAATGGAGATATTAACTACCTTACAGCCTGTCACTCGTCTTGTCTTTGGGAGAAAATACCAGCAAATACCTGAAAACTGAGGATACATTCCACTGTTAAAGCGGAAGTAAACCCATCGATTTAACAGTTTCAAAAAGCAGTTACATTCCCGGCATGCCGGGATTGCTAACTGTCACATTGGTTGTGCTCTCAACCAAACTGTCAAACCATCCAATGGCTGGTGTCATAACTGATCACATGTGGAGCATCATGGCAGTTGAAGATTAAACAGAGGCCAAGATGGCAGCTTCCTTGCCTGAAAACGATAGGAGGGTTTACTTCCACTTTAACTTAACAGTTATTACTGGAACAGCTGTTCCCATTGGGAGGTCTCCCCTTATGTCCTATTTATATGCAACAGTAAAATTGTGCTTTTCCCCTTCCCCTCACTTGCTGTGATATGGCAGAAAATTTGAAGAAATCCTCACAAAGTGAGGGGATTTTCTACCTTTTTATTGTCAAAGTATTATCAGCACCCATAAAAGGAGAGATAAAACCCCCAACTTTATTGCACTGATTTAAAACATTACATACTGATGCACATACACTGCTTCCCTTGCAGATAATGCACCTCTGCCCACCAGGTGTTTATCATATCCACCATAAAACACAGAGACAAGATTTAAATGTCTCTTATTTGCATGGTTAACAGTGGCTTCACACTGGTTTGTAGCGGTCCCGCTGTGTTTTGGGCAAAGTACAGCTAACCTGCGGACTTTGTGCATGTTAGCTTCACTTTCCCATAGACTTCTTAGACTTTTTTGATGATGCAGTTTTGGTGCGGTTTCAGAAAGTGCACCAAAGATGCAAAAACCGCAGGACCTCATAGAAGCCTAAACACTAAAGCCACAGGTTATATTTAGCTGCTCTTTAGAAGAAGCACTGCAGAGCAATGAGAAGCCACCCTAAAGCTGACCTCTGGGCTTGTGTAATAAATACCCTTGGAGTGCCCAATCCCCCCTTTGCAATGCATAGGTTAATAGCTTGTCTTGTCCAAGAGATTAGTGGATAAGTTAAAGCGGTGTTCCGACCAAAAAAAAACTAATTAAAAGCCAGCCGCTACACGTACTACAGCTGCTGACTTTTAATAAATGGACATTTACCTGTCCTGGAGTCCCTCCATGTCAGCACCGCAGCTGATGTTTCCATTAGCTGTCGGGTGCTGCCGCCGCCATTGCGGGTAAGGGAACCCGGCAGTGTAGCCTTTTCGGCTTCACGCCGGGAACCCTACTGCGCATGCGCGAGGCCCCGCTCCTCTCTCCCATTGGGCCGGCGGCCGGGGGAGGAGGAGGGAGCCCTGCGGTGACGTCACGGGCCGCGGCCCGGACTCCTGGACTCAAAGACAGGTATCCTGTCCCCCCTCCCCCTGAAAGGTGCCAATTGTGGCACCGGAGGGGGGGAGGAATCAGATGAGCCGACGTTCCACTTTAGGGTGGAACTCCGCTTTAAGTTGTTACCCTATCCCCCGGCATCCGACACTCTTCTCTGCTCTCCGATGCACCCAGACTGCAGGCGGATTCTTGGCATCCTTTAATGAAAACAAGGACTTCTGTAGGGACTACAAGTGGTCAAGCAATGAATCAAAGGGGCTTCATGAGACAGTGTGATTAAAGTCTATAGGACCAAGGAATAAGGTAAATATTTTTTACTTAATAGGCGGCCATACATAGATTGAAATTAGGCTAGTTCAGCAAGGACTAGCCAAATTTCAATCTATGTATGTGCAGACTGGTTGTACAGAAGTTGATCTATTGTATGGGTAAACCTTACTGTAGCTCAGAGTAGAGCTTTAACCCCCTCAGTCACAAATCAAAATAGGGCCAATCAAAGCCAAATAAGAGTAAGGGGTTTGGTGAAGGAAATTCCCGGATCAGTCTGTTTGCACAATAAAAAAATCTGTTTAAATTTTTTTAACATTTCCAAGCAAAAAGCAAATGTAGTTTGGATAATTATTACTGGACCAGATGTCCCCATTGAGAGATGTCCCCTTATGTAATGTTCCAGTTTGAACAGACAAATCTCTCCTGCTGATTACTGTACAAGGAGTGAGGCTGTCATCACGGGGTAACAGACAACAATAAAAAACGGAGTTTTTTTTCTTCCTCGGTTAATCCAGAACTAAAAGAACGAAGCTAGCAACAATCTTTCTCTGCAGTGAAGCAATCATTATGTGCAAATACACAATTCTGCTACACAAACAGGTATAAAAAAAAATCGAGGACTAGAAATACATATGACTAAATCATTTTGCCAGACATTATGATGGCTGTAATTTCTGCTTTATTAATGTTGTAAGTGTCTGAGAGTTTGAATATACATGCTGTGCCTCTGCACCTTGATTTTATAACCTGAACAACAGGGCATGCTGCACTTATATTTTAAGTTTGTGTATATGTAGACTACCAAAAGCTATGTGCCAAGATCCAGCATATGGCTATATATTTAATGGCTCCACCAGCTGTCCTCATACATTGTCACACTATCACTCTTCAGTGAAGTCATTTTATTTTACAGCAGGGCCAACAGGAAAAGGCCTGTCCAGCCACTAACTCTTGTATTCACAGAAGGCATTAGGGATACCTGCGATTGGGTCTTTGCAAGAAAGGCAAATCCAGAAGCAGAAAAGCAATTTTTCTTGTGTGTTCAACAATAATATGTCAGTAACAAGATAATACACAATGGCAATGCAGTCTCAGAGTGCATACCGTATATACTCGAGTATAAGCTGACCTGAATATAAGCCGAAGCACCTAATTTTACCACAAAAAAATGGGAAAACGTATTGACTCGAGTATAAGCATAGGGTATCCATCTGCATGCCTCACTGTGCCTCACTGTGTCCATGTGAATGCCTCACTGTGTCCATGCCTCACTGTGTCCATGTGCATGACTCACTGTGCCTCACTGTGTCCATGCCTCACTGTGTCCAGGCCTCACTGTGTCCATGCCTCACTGTGTCCATGCCTCACTGTGTCCAGGCCTCACTGTGTGCATGCCTCACTGTGCCCATGCCTCACTGTGTCCATGACTAGACTGAAGTTTAACATGGTATACGTGTGTGTAAAGTTCCGGGTCCAGGGGACCTACGACCGACCGGTACCGGGTCCCCAAATTTACCAGAGAAATTACCGTTTAACATGGGAGTCTATGGAAGGGGTGCCCGGCTTTGAAAAATCGGTGCTCCCCGGCCGTAGGTCCCCCGGACAACAAACTTTGCACACTTGTAGAGGAAGAGTGGGGCTACATGTGTGCCATGATTGGGGTCCCGGCGGACCTACGGCCGGCTGGTACCTGGTCCCCAAAATCTGAGAGATCAGGCGCAAAAAGGTGACTCGAGTATAAGCCGAGGGGGGCATTTTCAGCACACAAAAAATGTGCTGAAAAACTCAGCTTATACTCGAGTATATACGGTAATTGTGTAAAAAGCTATTTCAAAGATTATGCTTTCCGAATGTGGCAATCTATGAAAGCACCTCAGCCTATGACAGGGGTCTCCAAACCTTCTTAACAAGGGACTAGTGTACTGTCTCTCGGGGTAGGTGGGAGAGGTGGGGAAGAGAATGTTGCTGGTGGGAGCAGAAAATGCCCCAGCTTCAGTGGAACAAAAAAATACATAGCACCTGTGGTCACTAGTAGGAGGAATAATGCCCCATCATCAATGGAATTAATGGCAGGAATAGTGTCTGATTGTTGTTGTCAGTTAAAGAAATAGTACCCCATCATTGGTGTTAGTTGAAGGACTAGTGCCCTGTCATTGGTCATCGGAAGGACTAGTGCTCTGTTGTTGGTGTCAGTGGGAAGAAGAGTGTCCTATTGTTGGTGTAAGTGGAAAGAATGGTGCCTCATCGTTGGTGTCAGTAGGAAGAATAGTGGTAAAGAGTTAAATATTTGTCTGGTTTCTATTTTTGTATCTGATACCATTAGGGAAATATTTCCTTACTTTCTTTCCCTGTGTCACCTATACAAGAAATGGAGGGTGCAGTTTTTCTTTGGAACAGAAAGATACAGCTACCTGAATCATTCTAAAAGAAAGTTGATAGTGGACTTGACAGCTGGGAGGGTGTATTAAAAGCCAATGTTGCCAACCTATGACATACATTGGTGTCAGTGAAAGGGTTACATTCGCTTACTGACTATCTCACAACCTCTGCTTGAAATCTGTTCCAGACAACTATTCTTTTAGTAAAATAATACTTTCCAAACTTAGTTTTGTACTTTCTTCCTGCTAGTTTGATGTCCCCATGTCTTGATCTTAGCTTTATATTGAAAATACTGCCCTCCTGAATCTTATTCACCCCCTTTATGTAAAAAAAAGCATAACTTCAGTCAAAAAAAGCTAAAAATCAATAGCCCATTAAAAATTAAAGAAAATAATCAGATTTTGTTGCAATATTTACTATCAACCTGGATCTCTCCCCCAAAGAACTTCATTTTCTATTACTAGATGATCCTTCAATCCACTTCCTCTGACCCCAATTTGTCTGGGACTCACCCCAAAATTAGAAGCAGCACAGTGATGAGCCCATCTTTCCTATCAGCATGTTTCTTGTCAGCACATGAACTGATTGGTCGCATGTGCTGGTTCTTTCTCTCACACTCAATGTGTGCTGAACGGGTACTGCAAGAGGCTAATGCTAGGTCACATTCAGGAACTTACATTGCTTGAGTAAAGAAAAAAGAAAAAATTAATGATATATTGATAATTACAGAGCTACATTAATTTCTGTCATTTACATCTGCCTAGTTTTTAGGGTTTATGCAATCTGGACACTCCCTAGACACCATTCTCCTAGCAGCAGAAAAACGCTGAATGCTGTTGCATGTACCACATTGACCTGCATTTAGCAGCGTCAGGCACTTTGGTATTAATTCATTCATTAGCCATTAAAATGAATTAACACTCAAACACTATACACACTTAGCGTTTACACGTGTTTTTGTTACATCAAGTGTTTTTCTGCCAAAACTCTTCTCTCCTGAACATGATTCTTATGCATTTACAGTAGGAGAGGAGCACTTATTGCCTTTGAATGATGCTGCTCCTTAAAGTGGAGTTCCACCCAAAAAAAAAAAAAAAAACAGTCATTACTGTGCATGAAATAATATAAAAAAAAAAACATTTGGATATTATTTTTTTTTACTCACCTTTAAATGGCTGTTGCTATGTGGTCCCTTGAAATCTTCCTTCTTCCTCAACTAGGCTCCTTACGTCACTTCCCTCGGCGCCTCCGCTCGCTACTGCTCCTGGGAGATGTGTGTCATCATTTCCCAGTAGTCAGTGGGCACGCCGAGGGCTAGGTTGCCATAACACTTCCGCCGCCGCCGCCCGTTGTTATGGCAACCTGTATACTTTGCAGCGCCGCTACGGCGCATTACTGCGCATGCGCGAGAACGGGGCGGTGCATGCTGGTAGCTCAGCTGCACTGTATCGGCCAGCAATGAATTATATAAGTTTATTTTGGCTATTAAATGTGACATCGGGGGACGAATTCATCCAAAAACTTGAGTAATAAATAGCAATGTCATTAACTAATGAAATGCTTTTTTTTTTTTTTTTTATTACTAAATTTAGATGGAACTCCTCTTTAACTCTGGTAAAAGCCTATGTGTGCATGGACATATAGGCTTTTATTGAGATGTGTTCAGGAGCTTTGACAAAAAGTGCCAAAGGCTTAGTTTACACGGGACGTTTTACAACCTCTTCTGAACAATTTAACTTGACAGATATTAACCGACGTTTAAAATGCTGTCCAAAAAAAAGCAAAAAGCAATAAAAAGAGGTCTGTTTAGCTGCATTTACATGCTGCGTTTACATGTCGCATTTGCATTTAGAAGCGTTTTAACATTTATTTATTTTTCAAATAGTCAAAAATGAAAAACGCCTGTAAACGAAAAGCAGCTAAATGCGAGTTACCACGTTTACAAGCTGTTACAGGCGTTTAGTGTTTCAAATGCCTCTGAACATCCGTCCTGAACGCATTTTTTTGCTTTCCAAAAAATGCATCTAAACTCAACTGCCTGGAAACGACTAGAAACGACCCTGTGTATATGTACTGATAAGGTAACATAGATGAGAGTTCAGGGGCAGCTAAAAAAAATACCCAACTGCTCCTAAATGTCCGTTTACCAGCAGCAGTGTACATGAAGCCAAAAGCTCCAAAAACATGAGTATAAGAGCAATCATGTCCTCCTTTCCCTTGTTTCCTCAAGACTAGGCATTTTAAGTTTTATCACTTAGAGCTTTTACCATTTTTTGCCCTACTTTGCTTTCTAACCATTGGGTACATACCTAGGTAAAGAATTGAAATTCATTACATAATCATTTACAGCAAACCATTAATCCTCTGAAGAAGATCCCGCACTAGGGATCGAAACGTGTCAGAATTCAACATATACAGATGTCCTTGATATGTACAACTGTATTTGCAATGTCCTGTTTGTAACTTTGCGTGTGGATTATTTTATTCCTTTGACCAGAGACTCAAATTTTTCGTGTCGTGACTATGCTACAACGTACATATTCAATAAATCCTTTTAATATACATTTCTGCATTTGTTGGAATTTTCGCTGCTATAAAACCCCACTAGGGAAACTTTCCTAGTAAGAACCCTTTCAGACTGAGGCAGTTTTCAGGCATTTTAGCGCTAAAAATAGTGCCTGAAAAGCGCTTAAAAACTGCTTTTTATGCCTCCCCAGTGTGAAAGCCTGAGTGCTTTCACACTGGGGCGGTGCACTTGCAGGACAGGAAAAAAAAGTCCTGCAAGCAGCATCTTTGGGGCAATTTGGGAGCGGTGTATACACCGCTCCTAAACCGCCCCTGCTCATTGGAATGAATGGGCAGCGCTTCCGATGTGCCTGAAAAGCGTTTCGGAAGCACCGCAACACAGGCATATTTAACCCCTTCTTGGGGGTTAAAAGCGCCCCGCTAGTGGCCAAAAAGCACCGCTTAAACAGCGGTAAAGCACCGCTAAAACTAGCGGCTCTTTACCGCTAACTGACCCACCGCCCCAGTGGTAAAGTAGCCTAAATGAACACTTTTCTACAGATGTAATGGAAACAGAATAGATTTTGAGTACAACTAATGGTTTATAGGTATCTGATTTCTAAATAATCCCTGTACACTGTCAGAAATGTTGAACCAGTATATTTTTTACAAAATACTGTCACTTGGCTTCCACCATAATTTGCAAAAGTGCAAAAGACAGAAGAAAGATTTTCCAAATGTACTGTATGTTGCCTTTATCACAAAACATGAACCCCCTTTAGAATCACAAGAATCTTTTTAAAAGAGAAGTATGGGTTTGGGGTTCTTCCCCCATCATACTTACTTAGGTGGATGCTTGAGGCGCAATTGCACGGACCTGGAGAATTTCACAGGGAAGCTCAGATTCTCAGGTCTAGATTCATAGCAAAAGGCTATGATAGTCTACCATTACAGAGGTGGGAATTAGGGACCGTCAAACTCTCCTTTGTGATAGACCACCTGCGGTAGAGAATAGAGAGGACTTCGGTCTAGCCTTTTTAACCACCTATTCAAGCCAGCATTGGGCCATCAAACGGATCTTTAAAAGACATTGGCCAGTAATAAAGAATGATCGAGTATTGGGACCACTTTTGTCAGATAACCTCAGGGTGCTTTTTAGGGGTGCCTCTAATCTCAGACACTCGTTAGCACCAAATATTCCTGATCCGCCTATCTGCCCAGTTTTCTTTGGAGACCTTAAGGGCTTTTACCCCTGTAGGAGGTGCAAGGTCTGCAAGGTAAACGCGCTTCATGGTAGAAGATTCACTGAGTTTACTTCAACTGGAACAGGCATCACATACCCGATCAAGTCTTTTATGACGTGTACTACCAAATGTGTGGTCTACCTTTTGAGGTGCCCATGCGGGTTGGAATACGTTGGATGCACTGTCCGGAAGCTTCATGTAAGGCTGGGGGAAGCATATTACTAAGATTAAGAGTGGCTTTGACAAACACAATGTGTCTAAGCACTATGACCTCAAGCATAATAGGGACCCTAAGGGTACTGTTTTTATGGCCCTGGAGAAATATGTGCCTTATTGGCGTGGCGGAAATGGCAAGAGGAGTATATCTAGATCAGAAACCAGTTGGATACATAAGCTTAGATGTCATATTCCGGGTGGTTTGAATGTGGAGTGTGACATCTGTTTTATAAATAATAGGTGATGTCCCACTCCTTTAAGATCTTGTCCCCTCTTTTGGCCTTTCTGGTTGTATAATCCCTGTTTCTGTCAAACAAGGGTAATATTTGAGTTAATAGTTTACAGGACATCTTTGTCCTTGTTTGGTTTCAATATACTAATTTTTTGAGGGAATGTGGGGGACTACTTAATTTAATTATTAGGGTTCTTCATTTATTCTATTTTAATTTTATTTTAATTTAATTTTTAAAGTTTAATACATTTTTGGTTTAACTGAACTGATTTTAAATAATGAGTAGCAGTTCCACTGTGATCCACATGATGGCATTGTTTTTCTTGGAATAGCTTTATAGAGGTATTTTCATGTTTACTCTTTTGCTATCAGTTTGGTGCATTACCATTAGTGTCCACTGGATGTCATGGACAGACTGTTTTTTGTAGTAATATGTTCCTGTTTTGGTAATCAATACCTCTGGAACCTGTCCAATCAGCTCCGTATGTCAATCTGTAGCCGAAGCAATGAGGGAGATTTTCTGGCACCTCTGGGTAATAAAAAGCGTGTGCGCAGATATGTGGGCGTGCCCCTGATGATGTCAGTTGTGACGAAACGGTCGTGGGGTGTCACGCACACGTACTGCGCATGCGTAAACCGGATTATTGATTGACACACCACAGAGCTTTTTATCCTTGCAAGGAACGTTGTTTTTACCATTTGTATCATTTTATCAATAGAGGACTTAGTCCCATTGCTATATATTCTGTATACTTTACCAATAAACATTTAGAGGAACGTCTACACTACTGGAAGTTTTTTTTCTTCCCCCATTGGATATCACTTATCCCTTACCACCGGATGTTTACCCACCTCAACCTGGGAACGAGTTTGCGGATTACTTCCGGATCATCAACCTTGGAAGTGCGGATGTGACATCTGTGGCTGGTCGTATCTGAGAGGATCCCCTAATACCAGGGTTGCCAACTTTCAGTAAATTTACAAACAGTTAGGCTAACGCTCCAGTGAGGACCATCACTCTGCTGAGCCTGATTTGACCCCCCTGAGAAGGGTGGTCACTGGCTAGTCTGTAAGCCTTAATGTCTCCTCCTGGTGGCGGGTCTCTCCACGCATTGGATATCACTTATTTGCTTGTCTCCTATTACTGAATGTTTGCACAAATTGATTGAACTTCTATTTTTATCTCCAGATAGGGGATATTCACATAGATTCATATGAACTATATGAACTTTATTGATTCACATTTTAGCACATGTTTATCAATATTTTTTGTATTTTTACACTTTTTTTACCCTATATATCCACCTATTGAACTATATGGTTGCATATAGTCCATCGTCCAGCGCTACACTTTTATTGTATATATTTTGCTGTACCATATATCAAGGTTGTGGTGTTTAGCGGCAGGATATCTGTCAAGGATACATTTATTCATTTATTATTTTTCATTTTGCACCTAGCGCGATTTTTTATTTTTATAACTAGCTGCAGTATTTGTAGCTGCTGGCTTTTAAAAAAAAATTCGGGTGGGCCTCCCCTCTAATTTTCCCATGGCTCATATCTTGATAAATAATTATTTTGGTTAAGTTTGTCATTGGAGTTTATTTGCATTTTTAAGGCTTATGCCTGGTACACATGGGCCAAATGTCAGGAGACATTGGTCGTTTCAATAAAAACCAGCCGACATTCGACTCGTGTGTATGTCAGTAGGTTTAGCCGGCTTCTGTCGAAATAAACGGCCACTGGAAAACAAGCAGTCGGCCGACTCCCGATCAGTGCTCTTAGCCAATAGCAGAAAGCACTGGTCAGAGTGTTCTGGTGGGGGCCGCCCCTTTGTCAGAACACAATAGCTCGGATCATTAGTATAGCGGCTCCAACCAACGGAAAGTGTGTACCAGGTTTTAGGCAGATAATATGTATGCTACAATCTATTTGCACAAATACTTTGCATATATTTAAAACATCTTTACAGATGTTTTGCTTTTTTGACTGTTTCTGGTATCCTTCTTTAGCAGTACATGGAGAAAGCAAACTTTTACCGCATACGTATCGTGATAAGAAAATAGCTAAAACCAACACGAACTGCAATGGATCTTCAGGATTCTACTCATGATGGACGAAGGAGAGATCAATGTTTTATTAAATATAAGCTGATCTCTATGTATATCTTTTCATCACGTAAAGTAACTAATCTGCATATTGGCACATTTATCATAGAAGGTAACAGTTCACAAATCACAAACTGAGCCAGATTGCATCAGATTTTTAAAGAGTTTACTTTTTATGACAATATTCTCGCCACCTCTTGCTTTTCATCTTTTTTTTTTTTATCTATTTTTTATTCACATTCACATACAGCTGTGTGCCCTTGTAGTTGCCAAGCAGACAGTTTTAAAGAGGTTTATTGTTTTTCATTGATGAAGCAGTATAATCTAACAAGCTAGCTTTGTACACTGTGCTGAGTTGTCACAGAACAGAGCAGTAGGGAGGATCAATAAATGTTAATCAAAAAATCTAGATGTGGATAGAAAACTGCAGTCCTCAAATTGCTGTAGGTGTGACCTTAAAACCACATAGGAGACAAACCAAAATCATAGATCATGGACATATAACATCTGAAAAAGAAAAAATACATTATGATGGCATGTCTTGATGTAATACTAACTGATATATATATATATATATATATATATATATTGTATAAATACTGTATATATACATACATACACATATATACTCATACATAGATATTAGGTGGAATGTTTGGGCTGGTTTCTCCCTGCTTAGTGTGGTGCTGGGGGTCAAGATCCCTGGGACGCTGATGAGTTTCTTACCCCCCTTAATTTTTATTGCTGTCACAGCATTACTGGTGGTTATTGCCTCGCCAAATTTTGTGTTGATGTTTACACTCTTGGGGGTTGGGGTTGTCAAATGCCAGTCCATCACTCACAATAAGTATGGGTATTTACATTTTAGTTTAGAACAGGGGGTCTCCAAATTTTCTCAACAAAGGGTCAGTATACTGTCCTTCAGACTTAAGGGGGGCTGAGCTGTGGCCATTAAGAGTAGAAAAGGTCCCAAAGTCAGTGGGAATAAACAATGCCTATTTTTTGGTGTCAGTGAGAGGAATAGCATCCCATCATCGGTGTCATTGGAAGGAATGGTGCTCCATCGTTGGTGTCCTTGGGCCCCATTGTTGCTGTCATTGGGAGGAATTGTGCTCCACCATTGGTGTCCTTGGGCCCCATTGTTGGTGACATTGGGAGGAATAGTGCCTCATCATTGGTGCCATTGGGAGGAATTCCCCATTGGGGATTATGCGCACCTGTTGGTATCAGTGGATGAAATTAGTTCCCCAAGGGCCAAATAAAAGCAAGAAAAGGGTTGCATCTTGCCCTCGGGAGGCAGTATAGAGACATCTGTTAGTAATAATATTTGGTTTATGTTAAAATATACTTATGCAGTAAAGCTGTGGCCTTGCCCCTCCCCAGCCTTAGTGGCAATGGTGTCAACTTTGGGGCAATGCTAATTTGATTAGGGGATTATATATGCACATGTTTCTCAGCAGTCGAGAGAATAATAAAATGTCAGGGAACATTAGTAATAGAGACAATTGACTGTTGCTGCCTTGTGAGTGTCAAATGAAGAGAGTTTTGCCAGAAGACACCAAGTAAAGGGATAATTCTAATTAAAAAAAAAAAAAAAAAGCTTAGATCTTTATTTTGTGCAAAGCTCTGTTTCTTCTACTTCTACCACTGCTTTTTTAGATTAGATGAATTAATGTAAATTAAATCATATTTAGATTTTTTCTAAAATATAATAATATTGTTTCTGTATAATGTTACAAACTATGCATCATTTCTTGTGATGGGTAAAAGCTAAATTGTTTCCTTAGATTAAAGCTGTATTAAAAGGATACATTCACTTTTTAGAAAGAAATAATAAATGCACATTTTTTTGCAGGTAAAAAGCGTGCATTTTTTTATTTTTTTTTGGAGCCTGTAAAGCATTGCACCAGCGATCAGCAGATCGATGGTGCAATGCAGGTCTCCTCCAGATCTATCAGTGTATCTGTGTGCCGTACATCCCGTATGAGCAGGCAGATACAATCTGACAGAAAGAATCAATGAACTACCACGGCGTTCCACAGCTCCATGGTAGTTGATCAAGAACTACAAATCGACAGCCGCAAAGGATGATGTGTGAACAAATGACGCGGCCATGTGGGCAGAGCCTTGCATGGTCACACTGATTTCAAAAAGTAACAGCTAGTATGGGGAACTTCTCCCCATACTGCTGTCACAGGGATCAGGCAGTGGCTGCAGCATTGGGAATATGTTACATGTTCCACCCTAAAAACAGGTGGAACGTGTAACATGTTCCCAAAGGTGAACTTATCCTTTAAACTCCCAAAAACAATGCAATATTTTGTACTTTACCAATCCTTAAATGTGGTGGTTGCATTAGTTCTTTTTTTTTTTCTTTTTTATTTCACCTGGTGACCCTGCTAGTAACACACTACTTGGTGTCACCATTCTATGAAGGAGCAACAGAGATACCATTGGACAGCAGCACTGTCGATCTGGGGAGTGGATAGTGTTAGAATAGCATATATAGATGGACATGGCTAACAAATTGAAGCTGAACTCCAGCTATCACTTTTTAGACAGTTATAGCAACAGTTTTTCTTCCTTTTGGGATAAAGTTTTTACAGAAATAAAAAAAAAAGACTGACCATTGTAAACACCCCTGTCAGTGTTAAATGGTTTGGCTCAACACTCTAATTTGCTGAACAACTTTGCTGGACAACTTGGTCTGTTAAAGGAAGTGGACAAAATAACAGACTTACTAGCCAGATTACAAGGTGAAAATAAAGGGAAAAAATGAAAACTAATACAGCCACCACATACAGTATAAGAATTTGAAAGCTGCAATATATTACATTGGGGTGGGGGAGTAATACCACTTTAAGGAAGCTCTAACAATCACTTTATTAATGTACATATATAACATTTTACATACCATCTTATACCTAAGCCAACAAATGTTTTCTGTTAGGTAGCAATGTGTAAGATCCAACAAGATTTACATGTTTTTAATACATTTTCCTCTTCAAAGTGCATAGAAGAAAAGAGGGAAAGGATGAATATTGAAATGCTGTGCTACTGAGAGGAAATAGAGAGTGGTCCTCAGCCTGCCTTATATGTTGTTTGGAAAAATGGTCACTGTGGTGAGTGAACGCCTTCAAATCTTTTTCCTTGGCCCTAAAGCCTCGTAAAAACGGTACGATTGTTGGCCAACCAAGCGTCTGATTTTTGTCAAAAGGGCGTGTGCCAGGATCTTGTCTTGCGTACTAACGGTACACAATTGTCGTGCCACAAACCGAACGTAGTGACGTACTACAAGGAATTTCAGCTCTTGAGAGCCACCCTTTGGACCCCTTCTGCTAATTTAGTGTTTGGTGAGCATTGATTCCAAGCATGCATGTTTGTACTTTCAACTTTTGTGTGACGAATTTGTGTACTGACCATATGAAAATCAGACGTGGAGCCGTTGTCCGCCGAACATTTACTAGCCTGTCATCCAACATTTGTTGGCCGAAAGTTGGACAATTGTCAAAAGGAGCGTACTAACGGTAAGATTTTAGGACAACAGTCTGTCAACAGACAATCCCCTGCCAACAATCGTATCGTGTGTTACGAGGCTTTAGTCTTTGTAGAGGAAGCAGACTAGGGAGGTAATGTCTCCCTTCACCCTCCTCATTTTCTTTTCTTGCCAGCATATAGCTATATAAAATATTCTGGCTCTATATAGACCTACACCATTTGAAAACATTTGATTCCCTAAACTTCTCAAAGTGACTTGGTGCATTGGTGGCACTGCAATAATAGAATCCCTCTAAGAAACAGTGCATTAGTGGTCATGTAATTGGGGAATGCATTGTGACAATGATTTGTACACCGAAAGGAGCATATAATTAAAAATGATGATATCCTTGTTGGACAGCAAAACAAACCAGCAAATGTTTGTTTTGCAAGCACTGTATGAAATAAAAAACAAAAAAATGAAATTTAAATCCACAAAAATGTGGGAATAGAACCTCACTGGTTGCTTTAAGTTTTTATAGTCATTGTTATACTCAATGCAAGTTTATAAGGTAGCACTGGCCTCTAAAGCTGCTGTACTAAGTTGCCTTCCGTCAATACATAGGAGTGTATATAAACCTACGGTATATTTATTTACATTCTGTCTGTATGTAAACACTGTAATCCATGTTCTCTTTTATATTCCCAATAAGGAGAACGTTTCAAACTGTTTTCATCATCTCTTGTTATAGTAATGAAAAATGAACTGGGAATGTGGTAATCTTTTATAGCAAACCATTCAAATCAGTAATTATGGGATTCATTTAATGGATGACTTGTTTTAAATCTGTATACACTGCACTAAAATGCAAGTAATATAAAGACTACTGACTAAGTGCATTCTATCAGTGTTATCCAAAATCACAGAAGCATATGTTGAGAATATAGAGCAGGACATAATCATTTGTGTATCCTTAAATAATTACTTGCGTATGTATATATATAGATTGAGGCCTTTTTACTTCATATGTACTACATTCCAATGGAATACATACAGGAGTGTAGGTGGTGTTACATAACTGTAATTTTTGGGCTCAGTGCTAGGACAAGGCTTTTTGGTACCAAGCATGAACATACCAAAGTGGTCCCACCTAAGCTTAGATGGATAGAGCGTGCATGTGTCACACATACACGTGTACGTGTAGAAATGCCTAAAGTGCCTACCACTTTTTTTCGATACAAACTAAACAAGATGTAGGAAGGAAGGGGATGTCGCAACATGGTGAAATCAGTGTTACTTATGAAATGAGCATGGTAAAACAGAGCTAGAGCTAGGTGTTCAACAGGCTAGCTAAAATTTGTTCTTCTGCCTGGGAACTCAGGGAGCTTAAAACCTGCAAATGTTTATCTGCCAATTACTGATTTTATAAAGACGCTGGTACAAAGACTTTTGTTATTGTGGTGCTACAAAAACAACATTTTAAAAGTTAAAATATGAAATACAGGTTTGAACTTCTTTACACGCCAAAGAGATGCTGGCATAACCAATCAGTGGCAGAGAAGCTAGCCAGTCCAGTCTCAGAACCAGGTGGCATCTCCTTGTGGCAGTGCACCTGCCACTCTCCTACCTCCTCCAGCCATTTATGGTGAAATATAAACAAAAAAGTCAGTGCTACTACCCATACATCACATAGAAAGCAGAGCTCCCAGGTGCTCGATCCACAGTCGCTGGCTGAGTAGAAGTGAATGAAGAAAAGATGATCCGCACTCCGGTCGTTGCTCTTAAAAAATTGACGTATTTATTGACAAGCCACAGTAGACAAACGCAAATAGGAAAGGTTGACGCGTTTCAGCCTATAAGGCCTTAGTCATAACCACATTACAGACATGAAACTTGTGAAATAAATAGTAGCTCTGAGGATCACTGGCTCCACCCATTAATCGTCTAAATTGACTGCAGGCAATTATCCAAAAGGGGAATCAGCTGCAATACATATTGGGTGATCCATGTGTATGCCACTATTTATCACATATTTATGGTGAAATGCTGGGCATGGCTGTGCAGTAAGCAGATGGGTGGGGGTACTACAGATAGAGGGCAGTTCAGGGTACAGATGCACCCATTCTTTTTTTATCAATCACAGCTTTTTGTGTCATTGACCTCGCTGAGCAGCCAAAATCAATCCAAAGGGATGGGAGCTGAAAGGGAGTTAGGCCGGTAGGTGTAGGATATGCAGACCGCAGTGCTGTCATATCAATCGCCCTGTGTATGACCAGGCACCTGTCACAGTTGGGATGTTTCCACACCCCCATCTACTGTATATTGTGTTGCCTCATCCTCCTGTGGTTCAGACAGATTCTGTGCATAACATACATAACTGAAAGTAGCCTTTCTTGTGCAGTGAGCAATTGTCATCCTTCCGTGTGACTCACTTTCTACACTGTATACACCAGTGATATGCAATTAGCGGACCTCCAGCTGTTGCAAAACTACAAGTCCCATCATGCCTCTGCCTCTGGGTGTCATGCTTGTGGCTGTAAAAGTCTTGCTATGCCTCATGGGACTTGCAGTTCTGCAACATCTGGAGGTCCGCTAATTGCATATCCCTGGTATACACAAATAGATAATTGTATTTATTTTGAAGTTCTGCATTGTAATGCATGAGACCCCATTCACACAGGGGCGACTCGTCAGGCGTCTCAGCCGCCTGACAAGTCGCGTCCCATTCTGTACAATGGAACCGTTCTAATCGGAGCGACTGAAGTCGCTCCGACTTAGAAAAAGGTTCCTGTACTACTTCAAGACGACTTCAGGGCGACTTCCATTGACTTCAATACAAAAGTTATTTTTGAAGTCACCTTTGAAGTCATCTTCAAGACGCCCAGCACAGTCGCGGGACAAGTCATGCCGCCCCTGTGTGAATGGGCTCTTAGTGCATTTAAAAGTAATGAAAAAATATTATACACTAATATTAAAAAAAAATATCCACAAAACAGTGCTGTTGAAATACTAATAAAAATGCCACTGCTACTGGACAAAAGTAGATGCATCCACCAAAAAAAAGTCTACATAAACTACGGTAATACAAAGCCATAATGAATGTGATCCCCATTCTTTTAAAAACTCCTTTCTCCAGCCTCTCTGTTTAGTAGAAACCTCTGTTCCCTATCCTTCCTCACTAGGACACTAGAAAGATTCCCATCAGTAAGTTCCAACAGTCAAAACAGTTGATTATACAGCAAAAGAGAAAGTTGTTCAAAAAATAATCAAACTCACAAGACCCCTGTTGTTAAATAGCATTGCAGACAATTACTTGATGTGCCACATCAAATACATTAGGGAATTGTTATCAATATTGTTTAACCACTGAGATCTCATGAGTTTTATTTCCCTTTTTTTATTATACCTCAACTCTTTTGACTGTTGCATTTCAATGCTGAGGATCTGTGCAGTGTCTTGGTGAGATAAGGCACAGACCAGTAGCTTTTGCTGTCTGGTTGGCTTAAAGTGTACCTAAACTCTAATGCCTTGTACACACAATTGGAATTTCCGATGAAAAAGGTCAGACGGAATTTTTTCATCGGATATTCCGACCGTGTGTGGGCCCCATCAGACTTTTTTCCATCGGAGTTTAGAAATAGAATATGTTTTATTTTTTTCCGATGGAAAAAAATCCTATTGGAAATTCCGATCGTCTGTGTGGAACTCCAACGGAGAAAAAAACATGCATGCTGAGAATCAAGTCGACGCATGCTCGGAAGCATTGAACTTAATTTTTCTCTGCTTGTCGTAGTGTTTCACGTCACCGCGTTTTGGATGGTCGGAATTTGGTCTGACAGTGTGTATGCAAGACAGCTTGAACGGAATTTCGACGGAAAATTCCATTGGATTTTATCCCATCGGAAATTCCGATCGTATGTACAGGACAAAAGGCCCTTTCCACATGGGGTGAGCTCCCTTGGAGTCTGTCTGCTCAGTGGGGAGTCTGTCTGATCCCTGAGCAGGCAGGATGGCTGGTCCGTGTCCGCTCGTCTTACGCAGAGTGGACACAGCCTGCTCTCCTCTATGGGTGGTCAGATGTAAACGGACTGAATGTCCATTTACTGCCATCCGATCCGATCTGCCAGATGGATGGAAAAACTATCTCCTTTCATCTGTTTTTAGCAGATAGGATCGGATGTCAGCAGGTGTAAATGGACACGTCTGTTTACACCCACTGCTCTATAGAGGAGACTGGAGGGTACGATTGGTTCTGCCTGAAAAACTGACAGGCCAACCCGATCGGTCTTCTAGTTGAAAGGGGCCTAAAAAGTGAAGATCTGCTATGTTACAAGTGCACATCTAAGTAACTGAGGCTCAGCAGTGCCCAGAAAATATTACTTTTTGTCTTGAATTTATCCTGAAAACAGTAGAGGAATTCCTGTACCTAGGTACTTCTGTGCTTTGAGTATTATACCTGTATATCTGTTGTATGAAAACCGAGTGCTCCTCACCGTTCTTCTTGCTGGAAAAAAAGCTGTCTGCTTCTGTTTCACTTCCAGTCCACCTTTCTAATTATAAGATTGCTAGTGACTGGAGGGCAGCTCTGACACGAGGAAGAGAAACCTTGCCTTGACCAAGATGGCTACCTCCACATAGGTGCACAGTGCAGAACAAGGCATGGTAAATCACCAGTAGGAATGATCAGCTGCATGGGGCCTTTTTTTTACCACAGCTTCCACAGATCAGGTCTTCTTTAAGAAAGAAGTAGAAAATCAAATACAGGAATACCCCACTTTTAAGTACACAATGGGATTTATTTACTAAAGCTGGAAAGTGCAAAATGAGGTTCACTTTTGGAGAGCGCCAGTATGTGGATTTATTCTCAGAGGACTGTAGATGTATGGAATACTAGAGACACATGATAGATTCTTTGGATAAATCAAAGAAATAGTACAGACTGTGTATTTAAAGATTTCTCACAGTATTTATTAAAAAATAGTTATAAATAATAACCGCTTCGAGGAAATACCTCTTTTAGAACCATAAACAGATGATTTTTGTACCATAAAGCAGGTGACTATACGCTCATGCAAAACCCTATTCTCAACCACGCTGACATCAGACTATTATATCCACTGATAAAAAAAAAGGTTATCTTCTATTTTCAATAATATGCATGACCAACAATGACATGAAATGTGCTGATACATTACTTTAAAAAAAGGATTTAATAACCCTTTACTTGCTATTAAAAACCGACCTGAGACAATCTCCTCCATATCCTTCACACTCCTCCCCTAGAAATTCATACATCCTCATCCTATTACAGTGGAGGTGGGGGGAATATTTGATCCCCTGCTGATTTTGTACGTTTTCCTACTGACAAAGAAGTGATCAGTCTATAATTTTAATGGAAGGTTTATTTTAACAGTGAGAGACTGAATAACAACAAAAATATCCAGAAAAACGCATTTCAAAAAAGTTATAAATCGATATGCATTTTAATGGGTGAAATAAGTATTTGATGCCCTTCAATGAGCAAGATTTCTGGCTCCCAGGTGTCTTCTATACAAGTAATAAGCTGAGATTAGGGCACACTCCCTTAAAGGGAGTACGCCCTAATCTCAGCTTGTTACTTGTATAAAAGACACCTGGGAGCCAGAAATTACTGATTACAGTACTGTATATAAAAATTACACATCCCCTTTGTCCCTAGTGGTTTGTCCAGTGCCCTGCATGCACTTTTATATTATAAATACATTTTTTTTCTGCCTGGAATATGGAGATTGTCCATAGCAACCAAAAAGTGTCCCTTTATGTCAAAAGGGATTTTAGCTAGAAAACAGAGATAATAAATTAGAATCACTCGCAGAATTGAGTGATAGCGATTTGTGGGGAAATTCGTCATCAGACACTGAAAAACACTTTTATTATTATTATATTATTATTATTTCTTATAATTATTTTATAGTTATTTATTATATTATAATTTATGATTTTGTGTTTCAAACTTTATCATACCCGGGATGTCTACTAGACTCCACTGGTTTGGACAGATTTAAGTGAGTTATTCCTAAGAATTGCAGGCCTACAATATAAAACGTCAAATTTCCATGCATAATAATGATACCGCTTTCAGCACCTAAAATCAGACAGAATCATACCGCCAGGGAGGTTAATCTCCCTTGGTCTGGGGCTCCATGCAGGATCTCACCTCGTGGAGTTTTAATACATACAGTGGGTTATAACTTAAAGTGATTGTAAAGTCTCGTTGTTTTTTTTTTATATCTATAACAAACATTTTATACTTACCTCCTCTGTGAAGTTGGTTTTGCACAGAGCAGCCCGCATTCTCCTGTTCTCGGGTCCCTCTTTGCCGCTCCTGGCCACTCCCTCCTATTGAGTGCCCCCACAGTCAAGAGTTTCCTATGGGGGTACTGGAGCTGAGTCACAGATCCATGTGTCCATTCAGACACAGAGCCCAGCCCCATCTCTCCCCTGATTGGCTGACTGACTTTGATTGACAGCTGCGGGAGCCAATGGCGCTGCTGCTGTGTCTTACCCAATCAGGAGGAGGCTTAGACATTCGTGAACATCACTGGAGAGAGATGGGGCTCACTAGAGAGAGTGGGTGCTGGGGAGGCTGCTACACACAGAAGGTTTTTTTATCTTAATGCATAAAATGCTGTCTGGTTGACTTAAAGTGTACCTAAACTCTAATGCCTTGTACACACAATCGGAATTTCCAATGAAAAAGGTCAGACGGAATTTTTTCATTGGATATTTCGACCGTGTGTGGGCCCCATCAGACTTTTTTCTATCGGAGTTTAGAAATAGAACATGTTTTATTTTTTTCCGATTGTCTGTGTGGAACTCCGACGGAGAAAAAAACATGCATGCTGAGAATCAAGTCGACGCATGCTCGGAAGCATTGAACTTCACTTTTCTCGGCTTGTCGTAGGGTTTTACGTCACCGTGTTTTGGACGGTCGGAATTTGGTCTGACAGTATGTATGCAAGACAGCTTGAACGGAATTTCGACGGAAAATTCCATTGGATTTTATCCCATTGGAAATTCCGATCGTGTGTACAGGACAAAAGGCCCTTTCCACATGGGGTGAGCTCCCTTGGAGTCTGTCTGCTCAGTGGGGAGTCTGTCCGCTGATCCCTGAGCAGGCAGGATAGCTGGTCCGTGTCCGCTCATCTTACGCAGAGTGGACACAGCCTGCTCTCCTCTATGGGTGGTCAGATGTAAACGGACTGAATGTCCATTTACTGCCACCCGATCCGATCTGCCAGATGGATGGAAAAACAATCTCCTTCCATCTGTTTTTAGCAGATAGGATCGGATGTCAGCGGGTGTAAATGGACACGTCTGTTTACACCTGCTTCTCTATAGAGGAGACTGGAGGGTACGATCGGTTCTGCCTGAAAAACTGACAGGCCAACCCGATCGGTCTTCTAGTTGAAAGGGGCCTAAAAAGTGAAGATCTGCTTTGTTACAAGTGCACATCTAAGTAACTGAGGCTCAGCAGTGTCCAGAAAATATTACTTTTTGTCTTGAATTTATCCTGAAAACAGTAGAGGAATTCCTGTACCTAGGTACGTCTGTGCTTTGAGTATTACCGTATTTATCGGCGTATAACACGCACTTTTTTCCCCTTAAAATCAGGGGAAAATCGTGGGTGCGTGTTATACGCCGATACTCACCTATGCCCGGCGATCTCCGCTGACTGTGAGCGGAGCGGAGCGATCGCCGCCGAGATACACATAGCCGAGTGTATTCGGCTATACTCGGCTTTTCTCGGCTCCGCTCACAGTCACGCCCAGTCCCGCCATTGGACCTGTGATATGTCCATCATAGGGCGGGACTAGGCGTGACTGTGAGCGAAGCCGAGAAGAGCCGAGTACACCCGAATACACTCGGCTATGTGTATCTCGGCTCCGCCCAGTCCCTGCGTTCTCAGCGGCGTTCGCCCCGCTCCGCCCTGTATCAGCGGCGATCTCGGCGGCGCCAAATTTAAATTCAAGGCTGCAATAAACACTGGGGGGGCAAGGCTGCAATGTGACAAGGCTGCACTGAACACTGGCAAGGCTGCACTGGACACTGGCAAGGCTGCACTGGACACTGGCAAGGCTGCACTGGACACTGGGCAATGCTGCAATGGACACTGGCAAGGCTGCACTGGACACTGGCAAGGCTGCACTGGACACTGGCAAGGCTGCACTGGACACTGGGCAAGGCTGCAATGGACACTGGCAAGGCTGCACTGTGACAAGGCTGCAAATGACACTGGTAAGGCTGCATTTAAATGTACATTTTTTTTTTCTTAAACTTCCCTCCTAAAAGTTTTTTTCCCTAAAATTCCCTGCTAAACTTGGGGTGCGTGTTATACGCCGGCGCGTGTTATACGCCGATAAATACGGTATATCTGTATATCTGTTGTGTGAAAACTGAGTGCTCCTCACTGTTATTCTTGCTGGAAAAAAAGCTGTCTGCTTCTGTTTCACTTTCAGTCCACCTATCTAATTATAAGATTGCCAGTGACTGGAGGGCAGCTCTGACACGAGGAAGAGAAACCTTGCCTTGACCAAGATGGCTACCTCCACATAGGTGCACAGTGCAAAACAAGGCATGGTAAATCACCAATAGGAAGGATCAGCTGCATGGGGCCTTTTTTTTACCACAGCTTCCACAGATCAGGTCTTCTTTAAGAAAGAAGTAGAAAATCAAATACAGGAATATCCCACTTTTAAGTACACAATGGGATTTATTTACTAAAGCTGGAAAGTGCAAAATGAGGCTCACTTTTGGAGAGCGCCAGTATGTGGATTTATTCTCAGAGGACTGTAGATGTATGGAATACTAGAGACACATGATAGATTCTTTGGATAAATCAAAGAAATAGTACAGACTGTGTATTTAAAGATTTCTCACAGTATTTATTAAAAAATAATTATAAATAATAACCGCTTAGAGGAAATACCTCTTTTAGAACCATAAACAGATGATTTTTGTACCATAAAGCAGGTGACTATACACTCATGCAAAACCCTATTCTCAATCACGCTGACATCAGACTATTATATCCACTGATAAAAAAAAGGTTATCTTCTATTTTCAATAATATGCATGACCAACAATGACATGAAATGTGCTGATACATTACTTTAAAAAAAGGATTTAATAACCCTTTACTTGCTATAAAAAATCGACCTGAGACAATCTCCTCCATATCCTTCACACTCCTCCCCTAGAAATTCATACATCCTCATCCTGTTACAGTGGAGGTGGGGGGAAAATTTGATCCCCTGCTGATTTTGTACGTTTTCCTACTGACAAAGAAGTTATCAGTCTATCATTTTAATGGTAGGTTTATTTTAACAGTGAGAGACTGAATAACAACAAAAATATCCAGAAAAACGCATTTCAAAAAAGTTATAAATCGATTTGCATTTTAATGGGTGAAATAAGTATTTGATGCCCTTCAAAGAGCAAGATTTCTGGCTCCCAGGTGTCTTCTATACAAGTAATAAGCTGAGATTAGGGCACACTCCCTTAAAGGGAGTGCGCCCTAATCTCAGCTTGTTACTTGTATAAAAGACACTTGTCCACAGAAGCAATCAATAAATCAAATTCCAATCTCTCTACCACGGCCAAGATCAAAGAGCTGCCCAAGGATGTCAGGGACAAGATTGTAGACCTGCACAAGGCTGGATTGGGCTACAAGATCATTGCCAAGCAGCTTGGTGAGAGGGTGACAACAGTTGGTGCGATTATTCGCAAATGGAAGAAACACAAAATAACTGTTAACATCCCTGGCGGTATTCCGAGTCTGGCTCGGGGTGGAATTTCAGTACCATAAGCGGTAACCCTAAGCCAGACTCGGGCTGCATCGCAGGATACAGGGAGAGTTACTTACCTTGTTCCCTGGATCCTGCAATGCCTCCCCGCAGTGTGTGCGAGCTGTCTCCTCGCTCGATTCACAATACACTTACAGTATACTGTAATCTTATTGATTACAGTACTGTATAAAAAAAATACACATCCCCTTTGTCCCTAGTGATTTGTCCAGTGCCCTGCATGCACTTTTATATTATAAATACATTTTTTTCTGCCTGGAATATGGAGATTGTCCATAGCAACCAAAAAGTGTCCCTTTATGTCAAAAGTGGTTTTAGCTAGAAAACAGAGATAATAAATTAAAATCACTCGCAGAATTGAGCGATAGCGATTTGTGGGGAAATTCGTCATCAAACACTGAAAAACACTTTTATTATTATTATATTATTATTATTTCTTATAATTATTTTATAGTTATTTATTATATTATAATTTATGATTTTGTGTTTCAAACTTTATCATACCCGGGATGTCTACTAGACTCCACTGGTTTGGACAGATTTAAGTGAGTTATTCCTAAGAATTGCAGGCCTACAATATAAAACGTCAAATTTCCATGCAAAATAATGATACCGCTTTCAGCACCTAAAATCTGACAGAATCATACCGCCAGGGAGGTTAATCTCCCTTGGTCTGGGGCTCCATGCAGGATCTCACCTCGTGGAGTTTCAATGATCATGCAATCATCCAAAATCAGCAGGGGATCAAAAACTTTTTTCCCTCACTGTATGTTCCCAGTATGTTTATTGCTTTACTTGACCCCCCTATAAACCATACAGTGGGTTATAACTTAAAGTGATTGTAAAGTCTCGTTGTTTTTTTTTTTTATATATAACAAACATTTTATACTTACCTCCTCTGTGAAGTTGGTTTTGCACAGAGCAGCCCGCATTCTCCTCTTCTCGGGTCCCTCTTTGCCGCTCCTGGCCACTCCCTCCTATTGAGTGCCCCCACAGTCAAGAGTTTCCTATGGGGGTACTGGAGCTGAGTCACAGCTCCATGTGTCCATTCAGACACAGAGCCCAGCCCCATCTCTCCCCTGATTGGCTGACTGACTTTGATTGACAGCTGCGGGAGCCAATGGCGCTGCTGCTGTGTCTTACCCAATCAGGAGGAGGCTTAGACATTCGTGAACATCACTGGAGAGAGATGGGGCTCACTAGAGAGAGTGGGTGCTGGGGAGGCTGCTACACACAGAAGGTTTTTTTATCTTAATGCATAAAATGCATTAAGATAAAAAAACCTTCTGCCTTTACAACTTCTTTAAGTCATACACCTCAAATTATTTAAATAGCGTTATTAAATAAGCAGTTGTAAAGAAAGATCCTGGCTAGTATGACTTATGGGTCACATATTGGTTGGTGGGTCATCGTTCTCTTCTCAGCATCAACAGCTTAGAAAGCTGTTAGTGAAAGGGTATGGAAGGGTATGCAGGGTTTGAATTCTACATGACCTGTTTATTTTTATGTACTGCAGAGCAGAGATAATTAAATGGCTCTGTTTTATTCAAACAAGTACTTTCAATCAGTTCTTTTTAAGGCATAAAATTCTAAGTTTTTTTTTTATCCTGGTGAAGAAAAAATGATATATTTATTTTAGTGTGAATTTTAATCTGTAGTCTGATATGACTTTTGTTTCAGGCTTTTTCCACCAATTTTAAAAGACGCAGAAACAAATAGTGCAGGAAAACAACGATACAATAAATTGTTTCGAAACTTTTTTTTTTACATATTTCTGAGCAGCGCAATACTGAGGAATATAATTAAAAAAATAAGAGCAAAAAATACATTTAATAAATAGTTTCTATTATTTATTTCAGGCTGTAATTCAAGAAGTTTCACAGAGTCTGGTGTTTTCAATGTTTTCTAGACAGCGATACAACTCTTGGGAGAAGTGCCTCTGTCATCAAATCTTTGGGGAATTCTTATTTAGCTTGCCTACATCACTATAGTTAAACCAAAACAAAACAAGATATCAAAGTCATTTCTAAGATGGTACAAACAAGGATTCTTTAGAAATGGGTTACCTGCAGAATAAAGTAAATCTTTTTTAACCACTTCAATACCATGCACTTATACAGCTTCCTGCCCAAGCCAATTTTGAGCTTTCAGCGCTGTCGCAATTTGAATGACAATTGCGCGGTTGTGCTACACTGTACCCAAACAAATTTTTTATCATTTTGTTCCCACAAATAGAGCTCTCTTTCGGTGGTATTTGATCGCCTCTGCGATTTTTATTTTTTGCGCAACAAATAAAAAAAGAGCGAAAATTTTAAAAAAAACTATGTTTTTCTTTGTTTCTGTTAATTTTTTTTGTAAATAAGTACCTTTTCTACTTCAATGACGGGCACTGATAAGGCGGCACTGAAGGGCACTGATAAGGTGACACTGATGGGCACCGATGAGGTGGCACCAATGAGGTGGCACTGATGAGGTGGCACTGATGGGCACTGATGATGGGCACTGATAGGCGGCACTGATGGGCACTGATATGTGGCACTGGTATGCGGCACTGATGGGCACTCATAGGTGGCACTGATTGGCACTCATAGGCGGCACTGATTGGCACTCATAGGCGGCACTGATGGGCACTCATAGGTGGCACTAATGGGCACTTTTAGGCGGCACTGATGGGCACTTATGGGTGGCACTGATAGGTGGCACGGACGGGCACTGATAGGTGGGCACTTATGGGCACAGATGGGCACGGATGGGCACTGATAGGTGGCACTGATGGACACTAGTAGGTGGCACTGGTGACACTGCTGCCTAGCAATGCCAGCCACCACACATTATTTTCTTGGCATGATTGTGCCAGTCAGTGCCCATGTGTGGGCACTGATTGGCATATTTTTTTATGTTTTTTTTTACATATTTTTTTTTTTTACTACATGTGGATGGCCATGGGGGCCATCCACATGCTTAGGGCTTCCCTGGTGGTCCTTGGGGGCTTCCCTGGTGGTCCAGTGTGGGTATCCGAGGGGGGCTGCACTGATAAACAATCAGCGCGAACCCCCCCTGTCAGGAGAGCCGCCGATCGGCTCTCCTCTACTCGCGTCTGTCAGACGTGAGTGAGGAAGAGCCGATCAACGGCTCTTCCTGTTTACTTCCTGATCAGCCCTGATTCGACACGGCTGATCACATGGTAAAAAGCCTCAGACGGAGGCTTTTTACCGAGATCAGTGTAGCGGTGGGTCAGACTGACCCACCGCACCACCGATCGCCGCGATGCGTGCCCCCCGGGCGCGCGGCGGCTGTTATCCCGCAGGACGTCATATGACGTCCAGTGTGGATAACAGAACCACTTCCCGGACGTCAATATGCTATTGACTGGGCGGGAAGTGGTTAAACTTAAGAAGGGACTATAACAAGATAAAAAAGACTGCACATACAGTACCTTGAAAAAGTATTCATACCCCTTAACAGTTTCCACATTTTGTCATGTTACAACCTAAAACTTAAATGTATTTTATTGGGGTTTTATGTGATAGGCCAACACAAAGTGGCACATAATTGTAAGTAGAAGGAAAATGATAAATGGTTTTCACAGAAAAGTGTGGTGTGCATTTGTATTCAGGCCCCTTTACTTTGATACCCCTAACTAAAATCTAGCAGAACCAATTGCCTTCAGAGGTCACCTAATTTGTAAATAGAGTCCACCTGTGTGTAATTTAATCTCAGTATAAATACAGCTGTTCTGTGAAGCCCTCAGAGGTTTGTTAGAGAACCTTAGTGAACAAACAACATCATGAAGACCAAGGAACACACCAGATCGGTCAGGCACTGTTCAATCCATTATCCGAAAATGGAAAGAGTATGGCACAACTGCAAACCTACCAAGAAATGACCATCCCACAGGCCGAGCAAGGAGAGCATTAATAAGAAAAGCAGCCAAGAGGCCCATGGTAACTCTGGAGGAGCTGCAGAGATCCACAGCTCAGGTGGGCGAATCTGTCCACAGGACAACTATTAGTTGTGCACTCCACAAATCTGGCCTTTATGAAAGAGTGGCAAGAAGAAAGCTATTGTTGAAAGAAAGCTATAAGAAGTCCCATTTGCAGTTTGCGAGAAGCCCTGTGGGGGAGACAGCAAACATGTGGAAGAAGGTGCTCTGGTCAGATGAGACTTTATTGGCCTAAAAGCAAAACGCTATGTGTGGCGGAACATTAACACTGCACATCACCCTGAACCATCAAACATGGTGGTGGCAGAATTATGTTGTGAGGATGCTTTTCCTTGGCAGGGACAGGGAAGCTGGTTAGAGTTGATGGGAAAATGGATGAAGCCAAATATAGGGTAATCCTAGAAGAAACCCTGTTAGAGTCTGCAAAAGACTTGAGATTGGGGCGGAGGTTCACCTTCCAGCAGGACAATGACCCTAAACATACAGCCAGAGCTACAATGGAATGGTTTAGATCAAAGCATATTCATATCCATATTCTTTCTAACATATTGACATGGATGTCCCAACACTTCCTTAAACTAAGCCTTTTTAAATCCAAGCTTGTAATATTTCCCCCACCTGTGCCCTCCTCCCTGATTTTTCCATAAATATCAATATTACAACTATTAGTCGCTCCCCTCACACTAGCTGTAATCCTAGACCCTGACCTTTCCTTTCAGCACCAAATCCAATCACTGTCAAAACCGAAAGACTTTACCTCTGTAACATCTCTAAAATTCGCCCCTTTTTAACTAATGAAACCACCAAGCTACTCATTCACTCCCTTGTTTTCTTGATTAATGCAACCCCCTTCTCTTAGGCCTACCTTTACACAGGCTATCCCCTAGGGAATCTATCCTGAATGCTGCTGCCAGACTCATCTACCCTACCAACTACTCAGCGTCTGCCACCCCTCTCTTCCAATCCTTCCACTGGCTTTTTGACATACATTCAAAATACTAACAACAACATACAAAGCCATTCACAACACTGCCCGAGCTTCATCTCCAATCTTGTCTTAAAATATCACAAAAATTGTCCTCTCCACTCCTCCCAAGACCTCCTGCTCTCTGGCTCCCTTTTCTCCTCCTCCCATGTTCATCTCCAGGGCTTCTCCCATTCTCTGGAACTCTTTACCTCAATCTGTCCGGCTATCTCCTACTCTGGCCACTGTTAGGTGATCCCTAAAAACTCATCCCTTCAGGGAAGCCTATCCCACCTCCACCTAACAACTGAACTTATAATTCTTCCATGAGATTATCCCTCAAAGTTTTTAGCTTTTGTACCACTTGCCCCTCCCTATTATATTGTAAGCTCTTATGAGCAGGGCCCTCTTAACCCTCTGGCATTTTATTGTCTTGTAAGTGTACTGTAACCTTTAATATTGTAAAGCGCTGCACAAACTGTTGGTGCTATATAAATTCAGTATGATAATAATAATAATAAAGGGGTGCAATATTCTTCTGTCTAAATCAGGGGTCTCCAAACTCTCTAAAAAAAGGGCCAGTTTACTGTCGTTCAGACTTTAGGGGGGCCGGATTGTGACCAGTGGGAGTAAAAAGTGCCCCAACATCAGTAGGAGTAAATAATGCCCCTTCATTGGTTTAACTGGGAGTAATAGTGCCCCATTGTTGGTATCAGTGGGAGGAATAGTTCCCTATTGTTGGTATCAATGGGAGGAATCACAGCCCATAATTGGTGTCTGTGAGAGGACTAGTGCCCCATCTTTGGTGTCTGTGGGAGGAATAGCACCCCATCATTAGTGAGAGAAATGGTGCCTCATCACTGGTGTGAGTGGGAAGAATGGTGCCCCATCATTGGTGTCAGTTGTGGAAGGAATAGTGCCGGAGAGACGCATGCAAAGGGCCGCATCCGCCCCAGGGCCGTAGTTTGGAGACCACTGGTCTAAATAAAAGGAATTTTCTCACTGTGTATTTTACAAAATATAGGCATGTGTTTAGCAGGTGAAACAAGGATCTGCTAATCATGCGCCTACTGTTTCTATGTTAAAGGGGCAGAAATGTCATCTTCCATAGAAAAGTAAAACCCATCAATTTCCTTCTTCCCTAAAGTTGACATAAAGACAAAAAACAATGGGAAATGAAGATTGAAGATTTAACATAAGATAACAAGTAGTTCATGAGAACAAAAAGGCATCAATAGGTTAAGGAGGAATAAAAATGGAATTTCTTGAACACCAGCTTTTATCGAGAGAATGCTATATACCTGGAGTGTATAGGAACAGATGGTATTTATTCAAGCAATGTAAATGCTTGGAAGTACTGGTAACATTAATAACAATCTTGTTTGAATTTTACTCCTCCTTTGCACACAACAAAAAATGTACATAACAATAAATACACCTGAATTATTAAAAAAACGGATATCTTCTCTTCTCAGATCATCACAGTACAAAAAAACATCTATGAAATCTTACGCTCATTTAAATATTTACTGTGGTAATAATCTGCCTTATAGGGAAAAGGGATTTTTAGCTTCAATAAAAAGCCTCCAACCGTTTCAGCTTATATACCCACAGCCCCCCCCCCCCCATAGATAACAGGGGATCCACTATCTGCTCATTTTAACACGTTGAGCTAGACTAACATCTGACAGCAATAGTATCCTTACAACACTGCTATATGAGAAAGGCATGTCACAACAGAAAAAACTCAGGAGCTAGAAGGGAGGACCAGCTGACACTCCAAAAAATGTTTATGACCAAAGGTCATCGATACCTAGATACCCGGGCCATATTTCTTAGCATCAGCATGTGTGGGTTAATTTACTGTATATACTCGAGTACAAGCCGACTCAAATATAAGCCGAGGCACCTAATTTTACCACAAAAAAATGGGAAAACTTATTGACTCGAGTATAAGCCTAGGGTGTCCATCTGCATGCCTCACTGTGCCTCACTTTGCCTCACTGTGTCCATGTGCATGCCTCACTGTGTCCATGCCTGACTGTGCCCATGCCTCACTGTCACTGTGTCCATGCCTCACTGTGCCCATGCCTCACTGTCACTGTGTCCATGCCTCACTGTGACTAGACTGACGTTTAACATGGGAGTCTATGGAAGGGGTGCCCGGGTTTGAAAAATTGGTGCTCCCCGGCCATAGGTCCCCCAGACACTTGTAGAGGAATAGTTGGTCTACATGTGTGCCAAGTTTGGGGTCCAGGGGACCTAGGGCCGGCCGGTACCGGGTCCCCAAAAATCACTGGAGAAATGACCGTTTAACATTGGAGTCTATGGAAAGGGGTGCCCGGCTTTGAAAAATTGGTGCTCCCCGTCCATAGGTCCCCCGTACACCAAACTTTGCACACTTGTAGAGGAATAGTTGGGCTACATGTGTGCCAAGTTTGGGGTCCAGGGGACCTACGGAATCAGGCGCACAAAGTTGAAGTAGGAAACAGACTTGAGTATAAGCCGAGGGGGCATTTTCAGCACAAAAAAAGTGCTGAAAAACTCGGCTTATACTCGAGTATATACGGTAACAGTGACTCTGAGACTAATTTGTATGCCTAAACCATTTTAATTTTTTTTTTTGAGGAACACATAAGGCTTTTATTTTGTACACTATGCATTATTATTATTTATTAAGAATTATTAATAATTATTATTTATTATTTACTGGATTATTTACTTTTTATTAAATGCCGACAAATACACCAAAAAAATAAAACAAATACAGTTTTTACATTTTCTCCTTACTTAATACATTTTTATTACAGTATAAATTACAGTATAAAATAGGGGGCACTGCAGACTGAAGGTGGCGGTGTTTATCTGTGTAGTAGGCTTTACATTGTTTTTGTAAAAAAAAAACAAAAAAAAACGTACAATCTGTTTTTGATGACACAATACAGCAGTACAGGCAGTCCCCGAGTTACATACGATTCCTAGTTACAAACGGAGGGAGACAACAGGAAGTGAGAGGATATCTACCCCTAGGAAGGGAAATTCACTCCTGTAAGGCTGCTTTCAGACTGAGGCGCTTTACAGGCGCTATAGCGCTAAAAATAGCATCTGCAATGCGCCTTGAAAGAGCCTCTTCTCTCACTCCAAAGCCTGGGGGCTTTCACACTGGAGTGGTGCGCTGGCAGGACGGTAAAAAAAAATCCTGCTAGCCGCATCTTTGCAGCGCTGTAGGAACGGTGTATACACCGCTCCTAACGCGCCCCTGCCCATTGAAATCAATGGGCAGCGCCGCCGAACCAACGGAAAAAGCGCCACTGCAGTGGTGCTTTGCAAGCAGTTTTAACCCCTTTTCGGCCGCTAGCGGGGGTTTATAGTGCCCCGCTAGTGGCCGAAAAGCGCCGACCCCCCCAACGCTTAGGTGTGAAAGTAGCCTAAGGGTTAACATGGGAAAAAGATGTCTCCGCTGAAGCTTTATCACCAATCCTTGTTTCCACAACCACCCAAAATGTTAAAAATCCAATCACAGGGATAGAAAATGAGGTGAAATCTTCTGAACAGGGGCACAGACAGCAGAATAAACATTACAGGGGTGTTACTGTTAACCCTTCCCTATGCTATTCAAAAAATTTAAAAAAATTTTTTTTATATTTTTATAAATTCTTGGTGGTTGTGCAAGAAGTTCTTAAAGCAAGCTTGCATGAAGTACACACTTTATATTTAACTGAAAGCTATTTTTAACAGCAAGTTCTCACTTTCTTTGAAGATTGATTGCATATGTAAAAAAGAACAAAGGGATTGCTTTACTAAAACTGGAGAGTGCAAAAACTGGTGTAGCGCTGCATAGAAACCAATCAGTTTTGAGATTTTTTGTCAAAGCTTGATTGAACAAGCTGAAGTGAGAAGCTGATTGGCTACGATGCACAGCTGCATCAGATTTTGCAATTTCCAGTTTTAGTAAATCAACCCCAAAGTGTCAGGCCCCACTTGGGTGTAAGTTCACAATCACAAAGGCAGCCATGAGCTTACAGCCTTGGGAAACTCTGCTTTTGTAAAGGTTTCTGAACCAGCCTGCTTAAAAGCCCAGGTATCAAGAGTGTTACTACAAAGAATGTAATTGTGACTCCATGGGGTCTATCTATAAAATGTTCTACAAACATCCGCACATTTAGAATGAAAATCACCATATTTCCTCTAATATAGGTTGTTCCTATGTGGCCATAATGCGTTTCTTTCTTTTTCATAAATGCTTCAATCAGGAAAAACACACATTATGGCCACTCGGCGGCGCTGAGAAAATAGGAACTACACATATTAAAGAAGTAAATACAGTGATTTTCATTTGAAATGTTCGAAAGTTTGTCTGTAGACCCCCAAGAATTACCATGCTTCCATACCTTAGCTTTAATTGACTCATACTGCAGATTGGCGAGAGGGAGAGCCTAAAGCCTAGCCTAATAGAAACTGGCCAACATTTGGCCAGTGAGTATGGCAGCCGGTCAGACAGAAGCTGGCCAAAGGCTCATGACTGAAAAAGGTCTGCCGGCCGGCTCCCAATCAGCACTCTTAGCCAATGGCTGAGAGCGCAAACCAGAATGTTCTGACAAGGGCAGCCACCCCCCGCCCCCAATCAGAATACAATAGCACAGCAAGGGAGATAACTGTACTAACATAGGATCATTGGTACAGCGCTGACAGTTACCAGAGTTTGCCATTCCCGAATACCAGTGGTGTGTACTAGACTTTACAATGTACACTAGCCATGGGTTTAAATACTCAGCAAGACTAAAGCTATTGAACTCCAGTTAGGAGCTGGTTTTAGACCTACAGTGACACCAAAGTACAAAGTACATAAGGGCAGGGTCTTTTAAGCACACTATAGACTTGATTCATTAAGATGTTATTAATTTTATTTTCAAGTTTCTATGTAGGGCAGTGAAAAAATTTTAACCAGAGTTTTTTTTCTTTAATGCATTGCTGGTCACAGTCATACTCACAAGGGCCCTAAACAGGCTGGCTTTTATATCTTATAAAAATTCTTCCACTGGCACAAGAGTTTAAAAAAAAAAAATAAGGGTGCAATGTTAAAGCTCTTTACAGTCTAAAAAATTAATAAAAAAAGAGAACACGCAGTGAAAATGGGGATGGGCAGAAAAGAGAGGCAATGCTTTATTTTGTACAGAATGTGCCATGGGCGATATAAGGTAGAGAAACAATTTGGTTGCCTGGCCTGACCTAGCCTGGCCTGGTCTCTTCCTCTTCAACCCTTCTTGGTATCCCCTAGTGACTGGTACCTTTATTAACTGTCTTGATAACATAATCATCCTCAGCCTTTAGGAAAGTTTGCAGTAAAGAAATTCACATATTATTTAAGGAGCATTAGAGGAACAAATATTTCCTCATTTATGTTGACAGGTAATTCATTATATTCTGGGTGATTTTTATTTTGCAACACATTCTCTATTCAACAAAAAGACTGCATTCTTCAACTATTATACAGCAAGGAATTTGAATTATAGTTTGACTTGTACACAATTGCCCTGATCATTTGGGTACAAAGAGCTTGAGAAATCAATATGTGTTATGCAAGATCACTGTGAATACCATTTATAACTGTACCTTGCGTATTGACAGCTCTCGAGTAAGCAAGATCATAGATCACTTTCACAGTATATTTAAATTCCCTTTCAATTAGTCTATTCCTTAGAGAATGTACATATTTCTTCAAAACTAGAAAATACCTGTCATAGCTAAGCAAAATCCTTCATCCGAATGGCGTGTTCAACACTGCCTCGAAATATACAAATATGATAATAACCCACTTTCTAATTTAATTTTGTTGTCATAAGTGCTGTTATACAATTACTTTTTATTTATGTATGTTTTTACGTCATAATATACAAGACTACATGAAGAAAATATCATCTGAGAGAGGAAGAGAGAGAGTCAATGTGTTTGTATATGCATATACGATATGCGCAAAATCTATCTGTCTATCTATCTATGTTTTTATTTATAATTATTTAAGAGTACTATTTATATTAGCCTAACGTATTAGGTTTAACTGTAATACAAATCTTTATCTATTTATCTATCTATGTTTTTATTTATAATTATTTAAGAATACTATTTATATTAGCCTAACGTATTAGGTTTAACTGTAATACAAATCTTTATCTATTTATCTATCTATGTTTTTATTTATAATTATTTAAAAGTACTATTTAAACTAGCCTACCATTTTAGGTTTAACTGCATTCCAAATCTTTATCTATCTATCTATGTTTTTATTTATAATTATTTAAGAATACTATTTATATTAGCTTACCTTATTAGGTTTAACTGTGATCCAAATCTTTATCTATCTATCTATGTTTTTATTTATTAAATATTTAAAAATACTATTTTTATTAGCCTACCATAATAGGTTTACCTGCAATCCAAATCTTTATCTCTATATCTATCTATCTATCTATCTATCTCTCTCTATCTATCTACCTATCACATAGTTTCTCAACCAGGGTTCCTCCAGAGGTTGTTCCTTGAACAATGAGCAATTTCTGCCTCTCAGATAAGTTCCCACTGGCACCATTGAGCTTTTAAGTATCTGTAAGGGGGTAATTTTATCCAGCGACCACAAGTGTAAGGCCTCGTACACACGACCGATTTTCTCGTCGTAAAAAACACGTCGTTTTTTTCGACGAGATTCTTGTTAAGCTTGTCGATTTTCTCGTCAAGCTTTCTATGCGTACACACTGTCATTTCCCAATTTCCTCGTGGTTCTCTGCGCTCACGTCCAGCACGTACGACGGCACTATAAAGGGGAAGATCTTTTTTCTTGGCGCCACCCCTTGGGCTGCTTTTGCTGATCTCGTGTTACCGCGTGTGAAGTAAAAGTTTGGGAAGAGACGATTCGCGCTTTTCAGTCTTCGTACTTTTCAGATCGTTTTCTGCCGTTCAGTTTGTGCTTGTGGGTTCGTATCTTGACTTTCAGGGCGTCTAGGCAGGTCGTATCTGTTTTACAGTGCGTTCTTGCCTGTTCGTTTCTGAATTTCAGTTCGTTATTCATAGGCCTTGCTGTTCTAAAGTGCGTTCTGTTCTGTACGTTCTGATTAGACGACCGTTTCCTAGCCATGTCGCCTGGACGTTCTCGTCGTCGAGTTCGTGCTGTGCGTGCGCTTGGTGTTGGTCTGCTTGTTTTGGACCAAGACCAGTCCATGAATGGTGTGAGGAGGAGTTCATGGACCAAGAATTGGTTGCTCCAGCGGGACCAATTCTGCCACATGCCTCTGCTGCGGGAGATCGTCGAGAATAATCCTGAGGACTACAGGAATTTTCTGAGGATGTCTGACCCCGTTTTTCAGGAACTGTTGGCTTTGGTGTCCCCCTAAATTACCAGGAAGGACACCGTTATGCGGGAAGCCATCAGTGCTGAGCAGAGGCTCATCGCCACGTTGCGTTACCTGGCGACAGGGAGAAGTCTTCAGGACTTGAAGTTCACCACAGGCATCTCCCCCCAGGCTCTGGGCCTCATAATCCCAGACACCTGTTCTGCTATTATACAAGTCCTGCAGGAGGACTATATTAGGGTAAGTTTTCTCCCTTCACATCACATTTTATGTATTACATGTATGCTAATGTATTGTATTTCTTTCATCCTTTCCTAATTACCATGATTGTAATATGCTGAGAATGTCCCCTTTGTCCCCATGCATGCTGGAAGTTTTTAAATGCCCCTTTTTTATCCTCCCTAAATATTTCCCCTCACTAACTTTTCCAGCAGGGGCGCCTGTTGCTCCAAATGTTGGGGGGTTACAACCCCAATTTCGGAAATAAACTTCCTCCTTTTTTGCTCTGTTGCCTAATAAACGCCCCCAGTTGTCCCCTCCAATGCAGCCATTTAGTCCCCTCTATTGCAGCCAGTTTCCCCCCAGCCCTGCACTTACCTTCTTGTGGTCAGCGCCATCCTTCTTCTGTCCTTGATGTCTTCTCCTTCCCTTCATGTTGCATCAGCCAATCATGTTACCATTAAACAGACTTGGTGAACATGATTGCCAGAGCTGCCTGTCAGTGTTTACACAAGGAATGCCCCCTCCTTGCGTCCCCGATTTTTCTTTGAGGAAGCCAATTACATCCCTCAGGTTGTAATTTGCAAGACTTTTTTAATACCTGTTTCTGCTCTGCAATTTTAACCCCCTAAATGACGCAATTAATCATATGTCGGTCGCTTTACAAGAGGCCATCCACCTGAATAGTGTGCGGCATAGACAATACATAGGTTCATGCAACGCATGAACCTATGTATTGTTCTGAGTGATGGGCACAGGAGAGAGGGGACAGTGCTCCAGCGCCCACTCTGGACGCACCGCCACTGCAATGCTATCCTGTGGCCAAACACATCTCCCCCCCCCAAAATAATTTAGTAATGGCCCATCAGAGGGGGTGATGAATATGATAAATGAGCCTTCCATTATACTTTTTTTACACACCTTAATAAACGTATAATTAGATTGATGTTGGTCTCTAATTTTTTGGTCTTGAATTTGCTTGTAATGTATGCCTTTGTTTTTCTAATATTATTTCATCTTGTTTCACTCCACAGCTTCCTTCAACGCCACAGGAATGGCAGACTGTGGCATCGGAGTTTGCCACGCGGTGGGACTTCCCCAACTGCGGTGGTGCCATAGACGGGAAGCACGTCCGCATCGTGCCGCCACCCCGTTCTGGATCCTACTACTACAACTACAAGGGGTTTCATAGCATTGTGCTGATGGCGGTGGTGTCAGCACGGTATGAATTCCTCTATGTTGATGTAGGGAAGAATGGCCGGATGTCCGATGGGGGATCCTTCATCCAGACGGAGTTTGCCCTCCGTCTCCAGAGTGACGACCTTGCATTGCCACCGGATGCAGGGAATATTGAAGGACTCCCCTTTGTTTTCTTGGCTGATGAAGCCTTCGGACTCGGACGGCATCTTATGAGGCCATTTCCACAGAGGACCCTGACCCCAGAGAAGAGTGTGTTCAATTACCGGCTGGCCAGGGCCCGAAGAGTCGTTGAAAATGCCTTCGGCATAATGGCCAGCCGGTTCCGCCTTTTTATGACTTCCATCCACTTGGCGGACTACAAAATAAACTATGTAGTGTTATGCTGCTGTGTGCTACACAATTTTCTTTGCCGCAAAGCGAATTCATATATGGCCTCAGTTTTGCCAGAGGCTGGACTTTCCCCTGCAAATCCCCTTCCGGGCCTGGAATCTGCCCGTCTTGGCTTGCCCCCCCAAAATGCCCGTGTGGTTCGGGACAAATACATGGAGTATTTCACGGGTAGGGGGGCAATTCCTATGCCAGCCTATGTCTAAGTATCCCAATAAAAATCTTGTTTAAACCTTTAATTATTTGTTCTTTCCTGTCTCCTAGTTTGTCTTTGTGCATTTGTAGTGGCAAGTGTATTTTACTTTAGTAAATAACAACCAATTTCACTATGTTACCTTACAAAAGAACCAAATAAGCTTAGAGTGTATTATAAAAAGAAGCTACACGTTGTTTGTGGTCAAATATTTTACTCTCTGCACATTTTTTTTTGTTTTACTTTGGGGTTGGCCTGACCACAACCCGTCAAATTTTGGCTTATGAAAATACAAAAATACCACTTGCATTTCTAAAATGACAACATTGGATACCTCTGAGCAATCTGAGACATTCAGTTACACAAACTATGTCTCTATGTGCCCGTCCTAATATGGGGTCCTGCCACCCCTTGCCCAGCCAAAAATTCAATATGCACACATTTTTACTTTTTTGCAAATAGGAAGTTTACAATCCTGATCCCTATTGTCAACATGTGCTATCTGCCATCAGGGGTGATCAATGGATGTGTTTTGGGGGTGCATCCCCTTCCTCAGTTCACCGACTTTTGATACGAGGAAGGGGTTGCACCCACAAAAGACGTACATGGATATCCCCTGATGGCAGATAGCACATGTTCACACACTGTGTGCATATTCAATTTTTGGCTGCTTTGTTACTCAAAAAATTAGTAAAAATATAAAAACAAACATGTAAAAACAAATGTGTTTGGATGGCTTATTGAATTCTCCCCAAAACATCGAGAATGTCTTTAAATGTTTGTTCCATCACATGGATTCTTTGTTTAATTAGGTCCAGTTCCGTGCTACATTCCATCACTTGCTGGATGAGGCGGAGGGCACTGTCAGCAGAGAACGGTGTGCTATCCTTCACAACATTTCCATCCCCTAAAAACCATAAAAAAAAATTAATAAAACTCTGCAGGCCTACCTCGCTTACCTTAAGCTGTGGTGTCAGATACTGACCTGTTGTGGTGACCAGATCCACAACGTCATCCACCTCTCCTTCCTGCACTTCTCCTTCCTCCACCTCAACTTCCTGCACATCTTTCGGTTGTGGATCTTTGGGAGTTTGGGGTTGCTTGGAAGTTGTGGGGTGCATGTGCTCCCTGGAGTGTCCTCCTCCCAGTCTTCTCTCCCCTATGAGAATAAAACCAAAGGTCTATTTATCACACTGTAAAAATCTCATTTTTAAACTTAAAACAGGCTAAATTGTTTGGAAGTGGGGTACAAGTGTGTGTTTGTGCGGAATTTAAAGAAAAATGCATTCTTTATGACCCCAAATATGTTTATTATTCACATTTGGATGTAATTTTTTGGACATGGAGGCACCACAAATAAACTCTGATGCACCTGTGTGGGACACCCAAAAAAGGCGGGTCTGGTGGCCCACACTATAGTGCTCCAAAGTACAGATGTGGAAGCAGCTGCTGAGTGTCCTCTCCTTTACACTGATTAAAGTTTGCATTTCATTCTCCTTACAAACACATCATCTAGACTTAAAAATTATCCACAATACTTGATCAAAAATGGCAGATGTCTAATTACTTTTGGGGGTCTTAAATAAGCCAAAACCACGGATAGTGGCCGAACGAAGTGTCGGTAACGTAACGAACGATTACTGTGCCCAACCTAGTTCAAAATAATACATTTTGGAAGGGAGTCCAATATGCTTTAAAAAAAAAAAAAGTCAGTTTCTAAAAAGATTAATAGCAGAAAGGTCGTCATTTTACTTACTTTTAGCGAGCATCCTCTTTATGCTCCTCAACTGGTCTGGCTCCCTCAGTTTGAGGTCTGACCACCTCTTTCTGAGCTGCTCATTTGAGTGTTTCACCCCGAACTTCGCCCTCAGACTCTTCACAACTTTAGTGAGGATTTTGGCCTTCCTTCTATTTGGTTTGCTATACGGCCCATGCTTGGCATCATAATCAGCCTTGACCAAGATGTCCACCATCTCCGCCATCTCCGCCAAAGACATATTCGATGCCTTGAATCTCCTCCTTGATCGTGACGTGTCCTCGGTCTCCGGGCTTGTCTCCTCGCTAGTTGCGGAATTATCAGACACCTGCTGTAACTCCGCCATATCTGTCTGCGCGCCGAAAGAGAAGGGGCGGGGAAAAGATGTTAGTTAGAACGTCATGGGCGGGCGACGTGTGCGGAGCGACGTGTTCGAATTTGGACGCATGCGTGGTGTGTATATAGCAAACACACATGTGACTATAGTACGTTCGGTGTGCGGAGAGAGGAGTTCAAGTGACGGACGTGCGAACGAAGGTATGTGATTTTGTGAGACTTGTTAAAATTGTTGGCCTATACTGTCTTGAGATTGTTGGAGGATATATATGGTGACTAGGATGTGAAGGAGGTTAGACTGTTTGCCTCACATTATTTAAATATAATTTATTTTACTTGCAGATACAATATGAATGTATTTATTAGCGACAAAGAGTTCCTGGCGGAATTTATTGACCGGGTAAGGGAGCTGCCGGCTCTGTGGGAGACCAAAAACCCCATCCATAAAAAAAAAGGGGTGAGAAAAGCAGCGCTGGAGAAGCTGCTCCCATTTGTGCATACCAAGGTGCCCACAGCAAAACAAGTGGACACTAAAATTGGGAGCTTGAGAGGTACCTACAGGACTGAACGCTCTAAGGTGCTGGCTTCTCAGAGGTCAGGAGCAGCAGCAGATGATGTTTATGTCCCGGTTTTGTGGTACTACAGCAGGATGTCCTTCCTGGATGACCACATTGAGCCAAGGCCATCACTCTCCACTCTTCCCCCCAGACTTCCCTGCAGCCAACCTGAGCCTTCTCTGGAGCAAGAGGAGGCAGCCATCCTGGATGATCCTGATTTGGCCATCTGGAGCCAGGTATAGTATTAACTGAAAATGTAGTGGGATAAAATTAATGTTTCCCAAATATGTCAGGATGAGAAACATACATTATTTTGTATTCAACAAGTGAAATCATGATCTGTAGACATTATTCTGCACTTAATTGTGTGGTAAATAGTCAAGCTGATGTAGTGGTAAATTTAAAGCAAGGATTTATGCATTTACATTCTAATTGCTTCCATCAGGATTACAAAGTTTGATGCAAAGATTAAACCAACATATTAAACTATGTTTCTTTTTCATACACAGGATGAAATCAGCCAGGAGGAGGGTCTGGAAACTGTCAGGCAGGAGGAGGAAGGGCCCAGTGGCAGCCAGGAGGTGACAGGGCCCAGTGGCAGCCAGGAGGTGGCAGGGCCCAGTGGCAGCCAGGAGGTGGCAGGGCCCAGTGGCAGCCAGGAGGTGGCAGGGCCCAGTGGCAGACAGGAGGTGGCAGGGCCCAGTGGCAGCCAGGAGGTGGCAGGGCCCAGTGGCAGCCAGGAGGTGGCAGGGCCCAGTGGCAGACAGGAGGTGGCAGGGCCCAGTGGCAGACAGGAGGTGGCAGGGCAAAGGAGAAGCACCAGATCCCAGGTGCCTCCCATCAGGCTTCACAAAAGAGGCAGGAGGGACAGGACCACCAGTGAGGCAGCAATGGCCCTTATTAAAGAGGCCCATGCCACCCTCAAGGAGCCCACATCCCCTGAAGAGGCCATTGCCGGCCTAGTGGAGGCTAAGTTCAAGGTGATGAGCATGGAGCAACGCCTCCTATGCGAACCCCTGCTCATCACCTTGCTCAACAAGGGGGTGATGGAGCAAATTACCCCCAATACCGCCATATGTGAGGTGGCCCAACTGACCCAACCTCAACCTCCACCTCCACCTTCCTCTTCTGCCCCACCCCCTTCTGCTACCCCTCCACCTTCTGCCCCACCCCCTTCTGCTACACCTCCACCTTCTTCTTCTGCCCAACCCCCTTCTGCTACACCTCCACCTTCTGCCCCACCCCCTTCTGCTACACCTCCACCTTCTGCCCCACCCCCTTCTGCTACACCTCCACCTTCTTCTTCTGCCCCACCCCCTTCTGCTACACCTCCACCTCCTCCTCCTGACAGGAGTACCCCTCCAGTGGGCCAGCCTCCAGCTAAACGAAGAAGGAAGGCTTCAGTAAAGGCTGCAGGGAAGGTTGCCAGGAAGAAGAGGAAGTGATGGCCTTGCTTCATTGTGGTCGCACTGGTCGGACAGAAGGCAGCCTGTTGTAGTACCACACACTTGGGACATATATCTCACCTGCTGCTGTTCCTGACCTCTGGGAGGCCAGCATCAGATTGTGTTCTGAAATGTGGGCCTTCTCAAGCTCCCAATTTTAGTGTCCACACAGGGTTGCTGTGTGCTCTGGGGTCCCTGGGATGCACAAATGGCAGCAGCTTCTCCAGCGCTGCCTTCTCTTTATTTAATTTATAAACATGAATAAATGTGTTTTTTGTTTAAGTTCATACTTGACTATGTGTATTTTTAAATAAAAAAAAACAAGCTTTGGAGTAAGCAGATACATTTGACTGACAATAAAAGGCACAGATATCACCCCCCCAAAAGAATAACTAAATCTGATTAGCTCAAAAACATGGTGTGAAATTTTAAAAATATAGATTAGAAAATTAAATGGGAGATCGCTATCAAAACATTGAGAAATTATAATTAACATCATTTTGAAAAATCTAACCATTTAAATTATTCCTAAAAACTTGCACGATATAATACACATAAATCTTATAAAGAGCAGCATGAAAAAGGTTAAAAATAAGGCATAACTCTGTGTGAATATCAGCAGCAAAAGAAGGTCTCTCGTTTTGATTAATGTAACATTCTAACGAAGAATTCAATGCAGAACATTTAAACGATGAAATATTTATGAGCGTGACGAATGTGCTCTATCCATTATGAAGGCTTGTTTTACCAGAAGATGCGCTCCCGTCTCATAGTTGCTTGTGAGCATGCGCGCTTTTGGAAGAGTCGTAAAAGCATACACACGAACCATTTTCTCGTCACAAAACAGGCCGACGAGAAACACGACGAGGAAATCTGGACTCCTGACGAGAAAATAGAGAGCAGGTTCTCTATTTTCTCGTCGAGATTCTCGTCAAGTTTCTCGTCGTAAAACCATACACACGAACGTTTTTCTAGACAAAAAAACTCTCGCGGCACTTTTCTTGACTGTTTACGACGAGAAAATCGGTCGTGTGTACGAGGCCTGAGGGGCATTATTCCCAACGACCATCACACTAATGTTTCAAGAGCTGTAGATATAGTAATTTTCAACAGGGGTTCCCTGAGACCAGACAGTTATTTCAAGGGTTCCTCTGTGTTGAGAAGGTTGAGAAAGGCTGGTCTCCTCTAGTTTCTATCTACAGTATCTATCTATTGGTCCACCTATAACATGATTTGAAAGTTGTGGTGTGAAAATATTGATCTCCTATCTATCTATCTATATTTATTTAAAAATAACAATGACACTGTTTTACAGTATTAGGTTTTACTGTGACCCAATCTAAGACCTATCAACCTATAAAAATGCTTACTTTCCTCATATAAATTAGTACATTTAACAAAACTAATCAAGGATTGCCAAGTTCATTGGAACTTTTTTGACCAACCCATCGTTTCTTAAAATATCTATGCCTGTTCAGTTTTTAGAGATGGAACTGATTTGTACAAAACCCACTGAACCCATTTCTGCTGCTATAATTTCTTCTAGATCTTTCCTAAAAATTGCATGCATCTCATTTCATATTCTGTGTATCATGTAGTCCTACTGCCTGCTGTCAACCATTGTGACATGATGAATAAACATTGTGTTTATTTCACTGTTTTAACAAGCTTTGATTTAACGTAAAATGAAAGATTTCTTCAGAAAAATAGAACAGGCAGACAGCTGACAAACAACACATTCTTTTTGACAAAATCCAGTATTTACCATAAACAGGATATTATACAATGCAGCACTCAAAGCATTTTGAGTATTTCTGAAGTATTTCAGAGGGATTTACCTAATAAAATTATAACGAGTAACTCTACAAGCAATCTCTAAATATCTTGATTCTATCTAGAAATTAATACAGTAGTAGTCATAGCTGAAGACTTAGATATACATGGCTGTTCCCTTTTCTGCAAGAATTATTATTTGACATTAAGTTCTCTTTATTATTAGCTGATGTATAGATCGGTGGTGGCTGGTGGTACAGACGGTCCCCTAGTTACAAATAACCGACTTACAAATTACTCCTACTTACAAACGGAAGGAGACAACAGGAAGTGAGAGGAAATCTACCCCTAGGAAGGCAAATTCTCTCCTGTAAGAGTTATTATGGGAAAAAGGTGTCTCCACTGATGCTTTATTACCAATCCTTGTTTCCACAACAACCCCAAATTTTCAAAATCCAATTGTCATTGGGACAGAAAGTGAGGTGTAATCATCTGAACAGGGGCACACTGCACAGACAGCAAAACAAATGTTACAGGGGTGATAACCCTTCCCTATGCTATCCAAAAAGTTTAAAAATAGATTTTTTGGCTGAAGCTACACTTTAAAAATGTACCTGTTCCGACTTACAAACAAATTTCGACTTAAGAACAAACCTACAGTCCCCATCTTGTTTGTAACCCAGGGACTGCCTGTATATGTTTTTGGGGGAGCAGCGACAAAAAATACACCCGGTCGGTCTGTCAGTCACCAGCCCCACACTTGCCCCATTTAGGTAGCGGGCAGCGCTTCCTCTGGGCGGCAGCTTCACTCTGCCTCTTCTCCTCCTGGTGCTTCCATGCGTCTCCTCCCTCACCCTCCTCGGTGGCCAATAGGATCGCTTCTCCTCTCGGCCAATCGGGTGACTGGTCTCAGGAACAGCTTCCTGATTGGCCGGGGGGAGAATCAGAAAGACAATAGCGAATATCAATTCGCTATTGTCACAGAACTGTGTGGGCTCTGCGCCCTGAGCCCATCCTTTGTTGAAGCCTATTAGAGCCTCTGGCTCTAATCACGTGTTTCTAAAAAAAAAAAAAAAAAAACCCCATTGGAATCCATGCGTCCGGCGCCAGTATGTAGATGGACGCATGGGTTAGGGAGGTGGCACCCCTGCAACCCGTATGGATGGGCCGCCACTGATATAGATTAGCCCTGTCTCCATGAAGTACATGTCTAGTTTCTACATCAGCCTTTCTCAACCAGGATTCTGTGGAACCCTAGGGTTCCTCCAGAGGTTGCTAGTGGTTCCTTGAGCAAGGAGCAATTTCTGCCTCTCAGATAAATTCCCACTGATGTCAATGGTGTTTTTAGCTATCTGTAAGGGGGAAATCTTCCCACTGACCACAAATGTAGGAAGCACCCTTCCCACTGACAATCATACAAATTTAGAGTGAGCTGTAGCTATAGTATATTTTAGCAAGGGTTCCCTAAAACTAAAAAGTTATTTCAAGGGTTCGTCCATGTTAGAAAGAATAAAAAGTTGAGAAAGACTGCTCTTCATTGTCATAACGGGCCCCATGTAAGTGAAAGAAAGAAAAGGCAAAGTTGTGGTTCATAACAACAACCGGGTTCACTAGAATTGGTTCCTTGATTTCCACTGTCACTTCTGAGTCGATCTCTGTGGTCCTCTGCAGGTCTTACTGGTTCTTTCTGACCTCTGAGTACCGAATTATACCACTTAAGCCCCTACTGTCTTTAAGAGTAACACAAAGTAAATGTGTACAATTTTATTTTCATAGACCTGAACAGCAGTCAGTATTGGAGACACTAAGGTGTTGATTTACTAAGGGCAAATGGGCTGTGCACTTTGCATAGTGCAGATGCCCTCTGCAAGAGCAGTTGCTCCAGAGCTTAGTAAATGATGCAAGGCTTCGCTTTGCAAAGAGTACCCAATCACATGCAAGGAAAAAAATAAAAAATAGCATCTTTGCTTGCACATGATTGGATGACGGAAGTCAGCAGACTTTCTGCTCATTTACTAAGCTCTGAACCAACCTAAAGCTCCATGCACACTGAACTTGAAAAAAATGCCAGTTCCTTTGACAGAATAATACGCTCTTATAGAGCATTTTTGTTTAGGTGAGTTTAGGAGAGTTTAGCGTTTATTAAACGGTCGTGTGTACGCTTTTACGAGGGGGAAAAAAACGCGCATGATCAGATTCAAGTATGAAACTGGAGCGCTCGTTCTGGTAAAACTAGCGTTCAGAATGGAGATAGCACATTCGTCACGATGTAACGGACTGAAGAGCACGAGGCTGAAAAGCGCGAATCGTCTCTCACCAAACATTACTAACACGAGGATCAGCAAATGCAGCCCAAAGGGTGGCGCCATTCGAATGGAACTTCCCCTTTATAGTGCCGTTGGACGTGTTGTACGCCACCGCGCTTTGCTCAAGCCTTTTTTTTCATGAACGTGTGTATACAAGGCAGGCTTGAGAGGAATCACGACGAGAAAAACTTCGTTTTTTTGCATGACATGAATAACGGTCATGTGTATTACAATGTACTTAAAGATAAAGCTTAAAAACTTGCCCTTTAAGTTTAGAAGTGTAAATGGGCTTAAGGACTTTTAAACTCAACAAAAGTTCACTTTATTAAATCATGAGCTATTTAGATAAAGTGGTCCACTCCTGCAATACACAAGTTGATTTAGGGCAACACTGTATTTTCTTTCTCGTACATCACGGGACACAGAGCGGCATAGTCATTACTATGTGGGTTATATAGAATTACCTTCAGGTGCTGGCACTGGCAACTTCCAAAACAGGAAGTACCCTCCCCTATATAAGCCCCTCCCATCCGGGAGTACCTCAGTTTTTTTTCCAGTGTCTAAGGTGTTGGCCAAGGTTAACATGTATTCATCTGGGCTTGTGTACAGGTTCTCTGGGCCTTAGCAAGCTATTCCGGATCCGACCAAAAAAAGCTTCATAGCTAAACGGTCGGTACCCGGGCCTTGCAGAGAAGAGCAAGGTTTTGCCTGTAATGCCTCTCTTAGGAGGGCTGGACCCTGGGATCCAGAGCTCTGGTCATACCCAAAACCAAGAGGCTATCTGTGCAGGGTGCTATACAGGTCCAGGGGAGTGGAATCCTTGGGAACCCGGTCCCTGAAGGTTTAATTACAATGCCTGCCGTGAGAGGTGAAGTTTGGGCTTCTGTGGACCAAACAAAGTCCTGCGGCGGGGAAAAGGTAAGAGGGGGCCCCTCAGGAACTTGGTTCTATTGAGGGGACCCCCAAGCCTAATATGTCTTTCTGCCTGTTACCTAAAGGTATTCCCGCTAATAGCTGTATATGCCTAAAAAATCCTAGAAATGTCTTTTCATAAAGGAAGTTTTAAAAAAAAAAAAAAACTGTAAACCTGGAAATGTTTTTCATAAAGGAGGTTTTGAAAAAAAAAAAAAAAGACAAAAGTGCGGTACCCGTGTTTGTCCACTGGAGGCCGCTGTGGAACGTCTTTTTTTCTTGGGACTATTCCTTCCATGGTGAAAGTCCAGGCAGATGAGTGAGCTCTCTATCAGGGAAGCTGAATTCCTCTGTCATGCTGCCAAGTAGTTTCTTTCCATCCCCGGGTCCTGGTGAAACAAGGACCCTGGCTCCTCTCCCTACATAGCGCCAAGAGCGCACACGTGCACGCGCGCACACGCTTTCTCTTAAAGATTTAGCTTCAAAAAGGGGGCGGAGCCTGGCGGATGACGCTTCTGCGCATGTGCGGGCGTCCCAGCAAGATAAAAGGACTCAGTCCACGCTGCTTGCTATGGACACAGAGCATAAAAAGGAGCTGGTAGCATGGTATAGGGGCTTACAGCGGGCGGTTGATACAGGCATCCCCAGAAAGACGCATTGGTAGACACCCACTGATGTACATAGCAGCAAATTGCATTAGACTATTTCAGTTAAGGGGTGTATTGCGGCTGGAATACCTCAGCTTTGAACTAAGGAATATGCCGCCTAAAAAACTCCGGGATATACCTCTCAGGAAGTGTAGGGGGTCTCCATCGGGCTCTGAGGATCTTGAGCAGTCATCTGCACCTTCCTCCCCTGAAAAATCAGAGGTTAATGCCCATAAGGAACCCCCGGGAGTGCCAGGTACTGCGGCTGTCCTCAGTCCACCTGCTCCTGCATATATAACAGAGGAGGTTTTTGCCTCAACTCTGGAGGGATTGGAGCAGAGATTGGCAGCATTGATCGCTTCTTCTCTACAGGAAAGAAAGCGCGCCAGATCTCCATCACCTCCATCAGAGTGCCTGTTGGCAGAGCAACAGTCCCAGGAAGGGATTGACCTACCTGAAGGGGATCAGGAGGAGGTTAACTCTGTTTTTGAGGAATCGACAGTAGATGAACCATTTTCAGCATCACAGACCGAAAGATTGTGGGTCCAGACCCTAACTGACATGGTTCGATCTGCATTTAAAATGCCTCTTGTTGAACCATCAACTACTGCTGTCTCCTCATTGGGGTCGCTAAAAGCTCCCCAGATTAATTGCTCCTTTCCAATTCATCCATTATTGGAAGGACTTATATACCAGGACTGGGAACATCCTGATAAACTATTTGTTCCACCTAAGAAATTTCAGGTGATCTATCCCATGGAGGAAAAGTTCACCCAGAGATGGAATGTTCCTACGGTGGACGCAGCCATCTCTTCTGTGAACAAATCACTGACATGTCCAGTAGATAATGTTCAAATGTTCAAGGATCCAGTAGATAAAAAATTGGAATCTTTATTAAAATCTGCTTTTTCCACAGCAGGGGCTGTTACACAGCCAGCAGTGGCAGCTATTGGAGTCTGCCAAGCTTTAAAGGATCAGATGAAAATGGTCCTGAGGGATTTGCCAGACCAGCAGGCCCAGGTTCTGGCTGATCTGCCTAGAGCATTATGCTTTGCGGTTGACGCCATCAAGGATTCCATCCATCAGGCCTCCCGCCTCACGCTGTCTTTGGTACATATGCATAGGCTTCTGTGGCTCAAGAACTGGTCTGCTGAGGCTCCCTGTAAGAAGCTCTTAGTTAGCTTCCCATTTCATGGGGAACGCCTTTTTGGCGAAGACCTGGATAAGTATATCCAGAAGATTTCCAGTGGTAAAAGTACTCTCTTACCAATTAAAAAGAAGGTCTAGGGGTCCATCTTTTAAGAGGACTGCCTCTCCTATCCCTGGGACGTCTGCTACTAAGCAGTTCCGACGGCCTCCTCGGTCAAACTCAGGGGGTAAAAATCAGGGACAGTCACAGGGTAATAAGAAACCCTGGATCCGAAGAGGTACTAAACCAGCCTCCAAGTCAAGCCTATGAAGGGCTGCCCCCACTCAAACGGGTGGGGGGAAGACTTCAGTTGTTCGCAGAGACCTGGCGGGAGACGACCAAGGACAGATGGGTGCTCTCCGCAGTAACTCTGGGATACAAGTTGGAGTTAAAAGAGTCTCCTCCTTCCCATTTTATGTGGTCAGGCATGCCAAAAGACCCTCTGAAAAGAGGGTCTCTCCTAGTGGCGTTAGAACAACTATTGCTCCAAGGAGTAATTATGGAGGTTCCTATGGAAGAGTGGGGGTTGGGTTTCTACTCAAACCTTTTCACAGTCCCGAAACCAAACGGGGACATAAGACCCATATTGGACCTAAAGAGTCTAAACAAATTTCTAACCATCCGGTCCTTCCGGATGGAGTCGATCCGATCGGTAACCGCTGCCCTACAGGGGGAGGAATGGTTAGCCTCGATCGACATCAAAGATGCTTACTTGCATGTTCCCATCTTTCCAGGTCATCAAAAATTTCTACGCTTTGCAGTAGAAGGGCGCCATTTTCAGTTCAGAGCCTTACCATTCGGTCTGGCCACAGCACCACGAGTGTTCACAAAAATTCTGGCCCCACTGTTGGCCGATCTAAGAACACGAGGTGTAACGATAATGGCATACCTAGACGACCTGTTGTTGATGGACCACTCAGTTGCCAAGCTAGAAGTGGTAATTGTCGATACAATCAAGTATCTAGAATCTCACAGTTGGGTCATCAACCTGGACAAGTCAGCCCTACAGCCAGTAAAAAGCCTGGTATATCTAGGGCTACGGCTGGATTCAGACCAGAGGAAGATTTTCTTACCTCTAGACAAGGTATCCTCTTTGAGGGGCTTGGTCCGTCTGCTTTGTGCAAAAAGACAGCCGTCCATACGCCTGTGCATGAGGCTGCTAGGAAAGATGGTAGCATCATTCGAAGCTGTGCCATACGCCCAATTCCACTCAAGGAATTTGCAGAGGGCCATATTGTCAGCCTGGAACGGAAAAATTCAGGCTCTAGACTTCCCGATGGCTTTGTCCCCTTCCGTTCGGAAGAGTCTCTGCTGGTGGTTGATCCCCCAGAATCTCCAGAAGGGAAAACCCTTCAGTCCGATATCCTGGAAGGTGGTCACTACAGATGCCAGCCTTATAGGCTGGGGGGCAGTACTGGAGCAATGGTCTCTCCAGGGCAGATGGTCAAATGTAGTAAAAACCCTGCCCATCAATCTCTTAGAGATACGAGCAGCCCGGTATGCCCTAGTAGCCTGGACATCCAAACTCCAAGGGTCCCCTGTCAGAATTCAATCAGACAATGCCACAGCAGTGGCATATATCAATCATCAGGGAGGCACCAGGAGTCGTGCAGCCCAGAGGGAAGTAAGTCACATCCTGGAATGGGCAGAAAAGCATGTCCCATGTATATCAGCTGTCTTCATTCCAGGGGTGGAGAATTGGAAGGCGGACTTTCTGAGTCGCCAACAGTTATGCCCAGGGGAATGGTCCCTTCATCCCAAGGTCTTCCGAGCAATATGTCAGCGGTGGGGAACACCGGATGTAGATCTGCTAGCATCCAGATTCAACGCAAAGGTGGACAGATTTGTCTCCCGGACAAGGGATCCCCTCGCTTGCGGCTCGGATGCTCTGGTGTTCCCTTGGGATCAGTTCAGACGGATATATGCATTCCCTCCGCTACAATTGTTGCCTCGACTCCTTCGCAGAGTCAGGTTGGAAAAGAAGCCGGTGATCCTGGTGGCTCCAGCGTGGCCCCGAAGGGCCTGGTACGCGGAGATCATAAAAATGTCTGTGGGGAGTCCTTGGACCCTTCCACGTCGTCCGGACCAGCTTTCGCAAGGACCGATATACCACCCTTCCTTACTAACTCTAAGTTTAACGGCCTGGCTATTGAATCCCACATCCTAAAGAAGAGAGGTCTCTCTAACTCTGTGGTATCAACTATAATCAATGCCAGGAAGCCTGTATCCAGGCAGATCTACTATAGAGTTTGGAAGGCGTACATCACTTGGTGCGAGGCCAGAAAATGGCATCCACGTAAGTACGTTATAGGCAGAATTCTGGACTTCCTACAGTGGGCTGTAGACAGGAAGTTTGCCTTAAGTACTATCAGGGGTCAGGTTTCGGCCTTATCAATACTATTTCAAAGGCCCCTGGCTATGCATTCACTTGTCAAATCCTTTATGCAAGGGGTGACTCGTATTATTCCACCGATTGAAGCTCCCATATGCCCATGGGATCTAAATTTGGTTCTGTCGGTTCTGCAGAAGCAGCCATTTGAACCTTTGCGGCACATTTCCCTGGTTCTACTCACCAGAAAATTGATATTTTTAGTAGCCATATGCTCGGCTAGAAGAGTGTCGGAATTAGCCGCCATGTCCTGTAAAGAGCCATATCTGGTTATTCATAAGGACAGAGTAGTATTACGTCCTCACCCAGCCTTTCTTCCTAAGGTGGTATCGAGGTTTCACTTGAACCAGGATGTGGTTCTTCCTTCTTTTTTCCCCAAACCGAGCTCGGTAGAGGAAAAGTTATTGCATTCTTTGGATGTAGTAAGAGCAGTTAAAACTTATCTAAAAGCCACTGCTCAGATTCGTAGAACGGATTCTTTGTTTGTTCTGCCGGAAGGCCCCAGAAAGGGTCAGGCAGCATCAAAATCTACTTTAGCCAAGTGGATTCGACAGGTCATAATGCAAGCCTATGGCTTGAGAAGTAGACCGCCTCCGTTCAAAGTTAGGGCGCACTCCACGAGAGCAGTTGGAACTTCATGGGCAGTGCATCACCAGGCCTCCCTGGCTCAAATTTGTAAGGCCGCAACATGGTCTTCAGCACACACGTTTACTAGGGTCTACCAGGTGGACATTAGAAGTCAGGAGGATATCGCCTTTGGGCGCAGTGTGTTGCAGGCCGCAAAAGATCCTCATGCCTGATGAAGCCCAGCTTATGTATGGTGTATCCCCCCCTCATTTGGCATTGCTTTGGGACGTCCCACATAGTAATGACTATGCCGCTCTGTGTCCCGTGATGTACGAGAAAGAAAATAGGATTTTTATAACAGCTTACCTGTAAAATCCTTTTCTTGGAGTACATCACGGGACACAGAGCTCCCACCCCTCTTTTGGGGACACGTATTGCTTTGCTACAAAACTGAGGTACTCCCGGATGGGAGGGGCTTATATAGGGGAGGGTACTTCCTGTTTTGGAAGTTGCCAGTGCCAGCACCTGAAGGTAATTCTATATAACCCACATAGTAATGACTATGCCGCTCTGTGTCCCGTTTTGTACTCCAAGAAAAGGATTTTACAGGTAAGCTGTTATAAAAATCCTATTTTTTTACTTCATTAACACTGCATCTGAGCACCATAAACCAAAAACACTATTTAATTCATTTTTAATTTTCAAAGTAAACTTCCCATCTATCTATGTCTCTTTGCTTTATTTTGTTGAGAAATCACTTTGAAAAACAATCCCCTAGCATTTCTGACCGGGGCCAACTTGAGTAAAGGTAAATGATTCATGTAGCATTTACTTTCTGAAATCCATCTGCCCTTAGCTCAAGCATGCATCCAGGAGAGTGAAGACTCCTGGGATGTATGACATAATTTGTCTAGGCAAAAAAAAAACAGGAAGTAAAATAACGTGTTACTAAACCCACAACAGTAAAACCAGTCTGTATATGCAGGAATGCATGCTTGTTATACTCACTGTGAAACCTAAGGGGTTATCCTCTGCATTGTGTAAAAAAAGGGATTTTTATAACAGCTTACCTGTAAAATCCTTTTCTTGGAGTACATCACGGGACACAGAGCGACTTAGTCATTACTAATGGGTTATATAGATTACCTTCAGGTGTTGGCACTGGCCAATTCCAAACCGGAAGTACCCTCCCCTATATAAGCCCCTCCCACCCGGGAGCACCTCAGTTTTGTAGCCAAGCAATAAGTGTCCCAAAAAGAGGGGTGGGAGCTCTGTGTCCCGTGATGTACTCCAAGAAAAGGATTTTACAGGTAAGCTGTTATAAAAATCCCTTTTTCTTTTTCGTACATCACGGGACACAGAGCGACTTAGTCATTACTAATGGGACGTCCCAAAGCAATGCCAAATGAGGGGAGGGATACATAAGCTGGGCGCCATCAGGCATGAGGATCTTTTGCGGCCTGCAACACACTGCGCCCAAAGGCGACATCCTCCTGACTTCTAACGTCTACCTGGTAGAACCTAGTAAACGTGTGTACCGAAGACCATGTTGCGGCCTTACATACTTGAGCCAGGGAGGCCTGGTGATGCACTGCCCATGAAGTTCCAACTGCTCTTGTGGAGTGCGCCCTAACTTTGAACGGAGGCGGTCTCTTTCTCAAGCCATAGGCTTGTATTATGACCTGTCGAATCCACTTGGCTAAAGTAGATTTTGATGCTGCCTGACCCTTTCTGGGGCCTTCCGGCAGAACAAATAAAGAATCCGTTCTGCGAATCTGAGCAGTGGCTTTTAGATAAGCTTTAACTGCTCTTACTACATCCAAAGAATGTAATAACTTTTCCTCTACCGAGCTAGGTTTGGGAAAAAAAGAAGGAAGAACCACATCTTGGTTCAAATGAAACCTCGATACCACCTTAGGAAGAAAGGCTGGATGAGGACGTAATACTACTCTGTCCTTATGGACAACCAGATATGGCTCCTTACAGGACAAGGCGGCTAATTCCGATACTCTTTTAGCCGAACAAACGGCTACTAAGAAAATCAATTTCCTGGTCAGAAGAACCAAGGAAATGTGTTGTAATGGTTCAAACGGTTGTTTCTGTAGAACCGACAGAACCAGGTTTAGGTCCAAAGGACATATGGGAATACTAACCGGAGGGCTAATACGCATCACTGCTTGTATAAAGGCTTTGACTAGTGAATGCGAAGCCAAGGGCCTTTGAAAAAATATTGACAAGGCCGAAATCTGACCCTTGATAGTACTCAAGGCAAGCTTCCTATCTACAGCCCACTGTAGGAAGTCCAAAATCCTCCCTATCACATACTTACGTGGATGCCATTTCTTGGCCTCACACCACGTAATGTATGCTTTCCAGATCCTATAATAGATCTGCCTGGATACCGGTTTCCTGGCATTGATCATGGTAGATACCACAGAATTAGAGAGCCCTCTCTTTTTCAGAATGTGGGCTTCAATAGCCAGGCCGTCAAACCTAGGGCTGGTAAGGAAGGGTGGTATATCGGTCCCTGCGACAGCAGGTCCGGACGATGTGGGAGGGTCCAAGGACTCCTCACTGACATTTTTACAATCTCCGCGTACCATGCCCTTCGGGGCCACGCTGGAGCCACCAGAATCACTGGTTTCTTTTCTACCCTGATTCTGCGGAGTAATCGCGGTAACAATTGTGGCGGTGGGAATGCATATATCAGCTTGAACTGATCCCAAGGGAACACTAGGGCATCCGAGCCGCAAGCTAGGGGATCCCTTGTGCGAGACACAAATCTGTCCACCTTTGCGTTGAGTCTGGATGCTAGCAGATCTACATCCGGTGTTCCCCACCGCTGGCATATTGCCTGGAAAACCTTGGGGTGAAGAGACCATTCCCCCGGGCATAATTGTTGGCGACTTAGAAAGTCCGCTCTCCAATTTTTCACTCCTGGGATGAAAACCGCGGATATGGCTGGGACATATTTTTCTGCCCACTCCAGGATGCAATTTGCTTCCCTCTGGGCTGCACGACTCTTGGTGCCACCCTGGTGATTGATATATGCCACTGCCGTGGCATTGTCTGATTGAATTCTGACAGGGGACCCTTGGAGTTTGGATGTCCATGCTACTAGGGCATACCGGGCTGCTCGTATCTCTAAGAGATTGATGGGCAGGGCCTTTTCTGCTTCTGACCACTTGCCCTGGAGAGACCATTGCTCCAGTACTGCCCCCCAGCCTATGAGGCTGGCATCTGTAGTGACCACCTTCCAAGAAACCGGACTGAAGGGTTTCCCTCTTTCCAGATTCTGGGGCACCAACCACCAATGGAGGCTCTTGCGAACGGAAGGGGACAGGGACATTGGTAAGTCTAAAGCCTGAACTTTTTTGTTCCAGGCTGACAGTATGGCCCTTTGCAAATTCCTTGAATGGAATTGACCGTAGGGTACCGCTTCGAATGAAGCCACCATCTTTCCCAGCAGCCTCATGCAGAGGCGTATGGATGGTTTTCTTTTTGTACCCACTAAGTGGGTCAAATCTTTTAAAGACGACACCTTCTCTGGAGGTAAGAAAATCTTTCTCTGATTTGAATCCAGCCTTAGCCCTAAGTATTCCAGACTTTTGACTGGTCTTAGAGCTGACTTGTCCCGGTTGATAATCCAACCGTGATATTCCAGATACTCGATTGTCTTGTGAATAGCTACTTCCAGCTTTTCCACTGAGTGGTCTATTAGTAGCAGGTCGTCTAGATATGCCATTATCGTTACACCCTGTGTTCTTAGATTGGCCAATAATGGGGCCAGAATTTTTGTGAACACTCGTGGTGCTGTGGCCAGACCGAAAGGTAAGGCTCTGAACTGAAAATGGCGCCCTTCTACTGCAAAGCGTAGAAATTTCTGGTGGGCCGGAAAGATGGGAATATGCAGATAAGCATCCTTTATGTCGATCGAGGCTAGCCATTCCTGCCCTTGTAGGGCGGTGGCCACCGATCGGATCGACTCCATCCGAAAAGTCCTGATATTTAGGAACTTGTTTAGCCCTTTTAGATTTAATATGGGCCTCACGTCCCCATTTGGTTTGGGGACTGTGAAAAGGTTCGAGTAAAACCCGAATCCGCTTTCTTCCAGGGGAACCTTCATGATTACACCTTGGAGCAATAGTTGTTCTAGTGCCAGAAGGAGGGATCCTCTCTTTTGGGGATCTCTTGGCACGTTTGACCTCATAAATTGGGCAGGAGGAGTGCCTTTTAACTCCAGCTTGTATCCCAGACTTACTGCGGAGAGCACCCATCTGTCTCTGATGGTGTCCCGCCAGGTCTCTGTGAACAACTGAAGTCTTCCCCCCACCCGATTGAGTGGGGGCAACGCTTCATGCCTTGGGGGGAGGTTTTGTACCTCTCTTGATCCAGGGCTTCTTGTTACCCTGTGATTGTCCCTGATTTCTGCCCCCTGAATTTGACCGCGGAGGCCGTCGGAACTGCTTCACAGCCGATGTGCCTGGGACTGGAGAAGTAGGCCTCTTAAAAGAAGGACTTCTACCCTTGTTCTTAACCGGTAAGAGTGAACTTTTACCGGCAGAAATTTTCTGGATATATTTGTCCAGATCTTCTCCAAATAAGCGTTCTCCATGAAATGGGAAGCTAACCAGCAGTTTTTTACAGGGAGCTTCAGCAGACCAGTTTTTGAGCCACAGAAGCCTACGCATATGTACTATAGACAGCGTAAAGCGGGAGGCCTGTTGGATTGTATCCTTTATGGCATCCACCGCAAAACACAAGGCTCTAGGCAGGTCAGCTAGGGCAAGAGCCTGCTGATCTGGTAAGTCCCTTAAGACTTGTTTCAACTGATCTTTCACTGCTTGGCAGACTCCAATCGCTGCTACCGCAGGTTGTGTCACCAAACTTGCTGTAGAGAAAGCAGATTTTAGTAAAGACTCCAATTTTTTATCTATTGGGTCTTTGAACATTGGAACATTATCTACTGGACATGTCAGTGATTTGTTAACAGAAGAGATGGCTGCGTCCACTGTAGGGACCCTCCATTTTCTTATGAACTTATCCTCCATGGGATAGATCACCGGAAATCTCTTGGGGGGAGCAAATATTTTATCAGGATGCTCCCAATCCTGGTAAATAAGCCCTTCTAATAAAGGGTGGATTGGGAAGGAACAGACAGCCTGGGGAGCTTTTAGCGACCCCAGCGAGGAAACCGTAGTGGATGGTGGTTCCGCCAGAGGCATTTTAAATGCTGATCGGACCATATTAGTCAGAGACTGAACCCATAATCTTTCAGCCTGAGATGCTGAGAAAGGTTCTTCCACTGTTGATTCCTCCATAACTGAATCAACCTCATCCTGATCCCCTTCAGGTAGGTCGATCTCTGTGTGGGGCTGTTCCTCCACTAACAGGCACTCTGAAGGAGGAGACGGAGATCGGACGCGCTTTTCCTGAGACAGGGAAGCAGCGATCAATGCTGTTAATCTCTCTTCCAATCCTCCCAGAGTTGAGGATAAAACCTCCTCTGTTATATATACAGGAGCAGGTGGACTGGGGACAGCCGCAGCACCAGGCATTCCTGCGGGGTTTCTACGGCTACTGACCTCTGAATTCTCAGGGGAGATTGGTGCAGTACAAGCATGCCCAATATCCTCAGAGCCCGATGGAGACCCCTTTGGCTTCCTGGAAGATCTATTTCCGGAGCGTCTGGACGACATATCCTTTAAGCACAAAGCTGAGGTATTCCCGTCGTCATACACCAATTTTTGCTGGTAATAGTCTAACACAGGTGCTGCTATATACCAGCTGGTGTCCACTAAAGTGCCTTTCTATGGGGATGCCTGCATCAACCGCCTCTGTGTGCCACTGTTTGTTGCTAGCTCTGTTTGCATGCAGCTGACACTTGTACTGTGTCTTTTAACCATGCTGGGACGCCCGCACATGCGCAGAAGCGCCGCGGCGCGCATCGAGCGTCATCCACCCGCCCCGCCCCTTTTTTTCCATAGGAGGCGCGTGCACGCGCCCGCGCGCGCGCCCGTGCGCCATTGGCGCCCTTTTCGAAATCAAACAGGGGACTAGGAGCCAGGGCCCTTTTTGCCGGAGGGCCTGTGCGGTGGATGAGCGCAGCAACAGGGCAGAGGAAGTGGATTCCCACAGAGAAACTTACCAGCTGCCTGGATCTTTTGACTTGAAAAAACCAAAGATCCACATGACAAGAAAAATGGACTACAGCGGCCTCTAGTGGTTTAACACAGGTACCGCGGTCCCTGTTTTTTTTTTTTTTTTCTTGACTACTATTAAAATTTTACATTTTCAGTAGTTATAGGCAAACACAGATATTTAGCGGGAATACCGTTAGGTAACAGACAGAAAGACAAATTAGGCTTGGGGGTCCCCCAATAGAACCAAGTTCCTGGGGGCCCCCACTTACCTGATCCCCGCCGCAGGACTTTGTTTGGTCCACAGAAGTCCAAACTTCACCTATCACGGCAGGCATTGTAATTAAACCTTCAGGGACCGGGTTCCCAAGGATTCCACTCCCCTGGACCTGTATAGCACCCTGCACAGACAACATCTTGGTCGTGGGTATGACCAGAGCTCTGGATCCCAGGGTCCAGCCCTCCTAAGAGAAGCATTACAGGCAAAACCTTGCTCTTCTGCTGCAAGGCCCGGGTACCGACCGTTTAGCTATGAAGCTTTTTTGGTGGGATCCGGAACAGCTTACTAAGGCCCAAAAGAACCTGTACGCAAGCCCAGTGAAAACACATGTTACTCTTTGGCCAACACCTTAGACACTGGCAAAAAACTGAGGTGCTCCCGGGTGGGAGGGGCTTATATAGGGGAGGGTACTTCCGGTTTGGAATTGGCCAGTGCCAACACCTGAAGGTAATCTATATAACCCATTAGTAATGACTAAGTCGCTCTGTGTCCCGTGATGTACGAAAAAGAAAGCCTGATTTTCCTCTGATCCTCCCCTTCTTCCACAGTCCCCAAACCATCTCCTGATAGAACAGAGCCTTGGAGGCACTCTGCACATACTCAGTTTGGTGTGTATTGCTAGAGAGTTTTTTTTTTTGGTCATTGTCATTGTCACCCATCCATGACCCATTTTCAATGCCCTGGCTGAGGAAAGGAGGTTCTCACCCAAGATTTTACGGTACATGGGCCCATCCATCGTCCATTTGATGCAGTGAAGTTGTCCTGTCCCCTTATCAGCACAGGGCCAATCAGCACCGTCCGGACAGAGGGTCTGAAAGCTCCTCCTACAAACTTTAACCAGTGCTCTGCTGGACACTGATAGAAGTCACAAAACTGCTCTAAAAGCTGATGAGAAAAGGTATTTAGCAGTTCATATTTACTAAAATTATTGCATTTCCATGTTCTGTGTACTGTGGGAGACCAGATTCAGTGAATGCAGGGTCCTGGGTTTAGTAACACTTTAGGAAATGTAAAAAAAAAAGAAAATATGACATACTTTCCTATCTATTTTCTTATTCTTAATACGGAAAGTATTCAGACCCCCTTAAATTTTTCACTCTTTGTTATATTGCAGCCATTTGCTAAAATCATTTAAGTTCATTTTTTTCCTCATTAATGTACACACAGCACCCCATATTGACAGAAAAACACAGAATTGTTGAAATTTTTGCAGATTTATTAAAAAAGAAAAACTGAAATATCACATGGTCCTAAGTATTCAGACCCTTTGCTCAGTATTTAGTAGAAGCACCCTTTTGATCTAATACAGCCATGAGTCTTTTTGGGAAAGATGCAACAAGTTTTTCACACCTGGATTTGGGGATCCTCTGCCATTCCTCCTTGCAGATCCTCTCCAGTTCTGTCAGGTTGGATAGTAAACGTTGGTGGACAGCCATTTTTAGGTCTCTCCAGAGATGCTCAATTGGGTTTAAGTCAGGGCTCTGGCTGGGCCATTCAAGAACAGTCACGGAGTTGTTGTGAAGCCACTCCTTCGTTATTTTAGCTGTGTGCTTAGGGTCATTGTCTTGTTGGAAGGTAAACCTTTGGCCCAGTCTGAGGTCCTGAGCACTCTGGAGAAGCTTTTCATCCAGGATATCCCTGTACTTGGCCGCATTAATCTTTCCCTCGATTGCAACCAGTCGTCCTGTCCCTGCAGCTGAAAAACACCCCCACAGCATGATGCTGCCACCACCATGCTTCACTGTTGGGACTGTATTGGACAGGTGATGAGCAGTGCCTGGTTTTCTCCACACATACCACTTAGAATTAAGGCCAAAAAGTTCTATCTTGGTCTCATCAGACCAGAGAATCTTATTTCTCACCATCTTGGAGTCCTTCAGGTGTTTTTTAGCAAACGCCATGAGGGGCTTTCATGTGTCTTGCACTGAGGAGAGGCTTCGGTCGGGCCACTCTGCCATAAAGCCCCGACTGGTGGAGGGCTGCAGTGATGGTTGACTTTCTACAACTTTCTCCCTTCTCCCGACTGCATGTCTGGAGCTCAGCCACAGTGATTTTTGGGTTCTTCTTTACCTCTCACAGCAAGGCTCTTCTCCCCCGATAGCTCAGTTTGGGCGGACGGCCAGCTCTAGGAAGGGTTCTGGTCGTCCCATATGTCTTCCATTTAAGGATTATGTAGGCCACTGTGCTCTTAGGAACCTTAAGTGCAGCAGAATTTTTTTGTAACCTTGGCCAGATCTGTGCCTTGCCACAATTCTGTCTCTGAGCTCTTCAGGCAGTTTCTTTGACCTCATGATTCTCATTTGCTCTGACATGCACTGTGAGCTGTAAGGTCTTATATAGACAGATGTGTGGCTTTCCTAACTGAGTCCAATCAGTATAATCAAACACAGCTGGACTCAAATGAAGGTGTAGAACCATCTCAAGGATGATCAGAAGAAATGGACAGCACCTGAGTTAAATATATGAGTGTCACAGCAAAGGGTCTGAATACTTAGGACCATGTGATATTTCAGTTTTTCTTTTTTTAATAAATCTGCAAAAATGTCAACAATTCTGTGTGTACAGTAATGAGGAAAAAAATTAACTTAAATGATTTTAGCAAATGGCTGCAATATAACAAAGAGTGAAAAATTTAAGGGGGTCTGAATACTTTCCGTACCCACTGTATATAGTTTTTGTGATCTGTCTGAGAAAAGCTATAACTATTGTAGAGATCCAATTTTATTTGTATGTTTATCTCTAGTATAGTGTACCGATGTTCATTAGGCATTATATTTAATGGATTACAATTTGTTTGTGGAAAATTTCTTGTAGGTAGATTATCTTGGCATTATTGGGATACCACTAGTCTATTCCAACGGTTTATTGTCCAGAACGTTACTGTCTGTTTTGGTTTACAGACAGAAATCAATCAGTATCCCTCCTTATAACTAACTGAAACTAGTTCCATTCCACTGCACAGAGAGAGGCTGCTAGGCAGCTCTATTGATTACATGGCAAAGCATGCTGGGGGATTATTTAAAACTGCAGCAACACACACAGCTAGAGGCCATATGGATTTTACTGTGCCTTTAATACAAAGCTTGCTCTGTTTTCTTATTTACTCCAAAATCTCCTGCTGCTGCAGTAAGTGATACGATCTGGCAGCAGCAATTGCAGCGAGTAGCCTGCAGAGGGACTTTTCATTCTTTAACTTGGGTTAAGGTTATATGCTACCCTAAGGCTAAAAAACTAGAATGATAATGCAGTTACCACTATAAAAAATAAAAAATAACAACTGTACTGTAATAATATACTGATAGCAACAACAATGATAATAATATTAATAATAATAATAATAATAATTATAATGTGCTTTCTTCCGTACATAAAAAGGGGAACTAGTCCATAAAGGAGTTTCTTGGTCGTGTGCAATTCACTGACCTGTCAATATTCTTTCATTACACAGAATTCAAATAAGGTTTATTTTATGTCTTCATCCAGAATCCCTTTATCGGGCGGCGGGCAACTAAATTACAGCGGAGGTTTTTTTTTGTTGGAAGCACCTGATTAGAGCCATAGGCTCTAATAGGTGTCCAAAATGGTAAACAGCGGTCGCCATGCTAGGCGCTCGCTGTTCACTCAGCATTTTGTTAGGAAAGTGAATAAATCGCTTTCCTAACACTGACCCGCCTCTTAGCCAATCAGGTGCTCAGGTCTGTTATCTGTCATCTGATTGGCTAAAACAACCGACGCTGTGATTGGATGCCTGATAGAGAGGACACAGTGCCTGCGTTTGATGGACACAGTGCCTGCGTTTGATGGACACAGTGGCTGCGTTTGATGGACACAGTGGCTGCGTTTGATGGCACAGTGGCTGTGTTTGATATGCACAGTGGCTGCGTTTGATGTCACAGTGTCTGTGTTTGATGTCACAGTGTCTGTGTTTGATGGCACAGTGGCTGGGTTTGATGGCACAGTGGCTGCGTTTGATGGACACAGTGTCTGCGTTTGATGTCACAGTGTCTGTGTTTGATGTCACAGTGTCTGCGTTTGATGGCACAGTGGCTGCGTTTGATGGCACAGTGGCTGCGTTTGATGGACACAGTGGCTGCGTTTGATGGACACAGTGTCTGCGTTTGATGTCACAGTGTCTGTGTTTGATGTCACAGTGTCTGTGTTTGATGGCACAGTGGCTGCGTTTGATGGCACAGTGGCTGCGTTTTATGGACACAGTGGCTGCGTTTAATGGACACAGTGGCTGTGTTTGATGGCACAGTGGCTGTGTTTGATGGCACAGTGGCTGTGTTTGATGTCACAGTGTCTGTGTTTGATGGCACAGTGGCTGCGTTTGATGGCACAGTGGCTGCGTTTGATGGACACAGTGGCTGTGTTTGATGGCACAGTGGCTGTGTTTGATGGCACAGTGGCTGTGTTTGATGTCACAGTGTCTGTGTTTGATGGCACAGTGGCTGTGTTTGATGTCACAGTGTCTGTGTTTGATGGCACAGTGGCTGTGTTTGATGGTACAGTGGCTGTGTTTGATGGACACAGTGGCTGTGTTTGATGGCACAGTGGCTGTGTTTGATGGACACAGTGGCTGCGTTTGATGGCACAGTGGCTGTGTTTGATATGCACAGTGGCTGCGTTTGATATGCACAGTGTCTGCGTTTGATGTCACAGTGTCTGTGTTTGATGTCACAGTGTCTGTGTTTGATGGCACAGTGGCTGTGTTTGATGGCACAGTGGCTGCGTTTGATGGACACAGTGTCTGCGTTTGATGTCACAGTGTCTGTGTTTGATGTCACAGTGTCTGCGTTTGATGGCACAGTGGCTGCGTTTGATGGCACAGTGGCTGCGTTTGATGGACACAGTGGCTGCGTTTGATGGACACAGTGTCTGCGTTTGATGTCACAGTGTCTGTGTTTGATGTCACAGTTTCTGTGTTTGATGGCACAGTGGCTGTGTTTGATGGCACAGTGGCTGCGTTTGATGGACACAGTGGCTGTGTTTAATGGACACAGTGGCTGTGTTTGATGGCACAGTGGCTGTGTTTGATGGCACAGTGGCTGTGTTTGATGTCACAGTGTCTGTGTTTGATGGCACAGTGGCTGTGTTTGATGGCACAGTGGCTGCGTTTGATGGACACAGTGGCTGTGTTTGATGGCACAGTGGCTGTGTTTGATGGCACAGTGGCTGTGTTTGATGGCACAGTGGCTGTGTTTGATGTCACAGTGTCTGTGTTTGATGGCACAGTGGCTGTGTTTGATGTCACAGTGTCTGTGTTTGATGGCACAGTGGCTGTGTTTGATGGTACAGTGGCTGTGTTTGATGGACACAGTGGCTGTGTTTGATGGCACAGTGGCTGTGTTTGATGGCACAGTGACTGTGTTTGATGGACACAGTGGCTGCGTTTGATGGCACAGTGGCTGTGTTTGATATGCACAGTGGCTGCGTTTGATATGCACAGTGTCTGTGTTTGATGGCACAGTGGCTGAGTTTGATGGCACAGTGGCTTCGTTTGATGGGCACAGTGGCTGCGTTTGATGGGCACAGTGGCGGCAATTGATGGGCACAGTAGCTGCGTTTGATAGGCACAGTGACTGCAATTGATGTTTTTTTTTTTTCAGTTTGTTTGCGCCCCCCACAAATTTTGAGCACCAGCCGCCACTGTTATCAATTGTATGTACTGTAATGAGATTATAATGCATTTTCCACTGATTACAGATATTGTGTTTAACACTGTCACAATAGCAGATGCAAGACCAAATTCATTTAACTGACAAGTGTTGCTAATTCACTGTACAAGTGCTGTGAAAGGCATATGTTTTGCAAGGAACAAACACTTTACAGGATTTTAGATGCTGTTACTATCCTGATAGTTGTGGACTGAAAGACAAGTCAGGTCAGCTTAATGTCAAATGAATGGACCTCATTTGAGCTGAAGTTCTGACTAGACTCTCGATTGCAAGGCATTGAATCAATGTCATGTGAGCTTTATCTACTGTAAGTGATGTAAGTTTAACCATTACTAAAGTGCAGTTGTTTGTAAGCCTAGTAACAATTGTTGTCTTTCGTCATTTACAGTATATGATAAATAATTATAAAATGCAGGGATTATTATTATTGTATTAATACAAATATAAGCTAACTATAGTCACCCAAGATTATGACGAGTAACTGTCACTTTACCAAAGCTAAAGATGACCCAATTAGGAGAATCAGCAATTTGCTAATTATTGATTGCCCTAAATAGTTCCATGCAGATCTGCAGGAAATTGAGCAATTCAGAAATCCATGCAACTGTCATTTAGAGGCTTTACTTTACTAAAGCTGTAGGGTCAAAATCTGGTGCAGCTGTGCATGGTAGCCAATCAACTTCTAACGTCAGCTTGTTCAATTAAGCTTTGACAAAAAAAAAAACCTGGAAGCTGATTGGTTTCTATGCAGAGCTGCACCAGATTTTGCACTCTCCAGTTTTAGTAAATCAAACCACGATCCCAGCACACTGCTGTATGCACAGTTTTTGATTTGTTGTAGATCATTGGTCAGCTCCTTCAAATTAATAGGCTGCCCTACTGAGGCACACGTTTACTGCACCACAACAAAATAGACACCAAACTAAACAAAACAGACTAAAAATGGTTGATTTACCGGTACTAAGGCAGTAGAGGATTCAAATAGCTCACAGAAGCTGTTTCCACTTAAATTATTATATCCTATGCAACTACAGATTCTTTTCAAAGCCGGTTGGGGAATTTGGTGATTGGTAATTTTTCATTTGCATTTATCAGTTTACTCATGCTCATAACCATGTTAATAATAGGATATTATAAAATTATGATTTATTAACTGTTCCTAACGTTTTAATGGATATGTGCTACCTCACTTTGTTCAGCTACAGTGGGGAAAATAATTATTTGATCCCTTGAAGATTTTGTAAGTTTGCCCACTTACAAAGAAATGAAGGGTCTATAATTTTTTATCATAGGTGTATTTTATATGATAGAGACAGAATATAAACTAAAAATCCATAAAAAACACAAACAATTATACAAATGATAAAAATTGAGTTGCAGTTCAGTGAGTAAAATAAATATTTGATCCCCAAGCAAAACCTGACTTAGTACTTGGTGGAGAAACCCTTGTTGGCAAGCACAGAGGTAAGATGTTTCTTATAGTTGGTTACGAGATTTGCACACATTTCAGGAGGGATTTTGGTCCATGCTTTTTTAGATCTTCTCTAAATACTTAAGGTTTATTAGCTGTAGCTTGGCAACTCGAAGTTTCAGCTCCCTCCATACATTTTCTATAGGGTTAAGGTCTGGAGACTGGCTAGGCCACTCTATGACCTTAATGTGCTTCTTCTTGAGCCATTTCTTTGTTGCCTTGGCGGTATGTTTTGGATCATTGTTATGCTGAAAGACCCATCCACGAACCATCTTCAGTATTCTGGCTGAGAGAAGAAGGTTCTTAGCCAAAATTTTACAATACATGGCCCCATCCATTGACCCCTTAATGCAGCAAAGCTGGTCTATACCTTTAGCAGAGAAACAGCCCCAAAGCATAATGTTTCCACCTCCATGCTTGACTGTAGGGAGTCAACATTTTTCTATCTCCAAACACGGCGAGTCCCCCTCCTCAAGAGGGCACATGTACAATCAAGCCAATGAACATCTAAATGATTCGGAAAAGGATTGGGAAAAAGTGCTGTGGTCAGATGGGACCAAAATTGAGCTCTTTTAACTCGACTTGCCGTGTTTGGAGGATGAAAAATGCTGACCATGATACAAAGAACACCATCCCTACAGTCAAGCACGGAGGTGGAAACATGATGCTTTGGGACTGTTTCTCTGCTAAAGGTACAGGCCAACATTGCCGCATTGAGGGGCAAATGGACAGGGCCATGTATTGGGAAATCTTGGATGGGAACCTTCTTCCCTCAGCCAGAACACTGAAGATGGATCATTGATGGGTCTTACAGCATGACAATGACCCAAAATATACCGCCAAGGCAACAAAGGAGTAGCTCAAGAGGAAGCACATTAAGGTCATGGAGTGACCTAGCCAGTCTCCAGACCTTAATCCTATAGAAAATTTATGAAGGAAGCTGAAACTTCAAGTTGCCAAGAGACAGCCAAGAAACCTTAAGGATTTAGAGAAGATCTGTAAAGAAGAGTGGACCAAAATCCCTCCAAGATATGTGCAAACCTGGTCACCAACTACAAGAAACGTCTTACCTCTGTGCTTGCCAACAAGGGTTTCTCCACCAAGTACTATGTCATGTTTTGCTTGGGGATCAAATACTTATTTTACTCACTGAACTGCAACTTAATGTGTTTTTACACATACACCTATGATAAAAATGATAGACCCTTCATTTCTTTGTAAGTGGGCAAATTTACAAAATCTGCAGGGGATCAAATAATTATTTCCCCCACTGTATTAGTATGGGAGTTCAGCGGCACCATATATTGGGTCTCCTTCTTGCAGAGAACTTTCATAGCACACAGTGATTGACTAAATCTGATCCTGATAATGTGACAATAGCACTTCTATTATTAAATTGACTGCACTAATTGCATGTTTTGCAGCAACAACACTGGTCTGTTCTTAAGTTGTGCAGAACCTTGCACCTAGTAAACCTGGGGCAAAACTTAGGTTTAATTAAGTTAGGATGTGACTATGCGGCGACAGAAATTGACGTCAGAGCCCTAGCAAGAAGTGACGTTAAGCACGATCCCGGTAGTGTGGTGAGATGCGGCAAGTGGCATGTGTATGCGGCTAGAGCCTGACTATATGATAAAGATTTTTTACTTGTTTGTGAGTACCATTTAAAGGGGTTTGTTGTATAATAAAAAAAAAATAACTGGATTACGCTATGAGGATTTTTTCTTCCTCTATGTTTGAGTCCCAGTTCTAGTAAAGACTGTCAGAGTGAGGAGCGCGGACCAGAGGCTATAATTACACTGTGGTGGGATTAACAGGTGTTTTGTGCCAATCTGTAAAAGGAAAGGCAATATTATGTGGTGAGTGCGGTGACAAGAGGGTAGCGTGCCTCACTTATGCATAGTGGTGATAATAGCCATTTCAAGTGGATTTGAAGCAACAGTTTATGGACTTTTTTCCAGTTATCTGGTTTATGGACTCTTTTTAAGCACACGATTATCATTGGAGGTGGTGGTGTAGTGTCTAAATGTTATATGAAGTGATAGAGCGCTGCTAGAGTAATCCTCAATATTAACTGTTTGTTATAGCCAATTAAAATGACAGCTTTACATTAACTGATTTAGGGCTAGCCTAACCCGTTCTCAGCATCCCTGGTGTAAAGACCTAATCTTTTTGATGATTCTCCCTCATATTCCGATCACAGGTGTTTCTCCTGGAGTTAAGATTTAACGTGAACCTTTACTTTGCTTGCTTCCCCAAGAACATACCTGGTACTTCCAGGTATAAGGAGAACACATGTCCCCTGCCTCTCCACAATGCAGCAGTTGGTGATGGAGTGGCCAAGCCAAGAACTGCCACAGTGTAGAGGAAAAATTTACACATCAGCAAGGCAAAACATGGGTACCTTAAGGATGAAGGGTGGACAGTAGATCAGAGAAACACTCCAGTGTGAACAAGGTTGAGGTTCACTTTAAACCACATGTGTCAAACAAAATGCCTGCAGGCTAAATCTGGCCCACCAGGTCATATTGTGTGGCCTTCATACCTCTTCTCCAGCTGCAGCACCTTCCTTGTGTCCACTCTCATCTTGTCTCAGCAGTCGGCAGCAGAGGGGAGGACAGAACTCCTTCACCAGATCCTGTGCTTCTCTGTGCAGCTGCAGAGAGGCTCATCTTTGCCCCCCCCATCTCAGCAGTCAGCAGCCAGCAGCAGAGAGGATGACAGAACTCTTCCTACAGATCCTGTGCCTCTCTGTGCAGCCACAGCACCCCCTTGTGTCTGCCTCCCTTGGTCTCAGCATTTAGCAGACTCCGGCAGCTCACTCCAGCCCTCCTCTGGTTCTCCTCCAGACTCTGCACTTGCTGATTCCCAGCTTCTTCCCAGCATCAGTAGAAGGTAAGAGTGGTGTGCTGTTATGTAAGGGAGGGTGGGGGACTCTTGACTTCTGATGATCGGGGGGCTCTTGACATATGATGTAAGGGGGTTGGGATGCTCTTGATATCTGCTTATAATTATTATGAGAATAATACAATTCTATGCCAGTTGAAAAGGGGGGTTGCACACCGCTGGTATCATAAGTTATTACTAAAATCTGTAAAAATCCTTCTGTTAAAAAATAAAAATAAATCAGTAATAATCAAATGCAGTGGCATTTATTTAATATGATAAATAGTAAACATATCTATATAGTTTTACAAATATAACTGGCCCACAATGAAGTTGAGTTTGACACCCCTGCTTTAAACAATCACAAACACCCACTGCAACAATAAGTTTCATTTTAAACCAGGACAAACTGTTATGCAAAGTAAAATATTCATACGGAACAACAGCAAATATTTTCTGACATGCCACAAATAACCAATGTACTAACTTTGTTTTGTTTTTACCATTGTTTTTTTTTTTTTTGCACTTTACCAATACCATTTCTGTGTGGCCAGTGCTGTAAACTTTCATTTACATGCAGCACAGCAGAAAATCTGAAATAACATTTTTTCTTGCTGTGAGAAATGCTCTGAATCACATTGTATAGATTTGGTATATCCAGAGGAAAATAGGATGTATCGTTACCTTGGCATGAAAAATGACAGAGCTTTAAAACAGATTCAGATACAGCATCACTTCACTACTGGCCTTTATCTTAATTCCATGCTTCCAGGGGTCGGCTGAACTAAATGTATAGCAATTTCAAGTCCATTTACTGGGACTATTTGACCCTGCTTTTTACACTTTTAGTCTTTTGTCATTTAGCGTGGTTCCTGATAGTCATTAGACTATTTAGACTTGTCCAAAAGGAGTTATAGTATGAGAAAGTATACAATGGCCCAAGGTCCCATAAAAGTATACAATGGCCCAAGGTCCCATGGAGGCTATTAGATAGCAATACAGTAGCTGTTTAAAAGTACAGATGCAATTCATGACTACGGTTTGCAAATGCAGATGTCTCCTGACAAAATAAAGTGGCAATCACTGTTTTATGTGATTATTTAGCATCACATTCATTATACTATTATTTCTTACTTGGACAGATAGACGGGGTACCATTAGAAGCCAAATTACAGTTTGTATTAGAAAATAAAATAGAAAATAGAAGTAATTTTTAGTAGGGCTGATTAAAATTTTCGTGTTCGATTAATCCATTTTTTTCAATCGATTAATCGACTAATTTCGATTAATTATAACGCACATACAGATCCAACTACTTTTAGCTGATCTCCTTGCAGGCTGATTCCCAGTGCAGCTACCAACCACTGGGAAAATGGATATAAGGGTACAAAAAACACACAAAGGCAGCGCTCGATGGGAATAGCATTAAAACTTTTATAGTCTTCAAGTAGGTAACAAAATAAATATTGCACTGGAGATAAAATCGATGTAGCTACATAAACTGTAAAAATGGTGCGAGTAATAGCAAACGGTAGCAAAAGCAGTCATAATTTTTTTTTAGCTAAGTATGATACTGGTATAAAAATGTATACAACGATACCACTGCTGAATCCAGATGAGGAGGAGTTAACAGTCCGTCAGCATGTAGATGTCCCGTGAAGGGAACTATCACAACTCCCAGTGGATGGCTGTAGAATCCCAGGTTGATAGAGGGAAGTGATAGAGGGAAGTGTAACAGCCCTTGCGTGTGGCAGATAGTAAGGTCCCGCCGGCATGCAGATATGAAGGCACAGCAAAGGAGCCCTTCAGATGGACACGGCAAGCCCCGCCGGTGTCCGTGACGTCACCGGATCTCTGACGGAACTCCCTGAAGACCCGGAAGCCGGCGGAGAGGTGAGTACCGATCAAAAGAATTTTGATCGATCAAAAAAATTTATCGATTAAGCGAGGAATAGTTAATTTCCACAACCCTAATTTTTAGGTATTATATCTGTAATTTTAAGATTGAAAATTTTACTCTTTTTTAAAAAAAAATCCAATGTAGCTAGTAGGCTCCATGCACACTGGAAGCTAAAAAAAAGCTATAAAAAACGCCAGGAGCTTTGCAGGGAGCCTTTCAACGGTTTTTAGCATTTTTGCAATAGCGTTTATTAGCGTTTTTCAGTGTTAGCGTCTTTTAGCTTTTTTTTTTTTTCAATGGATCAAAAAACCCTAAAAAACGCTGCCGAGCTGCGTTTTTGAGCGTTTATTCGCGTTTTCTGCGTTTTGCGTTTTTTGCGCTTTTTCCTGCCAAAAAACGGCCCTTTGAACGCAAATTTCTGGCGTTCAGAAAAAAGCCCATTAACTCCACTGCTCATTAACGCTAAAAAACGACCATGTGTGCATGAACAGATAGGCTAACATAGAGTGCAGTTAATGGTCTTTTTAAAAAACCGCCAAAATGCCAATAAACTGCAGTTTATCAGCTTCAGTGTGCATGGAGCCTTAGCATTAGAGTTCATCGTCATACCTCAAAGTTGCACTTGTTTACATTTCACATTCAATTTATAATCCAATGGTAATTCTGGATTGCTGTCCCCGGAAGCCGGCTCCTACATCTGCTTAGGGACACTCCTGAACCCACACCGCAGTGCCAGAGGACCCTGGTGACCCACTGCTGAAGACCGTCATGCTTGACATAGTATCACCATCTCTGCTACGCCTTTTTTACATCTATCAAATGTGAGTTTGCCCATTGTATTTACCAATAAAGCCTGTGTTAAAAACTACTGCACCCAGAGGCGCCTTCTCCCCTTGTTCTTTTGCAGTTCCCTGAACATGGTTTCTGTTCACCTATGAGGGCAGCCCTGTGTACTTTGGATTTTTTAACCCTCCATGAACTTTATGTGCATACAGACTTGAGAGACTGTGCATACTATACGGACTGATCATTTCACTATTTATCCTTTTATGTACATTTTATACTATTCCTTTATTAATTCATGCTGGGCATTTACATGTGTCTTTGGAATTTTTGCGCCCTCACTTGTTGTATATTTGTATTTCTTGGATTTACCAGGTTGAAGAGAGGATATTTATTTTATACTGGCTACCCTCAGATACAGCAATACTTCCTGATAATATCAATGGACCTAAATATTTCATCATTTAGAAATGGCCACGTAAAGTGTTTCTGACCGATAACAAAAACCTACAGGGCCTACAATTGTATTTACAGCTTATGACAGCACACACATACAGATCTGAGCGCTCAGTGGATTCTCTTTTAAGAAAACTCTAGTTGTTTGTATGATAACAGTCAGCAATTTAAGTTGCAATTTTAAACTTGTATTTCTGGGTACTTCTTCCATCATGCTCAATCAGTGGTGCAATGCCATATAAAAAAAAAACTCTAAAGCCTCATACACACGATCGGACTGTTGTCGGAAAATCCGACCGTTTGTATGAGGCTTTAGTCTCATGATCATTGTAGTCTGTTGAATGAGCCTTTTGTATTGTCCTAGCAACCAGTTTCCCCTGTTCATTTTCTTATTTTCATTAGAAACATCAAGCGAGAAGCATATAAGCTTCCAAGGACAGCACATGCAATGCTTATAATTATGAGGTTACCAGTGTGACAACAAAAATAAAAACATCTAAGCTAAAGCCCAAGTATGGTGGACAACACTAGAAAATCCTACTGAATTTCAATATTTATGTCATCATACAAACACATGGCAACTCTTAGGCCCCTTTCACACGGAGGGTCCGTTCAGGTCCGCCTGTCAGTTTCTTAGGCGGACCTGGATGGACGCTCCATGTAGCCCTATGGAGTCACGGATGTCAGCGGTGACATGTCCGCTGACATCCGCTCCGCTCCGCCAAAGTGTGATGGAGGAAAACCCTATTTTTCCTTCCGTCGGGGGAGCGGATTGGATGAACACGGACAGACGGTCCGTGTTCATTCGATCTCCCCATAGGGGAGAGCGGCGCTCTGACAGGGCGGTCCCTGCACAGTGTGCGGGGACCGCCCAGTCATCCGCCGGCTCAGCGGGGATCAACTGAGCGATCCCCGCTGAGCAAGCGGAGCTTCACGGGGCGGATCATGACTGATCCGTCCCGTGTGAAAGAGCCCTTACAATGAAACCACTTGGTGAGCAAGCATACTAATATAAAAATATTTATACAAAAAAAGTTGGGATACGATTTTAACTCTATAAAAACCAACAATTTTACCAGATGTATAACCAGTGGGTAATATTGTTATATTAATATAATGCTGACCAGAGGCACTCGAAGACATAAGGATGTTTGCTATGTATGTATGATCCAACGACAATGTTTACAGTGAAATATTTATCTATGGACATTTGCATTTGATTTGCCAAACATGAAAATGTATGGCTTTGTGGGATGGAAAGAACAAAGCAAGATAACATCCCTGTCCCCAGATTATTTTGTGAAAGAACAGCAGTGATTGGCAGAAAAAAAAAACACAGCACAGCTATTCTCTATTTTCAAAATCAGTCATTCAAGATTTTTATGGAGATCGGAGGAGTAATGGCAATACTGGCCAAAATTGGCCAGAAGAAGCAATAATTACCTTGTGTCTATATGGGCCTTAAAGTGGATGTAAACCCTCCTTACACCCAGTGAAGTGAACAGCCTCAGATGATACACAGAGATGAACCAAATCTCCCTACATAGGCTTTACATCCATATCTGATGTCTTCACATTTATATACTGTTTAGAAAGTTCAGATCATGTTAGGAAATGTTCTCTTCCTGTTTAACACAGAGTGTGATGTCTGGGCATACAGCCAAGATAGCTAAAATTGCTGATTGGAGGAAAGGCACACACCCCCTCTCATCATAGGCAGAGACTCTCAGAGGTGTTTTGTAACAGGGCCAGCTGCCTGCTAATCCATTTTAGCAACCTCCTCGGACAGAAATTTCAGGCTGCTTTTATCTGATGTGTCCGAGAATTTGTCAGGAGTTATCAGGCTGATAACAGAGGAATGGGTCAGGAGAGAGCTATGGGAATTAGCTCTTTGAAGAGAGATAATAAAATACTGCAGATATATGTGCCCAGCTCAAATTTCATGAATCGGGTTTACATCCACTTTAATTTACAGATATATCTTCGACAGTACGGATAAACCCAAAGTACCGTATATACTCGAGTATAAGCCGACCCGAGTATAAGCCGAGGTACCTAATGTTACCACAAAAACCTGGGAAAACTTACTGACTCGAGTATAAGCTGAGGGTCAACAATGCCCATTTGCACGCCTCACTGTGCCCATTGCAACTTCACTAAGCCTATTGCCACCTTACTGTTCCCATCCTCACTGTTCCCATCCACACTGTTCCCATCCTCACATGTGCCCATCCTCACATGTGCCCATCCTCACTATGCCCATCCTCACTGTGCCCCTAGAATTAAAATTGAACATTGTAAATTGTACCTGAAGGCTGCGGCGTCCATCGTTTAAAACTCGCAGTCTCTTCCTGGTCTCTTCCGTGATAGGCAGAACTGTGTCTGCTGAGAATCGCCTATCACGAACGTTCTCTCATCCTCACCCATCCCAGCAGACACTGTGTTCAGTTTCCGCCAATCACGGACGTCTGCTGGGAAACTGAGGATGAGAGAACGTTCGTGATAGGCGATTCTCGGCAGACACAGTTCCGCCTATCACGGAAGGGACCAGGAAGAGACCGCAAGTTTTAAACGATGGACGCCGCAGCCTTCAGGTACAATTTACAATGTACAATTTCGCTGACTCGAGTATAAGCCGAGGGGGGGACTTTCAGCCCAAAAAAAAGGGCTGAAAATCTCGGCTTATACTCGAGTATATACGGTATATAAAAGAATGTACATAGCATGAAAAAAGCCAAATACATCCAACTAAATTCCCCAAACTATATAAAATTATTTTCCAGTGAATTACCATACCAGAAAACAATGTATCTTTTTATACAGCAAAATAAATGTTTGCATGCTTTTATTATCACAGTTAATAGTTAACTAAATTCAGATATAATTTTTTGAAAGAATAAAAAAATATTTTGCGCTGTACACTATATTTTAGGTGTCTATGATCTATTCCTTCAATTATTATTTAATAATATATGTTACCTATGGATCTAAAGTTGTAAAATAACGAACAATTTTGTTTTTAGAATATATAAATAAAACATTATTTATGAATGGCAAGAAGTTGATATACTATATACTTTTTTGATGCGATTATTATATTATTATTGTTGTGTAATTGTTATTATTATTATTATTAATAATAATAATAATAATAATAATGAACTGCTTTATACATCTGTGCGTGATTATATGATTACATAGTTGATTTTTACTCAAGCTTTTATTAATATATATATATATATATATATATATATATATTTATTTATTTTTTGTGGTGTGTGTAGGAAACAGACTGCATGTCATATGGTTTAATGTGATGACACACAGCTGTAAGTCTTACACGCGCAGAAAAGGCTGGTGGTAATGCTTTTACTTGTTTGTAAATTATAGCATAGGTTTTCTTTAATTCAATACTTCATGACATTCCTGCCAGAGTACCGTATTACAACTTCGAAAACACAAAGCGGATACATTAATTTAATCCACTCAACCTATTTGTCAGGCTTTCTATTTTACTATTCTTTTGTTCCTTTCTCACTTACATGTTAAATCATAATGATTTGTTTTTCCACTTTTGTGATGCTGAAAAACGTCTATTCCTTCAACACCAGTCTCAGGGTATTTTCTCACCAGCATCTATGACTGGTAAATGTCCAGTTAAAAGTCTTCACCATAGTGATCGAAAAAGTCTTCAGACTTCAAACTGACATAATTGAAAGAAAGCTTGGCTTTATTCTGTTTACAGGGTCCAGGTGTTTTCAGCTAGTACACATATATAATAGAAACTGCTAAAGCACATACTGGAATTAAATGGGTTTTTTTTTCCTCCCCTATATACTTCTCACTTACTACTTTAGCAGTTCTGACAGCCACTACAGTTATAATTGCAGAAAATTTAATAAACTAAACGATGAAAGCATATAAACATGCACAGATGTATGAAACAATGTATTATTACTATTTTTATTATTATAAAATAAATAAATAAATTATTTTCAGAATATATATAAAACATTTATGAATGGCATTAAGTTGATATACTATATACTTTTTCATGTGATTACTATTTATTATTGTTGTGTAATTATTATTATTATCATCATAATTTTTTAAATAATAATGAACAGCTTCATACATCTGTGCATGATTATATGATTGCATAGTTGATTTTTACTCAAGCTTTTATTATTATTACTTAAGCTTATCTAAAATATTATCACCAAGTCCCCTCATGCCCAATGATTTGCGCAACAAATTATGTAGGTCAAGTCACTTAATATTAGCTCCACCCTGCATAGTAAATTCACACTTATTTCAATGTTTTGAACTAATTGTAGGTAACATTTAAATAATAGTAAAAAAAAAAAGAAAGAAAGTTTACATTTTCAGAAAAAAAAACGTTATGTTATGTGGTGTGACACGTTATTCAAGACTCTTTAAATTGCCTCCTTATTTGGAATACGAGCTAATAAGCCCATATGCAGCAATAGCATAACAACTAAAGAACATCAAGCACATGTCATTAAAAACAGGGCCCTAGTGCACAATCTGAACAGAGCCTTCTAATCCCGTGAAGCTTCTTCATTTTTGTTTTAGAATAACGATGGCGTTGCTTCCTCCAGAATCTGCCTAAAAAATTTTTTCAATGCTAAGATATCAGAATAGCAGAGAAGAAATTAAATGTAATATGTGTATATATATATATGGTATATATTACCCACAGCTGGTAAACATTGCCTCTGATGCTTAGGCCACATATCCCTATGAGCTCATGGGCTGTTTTAACTTCTGAAACTGCCCACCCCCTGCGAATACACAGTTTCTTATTATGCCCTAGATCAGTGGTGTCAAGCTGGTGGACCTCCAGCTATTGCAGAACTACAAGACCCATCATGATTCCACCTGTGGGAGTCATGCTTGTAACTGTCAGCCTTGCAGTGCCTGCAATGGCTAGAGGGACGCCAGTTTGACACCTGTGTCGTAAATCATGGGTGCTCAACCTGTGGCCCTCCAGCTGTTGCGGAACTACAAGTCCCATGAGGCATTGCAACCTGTTGACAGTTACAAGCATGACTCCCAAAGGCAGAGACATGATGGCAGTTGTAGTTCTGCAACAGCTGGAGGGCCACAAATTATGCACCCATGCCCTAGATCAGGGGTCTCCAAACTTTCTAAACAAAGGGCCAGTTTATTGTCCTTCAGACTTTAGGAGGGCCGGACTAGGGCCATTGGGAGTAGAAAATGTCCAGTGGGAGTTAACAATACCATATCTTTGGTGTCAGTGGGAGGACTAGTGCCCCGTTGTTGGTGCCAAAAGAAGGAATTGTACCCTTTTGATAGTGTCAGTTGGATGAATAGTGCCCCATTGATGGTTTCAGCAACAAGAATGATTCCCCATTGTTGGTGTCAGTGGATGAAATTGTGCCGTAAGGGCCAGATAAAGGCAAGCAAAGGGCCACATCCGGCCCCTGCCCTAGATCAAGCCCTTACATGACATTGATTAAGGTAGACTTGTATTTGCCAACAGACATATTCAAAGCCACTAAAAAAATAAAATAAAATATGCCTGCTGCACCAAGAGCACCATGTAAACAATGAGATTTCAGCAATCAAATATTATCTCCACTGCAGAAATCAGATGTCATCGAATGACAAACTAACAGCATATCAATTTCCATAACATAGCCAAGCTTACTTTTGTATGTAAATGATTCCAGACATTAAAGATTCCAATGCAAACAACTGCTGAATTATGTCTATACATTGAAATTGCAGAATCATGTTATGTCTTTAATATTAACACCATAAACAGGTTTTGTTTTTTTTTATGTCTCAAATATTAACACTATACAGTACACAGTTTTTTAGTTTTTTTTATGGATGTGCATTTCATTGGCAGGCACCAAGACATATCCTATATCCTAAGCAATGTGTTGTAAAGCTCATACAACTGCAATCAATTCATATGGCCTTTTGCTGTAGTGTGCACGTCTATTTCACAGGTCAGTAAAACATAAAACACACAACATATGCCACCATATAAAATCCGTATCTACTACATGGCAATGTTAGATTTTAAGTTAGCCATTAAAAAGAAGGTCTCGGGAGAGTATTTTAAATCAGCCAGAGCTGGGGATTCCCAACTCATATCCACACTTCAGCACCACACCAGCTGAACAGCTACCTCGAGCTCATTGGCCAATGCAGGAGCAAGCTCAGAGCTGCAATTCCATCCAGACAATAACAGCACAGCATTTTAAGCCTAGAAACTACAGTTTTTGTCTACATTGTTGCCATAATTGCTTTAAAGTAAGGTGAACCTTATTCATCACAAGGCAGCAAAATAAAAACACAACTGTTGACTGTCACATTGTACCAGCAAGAATAGGAAATTGTTACTGGTACAATGCGATGGGGAAAAAAAAAAAAGTTTTTCAACAGGCACTATGCATTGTATGATACACTATACACTATACAAAAGTAAACATAAAAGTATAATAAACACATACATATTGTTTATAAAATAGAGTCAGTTCTCAAAGCCACATTTACAAGTTTAGAGATGATAACAGGGTATATGCTTTCCAAAACAAATCAGCTTTAAAGGCAAAACTTTTTTTTTTTTTCCATTTTGGATTGAGTAAGGACCCGATTCACACAGAGGCGGCACGACTTTGGGGGTGACTCGGCAAGGCGATATCAAGACGACTTCAGAGGTGACTTGCAAAATGACTTCTGTATTGAAGTCAATGCAAGTCGCCCCCAAAGTAGTACAGGAACCTTTTTCTAAGTCGGAGCAACTTGAGTCGCTCCTATTAGAACGGTTCCATTGAACAGAGCGGAGCGCCACTTGTCAGGCGGCTGAGTCGCCTGACGAGTCGCCCCTGTGTGAACCGGCTCTCACAAATACTTTTTTGCCATCTGTGTCCCATTGGAGAGAATTTCCCTTCACTTCCTGTCCTATAGCCACAACAGGAAGTGAAATTCAATCCCTCCAATACCTGGTACTTCCCACTGGAAGTTTCCCCCCTCTGGTGACTCAAAATGTGTTTTTTTCTTTCACTTTTGCTGATAATTGTCATCAAGAGGGTGACTCTTCCTAAAGGGGCCAAAGACAGCAATAAAACCTGAAAAGTGTTCCAATTCATCTATCTAAAGTTCATAAAAAAGTTTTGCCTTCTGTTATACTTTTATACTTTAGAACCTTGTTTGAAGTATGCACCATACCTAAAAACTGGAAAAAGTGCCAATTCCACCAGAAATGTCACAACAACAACAGGACCACAGACATTCTGTAGTCAAAGGCAAGGTCTTCAGCTTCCTGCTTCACCTCTATGCGTCTTTCTAGTGAGCTTCTCCAATGCTTTCTGCTATTGTAGCAAACACTTGGGCATCCAACTATACATTTGATTTACAAAAGCACTTTAAACTCAAACAAAGACCATTTTTAAACACCACTAGCTAACGACGGAAGACTAAATCCAAAAGTTCCATTACCTAGCAGAAGTTGATTTACTACAGGTTAATCAACTGTTCACTTTGCAAGGGAAGTTGCACTTTGCAAGGGAATTTTACCCAGAGGTTACTCTGTTGACTTCCATCTTTCAATCATGTGCAGGCAAAAAAAATGCTGTTTTTGCACTTCCCTTAAAAGCGATTGGTTATCTTTTGCAAAGTGAATCTTCACCACATTCACTAAGCTTCAAGCAAATTCCCTTACAATCTGCAACTTCCCTTGCAACGCAAACAGCCTACTTCATTTCAGTAAATGAACCCATGTGAACCAAAGCAGCCCAGACACATATGGGGTAGATTTATTGAAGGCACATGGGATGTTCACTTTCAACAACTTTCTTACAACTCAAACAGGGCCCATTTTCAAACACCACTAGCTAACGACGAGATGGCTAAATCCAACAGTTCCATTACCTAGCAGGCGGTGATTTACTACTGGCCAATAAACTGTTCACTTTCCAAGGGAAGTTGCACATTTCAAGTGAATTTTACCCAAAGGTAAAGCTCTGCTGACTTCCATCTTCCAATCATGTGCAAGCACAAATACAGTTTTTGTACATTCCTTGAACGTGATTGAGTATCCTTTGCAAAGTGAAACTTCACCATTCACTAAGCTTCAAGCAAATCCCCTTGCAAAGTGAACAACCTACTTAGTTTGTTTTTAGTAACTTAGAGTAATTTTAGTAAATCAACCCATATGAATCAAAGCAGCCCAGACACATAGGGGGTTGGTTTACTGAAGATAAATGGGCTGTTCACTTTTAAATGGAAATTGCCTTTCACAATGTAAGTCTTCCTTTAGCTTGGTGAACGTGGAGAAATGTGAATACCCAATCACGTGCAAGAATTATTATTTTTTAAATGGCATTTTGTTGGCACATGATTGCAGGATGGAAGTTGGCATTTGCTAAATTCCCTTGCAAAAGTGCAACTTCCCTTGCGTTTGGTAAATCAACCCCAGTTGTCCATATGGAAGCCTGGGGAGCATTCCTTTTGCAAAAGTGCAACTTCCCTTGCCTTTAGAAAATCTGCCCCAGTGATCCATCTGGACGTCTGGGGAGCCTTTTTGTTGCAAAAGTGAAACTTCTCTTGCCTTTAGTAAATCAACTGATCCATGTAGAAGTCTGGGGAGCCTTTTAGTTGTAAAAGTGCAACTTCTGTTGCCTTTAATAAATCTGCCCCAGTGATCCATCTGGACGTCTGGGGAGCCTTTTCGTTGCAAAAGTGAAAGTTCCCTTGCCTTTAGTAAATCAACTGATCCATGTAGAAGTCTGGGGAGCCTTTTAGTTGTAAAAGTGCAACTTCCCTATCCTTTAGTAAATCAAACCCAGTGATCTGTGTGGATGTCTAGGGAGCCTTCCTTTGGCAAAAGTGCAACTTGTCTTGCCTTTAGAAAATCAGCCCCAGTGATCTATGTGGAAGCCTGTGGAGCACTCCCTTGCAAAAGTGCAACTTCCCTTGCCTTTAGTAAATCAATCCCAGTGATCCATGTAGAAGTTGGGGGAGCCTTTTTGTTGTAAAAGTGCAACTTCTCTTGCCTTTAGTAAATCAACCCCAGTGACCCATGTGGAAGTCTGGGGAGCCTTTTTGTTGAAAAAGTGCAACTTCCCTTGCCTTTAGTAAATCAACCCCAGTGATCCATGTGGATGTCTGGGGTGCCTTCCTTTTGCAAAAGTACAACTTCCTTTGCCTTTAGTAAATAAGCCCCAGTGATCCATATGGAAGCCTGTGGAGCATTCCCTTGCAAAAGTGCAACTTCCTTTGCCTTTAGTAAATCAGCCCCAGTGATCCATATGGAAGCCTGTGGAGCATTCCCTTGCAAAAGTGCAACTTCCTTTGCCTTTAGTAAATCAGCCCCAGTGATCCATATGGAAGCCTGTGGAGCATTCCCTTGCAAAAGTGCAACTTCCTTTGCCTTTAGTAAATCAACCCCAGTCTGGGGAGCATTCCTTTTGTAAAAGTGCAACTTCCCTTGCCTTTAGTAAACCAACCCATGTGGAAGTTTAGGAGTCTTCCCTTTGCAAAAGTGCAACTTCCATTGCCTTTAGTAACTAAACCACAGTGGTCCAAAGCAGCCCTGGCACCTTGCCTACACCCACGGGCTTCCAAAGGAACTTTTTCCCATACTTTGGTAAAGGTTGTATCATCATGAGCAACACATCAAAAGCCAAGTGCAATAAAATAAAGGGATTGGACAGGAGGCAGACTTACCACAACCTCTGCAGAGCACCCTGCCAACATCTTTCTTGAGGCTCCTGCCAGTCTCTAGGGGTGGGTAGGAAGCCCTGAAGACCGAGGTGGCGTTGGTGGGATCCATGAAGAAGATGTACCTACTGTCTTCCTTCAGCTTCAGACAGCCGGAGCCGAAATCCCCCTGCACGGTGATCAAAGAGTCCTTGTCCAAGCCGGCCGACTTGACCGGCCAGACCTGATGCACCTTGACCAGGTAGGTGTGGAGAGGGGCAGGCGAGGCTGCTGAGGAGTCGGTAGATCCGGTGAGGGCGATGGTGGCGATGGTGGTGAGGCTGGCCGCAGAAGCCGCGATCCAAGCGGTCGCCTGTTGGGTCACTTGGGGCTCCGTGTAGCCCTCCAGCTGTTGCCCTTTGGCTCTTGTCACCAGGTCCCCTTGGTCAGGTAGGTGCTTCCTCTTACCTTGCTGCTGCACTTTGCCCTCTAGGACCACTCGGGAGCGCTGAGCCAGTTCCTGCACCGAGCCGGCGCCGGGGGACGTATAACACACGGCCGGGGACACTCCAGCCCCGGCACCACCGGCACCTGCTGCAACGAGCACCACTGCAGCGGCAGGGAGAGGAGGAGCCGGGGAATGAGGAGTAGACGCTGCAGCACCAGAGGCACCAGCGCTACCGGGAGCGCCGCTCACTGCAGCACCTCCCGCACCTCCAGCAGCAGAAGAAGACGACGAGGATGACGAGGAAGCCGTCACCGCGGCAGAAGTCCACAGGAAAAACAGCAGGGCACCGTAACAGCAACCCCAGCAACAGGAGCAGCCGCCACCTGCCAAGCCGGAGCCCCCGGCGCCCGGTAACCAGCAAGGTGCGAGACCGGCGGCGGCCAGAGACGTGCTAGACGAAGAAGACGACGTGTATTGCAATCTCATGGTAAGCTCTCTTCTCCTTGGCTTTCAGTTCCTTTTTCTTTCTTTTTTTTGGTGGGGTTTTTTTTTTTTTTTTTTTTGGAGGTGTCCCCCACCCCTCCCCCCACCCCCCGTGTTCCTGGGAAGAGGAAGGATGCCTATGGGGAGAAGGCTTGCTGCTTTAGGTAGGTAGCAGAGGTTATGTCTTGGCGCAGCAACAAGAGGTTGGTGGGGCGGAGGTTTTGCAGGACCCAGTAGACTATAGAGGTGGTGATGATGTAGAAGGAAGGAGGGGGGGTGGTAAAAAAAAATTCAAAAAAAAAATATAGTGGTAAAAAAAAAAAAAAAAAATGTTGCTTTTCAAGCTTTTGAAGGGAGAGAGGATGCTGTAGCTGTAGCCAAGTCCTGGTGTGTCTGCATGGAGGAGGAGAAACAAGCTTCTGGAGATGAATGCTTTATAGAGAGCAAACCTCCTGTGTGGAGTGAAGGAGATGCTGCGGCTGAGGATGCTGCTACAGACTGACACACACACACACACACACACACACACACACACACACACATGCACAGGGGAAAGAGGAGGAGCTCCAAAGCTCAATATTGCTTCCCCATGCCATGTGTAGTTCCACCGCTGTTTACATTTGGGATTTGGCATCTTCTCCGTCACGCTTTCACCCCTTCTATATCCCCCCCCCCCCTTAAATTCCAGAATAGGAATTTTCCTTCTCTAAAGCGATAGTAAACGTCGTTATCCATTTATAAAAAAAAAAAATAGGGACTTAACGCCGCTGTCGTTTTTTTTTTTTTTCCTTTAAGGGACCGTTGCTATAGTTTTTTTTTCTTTTAGGGACCCCCCGAAGTGGGTTATGGTGCTAGTATGCACTGAGGGCTGGTTTACATCCGATGCGTTGGGATCAGTACCAGGACAAGGTCATCTGAAGCAGTGTTTCTCAACTCCAGTCCTCAAGGCGCCCCAACAGGTAATGTTTTCAGGATTTCCCTCAGATGAAACGGCTGTGGTAATTACTAAGGCAGTGAAACAAATCAAATCACCTGTGCAAAATAATGGAAAGCCTGGAAACATGACCTGTTGGGGCGCCTTGAGGACTGGAGTTGAGAAACACTGATCTAGAGCCCAGGGTGAACATGCCAAACTGCACCCCCCCCCCCCTCCAAGATGTATGAGCATTAAAGCGGAGTTCCACCCAAAAATGGAACTTCCGCTTTTTTCGGAAACTTCCCCCCCTCCGGTGGCACAATTGGCAATTTTTAGGGGGGAGCAGATACCTGTGTAATCCAGGTATTTGCTTCCACTTCCGGGCATAGGTCGTTGCGGCGTCCTACGCCAGTTCCGGCGCCTTCTCCCCCCCCCCGCTGTCTTCTGGGAGACACACAGATCCCAGAAGACAGCAGGGACCAGTGAGATCGCGCAGCACGACTCGAGCATGCACAGTAAGGAACCAGGAAGTGAAGCCACAAGCTTTACTTCCTGATTCCCTTACCGAAGATGGCGGTTCCTCCACCCGAGAGACGAGGGACAGATCAGCTTCGGGTGCCCAGGACAGGTAAGTGTCCATATATTAAAAGTCAGCAGCTGCAGTATTTGTAGCTGCTGACTTTTAATCTTTTGTTTTTGTTTTGGCGGAACTCTGCTTTAAAAGGAATAAAACTCTGATGGCTTTTACTTCCTCTTTATTTCACTGCAAAGGTAAAGCATAATGGGCTACTATGCATCGCATAGTAGCCCATTATGTGTTACTTACCTGAAACCAAAGCCTGCAATGTCCCCGATTTCCCTGCTGGCTGGAAGCGTCCATCTTCAGCCCTCTTCCTTCTGGGGCCGCGGACACCGGCTCTGTGACTGTCCGGAGTCGCGCGACGTCACTCCAACGCATGCGCACGGGAGCCACCAGTCACGGCATGACCCCCTCTAGAAACGCCACAGCATGCCCTTTCTAAAGTGCGCATGTGCCGAATACATTGGCGCATGTGCAGAAGACGACAGTGTTCAGGGACATTGTAAATATCTCCTAAACCGTGTAGGTCCAGCACCTACAGCTAAACCTTATTATAGGCTTACCTGTGGGTGAAAGCGGTTGTACAGGGTGTACAACCACTTTAAAGTGGTTGTAAACCCTCCCACACAATTTTACTGCTTTGTAATCCTCATAAAAAAACTACTATTAATTGCTGCTTGCAAATGTCTTCTTACCTGTTTAGTTTTGCTGTAATCTGTCCTGTTAGGTTTTACTGCCGTCACTGGCGCATGCGCTTCCCTACCCCTCATTCACGGCACACTCTGTGTGCGGTCTGTTCATTGACAGGGTGCCATGAATGGGATTTCCTCTCCCAGCGGCACAGCGCTGACTGCCCTCTCCTCGCGAAACTACAGAGTTTCTCCTGCATCCTGGAACTCCCCCATGTGACCGCGTGACGTCACATGGGGAGTAAACCTACTGCACCCAAGAGCGCAATCAGGAGAGGAGAGCTGGAGCGGGACTGACAGGCACGCATATACTCAGAGTGGGTATATATAAAAGCACAAAAACAATGTAATATGCTGGGTATGAGTGGCGGTGCGATGCGCAAAATTATGGCGAGAAACAGAAAAGTCAATACGTTTTCCCAGTTTTTTGTGGTAAAATTAGGTGCCTCGGCTTATACTCGAGTGGCTCAATGGCTCCCACTGCAGTATCTCAGCCAATCAGGAGCAAGAGACTCTCTTGCACATCACTGGATCAAGATCGAGCTCAGGTATGTATTTAGGTGTGAGGGGGGGGGCTGCGGGGAAGCTGCATGCAAAAGTTTTTTTTAAGGTAAAAAACCTTCTGCCTTTACAAACACTTTAAAAATATGTTCAACTTTTGGAACATGTTACACCAGTATTTTGGATGTACCAAGTAAGATGTTTCAACACAGCTCATCCCCCCTCTCCTCCTGACCCTCCTGCAAAGACAGCGGGTGGGTTTCCTCTACCCCGCAGCTACTGTCACATTTATAATCAGCAATGATCTGATCTGTGAATGAATAAACTACAAGTCCCGCCTGCCACCATGGCAGATGGACTTGTAGTTTCAATGGACTGCGAGAGTGATGATCAATGTGCTTGTACCCCATTGACACCTCCAACAGCTCTGAAACTCACAGCCCACACAGAAACAGAGCTCTAAACAATGTCTGCAGGAGCCTGGCATTGCATCTGCAATCCACTGATCCAATGCTTTATAGGCTTCTGTGAAAAAAATGCACATATGTATTTACCGTATATACTCAAGTATAAGCCGACCTGAATATAAGCCGAGGCACCTAATTTTACCACAAAAACTGGGAAAACGTATTGACTCGAGTATAAGCCTAGGGTGTCCATCTGCATGCCTCACTGTGCCTCACTGTGTCCATGTGCATGCCTCACTGTGTCCATGCCTCACTGTGCCCATGCCTCACTGTGCCCATGCCTCACTGTGTCCATGCCTCACTGTGCCCATGACTAGACTTACGTTTAACATGGGAGTCTATGGAAGGGGTGCCCAGCTTTGAAAAATCAGTGCTCCCCGGCCGTAGGTCCTCCAGATAAAAAAATTTGCACACTTATAGAGGAGAAATGGAGCTACATGTGTGCCAAGTTTCCCCAAAGTCACTGGAGAAATGACCGTTTAACATGGGAGTCTATGGAAGGGGTGGCCAGCTTTAAAAAATAGGTGCTCCCCGGCCGTAGGTCCCCTGGACAACAAACTTTGCACACTTGTAGAGGAAGAGTGGGGCTACATATGTACCAAGCTTGGGGTCCAGGGGACAGTCCGGGAGATCAGGCGCAAAAAGGTGACTCGAGTATAAGCCGAGATGGGCATTTTCAGCACAAAAAAATGTGCTGAAAAACTCGGCTTATACTCGAGTATATACAGTATTTTTTACAAAGGTGAACCTAGCATTTAAGGATCAGTAAACTGCAACTTATTGCATTTTGGTTTTTGATACACTTTAAAATGGAACTAAATTCCCCAAAAAGAGTAGACAAAGCTGTCCAGCAATAGTGGCAGTTGGAAGGTTGAAAGACAAACAGTTTGACACTGACAGGGGTGCTGACAATGGTCATTAATAATTTATATCATGTAAAACCATTATCCTAAAGGAAAAAAAAATGTCTCTGGTCCCCAAAAAGTGTAAGGCCCCTTTTACGCGGGGGCGGCGTCAGCGGTAATGCGCCGCTATTTTTAGTGGCGCTTTACCGCCAATTTCGTGGCGCTATTCGGCCACTAGCGGGGCGGAGAAAGGGTTAAAAACCACGCAAAGCACCTCTGCAGAGGCGCTTAGCCGGTGGTATAGCCACAGTGCCTCCTTGATTTCAATGGGCAGGAGCGGTGGGGGAGCGGTATACACACTGCCCCTTCACCGCTCCAAAGATGCTGCTAGCAGGACTTTTTTTACCGTCCAGCTAGCGCACCGCTCCAGTGTGAAAGCCCTCTGGGCTTTCACACTGGAGACACAGCAGCCGCTGTTTCAGGCCGGTTTTCAGGCGCTATTTTTAGCGCAATAGCACCTGCAAAATGACCCAATGTCGCAGTCCCGCAGATTGCTACCATTACCAGTAAAAATAATGGGGAAAAAAATCCCTAAATCTATACCATAGTTTGTAGATGCGATAATATTTGCGCAAACCAACATCCGCCTATTGCGATTTTTTTTTTTTTTTTACCAAAAATATGTAGAACAATACATATTGGTCTAAACTGATGAATAAATGTATTTTTTTGGGATATGTATTATAGCAGAAAGTAAAAAAATAATTATTTTTTTTCAAAATTGTCACTCTTTTTTTGTTTATAGTGCAAAAAAATAAAAACCGCAGAGGTGATCGAATACCAAAAGAAAGCTCTATTTGTGGGGAAAAAAATAATGTAAATTTTGTTTGGGTACAATGTCGCACCACTGCGCAATTGTCAGTTAAAGCAGTGCAGTGTCATATCGCAAAAAATTACCCGGTCATTAAGGGGCAAATCCTTCCGGGGCTGAAGTGGTTAAAGAAAAAAAAGAAAAAAGCTAAGAGGAAATAATTCTGCTGATTTCGCCTGTGGAGTGATGGGAGTCTTAAATGGACGCCAAGGGGTTGATTTACTAAAGGAAAGCAGTTGCTCCAGAGCTTAGTAAATGAGCAGAAGCCCTGCTAACTACCATCATCCAATCATGTGCAAGGAAAAATGCATTTTTTTTTTATTTTCCTTGCAAGTGATTGGGTACTCTTTGCAAATTTAAGCTTTAACTTATTTACCAAGCTCTGGAGTAACTGCACTTGCAGGGTGCAACTGCACTTTGCAAAGTGCACAGCCTATTTAAAAAAATAAAACATATGTTTCTGATAGTCCCGCAAGCAGGCTGAAGAAAGTGACGACCTCCCTGAAAGGCGTCCCTGCATCGGCATTGGCTCCCCTACTGAGGTCATCAATGTGGGCGGGCTCCAGTTTGACAGTGGCCAGCAATGTCTCCACTTCCTTTGTGGCTGTAGTGCTTTGTGTTGATTGTTATTTTAATGCAGCATTCCCTATACTCCTGGCCTTTCCATCTTGGTGGGATCAGGCTGCCTGCTCAGCCACTGTGCTATATGGACTTATATTATCCCTATGCTTGTAAGCAGGGGCGGACTGGGCCGGGGGGATAGGTGGAGATTTCCCCCCAGGCTGCCTACCTTATTGATAAAACGGCCGCGGCGCTGCCTCAGCCTTTTTCTTTTCTGTCTGTGCAGTGCGGCGGCCGCCTTGCTACTTACTACTTGCGAGTATTGTAAATGTGCATGGGCGGCGTGCTTGGCGGGGGGGCGGATGCGGGGGCAGGGGGGTAGTACGGAGCGGTCTTCTCCATAAGCAGCTGACATATTGGACTGGCGGGGGCAGAGCCTATAGCTCCGCCCACCCTCTCAGTGCGGCTATCTCTTGGGGAGGGGTCTGTCTGATGAGAGGGGGAGGAGGAGAGAGAGAAACACGAGGGGAACCCCCTGGCAAGGACAGCAGGTAAAATTGAACAAATTACTCTCAACATGATATACAGATCATGATTTTGCAATAAAGTGATCCATGCTGCAAACTCAACAGTCTCCCTTCAGTGAAAGTTCATGTTTTGCAAACTTTGCAGTACATGAACTTTCACTGAAGGTGGACTGTTTAATGAGTTTGCAGCATGGATCACTTTATTGCAAAATCATGATCTGTATATTAATGAACTTTCAATGAATGTGGTCTGTTTAACGAGTTTGCATTGATTTCAGCATGTGCAAAGTGTTCCATGCATGCTGAAATAAATGCAAACTCATTAAGGAGGCATTGATAGGCAATGGTGAGGCTGCATTGTCGGGCACTGGTGAGGCTGTGCTGATGGGTACTGGCGAGACTGCACTGATGGGCACTGGTGAGGCTGCATTGATGGGCACCGGTGAGGTTGCATTGACGGGCAGGGCAGCCATCAGGGGCCCCTTGCACAGCTTCCAGGCCCCCTGGAGAACCGGGGGGGGGGAGGGGGTGCTGCCGCCGCAAATCGCAAATTGAGGGGGGAGTTCCACAAAAAAGAAAAAACAGAAGTACAAAAAAACAAAAAAAAGGGGGGTTGCCATCCAGGGCCCTGGGGACCTGTGGGCCCCTTACAAAATAAATAAATTAATTAATTAATTAAATAAAACAAATATATAAAAAAGGGAGGTTTCCATCCAGAGCCCTGGGGACCTCCGGGCCTCTGGGGACCTCTGGGCCCCTTACAAAATAAATAAATAAATTAATTAATTAAATAAATAAATAAATAAAAAAATTAAATAATAAAATGAATAATAAAAAAAAATCATAAAAAAAGGGGGGTTGACATTCGGGGCCCTGGGGAACTCCAGGCCCCTGGGGACCTCTGGGCCCCTTACAAAAAAAAATAAAAAAATTATATAAAAAAAAAGGGGGGCCATCCGGGCCCCTTATAGGTGTACTGCCTGTACCCCCCTGATGGCGGCCCTGTTGATGGGTACCAATGAGGCTGCATTGATGGGCACCAGTGAGGCTGCAATGATGGGCACTGGTGAGGCTGCATTGATGGGCACTGGTGAAGCTGCATTGATGGGCACTGATGAGGCTGCATTGATGGGCACTCATGAGGCTGCATTGATGGGCACTGGTGAGGCTGCATTGATGGGCACTGTCTGCACTGGTGAGGCTGCATTGATGGGCACTGATCAGCCTGCGTTGATGGGCACTGATCAGCCTGCGTTGATGGGTATTGATCAGTCTGCACCGATGGGCACTGTCTGCACTGGTGAGGCTGCATTGATGGGCTCTGATAAGGCTGCACTGATCAGGCCGCACTGATGGGCACTGTCTGCACTGGTGAGGCTGCACTGATGGGCACTGATCAGGCTGCACTGATGGGCACTGTCTGCACTGGTGAGGTTGCACTGATAGGCACTGTCTGCACTGGTGAGGCTGCACTGATGGGCACTGTCTGCACTGATCAAGCTGCACTGATGGGCACTGTCTGCACTGGTGAGGCTGCATTGATGGACACTGATCAGGCTGCATTGATGAACACTGATCAGGCTGCATTAATTGGCACTGATCAGGTTGCACTGATGGACAATTGGAAAATAATTCTGGACCTCCAGTAGCACCCACACACAGAGGGTGTTTAGTTGTATTGGGCTACATAGGCCAACATTTTCCATTTTCATTTTTCTCTTTACATAATATAATTTACCCTCTTAAATGAGAGAGAAGACATGTCTGAGAGAGCAGCACTGCCTGCTCATCTCACTACTTTGAGTGAGATGAGCAAGCAGCTGAGCATACCTCTCTCCACTACACTCCCGGAGTCTTTGAACAAGAGACAAGCAGAGAGGCAGCTTGGAAGTTGTCATAACTGCCTCGAAGAGGGCGTGCACGGTGCAAGGACCTACCGAGGTGAGACAGACCCTGACACCCCCAGCTGACCCCCCACATCCCATGGGCACTGATCAGGCTGCACTGATGGGCACTGTCTGCACTGTCTGCACTGGTGGGCACTAATCAGGCTGCTTTGATGGGCACTGATGAGGCTTCACTGATGTGTACTGTCTGTACTGGTGAGGCTACATTAATGGGCACTGATCAGGCTGCATTGATGGTTCAATGGGCCACTTGACCGGACTTGCCCCCTAGGCCTAAGGCTGCCAGGCCTCCCCTGCTTGTAAGTGCACTGACTATTTGTTGATCTAATAATATTTTTGTCCTGTTTATAAATTACTACACTATCAGATCTTTTTGCAGTTTATTTTTTCTTTTTTTGTTTAGATTGCTTTAAAGAGTAACTCCACTTTTGTTGAGAAAAAAAAACATTCCCTTTCCAGGTGATCTATGTAGATTACACGGATTTTAACAAACTTTGTTGCAGATTCCTACCTTTTGTTATTCTGGAGAAAAAGCTGTGAATTTGTCTGTGTCCATGAGCAAAGTGAATGTGAATGGGAGTGTGTTGTGTCATTATTGATCAGCTGCTGCACCTCCAGGGTTCTAATGAGGAATGTGGCAAGGTCTGCATCCCGTTAGACATGATTAACCCTTTGGGAGTATCTCACCAAAAATTGTATCTTAGTGAAGACTTTTGGGAAAATCAGTGAGCCAATCACACAAGCAGGAAATTACATTTCTAGGGGAGTGTTCTGCATACCATCTGTGCACAAAACGTCTCCAGGTAGCCATATTGTATTGCATTTTACATAAAATGGCAGCAACGCAGATTGAAAGGGAAAAGTAATTTTTAATAACATTATATTAATATATGGCTTGTGTCCAGGGGCAGCCCATCAATTAAGGGCGCACGGGCGCCGCTCCCTCTATCCATGCCACCTCCTATATGATTAATGGATAGATTCATGCATAGCATGAAGCCGCCATGATAGGACACAGGAGATGCTGTCAGATGCCCGCCGCAGCCTGATCCCCTGCCCAATGTGCCTGCCGATCCCTGCCGCTGTGTGCCCGCAGATCCCCGCCGATGTGTGCACGCCAATACCCGATGTGCCCGCCGATCCCCGACGCCAATGGGGTAAAAAACTGCTTGTGTTGCAACTGCATATACTATATTATTTATTTTTATTTGCAACATTTTTTCCCTGCGAAAAAATTGAGTTACCCTTTAAGCTGGCCATACACTATCTATACAATCTGATTGGACAAGCTCCATTAAATCATTATCACAGACTGGAATTTTTTTTATACTTTAAAGTGAAAACTAAAGCCTTAATTAAAAAATAAAAAACATGCAAGCATGCTGGCTCTTTATTGCAGACATACAATCTCTCTTCAGTAATGTGCTGGGATGACTGAACCACGCGTGCACTGGAGTTACGCCATCCCACTCTGGCCAATCAAGACGACCGAAGACTGACATAGCCAGAGAGAAGATATCAACACCAGCGAGGGACCGCACAGGTGTCGGACTATTGGAACAAGGTAAGTAATGCTGACTTTAGTTCCAATTTAAGCTGGCCATACCCTATACCAGTGTTTCTCAACTCCAGTCCTCAAGGCGCACCAACAGGTCATGTTTTCAGGATTTCCTTCAGATGAAATGGCTGTGGTAATTACTAAGGCAGTGAAACTGATTAAATCACCTGTGCAAAATAGTGAAAAGCCAGAAAACATGACCTGTTGGGGCGCCTTGAGGACTGGAGTTGAGAAACACTGCCCTATACATCCTCACTGTACAAGTTCCTTTAGATCTCCAATCAACTATGTTTATCCTTATATTACTTAGTTTGGGTAAAACTAAAGAAGCTTGTATGAAGATTGTACAATCTTATTGTATAGTGTATGACCAGCTTGATGAATACAGTTTGTTGTCTTCTAGAATAGTGTCATAATTAATTTTGTTCTTTTTTTTTGTTTTTTTCGTTTTTTTTTGGTTTGTTTGTTTTTTGTGATGAGCCAAAAAATCTGAAATGGTATAAAGCATCTTATCCACAGTTTCCTGTGCTATATATTAATATATATAGTATCAAAGCTCATGCTTTTATGGGCAATCCTTGTGGTTAATGTGATCCTATAACAGAGACATGCATAAATTCACGGACAGCTGACTGCAATGTCACACAATTTCTTTCACTGTGCAATTAATTGCCTTAGAGCCATGTCACCCAATCCGTTTTGTAGCAACTATAGAACTGCCGTCCTTAGTGTTTTTGTTGCTAGGAAATATTGAATTGAAGTCATTGAAGGGTCTGTGTCGCAGTGATTACAGCAATTATTAACTTGTTCCATGTATTTGGGGCTGCCAAACCCACAGCTGTTTAGTGCACTAACACCCTGATGTAGAATCTGCTTCTAGCTGGCTATACAATGTTGAATTCTGCAGAAATTCGAGCAGCGTATGCTGGCACAGCTCCGTTCATCCGTTGTTCAATCAACTTTTGTCGAAGGAGCATGTTGGAAAATTGTTAGCTCCCACTCTGGATGAAGGAGCACAGGGGACATCTTTGGACAGCGGCATTGTCAGTCTGGGAGGAGGGGAGTGTAAAGCCTTCAAACAAACTTTTCCGTGGATTTTTGTCCGAAGGGAGTTGGCCGGGCACACCCATAGCATACACACGGCAAGACTTTTCTGCAAACTTTCCCAAAACTTTCCCAACATCACGTGTTTTTTCTGCTCTTTTCTGCTCTTTACCGCCACCCTTTGGTCAACTTCTGCTATTGTTGGTTGATTTTACCATTGGTTCTGGGCAGGGGTGTAACTAGAAATCACAGGGCCCCATAGCAAAATGTTGTATGGGCCCCCCCCCCCCAAAAAAATTGGTGGACTTAAATTAAATAGTGGGCGTGGTTTAAAGGGCAATGCAGCCTCACTGTGCCCATCAATGCAGCCTTACTGTGCCCACCATTGCAGCCTCACTGTGCCCATAAATGCAGCCTCACTGTGCCTATAAATGCAGCCTCACTGTGCCCACCATTGCAGCCTCACTGTGCCAATCATTGCAGCCTCACTGTGCCAATCATTGCAGCCTCACTGTGCCCATCATTGCAGCCTCACTGTGCCCATAAATGCAGCCTCACTGTGCCCATAAATGCAGCCTCACTGTGCCCATAAATACAGCCTCACTGTGCTCATCAAATGCAGCCTCACTGCGCCCATCATTGCAGCCTCACTGTGCCCATCAATGCGGCATCACTGTGCCCATCAAATGCAGCTTTACTGTGCCCATGAATGCAGTCTCACTTTACCCACAAGTTCAGCCTCACTGTGCCCATCATTGCAGCCCCTCCTATGCCCCATGTCCCAGTCTGCAGTCCCTGTCTGTGGGTAGGTGTGTTGTTGATGCTCGGTACAGTACCTTCTATGCCAGCAGGATATCCATGATCGCCATCAGCAGGCAGGGCCTGTTCTAGTTTTGGATGGGGACAGTACTCCTTCCAGAGGATCTGTTTGCTGTGAGATGGAGTGGTCCCTGGCCACCTGCACCTTCAGCTGTCCTCATTTTCTGCCCCCAGACAGCTTGTCCTCTGGTCCTGGGGAAGTGAGAGCACTGGGTGGGAGCTGAAGAGAAGGGGGAGCAGAGAGCACTGGCAGGGTTGGAGAGCACATGGGTGGGGGCAAAGAGCAGGGGGAGTGGAGATCACAGGGGTGGGGAGCGGAGATCGCTGGGGGGGGGGCTTGAGAGCACTGGGGGGGCCCAAAAGAACAGGGGTGGAGAGCATGGGAGGCTGAGAGAGGGGGCTGGAGAGCACTGAAGGGGCTAAGAGTGTGGGGGGTAAAGATCACTGGGGGGGGCAGAAAGAACAGGGTTGGAGAGCACGGGGGCTGGAGAGCACTGGGGGGTACAAAGAGCAGGGGGGAGTGGAGAGCACTGGGGGGTGGAGAGCAATGGGGGGAGCTTAAGAGCACCAGTGGGGGCCAGAAAAAAAAGGGGTGGAAAGTACGGGGGGCTGGAGAGCACTATGGTGGGCGGAGAGCACTGGCGGGGTGGGAGAGCACATGGGTGGAGCAAAATGCAGGGGGGAGCGGAGAGAGCACTGGCGGGGGTTGGAGAGCATGTGGGTGGGGCAAAATGCAGGGGGGAGTGGAGAGTAGTACAGGAGTGGGGAGCGGAGAGTGCTGGGGGGGGGAGCTTGAGAGCAATGGAGGGGGAGCCAAAAAGAACGGGGGTGGAGAGCACGGGGGGGCTGGAGAGCGAAGGGTGGAGCTTGAGAGCACTGGGGGAGGGGGGAGAACAGGGGTGGAGAGCACTGGGGGGGGGGATAACAGGGGTGGAGAGCACTGGGGGGGGGAACTGGGGTGGAGAGCACTGGGGGGGAAAGAACAGGGGTGGAGAGCACTGGGGGGGGACAGGGGTGGAGAGCACTGGGGGGGACAGGGGTGGAGAGCACTGGGGGGGGACAGGGGGTGGAGAGCACTGGGGGGGGACAGGGGTGGAGAGCACTGGGGGGGTAACAGGTGTGGAGAGCACTGGGGGGGGGACTGGGGTGGAGAGCACTGGGGGGGACAGGGGTGGAGAGCACTGGGGGGGGACAGGGGTGGAGAGCACTGGGGGGGACAGGGGGTGGAGAGCACTGGGGGGGACAGGGGTGGAGAGCACTGGGGGGGACAGGGGTGGAGAGCACTGGGGGGGGACAGGGGTGGAGAGCACTGGGGGGGGTAACAGGTGTGGAGAGCACTGGGGGGGAGAGCACAGTCTGGGGGGAGTGGAGAGCACTGGGATAGTGGCTGGAGAAGGATGGGGAGAGCTTGAGAGCAGGGGGGGCAGCAAGAACAGGGCTGGAGAGAACTGTGGGAGGGGGGCTGGAGAGTGTGGTGGGGGGGGAAGAGCACTGGGGGGGGGCAGCAAAAGAAGTTGGATAGGAGGAGAAGCAGGGCGGCTACATATAGAGGAATTGAGCTTTCTATTGTCCTCCATACAGCCACGGAATGCTTGATTCTCCTCATCTCCCTCCTGCAAGCATTTAGCGGCTGCATGGAGGACAGTAGAAAGCTCAATTCCTCTATATGCGGCCGGGCCCCCCTGCCGAATCCGATCCTCCTATCCAGGCAGTGCAGGCACATAGGGCGGGCTGTTTGGCGGGCATCTCCTCAGAGCTGGCTGAGTCTGTGTGTGTTCGGCGGCGGGCGGCACTGTAACGGGGTCCCGCCCCCCCTAGACCGGCTTGTGTGATAGGCTGAACACTCATTCTATCTACTATCACACGAGCCAGTCTAGGGGGGCGGGACCGCGTTACAGTGCCGCCCGCCGCCGAACACACACAGACCCAGCCAGCTCCGTAATGCACAGGAGCAGGAGAGAGGGGACAGGGAGGAGCACTGCAGCAACTGAAACCGGCCCCAGGCCACGGGCCCCTCTCGGTTGCGGGCCCCATAGCGGCCGCGTGTGTCGCTATGGCGGTAGTTCCGCCACTGGTTCTGGGCATGCGTATTTGTACTTCGAACAAAAGTCCAATGGATTTCTGTAGACACGGTCGGACTTTGCACCATCGGACTTTTGTTGCCGAAATGTTTGTCCGTTTGCAGAGCAAACTTTTGTCCGATGAAAACCAAAAACCTTTGTCCGATGGAGCATGCACACGGTCGGATTTTTTGGAAAACTTGCTCATTTTGAAGTTTGTTGGCAAAAAGTGTGTATGGGCCTTAAGATGAGCAGATTTAGATGCACTAACAAATTGAAGCCAAACTCCAGTTCATACTTTATAAGCATTTACAGTATTTTTTTTTTCTTTTGGGATAAAGGTTTTATATAAATAAATAAGAACGTATCATTGTACGCACCCCTGCCTGTGTTAAATGATATGTCCCAACCCTGCAGGAGACCTTGTTTACCCCCAATCATCAGAAGGTAAAGTGGTTAAACCCAAAAAGCAAACATTTATTATATTGAAGCGTACCAATTATTGAATCTGATGGCTGCATTAGTTTTCTTTTTTTTTTTATATATGGCACAACACTGCTTTAACTAACAACTGTGCATTCATGCAATGCTATACCCAAATAAAATGTATTACTTTTTATTCCCCACAAATAGAGCTTTCTTTTGGTGGTATTTGATCACCTCTGCATTTTTCATTTTTGCGCTATAAACAAAAAATACTAACAAATTAAAAACAATATATATATTTTTTACGTTCTGCTATAAAACATATCCAATAAAAAAATGTAAATAATTAAATTTCTTTATCAATTCAAGCCAATGTGTATTCTGCTACATGTTTTTGGTATATAAAAAAAATCCCAATAAGCCTATTTATTACATGTCACTCGAAACCCTGGGAATCAATCGCACCATCCCTGAGAAGCCTCCATTGGCTAGCCGTAAAGGATCGGGTCACATTCAAGACCCTCTGCCTCACTCACAAATGCGCACAAGGAAACGCACCTCAATACTTATGCGAGAAAATAAAACACTACACCACTACTCGCGACCTCTGATCAACCAACCAAAACCTCCTCCACATCCCCAAGACTCGCTACAAAGCTAAGGGAGAACGAAGGTTTGCTGTCTAAGGACCGAGGCTATGGAATGCGCTACCCACGAACATCTGCATGGAAGAAAACAATTGGGCCTTCAGGAAAAAACTAAAGACTCATCTCTTCTGAAGGATCTCAACGACACTGGATGCAAAGCGCCTTGAGGTGATTTAGTTTGCATTTGCAGCGCTATACAAATTACTCACTCACTCACTCTATATTGATTGGTTTACACAAACGTTATTGCATCTACAGTACAAACTATGGTATATATTTATGTTTTTTTTTATATTAGTAATGGTGGCGATCAGTGACTTACAGCGCAAATATGATATTGCGGCAAATATTCTAACTGCCACTTTTGACACTTTGCGGGAAGCAATGACACTAATACAGTGATCAGTGCGAAAAATATGCAGTCACACTGTCTGGGAAGGGTTTAAACAGGGTGATCAAAGGGTTAACTTTGTGCCTAGCCAGTGTTTATGTGTACTGTATATGCTGCTTTTACTAGGGAAAGAAATCCCTTCCCCCTGTCAGAATTGGGATCTGCCAATAGGCAGATCCCCGTTCTGTGTTGTTTACTGATGATCGTTGAGTGCGGAGGACATCAAGTGCCCGTCATTTGCAGATTGGCTTTTGCTTCTGCTGTGAAGAATCGCAGCAGAAGCGGCCCACTGGCCGTGCATGCGCCCCCTGCAGGCGATAGTGCAGGATCTCATATATATATATATATATATATATATATATATATATATATATATACACACAGTGGGTCAAAAAAGTATTTAGTCAGCCACCAATTGTGCAAGTTCTCCCAATTAAAAAGATGAGAGGCCTGTAATTGTCATCATAGGTATACCTCAACTATGAGAGACAAAATGTGGAAACAAATCCAGACAGTGTAATTTATTGGAAAGAATTTATTTGCAAATTAGGGAAAATAAGTATTTGGTCAATATCAAAAGTTAATCTCAATACTTTGTTGGCAATGACAGAGGTCAAACGTTTTCTGTAATGCCGTGTACACACAATCGGTTTTACCGATGGAAACAGTCCGATGGACTTTTCTCATCGGACAAACCGATTGTGTATGTGCCCCATTGGTCTTTTTTCCATCGGTGAGAAAAAATAGAACATGTTTTAAATTTATCCAATGGGAAAAAAATAATAGCAAATTCCGATCGTCTGTGTGGAACTGCATCGGAGAAAAAACCCACGCATGTTCAAAATCAAGTCGACACATGCTCAGAAGCATTGAACTTAATTTTTCTCGGCTTGTCGGAGTGTTTTTACGTCACGGCGTTTGAGACGGTCGGATTTTTGGCTGATGGTGTGTAGGCAAGACTGATGGAAGTCAGCTTCACCGGATTTCCCATGGAAAAATCCATCGGATTAGAATCCATAGGAAATCCGATTGTGTGTACAGGGCTTTAGTCTTCACAAGGTTGTGACACACTGTTGCTGGTATGTTGGCCCATTCCTCCATGCAGATCTCCTCTAGAGCAGTGATGTTTTAGGGCTGTCGCTGGGCAACACGGACTTTCAACTCCCTCCAAAGTTTTTCTATGGGGTTGAGATCTGGAGACTGGCTAGGCCACTCCAGGACCTTGAAATGCTTCTTACGAAGCCACTCCTTCATTGCCCAGGTGGTGTGTTTGGGATCATTGTCATGCTGAAAGACCCAGCCACGTTTCATCTTCAATGCTCTTGCTGATGGGAGGAGGTTTGCGCTCAAAATCTCACGATACATGGCCCCATTCATTCTTTCATATACACGGATCAGTCGCCCTGTTCCCTTTGCAGAGAAACAGCCCTAAAGCATGATGTTGCCACCCCAATGCTTCACAGTAGGTATGGTGTTCTTTGGTTGCCACTCAGCATTCTCTCTCCTCCAAACACGAGTTGTGTTTCTACCAAACAGTTCTACTTTGGTTTCATCTGACCATATGACATTCTCCCAATCCTCTTCTGGATCATCCAAATGCTCTCTAGCAAATCTCAGACGGGCCCGGACATGTACTGGCTTAAGCAGGGGGACACGTCTGGCACTGCAGGATCTGAGTCCCTGGCGGCGTAGTGTGTTACTGATAGTAGCCTTTGTTACGTTGGAACCAGCTCTCTGCGGGTCATTCCCTAGGTCCCCACGTGTGGTTCTGGGATTTTTGCTCACCGTTCTTGTGATCATTTTGACCCCACGGGGTGAGATCTTACGTGGAGCCCCAGATCGAAGGAGATTATCAGTGGTCTTGTATATCTTCTATTTTCTAATTATTGCTCCCACAGTTGCTTTCTTCACACCAAGCTGCTTGCCTATTGCAGATTCAGTCTTCCCAGCCTGGTGCAGGTCTACAATTTTGTTTCTGGTGTCCTTCGACAGCTCTTTGGTCTTCACCATAGTGGAGTTTGGAGTGTGACTGTTTGAGGTTGTGGACAGGTGTCTTTTATAGTGATAACAAGTTCAAACAGGTGCCATTAATACAGGTAATGAGTGGAGGACAGAGGAGCCTCTTAAAGAAGAAGATACAGGTCTGTGAGAGACAGAAATCTTGCTTGTTTGTAGGTGACCAAATACTTATTTTCCACCATAATTTGCAAATAAATTCTTTCCAAATCAGACAATGTGATTGTCTGTCTGGATTTGTTTCCACATTTTGTCTCTTATAGTTGAGGTATACCTATGATGACAATTTCAGGCCTCTCTCATCTTTTTAAGTGGGAGAACGTGCAAATTGGTGGCTAACTAAATACTTTTTTTCCCCACTGTATATATGATCCTGAGCAGGGCTGCTGCCCTGTAACAGTAACACTGCTATAGGGTGGTCAGTACAGCTTTAAAATGGCTACAATTTGGATAATTATGGATAATTTGGATAATTATGATAAAAATAACCACAAAAATGTAATTGTGGTCAATGAAGGGCCTCTGTCTTCTGTTCCAAAGTGATTCATTCATCTTCAGTAGCTGCTCAAAGGTAGCTAATAGCGATCATGCATGATCAATTCATAGTTGAGTGAGAAATATTGTAACCATCTACATATTTTGCAGAGAAATGGAGCACATACATTAGTAGTTGCTACCAGTCTCTGCTACAAAGTTGCTGGTATGGCCCCTAGGATCCTGTCACATGGGCAACTTTGTAACAGAGGTTTGTAGCAGCTGGAATCTCTCTTCTGGTTTTGCTTTTGTAGTTGGCTACAATGCTGCTCTATGCAGCCATGATCATCAGCATTGAATAACATGAATAGCTACTAAAATACGGATGATTCTGTTGCTATTTCCAAATTTTGCAGGTTTCAAATGCTCATTGAAAAAACAGTTTTGGCAGTTTCTGAGTTCTTATTGATTGCATTTGTTTTTGTTTTGTTTTTCGCCACTGTCACATAGGCTTTAGTGTGATTTGTATTTATTACATGTCACTTGAATCGTGTTCATTTTGAGCTATATGTAAAGGGGAAAAAGGAAGATGTGCTGCTATAGGGAAATTTAGAAATGTTTAGGGTGCATAAACAGTACCCTGAAAAATGTACCCTTTTTCTATGAAATTCTTCCTGAGAAAAGGCAGTGCACTTCCTTGTACGGGAGGGTGCCTAGGCACTCCTGTGCCTTTAGCCATATAGCCCTATATCTGTAATATATGTTTACAGTGCAACTAAAGGCAAAACATTAGACTTTAACCACTTCAGCCCCGGAAGGATTTACCCCCTTAATGACCAGGCCATTTTTTGCGATACGGCACTGCGTCACTTTAACTGACAATTGCGCAGTCATGTAACACTGTGTTTAACCACTTCAATACAGGGCATTTTTTACCCCCTTCCTGCCCAGACCAATTTTCAGCTTTCAGCGCTGTCACACTTTGAATGACAATTGTGCGGTCATGCCACACTGTACCCATATGAAATTTTGATAATTTTTTTCCCCACAAATAGAGATTCTTTTGGTGGTATTTGATCACCTCTGCGGTTTTTATTTTTTGCGCTATAAACAAAAAAAGAGCGACAATTTTAAAAAAAAAAACAATATTTTTTACTTTTTGCTATAATAAATATCCCATTAAAAAAAATAAAAACTATTTCCTCAGTTTAGGTCGATATGTATTCTTCTACATATTTTTGGTTAAAAAAAAAACGCAAGAAAGCGTATATTAATTGGTTTGCGCAAAAGTTGTAGCGTCTACAAAATAGGGGATAAATTTATGGCATTTATATTGTTATTTTTTTTTACTAGTAATGGCGGCGATCTGAAATTTTTATCGTGACTGCGACATTATGGCGGACACATCAGACACTTTTGACACTATTTTGGGACCAGTCACATTTATACAGCGATCAGAGCTATAAAAATGCACTGATTACTGTGTAAATGTGACTCGCAGGAAGGGGTTAACACTAGGGGGCGCTGAAGGGGTTAAATGTGTATCCTAGGGAGTGAATCTAACTGTAGGGGGAGGGGACTCACAAGGGGAGGAGACCGATCGGTGTTCCTCTCTACTGGGAACACACCATCTGTCTCCTCTCCTCTGACAGGACGTGGATCTGTATGTTTACACACACAGATCCACGGTCTTGCTGTGTTCACGGGCAATCGCGGGTGCCCAGCGGACATCGCGGCCGCCGGGCAAGCGCATGGGGTGCCGAGTGACGCGGCGCGCGTGCGCCCCCTAGAGGCTCGAGAAGTCAAAGACGTCATATGACGGCGGCCCGGAGGGACAAAGGTTTCCTGCCGCCGTCATATGACTATGCGCGGTAAGGAAGTGGTTAAACAAAATGTATGTTCTTTTTTTCCCACAAATAGAGCTTTCTTTTGGTAGTATTTGATCACCTCTGTGGTTTTTATTTTTTGCGCTATAAACAAAAAAAGACCAACAATATTGAAAAAAAAAACAACAATATTTTTTTAATTTCTGCTATAATACATATCCCCAAAAATATATAAAAAAACTAATTTATTCATCAGTTTAGGCCAATATGTATTCTTCTACATATTTTTGGTTAAAAAATCGCAATAAGCGTATATTGATTGGTTTGCGTAAAAGTTATAGAGTCTACAAAATAGGGGATAGATTTATGGACTTTTATTTATTTTTTATTGTTTTTACTGGTAATGGCGACGATCTGCGATTTTTTGTGGGACTGCGACATTGCGGCAGACAACTATCACCCCAAGTGACACTTTTTGGGGACCGGTGACATTATTACAGTGATCAGTGCTAAAAAAATGAACTGATCAATGTATAAATGACACTGGCAGGGAAGGGATTAACACTAGGGGGCGATCAAGGGGTTAACTGTTTTCCTTGGGTGTGTACTAACTGTAGGAGGGATGGGCTTACTGGGAAAACACAGAGATTGCTGTTCTTGATTACTAGGAACAGCAGATCTCAGTATTGTCCCGTCAGAACGGGGCACACGCCTTGTTTACATAAGCAGATCCCTGAGTCCGCTCGCCCCGCGGCCACACGCCCACGCTACCACATGCATGGACCGACATACAAGTAAGTCAATTTGTGCAGCCGAGCCGCTTTGCCGCAGTATATATTTCCCCCGTTAGAGAGATTCACCCTCTCTATTTGTCCTGTTTATCATTATCATTAAAAGTAAATGAAAATCCCACATTTTGAGTTGTCCCCAGAAATGTCATGGGGGGGGATATTCCAATGGGGACACTAGTTATGGTGACCTGGGAGTCCCCAAACAATTCCCTTAATTTGCAGGGATTTCCACTCCCTTCCTGTTTTGGTCATGGGACAGGAAGTGGGAAATCTCCCCAATGGGACAAAGTTGACAAAAAAAAAACCCTCTGACCAGAGTTATAAACCCTCCTTTACTCTATCCAAAATGAAAAAAAAAAAAAAAGGTTTTGTCTATTCTTCTACTTTAAGTGTCTGGAGCCTCTGATAATAGGGAGAAAAAAAAAATGGCAGAGAGACCACAGGCAATACTGTTGACTAATCCTTTGCCCTCTGCCTGTCTTTTTTGGGGACAGCTGCCAGTGTTCAGTCTTTTTTTAATATGACAGCTAGAATTGCATAGGGCTGCCACCAAGCCAGCCACAAGCGCATGTAACAATCTGATAGCGCAATCTCCTTTGAATTCCTTAAAGAGAGGGAGAGTGAAAGCCGCTCCGATTAGAAATAAATTAAATAGATTGTTTGAGAAAGTCCTCATATTTATCGGGTGTTGGTTTGCTCGCAAATGAACCGAACATATGAGGCGTTCGCGCCAAACTCGAGCGCCGTGGAACGCCCCATAATGCACTGTGAGATTGCAATGTATTGATGGCTGATGATTGGCCAAAGCATTCACCTGACCTGCATGCTTTGGCCAATCACAGCACGCTCTGCTGCAAGAGCCATACTTGGCCAAAGGCAGCCTCATCATGTAGGATGGGGCTGTTATCTGTGGACCCAAGAGATGCAGGGATGTACCCGAGGACTAAGCTCCAAGCCAGCTGGCATGAAACCACTCACAGCATAGGGACAGGATCTGAACTGTTAGAAGGCTGATAGCGTGGGAACCTCTTGGATAACATCAGAGACCAAGGGTGTGTGGGGGGTGGTAACAAGCCCTGGCATCTGATGTCATCCAAGGGGTTTTCACGCTGTCAGCCTTCTGACAGTTCAGATCCTGTGCCTATGCTGTGAGTGTTTTCATGCCAGTGGGCTTGGAGCTTAGTCCACAGGTACACTGCATCTCATGGGTCCATAGATGATAGACTCATCCTACACGATATGCATTTGACCATTCTACTAAATGTGAGTGTATATTACCCATTTATATCATTAAATGTATTTTGTTGCTGCACTTTGAAGCGCCTTCTTGTGTTCTTTTATTATACTACCAATAGTTCTTTAATCTGATGAGGAGCTGTACTAAAGACTTTTTGTCAAGTTATTGACTGCATTGAATCATTACAATATGATCTGGCTACCACTACTAGTGGCATTTGCACTGTAGACTATACATAGGGATCTGTCTGGGTCCAATACAAGTTTGATGTGAACCTAGCCTGTTCACGGTTCAGCAAACATGTAAAAAAAATGAACAAATTTGGTCAGTCGGCCCACCTAAACCTCAACCCGATGTTTGTAAAAGGTCAGAAAAAAAAAAAAAAGATCTGGCCCCATATACTTCAGTGGCAATGTTTGGAATAAGTGGATTTTTCATGGTTTTGCCAACATTCCTGTATAATTGAACTATGCTAGGTTCACTTATCACTAGTTGGCCAGTACTAATTCAAATTAAGTCACTCATAGTAGTGGTCTGATGTTGATAAAGACGCATTAAGCAAGATGTTAATCAGAAGAAAGCCTTGCCTCCCATTTGCACTCCTGAGTTGTTACTCTGCCACGTGTCTCATGCAAGAGAGCTGAAATGCATAAAAAATAGATGAACACAGTATTTAAAAAAAGGAAATATACATTACAGCTGTCTATGACTAGAGATGAGCTTTATGTTCGAGTCGAACATTAGTTCGACTCGAACATTGGCTGTTTGCCCGTTCAGCGAACAATTTGGGGTGTTCGCGGCAAATTCGAAAAGCCCCGGAACACCCTTTAAAAGTCTATGGAAGAAATCAAAAGTGCTAATTTTAAAGGTTAATATGCAAGTTATTGTCATAAAAAGTGTTTGGGGACCTGGGTCCTGCCCCAGGGGACATGTATCAATGCAAAAAAAAGTTTTAAAAACTGCAATTTTTTCAGGTGCAGTGATTTTAATAATGCTTAAAGTGAAACAATAAAAGTGAAATATTCCTTAAAATTTTGTACCTGGGGGGTGTCTATAGTATGCCTGTAAAGTAGCGCATGTTTCCCGTGTTTAGAACTTTCCCTGCACAAAATGTAATTTCTAAAAAGTAATTTAAAACTACTCGCGGCTATAATGAATTGTCGGGCCCGGCAATACAGATCAAAGTCATTGAAAAAAAATGTCAAGGGGTTCCCCCCCAGTCCATTACCAGGCCCTTCCAGACCCTTCAGGTCTGGTATGGATTTAAGGGAAACCCTGCACCAAAATAAGAAAAAATGGTGTGGGGTTCCCCCCAAAAATCCATACCAGACCCTTATCCGAGCACGCAACCTGGCAGGCCGCAGGAAAAGAGGGGGGACGAGAGAGCGCCCCCCTCCTGAACCTTACCAGGCCACATGCCCTCAACATGGGGCCTCATCCCCACAACCCTTGCCCGGTGGTTGTGGGGGTCTGCGGGCGGGGGGGCTTATCGGAATCTGGAAGACCCTTTAACAAAGGGGACCCCCAGATCCCGAACCCCACCTATGTGAATTGGTAAGGGGTACATTGTACCCCTACCATTTCACAAATAAAGTGTCAAAATGTAAAAAACCACAGGAGAGGGCTTGGGACAAGTACTTTATTAAAAATTCAAAATAAAAAAGAGATTCCAGCGATGTAATCCAATAAATCCATGATGATCTTAGGGACTCCAGCGAGGAACACGCACAGGATCCTGCCTCCACCGAAGGCACCCGGCCAATGACGCAGCGCCAGCCTGACAGCTCTTATGTAGCGCCACGGGGCAGGGTCACCCGTCCACGTCATTGGCTAACCCCCGGATTTCTCCTTGTGTCAGAGGGGGACGGGATCACGTGACGGGTGGCCCTGCCCTCAGCTACATAAGAGCTGTCAGGCTGGCGCCGCGTCATTGGCCGGGTGCCTTCAGTGGAGGCAGGATCCTGTGTGTGTTCCTCGCTGGAGTCGCGGAGATCATCCATTGCTGGAGAATGAGAATTGGATTACATCACTGGAGATCGAGGATGGATTTATTGGATTACATTGCTGGAATCTGTTTTTTATTTTTTATTTTTTTATTTTTAATAAAGTACTTGTCCCAAGACGTCTCCTGTGGTTTTTAACATTTTGACACTTTTTTGGGGAAATGGTAGCCTTACTAATTCATATAAGGGGGGGTGGGATCTTGGGGTCCCCTTTGTTAAAGGGAGCTTCCAGATTCCGATAACCCCCTGCCCGCAGACCCCCACAACCACCGGGCAAAGGTTGTGGGCATGAGGCCCTTGATGGGGACATCCTCCCCATGTTGAGGGCATGTGGCCTGGTACGGTTCAGGAGGGGTGGCGCTCTCTCGTCCCCCCATCTTTTCCTGCGGCCTGCCAGGTTGCATGCTCGGATAAGGGTCTGGTATGGATTTTTGGGGGAAACCCCCACGCCATTTTTTTTATTTTGGTGCAGGGTTTCCCTTAAAATCAGGTCTGGTATGGATTTTTGGGGGGAACCCCAGGCCATTTAAAAAAAAAATGCTGCAGGGTTCCCCTTAATTTCCATACCAGACCTGAAGGGCCTGATATGGAATTTGGGGGGGACCCCCCATGCTTTTTTTTTTGGTTCGGGGTTCTCCTTAATATTCATACCAGACCCAAAGGGCCTGGTAATGGACTGGGGAGGGGGGACCCCGACGTTTTTTTCAATGACTTTGATCTGTATTGCCGGGACCGACAATTCATTAATAGCCGCAAGTAGTTCTAAATGACTTTTTTTTCCGTTAGAAATTACATTTTGTGCAGGGACAGTTCTAAACACTTGAAACATGCGCTACTTTACAGGCATGCTATAGACACCCCCCAGGTACGAAATTTAAAGGAATGTTTCACTTTTATTGTTTCACTTTAAGCATTTTTAAAATCACTGCTCCCGAAAAAACTGCAGTTTTTAAAACTTTTTTTTGCCTTGATACATGTCCCCTGCGGCAGGTCTTGGGTCCCCAAACACTTTTTATGAAAATAACTTGCATATTAACCTTTAAAATGAGCACTTTTGATTTTTCATGTTCGTGTCCCATAGACTTTAACGGTGTTCGCACAAATTTTTTGCCTGTTCGCATGTTCTGGTGCGAACCGAACTGGGGGGTGTTCGGCTCATCCCTATTTATGACACATTGTTCACATGCTCTTACAATGGAGACTAAGAGATCGACATTGCTGAGATGCAAAATTAATAAGATAAAAAATAGAGGAATATTATATGCCAGTTGTTTAACCACTTGCAGTTCATCTCCATAGCAGTTTTACTGCTACAGGGCGGCAGCGGGAGTCGATCAGCGGGTACTGCGGACTCAATGTCCATCGGCACCCCCCAATAATTCAGTACAAAGGCAGAACGGCAGTCTGCCTATGTAACCAAGGCAGATTGCCAGTCTGCCAGTAGGGAAGGCATGGATCCTGTGTTCCTGCAAAGCAGGAACAAGTATCCATGTCTTCCCCTAGTAAAAGCACCTCCCACACTGTACAAAAACACAGTCTAGGCACACAGTTAACCCTTTGATCACCCCTGATGTTACCCCCTTCCCAGCCAGTGTCATTAGTACAGTGACAGTACATATTTTTAGCACTGATCACCGTATTGGTGTCACTAATTCCCACAAAGTGTCAGTGTCCGATTTGTCCGCCGCAAAATCACAGTCCCGCTATAAGTCGCTGACCGCCGCCATTACTAGTAAAAAAAAAAAAAACTCCGTAAATATATCCTATAGTTTGTAGACGCTTTTGCGCAAACCAATCGATATACGTTTATTGAGATTTGTTTTACCAAAAATATGTAGCAGAATATATATTCGCTTAAACTGATGAAGACATTTTTTACATTTCTTTATTTGATGTTTTATAGCAGAAAGTAAAAAAAATAAATTCTAACTTGTCAGGTGTTTTTATGGTTTGTAGCACAAAAAAAAAAAAATCTCAGTGGTGATCAAATACCACCAAAATAAAGCTCTATTTGTGGGAAAAAAAAGGATATCAGATGTATTTGGGTACAGCGTCGCATTACCGCGCAATTGTCAGGTAAATTAATGCAGTGCCGTATCGCAAAAAAAACGGCCTGGTTATGCAGGGGGGTAAATCTTTTGGAGCTGAAGTGGTTAATGATACTGTCCAAAGGTGCCCCCTGTGCTCATTCATTCAGAGTAAAGGCATTCTAATACAGTAGCTGTGTTACTGGCCAGATCACCAGGTGAAAACAGAGGGGGGAAAAGGTAAAAAAATAAATAAAAATAATGCAGCATAATTTGCAGGAGAGCTTGTTCTGTTTAAAAGCAACAGACTTACTTGCCTAAAAAAGGCAACACTTTTTCATGCATTAAGTAGCACTGCACACCATTTGTTTTGAATGGGCTGCCAGCATACCTTAAGGAGGTCCAGCCCAAAAAAAAAATTAAAAGTCAGCAGCTGCAAATAGTGTAGCTGCTGACTTTTAATATATGGGCACTTACCTGTCCAGGGAGCCCGCGATGTAGGCACCCCAGTCGATCTTCGGATCGACTCCCGGGTGCTGCCGTTGCCATTCCTGGTAAGGGAACCTGGCAGTGAAGCCTTTCGCCTTCACTGCTTGCTCCCTACTGCACATGCGTGAAGCACGCTGCACTTTTTAATTGGCCCGGCGGGGGGGGGGGGGGAGGAGGAGGAGGGCTGAATCTCTGGGAGATCGGACCACGGCCCGTCTCCCGGAAGTGGGGAAGGGGACCTATCATAAACGGGTCCCCGTTCCCCCCTCCATGCTAAAAGGTGCCAAATGTGACACCGGTGGGAGGGGGGAAGCATATAAGCAGAAGTTACACTTTTGGGTGGAACTCCGCTTTAACATATAAAAAAAAGCTACCGTGCAAGTGCAATGGGGGTGCCTTTTTCAATATACCTTTTTCAAAGGTATATTTGGGTTGATTTACTAAAGAAAAATAGGCTATTTGCTTTACAAAGGGATATTTCCATAGCTTCGTGAATAAGATGAAGCTCTGCTGACTTCTATTATCCAATCATATGCTGGAAAAATACATTTTTAAATTTTCCTTGCACATGATTGAGTATGCTTTGCAACGTGAATTTTCACTACATTCATTAAGCTAGGCAAAGTGAAAATCGCCCATGCAAACTGAACTTTTTCCCTATTTATTTATTTCAGGTGCTTATATAGCACCATCAATTTACACATCTCTTTTACATATATATTGTACATTCACATCAGTCCCTACCCTCAAAGAGCTTACAATCTATGGGCCCTAAGGCCCCTTTCACACTGGGGCGGGGACGGCGTCGGTGGTAAAGCGTCGCTATTTTTAGTGGTGCTTTACTGCCAATTTCGCTGCACTTTTCGTCAGAGGCGATTTGCGGTGGTTTTTAACCCTTACTCGGCCAATAGCGGGGGGTAAATCCGCCCCCACTAGCGGCCGAGAAAGGGTTAAAAACCACTGCAAATCGCCTCTGCAGAAGCGCTTTGCCAGCGGTATAGCCGCGGTGCCCCATTGATTTCAATGTTCAGGAGCGGTATACACATCGCTTCTTCACCGCTCAAAAGATGCGGCTAGCAGGACTTTTTTTACCGTCCTGCTAGCGCACCGCTCCAGTGTGCAAGCCCCCGGGGCTTGCACACTGGAGACACAGCAGCGGCTGTTTCAGGTCGGTTTGCAGGCGCTATTTTTAGACCCTGTGTGAAAGGGGTCTAATACTGGCCATACACTATATGAAAAATCAGCCGAAAATCGGTCGTTCAGACAGTTCTTTCGTTTTTCGAACAGTTAATGGGCACAAAATCGATAATCGTTGGGACGTTTTTGAGCCGAAAAAACGAAGGACAAGTTTGGAAATTTTCTGCCGATCGAACGATAAATTGAAAGGTTAATGTGTTTCCCGTCCGAACTTTCTACACTAGGTATATGCAAAAAAAAAAAAAAAAAAAAAAAATTTTCTATTTAAGTCCACTGAACAATTTATCGGTCATTACATGATGGCACTATCGTTTGCGCTCACGACCGAACGTTCGTTTTTCGAAAGTTTGTTCGGACGATTTTTCGTATAGTGTATGGCCAGCATAACTCACATTCATATACTAGGGCCAATTTAGACAGGGGCCAATTAACCTACCAGCATGTCTTTGGAGTGTGAGAGGAAACTGGAGCCTGCACAGGGAGACCATGCAAACTCCAGGCAGTTAGTGCTGTTGTTGGGATTCAAACCAGCGACCCTTTTGCTACTAGGTGAAAGTGATAACCACTACACCACTGTGTTGCCTTTAGTATAGCATCCCCAGTGTGTCCTGCATTAACATACATTGGAGAAACATGCTGTGAAATGCTCATATTACAGAAACACTTGCATGTTTACAGCCCTTAAAGGGGTTGTAAAGCTTTGCGTTTTTTCAGCTTAATGCATCCTATGCATTAAGGTGAAAAAACATCCGATGCTTACAAGCCCCCCAGCCCCCCCCCCCCCCCATTTACTTTCCTGAGCCATCAAAAGTCCCACGTCGTGAACGTGCTGGCTTCTCTGCCGGGCTCATTCATTGGCTGATTGATAGCAGCGCAGCCATTGGCAGCCATTAGCTCCCGCTGCTGTCAATCAAATCAATGACGCGGCGCACCGGGGGGCGGGGCCGAGTGATACAATCAGCGGCTTTTGCCGCCGACTGTATCACGGAAGCGCGTCTGCAAGCTAACCCTCTTGGGGGAGCGCTTCCCAGAACGGGGGTTAGCTGATGCGGGGAGGAGCCGAGGCAGTCGCCGAGGGACCCAGAAGACAAGAATCGGGGCCACTCTGTGCAAAACGAACTGCACAGTGGAGGTAAGTATGACATGTTTGTTATTTTACAAAAAAAAAAAAACGGGAACTTTTACTAACCCCTTTAACCTAATTTTTCCCCTAAACCTAAGTCTGATGTGAAATGTATACAATCCTGTCTATAAATTGTGTAATAGCATCATAATAAATGCTGTCAGAAAAAAAACTAAAATTCACACCAAGTGTAGCATATCCAATATTCCATGCTGTTATTTTTCTGTTTAGTTATAAGTTGTTTAGTGTACTTTTTAGGCCCTAATGCTGTTCTTTCCATTAGTGTACATAACTGAGACCTTTTTATTACAAATGAAGCTCATACACCTATGTTCTCTGTCTAGGTATATACTATAACATGCTACACATTCATCTGTGTACTCATAAGGGATTAGACAGCAGATATCTGGAACACCAGTGTCAAATGTTCCACCTGGTTTTATAGGGCTTTTCTGGACAAGCGCCAAATGAATGTGTTAAGTAGAGCAGGATCTTATCATACCTGAGGGATGTGGGATTTGTGTTGCATCTGACAGTACTGTAATGACTAGATTTATAAAAAAAAATCCAACTAATAATCTTTGCAACATTTGGTTTTTCTTGCATTTGTTTACAATATAAAGTAGCATACATTCACGTATTTTACAAAACAGCAGAGAAAATATAATTTCATTTGAGTGAAAAATATAAATTGAGTTATTATTGCAATATTTACCTTAAGCCCCGTACACACGGTCGGACTTTTGGCCAACAAACTTCATTTTGAGCAAGTTGGACCAACAATCCGACCGTGTGTACGCTCCATCGGACAAACTTTTTTTTTTTTTTTTTTTTGTGTTTTCATCGGACAAAAATTGGGTCTGCAAACGGACAAACTTTTGGCCAACAAATTCCGATGGAGCAAAGTCCGACCGTGTGTACAGAAAACCATAGGACTTTTGTCCGATGGACAAAACAACTAATGTTAAAATCAACCAACAATAGCAGAAGTTGACCAAAGGGTGGCGGTAAAGAGCAGAAAAGAGCTGAAAAACCACGTGATGTTGTAAAAAGTTTTGGGAAAGTTTGCAGAAAAATCCTGTGGTGTGTATGCTATGGGTGTGCCCGGCCAACTCCGTTCGGACAAAAATCCACGGAAAAGTCAGATGGAAGTCCGACCGTGTGTATGGGGCTTTACAGTATTTTTCATATAACTCACATTTTAAAAAGCATGCACTTACACAGTTTGATTATTGTATTAAATATAGAGTTTTATACATTTGACGCTAAAGCTGGTCATTGTGTGGGCTCCCTTACTCGACAGAAGTCAATTGCCAATCAGCTGCAGCCGCTGATCAGTGTATTCTGACAGTGGTAGTTGCTGTTGTCAAATTACAATAAGGTGGATTTACTAAAGGCAAGTAGACTGTGCACTCTGCAAGTGCAGTTGCCCCAGAGCTTAATAAATGAGCAGAAGCTCTGCTGACCTCCCTCATCCAATCATGTGCAAGCAAAAATGCATTTTTTTTATTTCCCTTGCGTGTGATTGGGTACTCTTTGCAAAGCGAAGCTTTTTATTCTTTACTCGGAGTGCAGTTGCACTTTGCAAAGTGCACAGTCTGTTTGCCTTTAGTAGATACACCCCAGTGTCCCAAGAGGTGTAATTCCTCCATCTACCTCATTTGTGTGGCTGAATGAAAAAAAAAAGGAATTATGTATTGACAGCCTAAGGTGAGCTCTTAGTGAATAACAATAGTTGAGGAAAAAACATATCATCAACATGGAGAGTGAACTTTTTTAGGTATACGCATTGATTTACTAAAGGACTGGAGGACGATCAGTTTTTAAAGTAAATGCTGTGTTTGCTGTAACCACTTTAATACCGGACACTTTTACCCCCTTCCTGCCCAGGCCAACTTTCACCTTTCAGCGCTGTCACACTTTGAATGACAATTGCGCGGTCATACAACACTGTACAGATGAAATTTTTATAATTTTTTTTTTACACAAATAGAGCGTTCGTTCTGTATTTAATCACCACTGGGTGTTTTATTTTTGCAAAATAAATTATAAAAGGCCAAAAATGTAGAAAAAAACACGTTTTTCTTTGCTTCTGTTAAAACATTTTGCAAATAAATAATCTTTCTTCATAAATTTAGGTCAAAATGTATACTGCTACATTTATTTGGTGAAAATAACCCAAATTAATGTATATTATTTAGTCTGTAGGAAAGTTATACAGTCCACAAACTATGGTGTATATATATCTGAAAATCGATCAATCCTAATGTACTAAAGGTTTATCTCATTTCTTGAAGCCTAAAAATGCCAGGACAGTACAAATATACCCCAAAAGACCCCTTTTTGGAAAGTAGACAGTTCAAGGCATTTAGTAAAAGGTGTGGCATGTTTTTTTAAGTAATTTTTTGTCACAATGTTTTATAGAAATTAAGAAATAAAATAAAACATTTTTTTTTACCACTCTAGGTTGGTTTCCACATGCATCACCCCCACTGCACGCTAGCAGGTGTTGGCCCTGTTTTCCACAGGCTTAGCTATGACTAAGCGTTGACATTGGTGTGAAACGCATTAGTGGAGTGCTATGTTCTCTTTCATGTAGTGTGGAGAGTATTTCTTGAATATGTCTAAATAAAGGTGATTTTATTGGATGTGCGGCCGACAAGATTCCTCTCTTCTACTACCAAAAAATGTTTTTTATATTTTTTAATTTTTTTTTTATTAAATTTTTTTTACATACAGAGTGACCAGAGCAATACAGTGTTACCATAGCAACACCGTACTACTCCAGGGAGGTGTGTCCAGGATTTTTTTTTTTTTTTACACACTGATTGCTTATAACTGTACATTTTACAGTTATAAGCAACCATTTTTTTCTGAATGAAAATTATTCATTCAGTGTTTAGTATTTTGATTGGTCACAGCTAATCGAATAGTACAGATGGGCTGTAATTGGCCCTGTCTATACTATGTATTCACTGTGACCAATCACCAAGCTCATTACAATAGTACACAATGAAATGCATGAATCAAAGCCTTTCATTGTGTACAACTGCCATGTGATGTGCTGTGAATGGTCACAGCGATGACATGGTACTGGCAGAGGGCCGGTACAGTGATCTGTCATAGGCTGTGTCCAGTGGATGACAGATCGCACCAGAGTGCGACTCGCAAGGCGCGATATGGGGAGGACAGGGTTACGTACCCAATCATGTGCAAAGAAAATAAAATTAATAGGATTTTCGCTATCAGATGAATGGATATTCAAAGTGAGCACAGATTCACCTGGTCTACCAACATTTACTTTGCTAAGTGAACAGCTGCTATTCCTTTAGTAAATCAACCCCATAGACTTGCACTGTGAGAAGGAGCAGTAAACCACAGCTATTCTATATTGCGAAAAGTAACTAGAATGTTTCAGGCATCCAAGAGTGACTCCTTCCTCAGGGCTTGAGTGGCAACCATCTGCTGACAAGGCCTGTGCTTGCAATCACAATGGAAAAAAATAACATTAAAGGTCCAGTTCAAGTTTAGTCTATCCAAATTGTTGTCATTCAAGCACTGATGAAGGGGCCGCTCCTGGATGTCTGAAATGTGTTTGATCGTTTTTTGGATTTGTGACAGAACCCACTGTCACTGTGTGTTTTGGAAGGGACTGTGGGCTGGCCGCTTACCCACAGATTATGGCCCAGAAGAGACAGAGACTTGGGGGAAGCTGGCATTGAGATAATGTAATGTAATGCTACATCCCTTCTCCCCCATCCGCCCCCCTCTTGTTGCTGTGTTTAATTGTGTTGGTTCATAGCACATAGACAATGGTCTGGACTGCAGACATCTCTCCGCAGGGGATGTGTATTGAAGGGCTGCCTGCTTACCATAATCCCTTTATGTTTAACTGTAGTCTCTGTTTCAATGTTCAGTTCCCATTGGTTCTTCCTTGTCCCCTACCCCCCCCCCCCCCTATGACAAGGCTAAGGGGAGTGTCCCTAACTGTGTGTAAAAGTGTATGTTTTGGATTTAATAAACTGTTGATGCTCTGCATGTTTAACCCTCAACACCTGTGTGGATTGTCTCGTGATTGAGGGGTTAAGGGCTGGTTATGGCGAATCTGCAGGCTGCGGGTGCGTTTGGAGGACAGGAGACACAGGTCTGGCGGATGTGCCCACCTGGGGTATCTGAGATCCGTCACAGTGTTGACAGAGGTGGGATGTCTCCTGCAGTCCGGGCCATCCAAACCACCACCAGGATTCAAGATCTGGGCAGCCGCCGAGGAGCAATACGGGGACCAGCCAGCATGAGAGCGGAGTTCGGGAGGAGGCTGCAAGGCATGCTGAAGCAACATCGGGGACCAGCGACAGAGCGCACCATGCTCGGCTGGGGGGATGTGATCCGCTGGCAACTCTGGCATGAAACGCTAAGCCACGAGCGGCACCATCAGGGGAAGATCCTTCCCTCCTCCACAGAGATGTACTGGACGCAGTAAAATGCGCGAGAGGTGTTCCTGAGGGAACGACAGCGACATGAGTGGAAGACGGAGCTCGGAAGATTGGTCCAGGAGGAGATGAGGCTGGACGCCAGCTACAGAGCCCTCCGGTGGTTCGCGGCTCAACTGTGGCCAGGTACAGCAGATGGCAGCCCGACAGAAGGCGTTGGCTACGGTGGTGTGGGGCTGCTCCATCAAAAAATGTACGGAGACCCAAACTTTGGGAGAGATGAGGAGTGGTGGCTGGAAAACATCCTGGACTACCGAGATGAGGTGCTGGACCTCCCCGAAGTGTGACCTGGAGGAATTGGAGTTCCTGGTTGAGCAGGAATGGGAGCTCGAGATTGCCTACAAGCAGCTGTTTGACGGTGATCAGCAGCCTGGCATGGCTCCTGTTGCTTGGGACTGTCCGGAGGTTGGAAAAAAGACAGTCACGAAGATGCGGAGCAAATGGGGCCAGGGGTGCTCCTAAGTTTTCCTGTCCTAACCGCAATGGAAGAAGCGGCGATGATACAGAGGGCACTGCGAGTGCTAGAATGCCGGAACGCACCGGAGGTTTCCCAAGCAGAGAGACAAGCTAATAGCATAAAGGTCTCAGAAGGGGGAGTTGAGATGGGCGCTGGAAGGCCGGTAAATGGCGATCAGCAGCAAGGCCAGAGTATCGCATCCGGTGCCCCAGCAGAAGCGCTGGCTACAGGGCAGAGTTCCGCTGGCCTCTGCCCAGCATCAGAAAAAGAGTTGGATCCGGAGAGTCTGAGAGATGATATTTGTGAGCCGTTTCCCCAACAGCAGATATCCCCACCGGGAGTGGAGGAAGCAATTCTCCCTCCCCAGCAATTGGACACTATCCCAATGTTCATCCCCCCAGCAGAAGCGCTGGCTACGGGGCAGAGTGCCGCTGGCCTCTGCCCACCCTCAGAGTTAGATCCAGGGAGTCCGAGGGATGAACTCAGTGAGCTGGTTGCCCAGCACTTGGACACTACCCCAGTGTTTATCCCCCCAGCAGAAGCGCTGGCTGCATGGCAGAGTGCCGCTGGCCCCGGCCCAGCCCTCAGTAGGTTTTTGGAGGGTTTGGGAGACAGCCCCTGTCAGAAGTCACCTCAGCAGCTGGTCACAGAATCAGGAGGGGAAAAAACCCTTCCCCCTCTCCAGCGGCTGAACTCTACCGTTGTATATGTCCCCCTAGCAGAAGCGCTGGCTACGGGGCAGAGCGCTGTTGGCTTCTGCCCAGCATCAGAAAAAGAGATGGAGAGTCCGGGAGATTGTCCCTGCAAGATACCTCCTCAGCGGCTGGTAACTACACCAGGAGAAAAGCAAGTACCTTTTCCTCCCCAAATGCATAGCACTACCAGCCTACGTTCCCTACCAGTTGAAGCACTGGCATCGGGGCAGAGGATTATTCAGCTACCCCCAATCCCTGCAACCCAGTCCCGGATCACGGGAGTGCGGACAGCTGTTCCCACTCTGCAGCGGCTGTTTTTATTCACGGGAGACCGTATGTGCAATTTTGCTCCCCAGCGCCAGAGACGTACTTTTCCTTTTCCTGGTTGCCTGGGGTGGAAGTTTGTGACTAACGCAGGTCCAGACCAGTTGGGGGTCAGGAACCTGGTTAGTCTGTTTTTAAAAGAGGAGAAATGTGACAGATCCCACTGTCACTGTGTGTTTTGGAAGGGACTGTGGGCTGGCCGCTTACCCACAGATTATGGCCCAGAAGAGACAGAGACTTGGGGGAAGCTGGCATTGAGATAATGTAATGTAATGCTACATCCCTTCTCCCCCATCCGCCCCCCCCTCTTGTTGCTGTGTTTAATTGTGTTGGTTCATAGCACATAGACTATGGTCTGGACTGCAGACATCTCTCCGCAGGGGATGTGTATTGAAGGACTTCCTTCTTACCATAATCTCTTTATGTTTAACTGTAGTGTCATGATCAGTGTCATTGCCTGGGTCACCTGCTGGTGGTGCTATTGCTTTCAGCACCAAAGGGTGCAGTTCTGGTGGCCACCAGCGGGTGTCTCCCATTTGTCTGGAGCCGAAATCATCTCCTGCAATCAGGCGTCACCTGAGACTGATTGCAGGAGGTGTGTATAAATACCCAGCAGACACTAAAGCATTTGCTCTGGTATTGTCTTGAAACCCAGACCTGTATGCCTGAACCTGAACCTGAACCTGAACCTGAACCTTGTGACCTGTTACCTTGTATCCTGTGTTCCTGAACCCTGCATCCATCCCTGGACCCCTGCCTCTGTACCTTGTATCCTGTGTTCCTGAACCCTGCATCCATCCCTGGACCCCTGCCTCTGTACCTTGTATCCTGTGTTCCTGAACCCTGCATCCATCCCTGGACCCCTGTCTTGCAGACTCATCCCTTCCTCCTGTTGTCCCTTCCGGCTCCCTGTTCAATCGGACTGATCTCGCGTGTATGACCCTGGCTTGATTACATTTACGCTTTAATCTCTAAACTGTATTCACGTTGGTGTAGGGAGTTGTTTTGTGTGTCACTGTGGTTGTTTGCTGGTTGCCTTTATTGTTTTAGGAATTATCCTTTTAATAAACTCATATATATATATATATTTACTTACCTTGTGCCTAGTTCCTTTAGTGCAGCCCACTGATCTGCGTACCCTGTGCTGGATGCCGTGTTAGGCATCCGTGACATGTAGTCTCTGTTTCAATGTTCAGTTCCCATTGGTTCTTCCTTGTCCCCTACCCCCCCTCTATGACAAGGCTAAGGGGAGTGTCCCTAACTGTGTGTAAAAGTGTATGTTTTGGATTTAATAAACTGTTGATGCTCTGCATGTTTAACCCTCAACACCTGTGTGGATTGTCTCGTGATTGAGGGGTTAAGGGCTGGTTATGGCGAATCTGCAGGCTGCGGGTGCGTTTGGAGGACAGGAGACACAGGTCTGGCGGATGTGCCCACCTGGTGTATCTGAGATCCGTCACAGGATTGTCCCCTGACTTTTATTGGAATAAAGTTGTAGCTGGATCTTTAAGCAGTAGTGTGGGACTTCAATTTCAAGTTTTGTTACCTTACACTACAATCCAAGGAGACTGTGAAGATCAACTGGGGTGAAGAAGCTGCCTGCCCAGGAACCAGATCATTTACATCAACATCAATTCTTAAAGATAGCAATACCAGTGAGCTAACCCTATGGGTCCAGCTCTATTTTTCCACTTTCCTCTACAATAATGCCTAACAGAGATGATGAGATCTTTCCAATGTAAAAAGAAGATGAAGGCATTATTAGGTGGAATGCTGAGGTTGATTTATTAAAACTGAAGAGTGTCAAAGATAAATTGAGTAAGCTGAAATCAAAAGCTGACGCACAGTTCTATCAGGTTTTGCACTCTCCAGTTTTAGTAAATCAATCCCACTGTCATAGGCATCTGCACGGGGTGTAGCCTGGGCACACCTTAATGTGTGTCTCGAGATCTGCTGTAAAATGCTGCAAGAGACTGTATAGGGAGCTGCCTGTGAGACAGTTTCCCATTGAGCAGTCAGGGAGGCATGTAAGAGCCGCTTAGTGCTTGAAACTAATGTAATGTCACTGCTTGCAAAGACAAGCTGTCAAAACTTGGTGCTGATGTCGGGGGTGGGCGGGACCAAACAGCTAGCCTATCAAATACAAGCCACCGGGATAGGGGCCGCTCCGTGTATGTGGTCCGCCCCCTTTCTATCAGTTGTCAAACACCAGTCAATGATTGGGCTGCTTAAGAAAGGGGGCGGAGCCACACACACGGAGCAGCCCGCCCAACACCTATTCCGTTGGCTTGTGTTTGATAGGCTAGCTGTTCGGTCTCGCCCACCCCCGACATCAGCGCCGAGTTTTGACAGCTCCTCTCTGCAAGCAGTGACATTACATTACAGTTTCACGCACTGAGCGGCTCTTACATGCTTAGCTGACTGCTCAATGTGAAACTCCCCCTCTCCTAGATCAGTGCCAATCGGTGCCGCATATCAATGCCCATGAGTGCCACCTATCAGTGCCACCTGTCAGTGTCTCAGTGCCACCTGTCAGTGCCCATCAGTGCCACATGCCAGTGCCAATCAGTGCCACCTGTCAGTGCCAATCAGTGCTGCCTATCAGTGCCCATTAGTGCTGCCAATCAGTGTTTCCTATCAGTGCCATCTATCAGTGCTGCCAATCAGTGTTGCCTATCAGTGACAATCAGTGCCGCCTATCAGTGCCCATCAGTGCCACCTATCAGTGCCCATCAGTGCTGCCTATCGGTGCTGCATATCTGTGCCCATCAGTGCTGCCCATCATTGCCACCACGCAGTGCCTATCAGTGCTACCAACCAGTACCGCCTATCAGTGGCCATCAGTGCTGCCAATCAGTGTCACCTATCCGTGCCCATCAGTGCTGCCAATCAGTTCTGGCTATCAGTGCTGCCTATCAGTGCCCATGAGTGCTGCATATCAGTGCTTCCAATCAGTGCCCATCAGTGCTGGCTATCAGTGTTTCCAATCAGTGGATGCTGATGTTCAGTATAATAGGTAATCACCACACTACTATTTACAATTAACTACTGGAGGTAAATTAAAAATATGCCAGTAAAAGCCCTGCCGCTGAGCGCTATTATGTGTTCCCACACCAAAACAAAAAAGTGCAGCGCTAACTTACTAATCGATAACTTAAAAATAATGGTGGAACCCTCTAATGTATGGAAATCTCAATAAACGTCAATATTACCACCACAATACTGGTCTCTGTGATATGTAATGTCATATATAATACACATCAAACTGAAAAAAGAACTAAAAAATGAAACTTAGCAGGGATGGTGGAAACCCTATAGATTTTTTCATTTTTTTTTACTTAGCAAGGATTGTGGAAACCCCTCTACAGATAATTGCAATACAAATTAACTTCAAGTGCAACAACTTTTTAGTTGGGAAGTTCACACCATTATAGCACTTTGGAATTTTTATTTTTTAGATTGTTACACTTAATTGTATATGTTTTAGTTATTATAATGTTAAATTTTGCACTTGAAGTTAATTTTCCACCACCCTTGCTAAGTCCATATCTTTATGTACCTTGCTTTGTACACTGGTGTGCATTCATGTTGGAACAGGAAGGGGCCATCCCCAAACTGTTCCCAGAAAGTTGGGAGCATGAAATTGTCCAAAATGTCTTGGTATGCTGATGCCTTAAGAGTTCCCTTCACTGGAACTAAGGGGCAAAAACAACCCCACACCATATTCCCCCCTCTGCCAAATGATTTGGACCAGTGCTCAAAGCAAGGTCCATTAAGACATGGATGAGCGTGTTTGGGGTGGAGGAACTTGACTGGCCTTCACATTAAAGTGGAGACTGCGAGCCAGGCCTTCTCATCCAACAACAGTGCCTGACCTCACAAATGTGCTTCTGGAAGAATGGTCAAACATTCCCATAGACACACTCCTAAATCTTCTGAACAGAATTCCCAGAAGAGTTGGAGCTGTTATAGCTGCAAAGGGTGATCCAACTCAATATTGAACCCTACGGACTAAGACTGGGATGGCATTAAAATTCATGTATGTGTAAAGGCAGGCGTCCCAATACTTCTGGTAATTTAGTGTATATATGTGTGTATATATATATATATATATATATATATATATATATATATATATATATACACATTTGTGTTTGAGCTTTGGGGTGCGCACGCCTATGCCCACTGTGACCACTTTGAGAGATCCATAATTTATTTGCTACACAATACTTAGTATGCATGGCCTTAACATGAATGTATGTGGTGCTTGGTCCACTTGAGGCGATACCTCCATTTTAGTTTAAAATTCTGATATAATACATTTAATTTGGGAGAAAATTGGTTTGTAATTTAATGTTATGGAAAATTGTGTTTGCAAAGACTATGATTTTTCAAACTGCCATGCAAACATAGCAACTGTTTTTAGGGTGCACAGGAAGTGTAGTCTGCTCACATAATTTGTAATAAAAACATCTTTGCCATTCTGAAGCTTCCCTCCAACCACGTTGCATATTATTTTATATATACTGTGATTCTGTACTCTCCAAATATGCTGCAGAAATCTCCTTCCACTAAGTCCGGCTTCAGCCATTTTAACTGTGGGAAGCTGAAGCTGCTGCCTGTTCACTTCCTGGATTTACACAGACACACACCTCCAGCTCTGCAGCTCTCATTGGCCCTCTTATTATACATCCCGCCTCTCTTCCTGGCAAACGCTCATGAGAGTGAGAGAGAGCTGTGCATGATGTCATAAGCCTAGGCTTTTTTCCAGACAAGAAACAGGAAGTGGGCTGTATAAGGTATTTACTGGCAGAATTTTTTTTTTATATTGTCCAAAGTTAAAACCACAAGGGCAGAAGATTTAAAAGATGGAAAGTTCAAAAAAATGACTGAAGGTCTGCTTTAAGAATTACAGTACTCCTTTGATCTTCAGCAACCCATGAGCAATATATCTGCATAGGTACTGAAAATGCAAATGTTCTCTTTTTACAACACTTGGACTGATGACGGGATTATAGAAGGAAGACCCTTCTGCTCATCATTTAGTATGTGGAACTTCCTGAAATTGCCAGTCTTAATCTTGCAATCTTTACATCTGTCCTGGAGAGGATTGAATGTTTCTCATAAAGAGCGAAGGAGATTACTTGTCTTGTCTGTTATTTCCTTTGGTTTTAAAGCTGAACATCAGTCACAAAAACTTTCATTTAAATATATTCTTCAATCACAATAAAGGCTAAAAATTAATTTTGTGTGCACAAAATGTCTTTGTTAAAACCCTGTTATTACCTTGTAAAAATAGCAGTGACATCATCACTGTGCTGTTCATAGCATGTGCAGAGAACAGAGCTGTGGGAAGCCTCCTGCACAAACCAAAGTCAATATTCCAATTGCACATGTTCTTGGAGTAGAATACAGAGACTGGATACATTACAGATCAATGTATATATTTGCCAACACACCGAGGATTTTCAAACAGCATCCAAAGATTTTATTTAAAGTAATCACATCACAGTGGAACAGTACAACTTATCAGGGCCATGCAGACTCCTGTACAAATGTAACATTTCAAACTGCTTCGCGCCGGTGCCGACCCCCCCCCCCCCAATAAAATGCAGCCTTACCAGAGCCAATTAAATGCAGCCTGTTCAGTGCCAATTAAATGCAGCTATACCAGTGCCCATGAAACGCAGCCTTACCAGTGCCCATGAAATGCAGCCTGATCACACAGGGGCTGGGCTGGTGGTCCTGGGGTATGGCTGCTAGGGTCTGGCTGCTGGGGCCAAGGGTCTGGCTGCTGGAGCTGGGCTGCTGGTCCTGGGTTCTGGCTGCTGGAGCCTGGGGTCTGGCTGCTGGAGCTGGGCTGCTGGTCCTGGGTTCTGGCTGCTGGGGTCTGTCTACTAGGGGCCAAGGGTCTGGCTGCTAGGGTCTGGCTGCTGGAGCTGGGCTGCCGGTCCTGGGGTCTGGCTGCTGGGGCCTGGGGTCCGGCTGCTGGGGCCAAGGGTCTGGCTGCTGGGGCCAAGGGTCCAGCTGCTGGAGCTGGGCTGCTGGTCCTGGGGTCTGGCTGCTGGGGCCTGGGGTCTGGCTGCTGGGGCCAAGGGTCTGGCTGCTGGGGCCAAGGGTCCAGCTGCTGGAGCTGGGCTGCTGGTCTTGGGGTCTGGCTGCTGGGACCAAGGGTCTGGCTGCTGGTCCTGGAGCCTGGGGTCTGGCTGCAATGGGGCTGGTGAGGCATCCCAGTCAGCGAATTCAGTACAGACCCCACTCCGGCAGTACAGACCCCTCTCCCTCAGTGCAAACCCCCCTCCTGCAGTACAGACCCCTCTCCCTCAGTACAGACCCCTCTCCTGCAGTACAGACCCCTTTCCCGCAGTACAGACCCCTCTCCCTCAGTGCAGACCCCTCTCCCTCAGTACAGACCCCCCTCCCGCACTACAGACCCCCCTCCCGCAGTATGGACACCTCCCCCTCAGTACAGACCCCCCTCAGTATAGACCTCCTCCTCAGTATAGACACCCCCCCCTCCATCAGTATAGACCCCTCCAGTGCAGCCCCTCCTCCATCAACATAGACCCCCCTAAGTGCAGACCCCCCTCCATCAGCATAGACCCCCCTAAGTGCAGACCCCCTTCCATCAGCATAGACCCCCTCAGCATATACACCCCTCTCCATCAGCATAGACCCCCCTCTCCACTTGTGCTAGTAGTCCCCCCTCCCATAGCGCCCCCAGCATATGTCTATGTACAAATACAGTACACTGTTCAGACCTCAGAACAGCGCAGGATATGCACAGTGGCGTGTCCCTCCACGGACCCCATCATCCATCCTGTGTACAGTGATGTGGGAGGAGCTGCAGTGCAGAGGGCTGGAGGGGCAGGGTACCGATCTGAGCTGAGAGCCATGGGAAACCTTTCGGAGAGGGAGAGACACATATCAGTGGGGTGTACGGATTGTGCGATGCCGCTGCCCACAGGTGTCACCCCTCTGACTGGTGTCACCCGGATGCGGCCCGCACCCCCACCCCTTCATAACAATGCCACTGCCTCCGCCCACCCCCTCCTTCCCTGCTGAATTGACCGGACTGAAAAAAAGTACCCGTGCCCATGCAGCAGACAAAGCAGACTGGGGACAGCAGTATGGGCTCTCCCCCCCTCTGCCTCAGCTCGCAGCGCCTTACATCCGCCTGTCACTCAGCCACAGACAGAGTGGCCATACTCCATTCGGCCGCTCGGGCTGCTCTGTCTGTCGGTGGCTGAGTGACAGGCACAGCCGGGAGATCGCCCTGCACTCGCGGGTGCGGGAGACTCATGCAGCTTGCGGGAGACTTGAGATGTCTGAAACTGTGTTATTGCACAAATCTGGAAAAATACACAAAGTACACACATGCCTCTGGTATTCCGATGACAGTTGTTTATCCTGAAATTCAGTGCTGAATTATTATAATAATCCTTTAAAGGATACTCCAAAGAAAAGCACTACTGCCACGCTTACCCCTAGTGCAAGTGGTCATTTACTATAGCTACTGTGTTCTTCACCTATAGTAGCCCCCTTTCCCATAAGGCCTACTGGTACCAGGGTTGCCAACCTCCTGCAACATTTTTTACTGACAGGACATAGACAATTTACTGACAGAGCACACTTTTTTACTGGCAACTTGAAAAAATTACAGACCTTCTATTACAAATTACATAAATCAATATTTAAACAGTATAAAAACAATCTGTAAACACTGACAATACCCATAAAAGGTAATTGGCCTGGTTTACATTTAAAAAGATAGTACAGAATGATAAATTATCAGCCACCCTGTTGGGATACAGTTGAAAAACAAGTCCTGTTAAGCATGCCAAAGAGAGCAAATCGGCATGACCAGATTGTGTCTAATAGTGGGAGTGGCCTAAAAGAGGATGATTAACCACTTGTCGACCGCCCTATAGCATATATACTTCTACAGGGCGGCCGCTGTGCGCAGGATCATGTATATAGTTGTGATCCTGCACTTCCGGGTAGCGGCCGCGAATGTATGCCGCTGGTGGCTCGCTCCCACTGGAGCTGATCAGTGGGTATCGCAGACTTAATGTCCGCCGGCACCCACCGATCATTCAGTATAGAGACAGAATGGCAGTCTATGTAAACAAGGCAGATTTCCGTTCTGTCAGTAGGGAAGGCATGGACACTGTGTTTCTGCAAATCAGGGACAAGAATCCATGTCTTCTACTAGTAAAAGCACCTCCCACACTGTACAAAAACACAGGCTAGGCACACAGTTAACCCTTTGATCACCTCTGATGTCAACCCCTTCCCAGCCAGTGTCATTAGTAAAGTGACAGTGCATAAGTTTAGCACTGATCACAGTATTAGTGTCATTAGTTCCCAAAAAGTGTCAGTGTCCAATTTGTCCGCAGCAATATCGCAGTCCCGCTATAACATTAAATACCAGGAGTGTGCATTAAGTACAGAGTGCAGGGTTCAAGTGTGTGCTACATACAGATTGCAGGTTTCAGGGTGCGCTGCATACAGAGTGCAGGGTTCAAGTGTGTGCTACATACAGATTGCAGGTTTCAGGGGTGCACTGCATACAGGGTGCAGGTCTCAAGTGTGTGCTACATACAGATTGCAGGTTTCAGGGGTGCACTGCATACAGGGTGCAGGGTTCAAGTGTGTGCTACATACAGATTGTAGGTTTCAGGGGTGCGCTGCATACAGAGTGCAGGGTTCAGGGTTGAGCTACATACAGAGTGCAGGGTTCAGGGGTGCACTGCATACAGAATGCAGGGTTCAGGTGTGTACTGTGTACAGATTACAGAGTACAGGTATGCCCCCTTTTCCGCCAAATGCAATGGTCAAATCGCCCCCCCCCCCCCTCTTGACAGTACCTGATAGAGAACTGTTGCTGCAGAAGAGCAGAATAGGTTACTCAGGAGGAAGTGGTAGTGTAGCTGCAGGGTATATGGGGCTATGGGAACAGGATTCAGCAGCTGTCTCTACCAGATAAGCATTTGGTTCTGAATACCTATGTAAAGGGGCGACAGGCGGAGCACAGTTGAGATCACTCTGCAGCCGGAACTAGAAGAGCAGGATTGGCAAAAGTGTCGCCTGCTCCTCCCCCCGCTGACTCCAGCCTGCTTCTATTTAAAAATAATCCCAACTGGCTTCAAACTCTGCCTGGATAGGTGGCTGCTGGTGCAGCATCAACTCGTCAAGGGGTTCTTTCTTATACGTGCCGAGCCAACACTAACCTGCCTAGAAAAAAAGGACTGATTTTTATTGATATAAAATTTCTCTAATGGACATTTACAGACAGTTATAAAAATCACAAATTTTTACAAACTGTCAATACATTTACTGACCGTTGGCAACCCTGACTGGTACTTGGTCATCCCCAGGTCTAATACACAATGCTATAGTGCCTGGCTACCATGCTGGGGCAGGTGTGAACTGAGCACAGCAAACAGGTACCTGTGGTTGGCAGACAGGCAGAGTGGTCAGTGACAGTCCAGGTTCAGGGCAAGCTGAGTTCTGAGCATATTCAATATTAGGGATGATCCCGATGTTCGAGTCAAACATAAGTCCGACTCAAACATCGGGTGTTCGTTTGTTCACAGAACAAACAAACATATGGGGTGTTCGCTGCAAATTCGAGCACAGCAGAGCGCCAAATAATGCACTGCAAGATCGCAGTGCATTGCTGCCTGCTGATTGGCCAAAGCATGCACCTGACCTGCATGCTTTGGACAATCACAGCGCAATCTGCTGTGAAAGCCATGATTGGCCAAAGACAGGGTGCCTTTGGCCAAGCAAGGCTCAGGGGGCTAAGTCCACGCCCCACACTATATAAGGCTGCTTACACGGCGGCTGTGTATAGTGTGATAATGTGGAGAGGAAACCTTGAGCTAGATTAAGCAGGTTAGTTAGTAGCGTGCAGGCAGTTTATATATATATATATATATATATATATATATATATATATATATATATATGTAGCGGGTGTTTACTTTCCCGCCAGTAATTTTTAATTTTTGCAGTGACACCAGTGGTGTATCTCCGGCGGTCCACCGGGTGGCGCTGTCACTTTGGGCCGACGGACGAATCATTGCTGGGTCGAATCCTTTTTTGTCCCACTTCGGCAGCCGTGTGGTGGGGCGGGGAACCCGCTACGCATGCCGGGGAGGGGTATAAAGGGGGCCAGCCATTTTGTCACGGGGTTCGTTGTCCCTGTTTTTCGTCCTCTGGGCACTAGGCCTGGAGGACCACAGGAGGTCGCCTTCCATCTCAGGCACCTTTAGCCTGAGATGAGGTACTTGGACGGAGGTCCGGAACCCAGTGCCCAACACTGAGTTCCGCGAGGGAAGGATCCTAGGGTGTTCCGGAGGTGGACGCCTTAATCCGAGGTGAACGTAATGGACCGGGGAGAGCTCCTCATCTGAAGACCCGGTGCAGCATACTGCCGGTGACGGGTGAGCCTCTTGTCGGAGACCGTCCGGAAGGTGAATTTCCCTCGTGCGGAGACCATAGCCCACTCTTTGGAGGAGAGTGGAGGAAAGAACTTGTGTCTGGGCCTATGTATCTACACTTTCACACCTCCTGTTCTGTTTGTAAGCAAGTAAGTCTCTGAATAAAGGAGTGTTGGACTTGCAACGGTGTGAGACTCAGTTTCCTGGCAGACGGTTGGATTCGATGCACAATACAGGCCCGAAGGTAAAGAAATAACTCTGGCCAATACCACTTATACATCTGTGGTGGAAGCCTGGCGTAGCGGACCCACTCCCTTTCCCATCATACCCCTAGACCAGAGACATTGCGAGCGAGAACTTTAATAGAGGGGATTGGGAGTGTGGGACGAGTGCCCGCTACACGTGGGGGCTCGTCCGGGATGTGTGTTGTGCATCACTTGTTAGAAGAGCGTGTCTGCCGGGAAGAGTCAAGTACATAGGCCAAAGTGCAGCCCTACTCGAAAGTCGTGGACATGACCTCAGACGAGGAAAGGCCCGCGCAGGCAGAGTGGTGAAAGGGGGAAAGCCCAGCCGTGTGATGGACTACACGTGGGGGGTTTTAATTGCACTGCGCCATCAGACACAAGCCCCCGCCGCTTAGTTCGTGGGCGTGTCTCAAGCAACCAAGTGGAAAGCCCGCGAACTGGAGCAAAAGGGGAGGAGTCCAATACGTGTGACGGACTACACGTGGGACATTGGCGGGAAAACTCAGCAGTGTACGATGGAACAGCAACAGGTCGGCATGTTTGGACCCGCCTCGTGGATCCCGGTTCACCCGGCAACTACAACCCTGACTGCTGCTGCTCCGATCACGGATACGGGGATCCGGCTGAAGCCAAGGGGTCGGTTCGCCCTATACTCCTGCATGGACGTGGAGGCCCTGGGCATGATTTGTCCTGCGTGCTCGGGACTGGTACGTTTGCTGAAGCCCTTTGGACGGTGTGAGGCCTGTGGGGAGTTCATGTTCGAGGTGGATCCGGCGGTGGAGAGGCCGAAAACCATCTACCCAGGCCGGGTTCCAGGCATCGCCACACAGAAGGCAGGAGTCACAGCCGTGAGAGTCGCCCCTGCGCACACTGCAACGACCGTGGAAGAGGTCGTGAAGCACCAACGGGAGAAATCCGAGGATGCTGACTCGGTCACCACTGTCTCACAGCGTCCGCCACCGAAGAAGAGAACCAGCGTGGTAGCCCCGACCAGCGGTGGTGGTGGACCGTCTCGCGCGCTTACGCCAGGCCCGGTTGGATCCGTAGACGAGAGTTCCGGACATCCCAGGAAAGGCCAAGGTAAGCCGGCTGAGAAGACTTGGTGTAAGGGAGGATGTGTCAGTAAGGCATGGCCTAGCAAGTCTCCGGAGTGTGGGTGTTCTGTTTCCACACAGGGCTACATACCCGCGGAGGAGTGTGACACTTCTGACCTGGAGTCTCTCTCTGATATGGGAGATGATGTCCAAATAGACGATTTGTTTGCCGAGAAGGGCTGGGACAAGGCACCGCTTGCTGCATTCCGGGGGTTTCGGAATTCGCCTATGTCTATGGGAGAGAGCACACCAAGGGTGGAGGCATCAGCGCTTGAAGGAGAATCTTTCCCTGAACTTGTTCCTGTATCACCGGTGTCACACATATCTGACACTGGGGCAAAGAAACTTTTATTGAGGCCTCCAATGCCTAGATTAGAGGTGGTCAAGGCACCGCGCCACCCAGATGCGGTCGTTCTGCCGGGGAAGGGGACAGATCAACCATGCCTCCTTTGGCGAGATTACAGAGACTGTTTGGTCAAAAAGTTGCTGCAGAATATGGATGGGAGTATCCCTACTTGCCGAAGGACCTGCTGTATGAGGTGGAGGTATGCAGGGAGCGTTGGTACAATGATTTTGTTTGGACCCATCTCAAAGTCCCGCACGCTCGCAGATACTTAGCGTGTTCTCCAAAGGCTTCACAGCGCTTTAAAGACTGCAAGGCGGAATGGATGGTGGGAAGACACATCCACACAGATAGAGTAGTGATCAAACGCAAGGAAGGCGAAGATGTGGAATATCATCTAGAGACTGTAGATCAGCACCTAAAGCCACTAACTCTGCCGCACCCACGTTTCTACCTCTAGGAGAAAGAGACTCCGTTTGTGTTATGCTACTGAGCTTTCTGGGACAATTGTGTTTTTGTGTGCCCGAAAGAAAAGAGAAAGGAACTGTTCCTGGTCATATTTTCCCGCCAAGAGATCATAGACTCTGGGGTAGTTAGCTTTAGGGAAGGAAAGAGAAGAATTTCCATGGGTGCAGTTATCGTGATGCTGTCACCAGGTGGCAGTGTTGCGCAACGTTACAAACACTTTTCACGCACCCACTCTTTGGAGAAAGAGGGATTTCTTTTAGGAGAAATTTATTTTAGGCCTCGTACACACGACTGTTTTTCTCGTCCAAAACAGTCAAGAAAAGTGCCGCGAGAGTTTTTTTGTCTAGAAAAACGTTTGTGTGTATGGTTTTACGACGAGAAAATTGCCGAGAATCTCGACGAGAAAATAGAGAACCTGCTCTCTATTTTCTCGTCAGGATTCCAGATTTCCTCGTCGTGTTTCTCGTCGGCCTGTTTTGTGACGAGAAAATGGTTCGTGTGTATGCTTTTACGACTCTTCCAAAAGCGCGCATGCTCACAAGCAACTATGAGACGGGAGCGCATCTTCTGGTAAAACAAGCCTTCATAATGGAGAGAGCATATTCGTCACGCTCAAAAATATTTCATCGTTTAAATGTTCTGCATTGAAATCTTCGTTAGAATGTTACATTAATCAAAACGAGTGACCTTCTTTTGCTGCTGATATTCACACAGAGTTATGCCTTATTTTTAACCTTTTTCATGCTGCTCTTTATAAGATTTATGTGTATTATATCGTGCAAGTTTTTCTGAATAATTTAAATGGTTAGATTTTTCAAAATGATGTTAATTATAATTTCTCAATGTTTTGATAGCGATCTCCCATTTAATTTTGGAATCTATATTATTTAAATTTCACACCATGTTTTTGTGCTAATCAGATTTAGTTATTCTTTTGGGGGGGGGTGATATCTGTGCCTTTTATTGTCAGTCAAATGTATCTGCTTACTCCAAAGCTTGATTTTGTTTATTTAAAAATACACATAGTCAAGTATGAACTTAAACAAAAAACACATTTATTCATGTTTATAAATTAAATAAAGAGAAGGCAGCGCTGGAGAAGCTGCTGCCATTTGTGCATCCCAGGGACCCCAGAGCACACAGCAACCCTGTGTGGACACTAAAATTGGGAGCTTGAGAAGGCCCACATTTCTGAACACAATCTGATGCTGGCCTCCCAGAGGTCAGGAACAGCAGCAGGTGAGATATATGTCCCAAGTGTGTGGTACTACAACAGGCTGCCTTCTGTCCGACCACAATGAAGCAAGGCCATCACTTCCTCTTCTTCCTGGCAACCTTCCCTGCAGCCTTTCCTGAAGCCTTTCCTGCAGCCTTTCCTGAAGCCTTCCCTGCAGCCTTCCTTCTTCGTTTGGCTGGAGGCTGGTCCACTGGAGGGGTACTCCTGTCAGGAGGAGGAGGTGGAGGTGTAGTAGAAGGGGGTGGGGCAGAAGAAGAAGGTGGAGGTGTAGCAGAAGGGGGTGGGGCAGAAGAAGAAGGTGGAGGTGTAGCAGAAGGGGTGGGGCAGAAGGTGGAGGTGTAGCAGAAGGGGGTGGGGCAGAAGGTGGAGGTGTAGCAGAAGGGGGTGGGGCAGAAGGTGGAGGTGTAGCAGAAGGGGGTGGGGCAGAAGGTGGAGGTGTAGCAGAAGGGGGTGGGGCAGAAGGTGGAGGTGTAGCAGAAGGGGGTGGGGCAGAAGAGGAAGGTGGAGGTAGAGGTTGAGGTTGGGTCAGTTGGGCCACCTCACATATGGCGGTATTGGGTGTAATTTTCTCCATCACCCCCTTGTTGAGCAAGGTGATGAGCAGGGGCTCGCATAGGAGGCGTTGCTCCATGCTCATCACCTTGAACTTAGCCTCCACTAGGCCGGCAATGGCCTCTTCAGGGGATGTGGGCTCCTTGAGGGTGGCATGGGCCTCTTTAATAAGGGCCATTGCTGCCTCACTGGTGGTCCTGTCCCTCCTTCCTCTTTTGTGAAGCCGGATGGGAGGCACCTGGGATCTGGTGCTTCTCCTTTGCCCTGCCACCTCCTGTCTGCCACTGGGCCCTGCCACCTCCTGTCTGCCACTGGGCCCTGCCACCTCCTGGCTGCCACTGGGCCCTGCCACCTCCTGGCTGCCACTGGGCCCTGCCACCTCCTGGCTGCCACTGGGCCCTTCCTCCTCCTGCCTGACAGTTTCCAGACCCTCCTCCTGGCTGATTTCATCCTGTGTATGAAAAAGGAACATAGTTTAATATGTTGGTTTAATCTTTGCATCAAACTTTGTAATCCTGATTGAAGCAATTAGAATGTAAATGCATAAATCCTTGCTTTAAATTTACCACTACATCAGATTGACTATTTAGCACCCAATTAAGTGCAGAATAATGTCTACAGATCTTGATTTCACTTGTGGAATACAAAATAATGTATGTTTCTCATCCTGACATATTTGTCAAACATTAATTTTATCCCAATACATTTTCAGTTAATACTATACCTGGCTCCAGATGGCCAAATCAGGATCATCCAGGATGGCTGCCTCCTCTTGCTCCAGAGAAGGCTCAGGTTGGCTGCAGGGAAGTCTGGGGGGAAGAGTGGAGAGTGATGGCCTTGTCTCAATGTGGTCATCCAGGAAGGACATCCTGTTGTAGTACCACAAAATTGGGACATAAACATCATCTGCTGCTGCTCCTGACCTCTGAGAAGCCAGCACCTTAGAGCGTTCAGTCCTGTAGGTACCTCTCAAGCTCCCAATTTTAGTGTCCACTTGTTTTGCTGTGGCTGTGGGCACCTTGGTATGCACAAATGGGAGCAGCTTCTCCAGCGCTGCTTTTCTCACCCCTTTTTTTTTATGGATGGGGTTTTTGGTCTCCCACAGAGCCGGCAGCTCCCTTACCCGGTCAATAAATTCCGCCAGGAACTCTTTGTCGCTAATAAAGACATTCATATTGTATCTGCAAGTTAAATAAATTATATTTAAATAATGTGAGGCAAACAGTCTAACCTCCTTAACATCCTAGTCACCATATATATCCTCCAACAATCTCAAGACAGTATAGGCCAACAATTTTTACAAGTCACAAAATCACATACCTTCGTTCGCACGTCCGTCACTTGAACTCCTCTCTCCGCACACCGAACGTACTATAGTCACATGTGTGTTTGCTATATACACACCACGCATGCGTCAAAATTCGAACACGTCGCTCCGCACACGTCGCCCGCCCATGACGTTCTAACTTACATCTTTTCCCCGCCCCTTCTCTTTCGGCGCGCAGACAGATATGGTGGAGTTACAGCAGGTGTCTGATAATTCCGCAACTAGCGAGGAGACAAGCCCGGAGACCGAGGACACGTCACAATCAAGGAGGAGATTCAAGGCATCGAATATGTCTTTGGCGGAGATGGCGGAGATGGTGGACATCTTGGTCAAGGCTGATTATGATGCCAAGCATGGGCCGTATAGCAAACCAAATAGAAGGAAGGCCAAAATCCTCACTAAAGTTGTGAAGAGTCTGAGGGCGAAGTTCGGGGTGAAACGCTCAAATGAGCAGCTCAGAAAGAGGTGGTCAGACCTCAAACTGAGGGAGCCAGACCAGTTGAGGAGCATAAAGAGGATGCTCGCTAAAAGTAAGTAAAATGACGACGTTTCTGCTATTAATCTTTTTATAAACTGACATGTTTTTTTTTTTTTTATCATATTGGACTCCCTTCCAAAATGTAATATTTTGAACTAGGTTGGGCACAGTAATCGTTCGTTACGTTACCGACACTTCGTTCGGCCACTATCCGCGGTTTTGGCTTATTTAAGAGCCACAAAAGTAATTAGACATCTGGCATTTTTGATCAAGTATTGTGGATAATTTTTAAGTCTAGATGATGTGTTTGTAAAGAGAATGAAATGCAAACTTTTATCAGTGTAAAGGAGAGGACACTCAGCAGCTGCTTCCACATCTGTACTTTGGAGCACTATAGTGTGGGCCAACAGACCCGCCTTTTTTGGGTGTCCCACACAGGTGCATCAGAGAATTTTTGTGGTGCCTCCATGTCAAAAAAATTACATCCAAATGTGAATACTAAACATATTTGGGGTCATAAATAATGCATTCTTCTTTAAATTCCGCACAAACACACACTTGTACCCCACTTCCAAACAATTTAGCCTGTTTTTAGTTTAACAATGAGATTTACAGTGTGATAAATAGACCTTTGGTTTTATTCTCATAGGGGAGAGAAGACTGGGAGGAGGACACTCCAGGGAGCACATGCACCCCACAACTTCCAAGCAACCCCAAACTCCGAAAGACCCACAACCGAAAGATGTGCAGGAAGTTGAGGTGGAGGAAGGAGAAGTGCAGGAAGGAGAGGTGGATGACGTTGTGGATCTGGTCACCACAACAGGTCAGTATCTGACACCACAGCTTAAGGTAAGCGAGGTAGGCCTGCAGAGTTATATAAATTATTTTTTTGGGTTTTTAGGGGATGTAAATGTTGTGAAGGATAGTACACGGTTCTCTGCTGACAGTGCCCTCCGCCTCATCCAGCAAGTGATGGAATGTAGCACGGAACTGGACCTAATTAAACAAAGAATCCATGTGATGGAACAAACATTTAAAGACATTCTCAATGTTTTGGGGAGAATTCAATAAGCCATCCAAACACATTTGTTTTTACATGTTTGTTTTTATAATTTTTTCAAATTTTTTGACTAACAAACCAGCCAAAAATTGAATATGCACACAGTGTGTCAACATGTGCTATCTGCCATCAGGGGATATTCATGTACGTCTTTTGTGGGTGCAACCCCTTCCTCGTATCAAAAGTCGGTGAACTGAGGAAGGGGATGCACCCCCAAAACACGTCCATTGATCACCCCTGATGGCAGATAGCACATGTTGACAATAGGGATCAGGATTGTAAACTTCCTATATGAAAAAAAAAAAAAAATGTGTGCATATTCAATTTTTGGCTGGGCAAGGGGTGGCAGGACCCCATATTAGGACGGGCACATAGAGACATAGTTTGTGTAAGTGAATGTCTCCGATTGCTCAGAGGTATCCAATGTTGTAATTTTTGAAATGCAACTGTTATTTTTGTATTTTCATAAGCCAAAAATTGCCGGGTTGGGGCCAGGCCAACCCCAAAGTAAAAAAAATAAAAAATAAATGAAGAGAATGTGCACAGAGTAAAATATTTGACCACAAACAACGTGTAGCTTCTTTTTATAATACCCTCTAAGCTTATTTGGTTCTTTTGTAAGGTTACATAGTGAAATGGTTGTTATTTACTAAAGTAAAATACACTTGCCACTACAAATGCACAAAGACAAACTAGGAGACAGGAAAGAACAAATAATTAAAGGTTTAAACAAGATTTTTATTGGGATACTTAGACATAGGCTGGCATAGGAATTGCCCCCCTACCCGTGAAATACTCCATATATTTGTCCCGAACCACACGGGCATTTTGGGGGGGCAAGCCAAGACGGGCAGATTCCAGGCCCGGAAGGGGATTTGCAGGGGAAAGTCCAGCCTCTGGCAAAACTGAGGCCATATATGAATTTGATTTGCGGCAAAGAAAATTGTGTAGCACACAGCAGCATAACACTACATAGTTTATTTTGTAGTCCGCCAACTGGATGGAAGTCATAAAAAGGCGGAACCGGCTGGCCATTATGCCGAAGGCATTTTCAACGACTCTTCGGCCCCTGACCAGCCGGTAATTGAACACACTCTTCTCTGGGGTCAGGGTCCTCTGTGGAAATGGCCTCATAAGATGCCGTCCGAGTCCGAAGGCTTCATCAGCCAAGTAAACAAAGGGGAGTCCTTCAATATTCCCTGCATCCGGTGGCAATGCAAGGTCGTCACTCTGGAAACGGAGGGCAAACTCCGTCTGGATGAAGGATCCCCCATCGGACATCCGGCCATTCTTCCCTACATCAACATAGAGGAATTCATACCGTGCTGACACCACCGCCATCAGCACAATGCTATGAAACCCCTTGTAGTTGTAGTAGTAGGACCCAGAACGGGGTGGCGGCACGATGCGGACGTGCTTCCCGTCTATGGCACCACCGCAGTTGGGGAAGTCCCACCGCGTGGCAAACTCCGATGCCACAGTCTGCCATTCCTGTGGCGTGGAAGGAAGCTGGGGAGTGAAACAAGATGAAATAATATTAGAAAAACAAAGTCATACATTACAAGGAAATTCTATCCCAAAAAATTAGAGGCCAACATCAATCTAATTATACGTTTATTAAGGTGTGTAAAAAAAGGATAATGGAAGGCTCATTTATCATATTCATCACCCCCTCTGATGGGCCATTACTAAATTATTTGGGGGGGGGGGAGATGTGTTTGGCCACAGGATAGCATTGCAGTGGCGGTGCGTCCAGAGTGGGCGCTGGAGCACTGCCCCCTCTCTCCTGTGCCCATCATTCAGAACAATACATAGGTTCATGCGTTGCATGAACCTATGTATTGTCTATGCCGCACACTATTCAGGTGGATGGCCTCTTGTAAAGCGACCGACATATGAATCATTGCGGCATTTAGGGGGTTAAAATTGCAGAGCAGAAACAGGTAGTAAAATAGTCTTGCAAATTACAACCTGAGGGATGTATTTGGCTTCCTAAAAGAAAAATCGGGGACGCAGGGAGGGGGGCATTCCTTGGGTAAACACTGACAGGCTGCTCTGCCAATCATGTTCACCAAGTCTGTTTAATGGTAACATGATTGGCTGATGCAACATGAAGGGAAGGAGAAGACATCAAGGACAGAAGAAGGATGGCGCTGACCACAAGAAGGTAAGTGCAGGGCTGGGGGGAAACTGGCTGCATTAGAGGGGACTAAATGGCTGCATTTGAGGGAACAAAATGGCTGCATTGGAGGGGACAACTGGGGGCGTTTAATAGGCAACAGAGCAAAAAAGGAGGAAGTTTATTTCCTAAATTGGGGTTGGAACCCCCCAACATTTGGAGCAACAGGCGCCCCTGCTGGAAAAGTTAGTGAAGGGAAATATTTAGGGAGGAGAAAAAAGGGGCAATCTAAAGCTTCCAACATGCATGGGGACAAAGGGGACATTCTCAGCATATTACAATCATGGTAATTAGGGAAGGATGAAAGAAATACAATACATTAGCATACATGTAATACCTAAAATGTGATGTTAAGGGAGCAAACTTACCCTAATATAGTCCTCCTGCAGGACTTGGATGATGGCAGAACAGGTGTCTGGGATTATGAGGCCCAGAGCCTGGGGGGAGATGCCTGTGGTGAACTTCAAGTCCTGAAGACTTCTCCCTGTCGCCAGGTAACGCAACGTGGCGATGAGCCTCTGCTCAGCACTGATGGCTTCCCGCATAACGGTGTCTTTCCTGGTAATATAGGGGGACACCAAAGCCAACAGTTCCTGAAAAACGGGGTCAGACATCCTCAGAAAATTCCTGTAGTCCTCAGGATTATTCTCGACGATCTCCCGCAGCAGAGGCATGTGGCAGAATTGGTCCCGCTGGAGCAACCAATTCTTGGTCCATGAACTCCTCCTCACACCATTCATGGACTGGTCTTGTTCCAAAACAAGCAGACCAACACCAAGCGCATGCACAGCACGAACTCGACGACGAGAACGTCCAGGCGACATGGCTAGGAAACGGTCGTCTAATCAGAACGTACAGAACAGAACGCACTTTAGAACAGCAAGGCCTATGAATAACGAAATGAAAATCAGAAACTAACAGGCAAGAACGCACTGTAAAACAGATACGACCTGCCTAGACGCCCTGAAAGTCAAGATACGAACCCACAAGCACAAACTGAACGGCAGAAAACGATCTGAAAAGTACGAAGACTGAAAAGCGCGAATCGTCTCTTCCCAAACTTTTACTTCACACGCGGTAACACGAGATCAGCAAAAGCAGCCCAAGGGGTGGCGCCAAGAAAAAAGATCTTCCCCTTTATAGTGCCGTCGTACGTGCTGGACGTGAGCGCTGAGAACAACGAGGAAATTGGGAAATGACAGTGTGTACGCATAGAAAGCTTGACGAGAAAATCGACAAGCTTAACAAGAATCTCGTCGAAAAAAACGACGTGTTTTTTACGACGAGAAACTCGGTCGTGTGTACGAGGCCTGACTCCCACACACGAATACATGTGTCAGGATTTACATGTTGGTTTCTTTTGGTTTTTTTTCCCTCTGCAGGAGAACATCCCAGCAAGATTTTAGACTCTGGGGAGGTCTTTAGTCAGGATGGGGAGGGAAAAAGTAAATGTTATTATGCAACCTTAAAATGTTTGATTATGTCTTTGGCTCCTCTTTTCTTTTTATTACAGGGGCTCAGACACAACTTTGCAATAAGATAGTGTTTCCAAAAGTTTTTTTTGTGTTTTTCAAAATATTAACGGTTTCTGGACTGAATCATGTCAGCCGTTGAGGATGTGGTTTACTCCAGACACTGGGGACCAGTGTCAAAAGACAGAGGGGAGTATGTAGCGGGTGTTTACTTTCCCGCCAGTAATTTTGAATTTTTGCGGTGACACCAGTGGTGCATCTCCGGCGGTCCACCGGGTGGCGCTGTCACTTTGGGCCGACGGACGAATCATTGCTGGGTCGAATCCTTTTTTGTCCTACTTCGGCAGCCGTGTGGTGGGGCGGGGAACCCGTTACGCATGCCGGGGAGGGGTATAAAGGGGGCCGGCCATTTTGTCACGGGGTTCGTTGTCCCTGGCACCTTTAGCCTGCGGACGGAGTTCATGTTTTTCGTCCTCTGGGCACTAGGCCTGGAGGACCACCGGAGGTCGCTTTCCATCTCAGGCACCTTTAGCCTGAGATGAGGTACTTGGACGGAGGTCCGGAACTCAGTGCCCAACACTGAGTTCCACGAGGGAAGGATCCTAGGGTGTTCCGGAGGTGGACGCCTTAATCCGAGGTGGACGTAATGGACCGGGGAGAGCTCCTCATCTGAAGACCCGGTGCAGCATACTGCCGGTGACGGGTGAGCCTCTTGTCGGAGACCGTCCGGAAGGTGAATTTCCCTCGTGCGGAGACCATAGCCCACTCTTTGGAGGAGAGTGGAGGAAAGAACTTGTGTCTGGGCCTATGTATCTACACTTTCACACCTCCTGTTCTGTTTGTAAGCAAGTAAGTCTCTGAATAAAGGAGTGTTGGACTTGCAATGGTGTGAGACTCAGTTTCCTGGCAGACGGTTGGATTCGATGCACAATACAGGCCCGAAGGTAAAGAAATAACTCTGGCCAATACCACTTATACATCTGTGGTGGAAGCCTGGCGTAGCGGACCCACTCCCTTTCCCATCATACCCCTAGACCAGAGACATTGCGAGCGAGAACTTTAATAGAGGGGATTGGGAGTGTGGGACAAGTGCCCGCTACATATATATATACTAAACAGAGTAGTCAGTGTAGAATATATATACAGTGAAGGCAATGGATATATATATATATATAAACCGTGTAGTATAAATATATATACAGTGCATTCAGTGTTGACTATATATACAGTGCATGCAGTCTAGTATATATATATATATATATATATATACACACAGTGACGTCAGGACCACTAGGTCTGGAGGACCACCGGAGGTCGCTTTCCATCTCAGGCACCTTTAGCCTGAGATGAGGTACTTGGACGGAGGTCCGGAACTCAGTGCCCAACACTGAGTTCCACGAGGGAAGGATCCTAGGGTGTTCCGGAGGTGGACGCCTTAATCCGAGGTGGACGTAATGGACCGGGGAGAGCTCCTCATCTGAAGACCCGGTGCAGCATACTGCCGGTGACGGGTGAGCCTCTTGTCGGAGACCGTCCGGAAGGTGAATTTCCCTCGTGCGGAGACCATAGCCCACTCTTTGGAGGAGAGTGGAGGAAAGAACTTGTGTCTGGGCCTATGTATCTACACTTTCACACCGCCTGTTCTGTTTGTAAGCAAGTAAGTCTCTGAATAAAGGAGTGTTGGACTTGCAACGGTGTGAGACTCAGTTTCCTGGCAGACGGTTGGATTCGATGCACAATACAGGCCCGAAGGTAAAGAAATAACTCTGGCCAATACCACTTATACATCTGGGGTGGAAGCCTGGCGTAGCGGACCCACTCCCTTTCCCATCATACCCCTAGACCAGAGACATTGCGAGCGAGAACTTTAATAGAGGGTATTGGGAGTGTGGGACAAGTGCCCGCTACATATATATATACTAAACAGAGTAGTCAGTGTAGAATATATATACAGTGAAGGCAATGGATATATATATATATATATATATATATATATATATATATATATATATATATATATAAACCGTGTAGTATAAATATATATACAGTGCATTCAGTGTTGACTATATATACAGTGCATGCAGTCTAGTATATATATATATATATATATATATATATATACACACAGTGACGTCAGTGCAAAGTATATAATAGTGCATTGAAGTGGTTAAAGGGGAAACAAAAACCAAAAAGTCCTTAAGAGCTAAAACTGACAGTCATTAAAGAACATGTGCATGTCATTAAAAATGTAGAGAAATAACTGGACTCCAGTGCAGCTGCCAACCACTGGAAGAAGGTGGACAACAGGATATAAACAACAATTGCAGCGCACGATTAGGGATGAGCCGAACAGCCCCCTGTTCGGTTCGCACCAGAACCTGCGAACAGACCTAAAGTTCGCGTGAACTTTAGAACCCTATTAAATACAATGGACTCGAACGTTCGAAATCTAAAGTGCTAATTATAAAGGCTAATATGCAAGTTATTGTCCTAAAAAGGGTTTGGGGACCCGGGTCCTGCCCCAGGGGACATGTATCAATGCAAAAAAAGTTTTAAAAACTGAAGTTTTTTCGGGAGCAGTGATTTTAATAAATTTCGTACCTGGGGGGGTGTATAGTATACCTGTAAAGCAGCGCTTGTTTCCCTTGCTTAGAACTGTCCCTGCACAAAATGTAATTTCTGAAGGAAAAAAAGCCATTTAAAACCACTCGCTGCTATAATGAATCGTCGGCTCCCGGCAATACAGAGAAAAGTCATTCATAAAAAAAAAAAAAATGCGTGGGGTTCCCCCCAAATTCAATTACCAGTCCCTTCAGGTCTGGTATGAATATTAAGGGGAACCCTGCATCAAATAAAAAAAAAATGAAGTGGGGTTCCCCCAAATATCCATACTAGACCATTCAGGTCTGGTATGGATTTTAAGGGAAACTCCACCCCAAATGTTAAAAAAAATTGGCGTGGAGTACCCCCAAAAATCCATACCAGACCCTTTATCCAAGCACGCAACCTGGCAGGCCGCAGGAAAAGAGGGGGGGGGACGAGAGAGCGCCCCCCCTCCTGAACCGTACCAGGCCACATGCCCTCAACATGGAGAGGATGTCCCCATGTTGATGGGGACAAGGGCCTCATCCCCACAATCCTTGCCCGGGGGTTGTGGGGGTCTGCGGGCAGGAGGCTTATCGGAATCTGGAAGACCCCTTTAACAAAGGGGACCCCCAGATCCCGCCCCCCCATGTGAATTGGTAAGGGGTACATTGTACCCCTACCATTTCACGAAGAAAGTGTAAAAAAATAAAAAAAAAGCACACAGACACCTTGGAAAAGTCCTTTATTAAAAATAAAAAATAAAAAACACATTCCAGTGATGTAATCCAATGTCCCGCGGCGATCCGATGTCCAGCGCTGCAGTCTCCACTCGAAACGTCATTGGCTGAGCGGACCTACACTGCGGAGAAAGTTCCCCATCAGGTCCGCTCCAGCCAATGACGTAGCGGGGTCTGAGGTTCGAGGGGGTGGGGCGCCCTCGTATCTCAGACCCCGCCTACGTCTTGGCTGAGCGGACCTGATGGGGAACTTCCTCTTTAGTGTAAAAAAATAAATAGACACGCCCCTTCTCACGTTCCCCATCAGGCCTGCTCCTGATGGGGAACGTGAGAAGGGGCGGGTCTTTTCATTTTTTTTACACTGAAGAGGAAGTTCCCCATCAGGTCCACTTAGCCAATGATGTAGGCAGGGTCTGAGATACGAGGGCGCCCCCGCCCCCTCGTATCTCAGACCCCGCCTACGTCATTGGCTGATCGGACCTGATGGGGAACTTCCTCCGCAGTGTAGGTCCGCTCAGCCAATGTTGTTTCGAGTGGAGACTGCAGCGCTGGGCATCAGATCGCCGTGGGACATTGGATTACATCGCTGGAATGTGTTTTTATTTTTTTATTTTTAATAAAGGACTTTTCCAAGGTGTCTGTGTGTTTTTTTTTACACTTTCTTCGTTAAAAGGTAGGGCTACAATGTTCCCCTTACCAATTAACATAGGGGTGGGCGGGATCTGGGGGCCCCCTTTGTTAAAGTGGTCTTCCAGATTCCGATAAGCCCCCTGCCCGCAGACCCCCACAACCACCGGGCAAGGGTTGTGGGGATGAGGCCCTTGTCCCCATCAACATGGGGACATCCTCCCCATGTTGAGGGCATGTGGCCTGGTATGGTTCAGGAGGGGGGGCGCTCTCTCTTCCCCCCCTCTTTTCCTGCGGCCTGCCAGGTTGCGTGCGCAGATAAAGTTCTCCTTAAAATCCATACCAGACCTGAAGGGCCTGGTATGGATATTTGGGGGGAACCCCACGCATTTTTTTTAAATTTGCGGCAGGGTTCCCCTTAATATCCATACCAGACCTGATGGGCCTGGTAATTAAATTTGGGGGGTCCCCCACGCATTTTTTTTTTTTCAATGACTTTTCTATGTATTGCCGGGAGCCGACAATTCTTTATAGCCGCAAGTGAGTTTTAAATGACTTTTCTCTTATCGTCCATGGACTGACACAGCTGGATACTGTAAACGTGTGGGTATATGTCCCTGCTCGCAGGAGAAGATCTAGGCAGAATGTTAGATGTTAAAACATTCTAGAACAAACCAGAGCTGAACAGCCCCGCCCAGGGGGGCGGTACCTCTGGACATTACCCTCCCACCTGCAGCTAGCAGACCTCAGTTTTTTTCTGCCTAGCAGAAGGAGAAGACGTGGCTCTCTCAGGAGCCAGTCTCCTGGAAGATTTTACTTTTACATTTTATTCCTTTGGGAATTTTATTATTTAATTTTTGAGACCTTCAATCAACTGTCGGCTGGGCAACAGGTTGGGTACACTAGTATCCTCGTAGTCTTCCCTGTCCGACCATCGAGCGTGCTGATCCTCGCCTTGTGTGCGTGAGACTCAGTTCACGACATACCCCGTGGCTCCAGGGGTGGCCGGGTTGCTTTCATGCTCCTGCGGTCCTCTCAAGATTGAACAGTACTTGACTGACTGTATCTCTCGCGGTGGACCGGGCCGACAGCTACGCAGTACGACTCTGTGATAGGTCTGTCTGAAACAAGCCAGTGGGTCCCTGAAAGGGACGGGTAAGTAGTCTCTCCTACTGCAGGTGAGTACATGCTGGGTGTGTTTCTGTGTGTGGGGGTTTCTCCCTGTCTCCCCCCTGTTATGCTGCTCTCTGCACCCTGTACTGGTGCTGTGCTGTGGGGTGCTTGGGGGTCACTCTGGCCTGGCTGGGCGCTCATGTCTGCAGTTTTTTCTGGTGTGTGAGGTGATTATTGCGTGCGCCATTAGCGCGCGCATTGGCGCTGTTTGAGGTGGTTATTGCGTGCGCCATTGGCGCGCATTAGAGCTTTGAATTTTGCGCTTGGTGGCCATCTTGGCGTTTAGTGGCGCAGTAATAGCTGCGGCCGGCGGCCATTTTCTTGTGGCCGCCGCGCATTTATTTCTGGCGGTGGCGCGAATCCCCTCACAATCTCCTCACAGACTGAGCGGTCCTTAAGGGTTGGTGGGTCCTCCCGGGTATCCCCTCCTCAGCCTCAGCGTAGCCAGTGGGTGGACTGTATATTCACTGTATAGAGTATAAGGTCTCAGAGGGTGGCGTTATGGAGTCTGATACACCTGCTCTCCACACTTGTCTGGGGCAACTGGCAGTGCTGCACAGTTAAACATGTTCATATGTTTCCTGCACCTGCGGTCCTTATGGACCAGTTGTCAGCAGTCCTGGAACCACTCCTGTCAGAATGGAAGCGGTGTGCGAGCAAAAGGAGCTATAAGCCCCCTCCCCCCACAAAAATCTTTAGTGAAGGAGTGCTCTGAGTCAGATATGGGCCTAGCTACTATGCCCAGGACCCTACCTCTGAATATTTAATGTTTATGAACAGGAAATTCCCTTGTGAGGAAGACTCCAGTTCTGTGTCAGTGAATGACAGGGCGCTTGTAAGTGATCTCATTGATGATGTGAGAAACACTCTCAAGCTAGAATTGCTGTGACAAGCTTTTCTTTTACACAGTTTCCTCACTGTTTTCCTCACACGCTGCCTCAAGAGCAGCATGGATGAGGGAGGACTTTATTCATTTATGTCTCTAGTCCCTGTGAGCCTTCTGTGTGATATCCTGAGGCAACATTTCCCGCCATTTCCTGGGGAATGATTTGAGCTCTGACAGACACACGGTCTGAGGATCAGAGGTCACCTGTTACCTGCATGCTGCTTCGGCAGCACAGTCAAGCAGGTTGGAATGATACAGAGAAGATTATGCGCCTCTGCGCCATAATTTAAACTCATCCTATACCTCTACATTACATACATTCACAGTGTATGTATGTGTTATTGGTCTCTGTGTCTGCGTGGCTGTCCCCACGTTCCAATGCTGTGTTTCAGTGCCATACATGATATAAATGTACAAAATATGTTTATGCACGACTCCAGATACATTCACAGTATATGTATGGTGTATGGTGTCCTCCCGCACTCTCATGGTATGTGCGCTTCGGCTCTCTGCACAGTATAGACATGTTCAATGTGTTTATTGCACATATTATACATGTTTACAGTACAGGTATACTGTTTGCGTGGGGTTCCTCCGGGTACTCCGGTTTCCCCCCACGCTCCAATGGAAATGCACAGCATAAACATGTGCAATATGTTGATTCACATGCTATCATTCCTACACGGTATCTGTGTGCTGTCTGCGTGGAGTTCTTCCGAGTGTTCCGGTTTCCTCCCACGTGCTGACGGTATGTGCGCCTTTGGCCTTCTGCACAGTTAAACATGTTCAATGTTTATCACGCATGCTATAATACCTACATGGTATGTGTAGGCAGTCTGTGTGGTTTTCCTCTGGGTACTCCGGTTCCCTCCCACACTCCATTGGTATGGGCGCTTCGGCGCTATGCACAGTCTAAATTTGTGCGATTGGATATCCACATACTAACATACCTACCCGGTATGTCTTTGCAGTCTGCGTGGGTTTCCGCCCACGCTACATGACATGCATGCCTTTGGTGCAATACACGATGTAACCATACACATTATGTTTATACACTACACTGAATACATTCACAGTAGTTGTAGGTATTGCATTCTCTGAGTATGCGTGGGGTACTTCGGTTCCTCCCACGCGCCAACGGTGTGCGCGCCTTCGTTGCTATGCACACATGAGCTTGTGCAAAATGTTTAGCACACACACGATAATACCATACACGGTATGCGTATGCAGTCTGCATGGGTTTCATCCGGGTGCTCAGGTTTCTCCCCTGCTTTCCAATGGTGTGCGCATTCTCAGCGCTATGCACAGTATAAACATGTGAAATTTGTTTATTCGCAGGCTAACATACCTACACGGTTGTGTATGCAATCTGCGTGGCTGGTTTACGTCCAAGCCCCGATGATGTGCGCGCCTTCGTCGCTGGCACAGTATATACTGTACGTGTTTAATAGGTTTATCCACAAATACTAAACTACATACGCCGTATGTGGGGGTATTATGCTCTTTGTGGCTGGGTGGGTTTCCTCCCACACTCTCTATTTGCGCGTTTGACGCAATACATAGTATAAACTATGTGTTTGCACAATCAGCACTTATCCATGGGAAGCTGCTGGATGGAGCATTGTCACAAGGATCCCTGGTTTCAGGGGTATCACTTTCCACCTGCTTTCAGTGGTGATCAGAAGAGCTGGCTTGGACTGTGTTCGCCAGGCCGAGGTTAGCGTTACGCCCGTTAGTGGCTGCGTCTCTGGCGTTTTTTGTAGCTCAATGACTGGGCAAAAGCCTCTGCTTATTCCATCAGTCGTCTAGCAGGTGCACTACAACTGTTTTAGCCTTTAGGGTCTCTGTGCCCGGGGTGGGTTTGCGCCACCTGTGGAGGCTGAGGTACTAGTCCTCTGACCGAGTTTCTAGGGAAGTTCCGTCAAGTTGCCTTTATTGGCCAACATTTGAGGCACCCTGTACACTGGGGCCTCCCTTTTCCGATACATTGCGGAGTCTCTTTGGGATTTTCATACATCTTGCTGCAAGATGGTCCTGTCGGCTGTGTGCATTGCAGGCGAAGGGTCCTTGCATCCGGAGGTGTTTCCACCTTCTTTACCGGAGGTGGGGCACCGGAAGTGGACCTTATGGCCTCTCGACTCACTCGCAAGGTGGCAAGATCGTGGTCAGGTCCAGGGACCCCTGGGCGGACACGTCAGACGCGTTGGAAGCCCGTGGGGGCAGTATCGCCTGATATATGCTTACCCTCCGCTACTGTTGTTGCCTCGCCGACTTCGCAGAGTAGGGGCTGAGGCCATTCCAGTGCTCCGGAACGTTGACATTGGTACGCCGATCTACTTTGGCTAGTCGCAGACATTCCTGGTGACGGCCTATTGGGGTGGACCTTCTGTCTCATGATCCCATACTTCATCCTGCTTTACAGTCCTTGGCTTTAATGGCATGGCTGTTTAAAGCCAGGTGCTGAAAGACCGAGTTCTCTCGTATTCGGTCATCTCTTCTATGTTGTTGACACGGGAATCTTCCTCCAGAAAGATATCTCACCGTACCTGGAAGGCTTACATCGCTATGTGCGAGGAACTTGAGTGGCATCCTCGGATGTATTCCGTTCCCAGGATTTTGCTGTTCTTACAGCGTGGTGTGACCCAAAAGCTGGCCTTGCATACCTTTTTTGAGGGTCGGATTTCGGCCCGGGTTGTCTTTTTCAACGACCGCTACCGGGGCCATTCCTTGATTAGCACCTTTTGTGCAGGGGGTTCGCCATGTGATCCCCCCTGTCAGGCCTCCTCTCCCTACTTGGGATCTGATTTTGATGCATCTCGGTTCTCCAAGAACATCCCTTTGAGAATATCAGAGAGATTCCTCTCTTGACCTTGTCCCGGAAGTTGGCCTTCTTAGTGGCCATTGCTTTGGTTAGACGGGTGTCTGAGTTGGCGGCCTTGTCCGGCAAGTCGCCTTACTTGGTCCTCCATAAGGATATGTTCGTGTTGCGCCCACGACCATCCTTCTTTTCTAAGGATGGTCTCGGCCTTTCACCTTAAGAAGGACATTGTTCTTTCGTCCTTGTGTCCTCACCCATCGGATCCCTGAGAGTTTGCGCTTCATACATTAAGATGGGTACAAGCCTTACGAGTGTACCTGTCTGCTACTGTTTCCATTCGGAAATCTGTGTCTGGTCCAAAACAGGGCCGAGCGGTGTCGTCTGCCACCGTCTTTAGGTGGATCAGGCAGACCGTCATACAGGCCTATGCCCTTAAGGGACGGGCGCCTCCCTTTCCGGTTGCGGCGCATTCCACCAAGGCAATTGGTGCTTCCCGGGCCTTCCGACATCAAGCGTCGGTTGCATAAGTGTGCAAGGCGACGACCTGGTCGTCCGTTCATACCTTTTCAAGATTTTATAAGGTTGATGTGGCTGCATCTTCGGATGCTCCCTTCGGCCGCAAAGCATTGCAGGCCACTGTTTAATGTTGCAACTCCTCCGTTGAGGAGCTCTGCTTGTTTGGAGTGAAGTTTTGGTTGTTTCTTTACTACTGCTCCCACCCTTCTGATACTGCTTTGGGACGTCCGACACATTTACAGTATCCAGCTGTGTCAGTCCATGGACGATAAGAGAAAATAGGATTTTTGTACTCACCGTAAAATCCATTTCTCTGACGTCCATGGACTGACACAGCACCCACCCTTCCTTTTAAGGTTTGTACTGCTTTGTTACGAACTGAGGTCTGCTAGCTGCAGGTGGGAGGGTAATGTCCGGAGGGACTGCCCCCCTGGGCGGGGCTGTTCAGCTCTGGTTTGTTCTAGAATGTTTTAACATCTAACATTCTGCCTAGATCTTCTCCTGCGAGCAGGGACATATACCCACACGTTTACAGTATCCAGCTGTGTCAGTCCATGGACGTCAGAGAAATGGATTTTACGGTGAGTACAAAAATCCTATTTTTTTCCTTCAGAAATGACACTTTGTGCAGGGACAGTTCTAAGCACGGGAAACAAGCGCGACTTTACAGGCATACTATACACACACCTTAGGTACAAAATTTTAAGGAATATTTCACTTTTATTGTTTCACTTTAAGCATTATTAAAATCACTGCTTCCGAAAAAACTGCAGTTTTTAAAACTTTTTTTTGCATTGATACATGTCCCCTGGGGAAGGACCCGGGTCCCCAAACACTTTTTATGACAATAACTTGCATATAAGCCTTTAAAATAAGCACTTTAGATTTCTCCCATAGACTTTTACAGGGTGTTCCGTGGCTTTTCGAATTTGCCGCGAATACCCCAAATTGTTCGCTGTTCGGTGAACATGCGAACAGGCAATGTTCGAGTCGAACATGAGTTCGACTCGAACTCGAAGCTCATCCCTACGCACGATGGAACCAGTGTAAACGGAACTTATGCAAATGGTATACTCAATAAAGTTAATTTATTAGATGCACGCTTGGAAATTAAAAACAACTATCAAATGAGAATAAGATAATCAAATAAACATGATAATGGAAAGCTCATTGTCATTGTCGAAGTACTCTGAAAATCTGTGTATACGATACCACCATAACTCTGGATAACAAGGGGTTAACATCAGCAAGTGTGCTCCAAGTCCCGACATAGGTTTATATGGGTTCCTTCCCATGTAGCTAGTTGCCAACAGTAAAATAGTCGTTTTTTAAACAGTCATACATTGGGTTAACACCCTTCCTGCCCATTCTCCTCCATTTTTTATAATAATAGAACCTTTACAAATTTTTAAACATGTTTTTAATAGATTTTAAAATATCATAATATTTTTCTATATATTTTTTATCATATATTTGTGTTTATTAGTATGAGGGGTTTTTTCATCTTTGTGCGCACAGTGATATATAGTTTTATGTGTATTGCATCACCCATACTAGTATACAGTTTTTTGTGTCCAAATACTCTCATATTGCTGGCTTTTTCTGCTTTATAATTTTCATGTAATTGTCATTTTGTGCGGGGACAGTTCTAAACACGGGAAACACGTGCCACTTAACAGGCATACTATAGACACCCCCCAGGTACGATATTTAAAGGAATATTTCACTTTTTTTTTTCCACTTTATGCATCATTAAAATCACTGCTCCTGAAAAAAACTGATGTTTTTAAAACTTATTTTTTGCATTGATACATGTCCCCTGGGGCAGGACCCGGGTCCCCAAACCCTTTTTAGGACAATAACTTGCATATTAGCCATTATATTTAGCACTTTTGAATTTGAACGTTCGCGTCCATTGTATTTAATAGGGTTCTAAAGTTTGCGCGAACTTTCGGTCCGTTCGCAGGTTCTGGTGCGAACCGAACCTGGGGGGTGTTCAGCTCATCCCTAATTGAAACATATATTTTCTAAAGGAAAAAAAGTAATTTAACCACTTAAGGACCACCTCCAGTATATATACATTGGCAGAATGGCACGTACAGGCACATCAACGTACCTGTACGTCCCCTTTAACTGCCCGATGTGGGGGTCGCGCTCCGGCGTCAGCGCGCGCGCTACCTTTCCCGTGAGTCAGACCGCGGGTCCCGCGGACTCGATCGCCGCGGGTATCCCCGCGATCGTCTCACGGAGGCATAGAGCAGGGAGATGCTTGTGTAAACAAGCATCTCCCTGCTCTGCCTAGTGTCAATAACACGGATCTCAGCTGTCATGTCACGTCACACAGAGCCCAACCCCCCCTCAGTTAGAAACACTCATCAGAGCACACTTAACCCCTTTAGCACCACCTAGTGGTTAACCCCTTCACTGCCAGTGTCATTTTCACAGTAACCAGTGCATTTTTATAGCACTGATCGCTGTGAAAATGACAATGGTCCCAAAAATGTGTCAAAAGTGTCCGATGTGTCCGCCATAATGTCGCAATCATGAAAAAAATCACCAATCGCCGCCATTACTAGTAAAAAATAAAAAAAATTATAAAAATGCCATAAAACTATCCCGTATTTTATAAACGCTATAACTTTTGTGCAAACCAATCAATAAACGCTGATTGCAATTTTTTTTTTTACCAAAAATATGTAGAAGAATACGTATCGGCCTAAACTGAGGAAAAAATATGTTTTTTTATATATTTTTGGGGGATATTTATTATAGCAAAAAGTCAAAAATATTGCATTTTTTTCAAAATTGTCGCTCTATTTTTGTTTATAGCACAAAAAATAAAAACCGCAGAGGTGATCAAATACCACCAAAAGAAAGCTCTATTTGTGGGAAACAAAGGACGTCAATGTTGTTTGGGAGCCACGTCGCATGACCGCTCAATTGTCAGTTAAAGCGTCGCAGTGCCAGATCGCAAAAAGGGGCCTGGTCATTAACCAGCCAAAATGGTCCGGGGCTTAAGTGGTTAAAACTGCTTGCGGCTTTAATGTAATGTCTGGTCCCGGCAATATGGATGAAAATCATTGAGAAAAATGGCATGGGTACCCCTGGGTACCCCCCCACCCCCAGCCCACTACCAGCTCCTTTGGGTCTTGTACGGATATTAAGGGGAACCCCGAACCCAAATAAAAAAAAGGCCCTATATACTCTGAACAGCAGTATACAGGCGGTGCAAACAAGACAGGGACTGTAGGTTTGTTCTTAAGTAGAATCTGTTTATAATTTGGAACAGGTACATTTTTTAAATGTAGCTCTAGCCCAAAAATCTATTTTTAAGCTTTTTGGAAAACAAAGGGAAGGGTTATCACCCCTGTAACATTTGTTTTGCTGTCTGTGCACCTGTTCAGAACATTTCACCTCATTTGCCGTCCCAATGACAAATGTTTTTAGAAAATTTGGGGTTTTTATTGAAACAAGGATTGGTGATAAAGCATCAGTGGAGAGGAGACACCTTTTTACCATATTAACTCCTACAGGAGAGAATTTCCCTTCCTAGGGGTAGATTTCCTCTCACTTCCTGTTGTCTCCTTCCGTTTGCAAGTAGGAGTTTTTTGAAAGTTGGATGTTTGAAAGTAGGGGCCTGCCGTATATACTCTGCAGAAATTTGGCCCTTAGGTCTTGGTGTTGCCACAACACTGTAAGCCCTCACAGTTACTCTTGGTGGGCGCAGGAATGGCCCCAGCTGTGAAATATTACATCAAGAATTGTAATCACATGCCCCTGTTGAACAGGGGCAGAAAAAAGGGATTTTTATAACAGCTTACCTGTAAAATCCTTTTCTTGGAGTACATCACGGGACACAGAGCGACTTAGTCATTACTAATGGGTTATATAGATTACCTTCAGGTGTTGGCACTGGCCAATTCCAAACCGGAAGTACCCTCCCCTATATAAGCCCCTCCCATCCGGGAGCACCTCAGTTTTGTAGCCAAGCAATAAGTGTCCCAAAAAGAGGGGTGGGAGCTCTGTGTCCCGTGATGTACTCCAAGAAAAGGATTTTACAGATAAGCTGTTATAAAAATCCCTTTTTCTTTTTCGTACATCACGGGACACAGAGCGACTTAGTCATTACTAATGGGACGTCCCAAAGCAATGCCAAATGAGGGGAGGGATACATAAGCTGGGCGCCATCAGGCATGAGGCTCTTTTGCGGCCTGCAACACACTGTGCCCAAAGGCGACATCCTCCTGACTTCTGACGTCTACCTGGTAGAACCTAGTAAACGTGTGTACTAAGGACCATGTTGTGGCCTTACAGACTTGAGCCAGGGAGGCTTGGTGATGCACTGCCCATGAAGTTCCAACTGCTCTTGTGGAGTGCGCCCTAACTTTGAACGGAGGCGGTCTCCTTTTCAAGCCATAGGCTTGTATTATGACCTGTCGAATCCACTTGGCTAAAGTAGATTTTTGATGCTGCCTGACCCTTTCTGGGGCCTTCCGGCAGAACAAACAAAGTATCCGTTCTGCGAATCTGAGCAGTGGCTTTTAGATAAGCTTTAACTGCTTTTACTACATCCAAAGAATGCAATAACTTTTCCTCTACCGAACTAGGTTTGGGGAAAAAGGAAGGAAGAACCACATCTTGGTTCAAATGGAACCTCGATACCACCTTAGGAAGAAGGCTGGATGAGGACGTAATACTACTCTGTCCTTATGGATAACCAGATATGGCTCCTTACAGGACAAGGCGGCTAATTCCGATACTCTTCTAGCCGAACAAATGGCTACTAAGAAAATCAATTTCCTGGTGAAAAGAACCAAGGAAATGTGCCGCAATGGTTCAAATGGTTGTTTCTGTAGAACCGACAGAACCAGGTTTAAGTCCCATGGACATATGGGAATACTAACCGGAGGGCTAATACGCATCACTCCTTGTATGAAAGCTTTGACTAATGAATGCAAAGCCAAGGGCCTTTGAAAAAAATATTGACAAGGCCGTCTGACCCTTGATAGTACTCAAGGCAAGCTTCCTATGTACAGCCCACTGTAGGAAGTCCAGAATCCTACCTATTACGTACTTACGTGGATGCCATTTCCTGGCCTCACACCACGTGATGTACGCCTTCTAGATCCTATAATAGATCTGCCTGGATACCGGCTTCCTGGCATTGATCATGGTAGATACCACAGGATTAGAGAGCCCTCTCTTTTTTAGAATGTGGGCTTCAATAGCCAGGCCGTCAAACCTAGGGCTGGTAAGGAAGGGTAGTATATCGGTCCTTGCGAAAGCAGGTCCGGACAATGTGGGAGGGTCCAAGGACTTCCCACTGACATTTTTACAATCTCCGCGTACCATGCCCTTCGGGGCCACGCTGGAGCCACCAGAATCACTGGTTTCTTTTCTACCCTGATTCTGCGGATTAATCGCGGTGGGAATGCATATATCAGCTTGAACTGATCCCAAGGGAACACTAGGGCATCCGAACCGCAAGCTAGGGGATCCTTTGTGCGAGACACAAATCTGTCCACCTTTGCTTTGAATCTGGATGCTAGCAGATCTACATCCGGTGTTCCCCACCACTGGCATATTGCCTGGAAAACCTCGGGGTGAAGAGACCATTCCCCGGGCATAATTGCTGGCGACTTAAAAAGTCCGCTCTCCAATTTTCCACTCCTGGGATGAAAACCGCGGATATGGCTGTGACATACCTTTCTGCCCATTCCAGGATGCAATTTGCTTCCCTCTGGGCTGCACGACTCCTGGTGCCACCCTGGTGATTGATATATGCCACTGCTGTGGCATTGTCTGATTGAATTCTGACAGGTGACCCTTGGAGTTTGGATGTCCATGCTACTAGGGCATACCGGCTGCTCGTATCTCTAAGAGATTGGTGGGCAGGGCCTTCTCTGCTTCTGACCACTTGCCCTGGAGAGACCATTGCTCCAGTACTGCCCCCCAGCCTATGAGGCTGGCAACTGTAGTGACCACCTTCCAAGAAACCGGACTGAAGGGTTTCCCTTTTTCCAGATTCTGGGGCACCAACCACCAATGGAGGCTCTTGCGAACGGAAGGGGACAGGGACATTGGTAAGTCTAAAGCCTGAACTTTTTTGTTCCAGGCTGACAGTATGGCCCTCTGCAAGTTCCTTGAATGGAATTGACCGTAGGGTACCGCTTCGAATGAAGCCACCATTTTTCCCAGCAGCCTTATACACAGGCGTATGGATGGTTTTTCTTTTTTGTACCCACTAAGTGGGTCAAATCTTTCAAAGACGACACCTTCTCTGGAGGTAAGAAAATCTTTCTCTGATTTGAATCCAGTCTTAGCCCCCAAGTATTCCAGGCTTTTGACTGGTTTTAGGGCTGACTTGTCTCGGTTGATAATGCAACCGTGAGATTCCAGATACTTGATTATCTTGTGAACGACCACTTCTAGTTTTTTTCACTGAGTGGTCTATCAGCAACAAGTCGTCTAGATATGCCATTATCGTTACACCTTGTGTTCCTAGTTTGGCCAATCGTAGGGCCAGAATTTTTGTGAACACTCGTGGTGCTGTGGCCAGACCGAGAGGTAAGGCTCTGAACTGAAAATGGCGCCCTTCTACTGCAAGGCGTAGAAATTTCTGGTGGGCCGGACAGATGGGAATATGCAAATAAGCATCCCTTATGTCGATCGAGGCTAACCATTCCTGCCCTTGTAGGGCGGTGGCCACCGATCGGATCGACTCCATCCGAAAAAGTCCTGATATGTAGGAACTTGTTTAGCCCTTTTATATTTAATATGGGCCTCATGTCCCCATTTGGTTTGGGGACTGTGACAAGGTTCGAGTAAAACCCGAACCCGTTTTCTTCCAAGGGAACCTTCATGATTACCCTTGGGGCAATAGTTGCTCTAGTACCAGAAGGAGGGATCCACTCTTCTGGGGATCGCTTGGCACGTTTGACCTTATAAAATGGGCAGGAGGAATGTCTTTTAACTCCAGCCTGTATCCCAGACTTACTGCGGAGATCACCCATCTCTGATGGTGTCCCGCCAGGTCTCTGTGAACAACTGAAGTCTTCCCCTCACCCGACTGAGTGGGGGCAACCCTTCATGACTTAGGGGGAGGTTTTGTACCTCTCTTGACCCAGGGTTTCTTGTTACATTGTGATTGTCCCTGATTTCTGCCCCCTGGATTTGACCGCGGAGGCCGTCGGAACTGTTTCACAGCCGATGTGCCAGGGACTGGAGAAGTAGGCCTCTTAAAAGAAGGACTTCTACCCTTGTTCTTAACCGGTAAGAGTGAACTTTTACCGGCAGAAATTTTCTGGATATATTTGTCCAGATCTTCTCCAAATAAGCGTTCTCCATGAAATGGGAAGCTAACCAGCAGTTTTTTACAGGGAGCTTCAGCAGACCAGTTTTTGAGCCACAGAAGCCTACGCATATGTACTATAGACAGCGTAAAGCGGGAGGCCTGTTGGATTGTATCCTTTATGGCGTCCACCGCAAAACACAAGGCTCTAGGCAGGTCAGCTAGGGCAAGAGCCTGCTGATCTGGTAAGTCCCTTAAGACTTGTTTCAACTGATCTTTCACTGCTTGGCAGACTCCAATCGCTGCTACCGCAGGTTGTGTCACCATGCTTGCTGTAGAGAAAGCAGATTTTAGTAAAGACTCCAATTTTTTATCTATTGGGTCTTTGAACATTGGAACATTATCTACTGGACATGTCAGTGATTTGTTAACAGAAGAGATGGCTGCGTCCACTGTAGGGACCCTCCATTTTTTGATGAACTTATCCTCCATGGGATAGATCACCGGAAATCTCTTGGGGGGAGCAAATATTTTATCAGGATGCTCCCAATCCTGGTAAATAAGCCCTTCTAATAAAGGGTGGATTGGGAAGGAACAGACAGCCTGGGGAGCTTTTAGCGACCCCAGCGAGGAAACCGTAGTGAATGGTGGTTCCGCCAGAGGCATTTTAAATGCTGATCGGACCATGTTAGTCAGAGACTGAACCCATAATCTTTCAGCCTGAGATGCTGAGAAAGGTTCTTCCACTGTTGATTCCTCCATAACTGAATCAACCTCATCCTGATCCCCTTCAGGTAGGTCGATCTCTGTGTGGGGCTGTTCCTCCACTAACAGGCACTCTGAAGGAGGAGACGGAGATCGGACGCGCTTTTCCTGTGACAGGGAAGCAGCGATCAATGCTGTTAATCTCTCTTCCAATCCTCCCAGAGTTGAGGATAAAACCTCCTCTGTTATATATACAGGAGCAGGTGGACTGGGGACAGCCGCAGCACCAGGCACTCCTGCGGGGTTTCTACGGCTACTGACCTCTGAATTCTCAGGGGAGATTGGTGCAGTACAAGCATGCCCAATATCCTCAGAGCCCGATGGAGACCCCTTTGGCTTCCTGGAAGACTTTCTGGAGCGTCTGGACGACATATCCTTTAAGCACAAAGCTGAGGTATTCCCGTCGTCATACACCAATTTTTGCTGGTAATAGTCTAACACAGTTGCTGCTATATACCAGCTGGTGTCCACTAAAGTGCCTTTCTATGGGGATGCCTGCATCAACCGCCTCTGTGTGCCACTGTTTGTTGCTAGCTCTGTTTGCATCCAGCTGACACTTGTACTGTGTCTTTTAACCATGCTGGGACGCCTGCACATGCGCAGAAGCGCCGCGGCGCGCATCGAGCGTCATCCACCCGCCCCGCCCCTTTTTTTTCATAGGAGGCGCGTGCACGCGCCCGCGCGCGCGCCCGTGCGCCATTGGCGCCCTTTTCGAAATCAAACAGGGACTAGGAGCCAGGGCCCTTTTTGCCGGAGGGCCTGTGCGGTGGATGAGCGCAGCAACAGGGCAGAGGAAGTGGATGAGCGCAGCAACAGGGCAGAGAAACTTACCAACTGCCTGGATCTTTTGACTTGAGAAAACCAAAGATCCACATGACAAGAAAAATGGACTACAGCGGCCTCTAGTGGTTTAACACAGGTACCACGGTCCCTTTTTTTTTTTCTTGACTACTATTAAAATTTTACATTTTCAGTAGTTACAGGCAAACACAGATATTAGCGGGAATACCGTTAGGTAACAGACAGAAAGACAAATTAGGCTTGGGGGTCCCCCAATAGAACCAAGTTCCTGGGGGCCCCCACTTACCTGATCCCCGCCGCAGGACTTTGTTTGGTCCACAGAAGTCCAAACTTCACCTATCACGGCAGGCATTGTAATTAAACCTTCAGGGACCGGGTTCCCAAGGATTCCACTCCCCTGGACCTGTATAGCACCCTGCACAGACAACATCTTGGTCGTGGGTATGACCAGAGCTCTGGATCCCAGGGTCCAGCCCTCCTAAGAGAGGCATTACAGGCAAAACCTTGCTCTTCTGCTGCAAGGCCCGGGTACCGACCGTTTAGCTATGAAGCTTTTTTGGTGGGATCCGGAACAGCTTACTAAGGCCCAAAAGAACCTGTACGCAAGCCCAGTGAAAACACATGTTACTCTTTGGCCAACACCTTAGACACTGGCAAAAAACTGAGGTGCTCCCGGATGGGAGGGGCTTATATAGGGGAGGGTACTTCCGGTTTGGAATTGGCCAGTGCCAACACCTGAAGGTAATCTATATAACCCATTAGTAATGACTAAGTCGCTCTGTGTCCCGTGATGTACGAAAAAGAAAATTGGGCCTTTGGTGGTGGTGGTGGTGGTGGTGGTGTTGCCACAACACTGTAAGCCCTCACAGTTACTCTTGGTGGGCGCAGGAATGGGCCCTGCTGTGAATTATTAGATCAATAATTCTAATTACATGGCCCTGTTGAACAGGGGCAGAAAAATTGGGCTTTTGGTGGTGGTGGTGATGGTGGTGGTGCCACAACACTGTAAGCCCTCACAGTTACTCTTGGTGGGCGCAGGAATGGGCCCAGCTGTGAAATATTAGATCAATTATTGTAATCACATGCCCCTGTTAAACAGGGGCAGAAAAATTGGGCCTTTGGTGGTGGTGGTGGTGTTGCCACAACACTGTAAGCCCTCACAGTTACTCTTGGTGGGCGCAGGAATGGGCCCTGCTGTGATTTATTAGTTCAAGAATTGTAATTACATGCCCCTGTTGAACAGGGGCATAAAAATTGTGCCTTAGGTACTGCTGCCACAACACTGCAACCCCTCACAGATACTGTACTTGGAGCGCAGCAATAAGCCCTGTTGCAAAGTATTGCATCAAAAATTGTAATTACACGCCCCTGTTAAACAGGGGCAGAAAAATTGGGCCGTAGGCACTGGTGCTGGTGCCACAACACTGCAACACCTCACAGATACAGTACTTGGAGCGCAGCAATGAGCCCTGTTGCAAAGTATTGCATCAAAAATTGTAATTACATGCCCCTGTTAAACAGGGGCTGAAAAATTGGGCCTTAGCCACTGGTGGCGGTGCCCAGAACCAAAAATGTTCTTTCAAGCTATCAGCATGATTATTGAGGAGGAAGAGGATAGTCACTCAGCATAAGAGGATAGTCACTCAGCATCAGCATAGGCAGTCTTGAAGTGATCTGACATTTCCAATAAAATTATTCGGTTACATCAGCATCAAGTGCTTGGTAGCTGGTGGTGATCCAAGACTGATTCAATTTTATGAAGGTCAGTCGATCGACCGAGTCGGTGGACAGGCGCACCCTGTGATTGGTTACAAAGCCTCCAGCTGCACTGAATGTGCATTCCGAAAGAACTCTGGATGCAGGACAGGCCAGTACCTCAATTGCATATTGTGCAAGCTCTGGCCAGTGATCCATCCTCAAGACCCAGTAACCCATAGAATTTTCGGTGGGAAAGGTGTCCAAGTCTGATCTTGCCCCTAGGTATTCCTGCACCACGTAAACCAGATGCTGGTGATGGTTGCTGGAAGCGATCATACCTTGGGGCTGCGTACTAAAAAATTGTCTGAACGCATCGGTCAGACGGCCACCTTCTCCACCGCTCCTTCTTTGACTGACCGGAGCCTCAGCAACACGTTGTCCAGGACCAGGAATTTGTAACCTCCCAGTCTCTGGGAACGCATTGCACAGACTTGCAAGGCCTCCCGAAGATGCTTCATCCTCTGCTCCCTCTGCGACGGCAACCTTACCCTTGTAATGTGGATCAAGGAGGGTTGCCAGCCAGTAATGATCCCTCTCCTTGATCGCACGAATACGAGGATCCTTGCGCAGGCTTTGCAGGATCAGGGAGGCCATGCAGCGTAGGTTTGCTGAGGCATTCGGTGCAGAGTCCTCTGGGTGACTCAGGACGACATGATCCGCAGCCACCTCCTCCCAGCCACGTACAAGTCCATGGGTGTCTTGGGAATGTAAGTGATCCCTTGAAGACTGCTGCTGATGCTGAGTGCTAGGCTCCACCTCCATGCTGACACAATCATCCTCCTCCTCCTCCTCCCCTTCCTCGTCCTCTTCCTGTGTGATAGCCGGGCCAGCAGGAACACTGTCTGGATAAAGGGGGCCTTGAGAGGTAAGGAAGTCCTCCTCTTCCTGCTTCTGTTCTGCCTCAAGTGCCCTGTCCATTATTCCACGCAGCGTATACTCCAAAAGGTGGACAAGAGCGACAGTGTCACTGATGCATGCACTGTCACTGCTCACTATCCTCGTGGCCTCCTCAAATGGTGCCAGGACAGTGCATGCATCCCTGATCATGGCCCACTGGCGTGGGGAAAAAAATCCAAGCTCCCCTGACACTGTCCTGGTGCCATATTGCAACAGATACTCATTGATGGCCCTCTGCTGCATGTGCAGCCGCTGCAGCATGGCCAACGTAGAGTTCCACCTGGTGGGCATGTCACAGATTAGGCGGTTCTTGGGCAGGTTGTAATCCTTTTGCAGGTTAGCCAGCCGAGCACTGGCATTATATGACCGGCGGAAATGCCCACAGAGTTTCCTGGCCTGCTTCAGGACCTCCTGTAAGCCCGGGTACCTGCCCAAGAACCGCTGCGCCACCAAGTTAAGGACGTGAGCCAAACAGGGCACATGGGTCAGTTGTCCCTGTTGGAGGGCAGAGAGGAGGTTGGTGCCATTGTCGGAAACCACCTTTCCTGGCTTAAGCTGGCGTCGCGTCAACCACCTCTGAGCCTGCCCCTGCAGAGCTGACAGAATCTCTGCCCCAGTGTGGCTCCTTTCCCCCTTGCGTAGCCCCTTAAATGCCTACGGAGCACCGCTGGTTCCGAGGACAAAGCACAGGCAGATGCCATGGAGGAAGAAGAAGAGGAGGGGGTGGAGGAGAGAGATGTGTCAGGATCACCAGTAGTAACATTTTGGAAGTGTGGTGGCGGAACAACCTCCAACACTACTGCACCTTGTCCTGCATCCTTCCCAGCTGCCAGCAGAGTCACCCAATGCGACGTGAAAGATAGGTAACGTCCCTGTCCATGCCTGCTGGACCATGAGTCAGCGGTAATATGCACCTTATCGCTGACCGCCCTGTCCAGCGAGGCCAAGACATTGCCTTCCACATGCCGGTAGAGAGCCGGAATCGCCTTCCGTGAGAAAAAGTGGCGTTTGGGAACCTGCCACTGAGGAACCGCACATTCCAGAAACTCACGGAAGGGGGCAGAGTCTACCAACTGAAAAGGCAGCAGTTTAATTGCTAGCAATTTAGCCAGGCTAGCATTCAACCGCTGGGCATGTGGATGGCTGGGAGCAAACTTCTGTCGGCGGTGCAGCAGCTGGGGCAGGGAAATTTGCCTGATACAATCGGACGTCGGTGTACGAATAGCAGATTGTCCGCAAGTACTTGGCTGTGACACACTGAATTCTACACCTTCATTCCTCTCAGTGCAGGTTTCAGAGAGGACTGAAGGTATAGTGGGGTTGGAGATCCCAGCTGATGAGGAGCAAGGAGAGGTCTGCTTTGTTCTTTGGTGTGGGTCTTTTAGGTACGCTTGCCAATGGACTGCATGGCAGGTCGACATATGTCTGGTCAAGCACGTGGTGCCCAAGCGGCTGATGTTTTTGCCACGCGAGATACGCTTTAGACATATGTTGCAAATGGCAATGGTGCGATCTGCTGCACACGTCTGAAAAAAAGCCCACACCAAAGAACTTTTGGAATACCGCGCAGAGAGAGCAGCGCCCTGCACATGCGGAGCTCTGCGGTGTGATGCGGTCGGTGTGCTGCCCTTAAGCTGGCCCCTGGAGGGCATCCTGCCTCGTTGGAGATGTGCCTCTTCCTCCTCCTCTCTCCTATCAGGCACCCACGTGGAGTCAGTGACCTCATAATCCCCTCCCTGCTCATCACTGGAGCCAATCTGGCAGTATGCTGCAGCTAGGGGAACATGACTGCCAGATAGCTGTCCTTGTTGGGCACCCCCTCTCTCTGGGCTCACGTTACTACCCCCTCTCTCTGAGCTCACGTTACTGCCTTCCTCCAGCTGGGTTCCATCCAGCCTTTAAAACGATGGGCATCCTCCTGGAGCATGTACCCAACACTGTGGTCAAGCAGTTCGGGGGACTCCTCAGGAGGACATGGTGGGGCTAGGGAAGGAGTGACTGATGCCATTGAGCCGAGGAAAGGGGCCGCTTTGGCAGCTGCTTTGCCAGACAAAGTACCCTGAGCCTGGGTGAGAGAGGACGAGGAGGAGGAGGACGGCTTGGTCATCACTCTACTAAGTCTTGGGCATGTTGCGGCTCAACATGGCCAGCTGCCGAAAAGAAGGACAAGCGTGTCCCACGGCCACGTGCTGATGAGGATGCACCGTGTCCACGACCAGCAGCACTGTTGCCTCTAGACACAGAGCCTGCTTGCCCTCTTTTATTGCCTCGTGACTGTCTGCCTCTCCTTGTTTGCCTTCCAGACATACTAATGCAGTGAGATGTAGCTGCACAAAGGTGGGACGTATATATATATATATATATATATATATATATATATATTTGTCTGTACTGATAATGCAGCTATCAGAATCAACTGCCTGCTGTGGTATTATTATGGGAAAAGCAGCAGTTAGTTTTAGGTGAAAACTGTGCAGAGAGGGACACAGTACACTGAAAATACTTGCAGCTCTCTGCCTGTGGTTTAATTATGAGAACACCACTATTAGTCACTCACTAACTGTATTCAGGTAAGCTTTAGGTGAACGCTATGCAAAGCACACAGTACACTAAGTGAAACACTGACTGTCTGCAGCTAGCTGTCAAAGTATAGAGAAAACCAGGAACGGATCTAGCTAAACTGAATACAGTGTATAAATATATATACAAAGCCACCCTGGCTTTGGCCAATTACGTCTCTCCGTTTTTTCTGCGCTGTGATTGGCCAAAGCATGTGGGTCATAGTGCATGCTTGGCCAATCATCAGCTAACAATGCACTGCGATGCCGCAGTGAATTTTGGTCTGTGACGCGCCACTCGAATTTGGCGCGAACGGCCCATAATGTTCGCAATTCGGCGAAAAGCCGAACAGCCGATGTTCGAGTCGAACATGGGTTCGACTCGAACACGAAGCTCATCCCTAGTTTCAATTACATTGCTATGGGGTACACAAGGGGTTAACACTACAAGCGCTGATGTTTTTTTCCCCACCCCTATCTGTATGCCTATATACCGCCCTTTGCCGTTGGTTCCCGTGGCTTTGATAACGCTAAGGTCGTCACGGCAACAATGAGCTTACGATCCACCTAACATTCGAAGTCCTCCTCGTTTCCGGCTCCGACACCTGCTTCCGGTTCTCTTGTCCGCGTCACCCAGGGCGCCATCTAGGACGCCAGGTCTCAGCTAGCCTGATCAGCTTGTTTGAGTTCAACATCCAGTGGCGCGAACTACAATACACCTCCTACAGCACAACGGGTCGGACACCCGTGACACAGCTACCGGTCGCACTATTGAGACTTGTGCTTTTCCATCTTGACATTTCTTTGCATACCGGGTCACCGGGTTATTCATTCAGGATCGGGACTTGGAGCACACTTGCTGATGTTAACCCCTTGTTATCCGGAGTTATGGTGGTATCGTATACACAAATTTTCAGAGTACTTCGACAATGACAATGAGCTTTCCCTTATCATGTTTATTTGATTACCTTCTTCTCATTTGATAGTTGTTTTTAATTTTCAAGCGTGCATCTAATAAATTAACTTTATTGAGTATACCATTTGCATAAGTTCCGTTTACCCTGGTTTCATCATGCGCTGCAATTTTTGTTCATATCATGGGGAACAAAATTAAGAAAAAAAACAGCATGCCCCCCCCCCCAAATCTATACCAGGCCCTTTGGGTCTGGTATAGATTTTAAGGGGAACTCCACGCCAAAATATGTCGGGGTCTGCAGCAAAGGGGGCCCCCAGATCCCAGCCCACCTATGTGAATGAGTATCGGGTACATTGTACCCCTACCCATTTACCAAAAAAAAGTGAAAAGTAAAAACCATAATAGACAGTTTTTGACAATTTCTTTATGAAAAAAGAAAAGGTAAAAAATGTGTCCCGCAATGTCCATCCATCTTGAATGATGCCGCCCGACGGACCCGAAAAAAAAAAAAAAAAGCTTGCCTCGATGAGAGGCCTCCCGGCGACTGTTGTCTCTTCGCTGTGACAGCTGTTATATAAGCAACGGCGCGGCCACCCAGTGATGTAACCGACTGACCCCGCCCCCTTCCCACGTCATGTGACGTCAGAGGGGACGGGTTCATCTGGTTACGTCAACGGGTGGCCCCGCCCTTGCCTATATGAGAGCTGTCAATAAGAAAAGACAGCAGTCGCTGAGAGGCTTCCCATGGAGGCAGAGTTTTTTTTTTTTTTTTATATTTTTCGGGTCCATCAGGCGGCGTAATTGAAAATGGATGGACATGGCGGGACAATTTTCTTTTCTTTTTTTCTTTTTTAATAAGGGAATTGTCAAAAACTGTCTATTGTGGTTTATACTTTTTGACACTTTTTTGGGTGAATGGGTAGGGGCACAATGTACCCAATACCCATTCACATGGGGGGGTGGGATCTAGGGGGCTTGCAGATTCCGATAAGCCCCCCACCCGCAGACCCCGACAACCAATGGCAAGGTTTGTCGGCAAGAGGCTCTTGTCCCCATCAACATGGGGACAAGGTGCTTTGTGGCGGACCCCAAAGCACCCCGCCCATGTTGAGGGCAAACGGCCTGCTATGGTTCAGGAGGGGGGCGCTCGCTCGCCCCCCCATCCTGTCCTCCAGGCTGCTTGCTCGTATAAGTGTCTGGTATGGATTTGGGGGGGGGGCAGGCAATTTTTTTTTTACATTTCCTCTTAAAATCCATACCAGACCCGAAGGGCCTGGTATTGACTGGGGGAAGGGGGGGGCACGCCGTTTTTACCTTGATTTTTTGTTGATATTTTCTGGGAGCCGGCAATACATTACAGCTGCGAGCAAGTTTAAATGACATTTTTTCCTTTAGAAATGTCATTTGCTGCAGCACTGTTCTATACATTGCACAGAACTTTCTTTTGCATTGTTACATGTCCCCTGGGGCAGTACCCGGGTCCCCATACACTTTTTATGACAATAACTTGCATATAAGCACTTTTTATTTTTCATGTTCGTGTCCCATGGACTTTAATAGAGTTTGCATGTTCGCTCAAACTTTTTGCATGTTCGCATGTTCTGATCTTAGGTTATCAACAGGGGGAATCCAAACTAGCAGGCAGGGCAGGCAAACAAGGAGCTTGGAGCAGGTTACAAACGCTTTCACAAGCATGAGACTACAGGCTTGGCTGGCTTAAATCAGGTTTGTCTCCACCCAGAGAATGATTACATCAATCACCTTGCAGGTTGGCAGACAGATAAACAGGGAGAATTCATCACACCCAAAACCAGGATGCTGGAATGAGAGCAGCAGCTGTTGTGGAACAGGAGCGTTACACGTTCCTGACAACCACACTGATGAATTTTTTCATAAAAAGACAATGCATTTTGGGGACTTTTAGGGTACTCCTCTCATCATGTCTCCAGGCTGACTGCGAAAAGTAGAAAAAAAATCTGTTAAATAGGGGGTAGTAGAATTAAATAGGTTAAATGCAACAACTAGCTGCATAGCCTGCGGTTTTAATAGCAAAAAATTGCTAACATTTCCAAACCATTTAATCCATTTGAATGCATCATTGTGGCGCTTTTTCTATGCTTTTCCTTGATCCTATTTGAAGCAGCAGATGAGTGGCCCTTCAGTGTAAGAAAACTGTTTAAAGAAAGACATTTGTACCCTGTACTCTGATTATATAGATCACGGTTTGTACAGAAAGAATTATCTATGTCTAAATCAGGTACCTCCTACCTACACACTTTTAAAGAGTCAGTCTATCTAAAAGGTATGTTTTAGGCTTCATGTACACAGGACGTTTGAAAACCTCTTCTGAACCTTGTAACTTGACAGCTAGTAGCCGACATTAAAAAACCATCCACCACATTTACATGCTGCATTTAGGGGCGTTAATGAATGTTTTAGTTTACAAGCATCTTCAATGGGAAATCTTTTCTGACCATTTGCAATGGGAAAATATAGAGCCTCTCGGTCTCTCTCTCTCTCTCTCTCTCTCCAAAAACCTGTGAACGAAAACGCTTATAAACGTTTAAAGGCGTTTACACACTGTTACAAGCATTTGACGTTTCAAATGCCTCTGAACATCCGTTCTGAAAGCATTTTTTGTATGTTCCAGCATATGAAATTAAAATAAATAGAAAATCTAAAAGGTTGAGCACTAAAATCTACTTAAAATTTCTGAGTTGATGTCTAACACAGCCTATAAGATTAAATAAAACAGACTCTCTCCTAACCTGCAAAAAAACATTTAATATTTTCTTAGGCTTTAGCTCACATAAAGAGACCTGAAAGTAATATATTTACTTAAAGTGGATGTAAACCCTCACATATACCCAGTGAATTGAACAGCCTCAGATGATACACAGAGATTAAACAAATCTCCCTACATAGGTTTTACATGTATATCTGCTGTCTTCAACTTGCTATTTTCTTTAGAATTCTTACATCGTGTTAGAATTCTTACTTCCTCATTCTGCACTGTGATGAAGTCTTGGCTTACACTGGGAGACAGCTGATTGGAGTAAAGGCACACCGCCCCCCCCCTTCACATAGGCAGAGACTTGCAGAGCTGTGCTGTGACAAGACAAGCTCTCTGCTAATCTATTTATAGCAACCTCCCGCAATACACATGTCCAGCTGCTTTTATCTCCCATCTCAGAGAACTTGTCAGAAGTTATCACTCTGATAACAGAGAAATTAAACAGCAGGAAGACACGGGACTCAGTGCTTTGGAGAGAGATAAGAAAACACTACAGATATATGTGCCTAGGTCAGCTTTCATGAATGGGGTTTACATCCACTTTAAACCTAGCCCAGTGATTCAGATCAGAAGTGTGGATTTTATTGATCAGTCCACTTTAGCCAGAACAATGGTTATACATTTAAAATATGTAAATCGTGTATATATTTTTTTTATTTAACCACTTGCCGATCGCCTACCGCATATTTACTGTGGCAGGTCTGCTCTATTGAGCGAAATCACATACCTGTACATCATTTTGTGCAATAGCCACTGGGTGGTGAGTGTGAGCCGCTGGAGGCGCAGTCGCGCGCTGATTTGCCCCAGGGGATGCCAATGCATATTTCTCTTTCGTTCATGGACGGACACAGCCTTAATCTTGACAAAGTGGGTATTAGCCTTCCTTCATTTGTGACTAGGCAGAAAGTGTTAACAACTTCAAAGCTGAACAGCCCCGCCCAGGGGGTGGTCCTACTGGCTATATCCCCTCAGCCTGCACTAAGCAGATCAGTTTTTTCTGCCTAGCTAAGGAGAAGACATGGCTCCATTCTGGCCCATAGGCCTGGGGGTTTTTTGTTCCAGATTGAAATTTTACTATTTTATTTTTATTTTTGTTCCTGTGATCTTCGATCAACTGCCGACTGGGTGACAGGCTGGATCCCAGATCCTTGTAGTCTCCCCTGTTTCGGCTATCAAGCGTGTTCCGACCGTAGCTACGCGCTGGGTCGTCCACGACATGCCGTCGCTCTACGGGTGGCCGTGAGCTATACGCTCCAGGGCATGCATACGACCGGTCTATAGCGCTGAGTCGCAGCAGCCGGGCCGACAGTCCCCTCCATCACCATGCGGAAGGTGGTCTGTCTGGGATGCTTCCAGCACAATCCACGCAGGAAGGGTAAGTAGTAATCCCCTCCTTCGACAGGAAGACAAAGCTGGGCATTCCTGGAGAGGTGAGTAAGAGGTTCTATCCTTCCCTTCCTCCCTCCCTTCCTTCCTTCCTCCCTAGGCTCTCTGATCCGGCTGCTGGGACAGGGGTTCACCTGGGGGGGCTCCACCTGTGTGGGAACTGTGCATGTATGTTCGCTAGATAAATGTTATGAGCTGCCATGAAAAAAGTTTGCTTACCTGTGTGTTCTGCTCAATGCTGTCAGCGACCATTTTGCTGGTGATCATGCTGTGTTTGGCCTCTATCTGCATGGCGGCCATGTTCTTGTGGTCCGCTCTGTGTTTGGCCTCTATTGGCTGCTTGGCGGACATTTTTCTTGTGATCCATGCTGTGTTTGGCCCCTATCTGCGCTCGGCGGCCATGTTCTTGTGGACCGCGCTATGTTTGGCCTCTACCGGCCGCTTGGCGGCTATTTTTCTTCTGATCCATGCTGTGTTTGGCCTCTTCTGCGCTGGCGGCCATGTTTTTGTGGTCCGCGCTGTGTTTGGCCTCTAGCTGCCGCTCGGCGGCCATTTTCTTATGGTCCACGCCGATCAAATAGAATTTAATAGCATTAATAGCATTTAAACAGTTGACATCCCAAAGATGGTCGTCCCGCCGCTTTTGCATGTGAGTCCTGGGCCTCATGGTAGCCTCCTTCGAGGCGGTACCGTATGCGCAATTTCACACGCGAGTGTTACAGAAGGTAATTCTGTCCAGAAGGGACAAGTGCCCTTCATCCCTGGATTGTCAAATCCGGGTGAGCCACCTAGCCAGGACCTCCCTAGTTTGGTGGCTGACATCACCGGCACTTCTGTCCGGGAGGTCGTTCCTTCCTTTTTACTGGATGGTGGTCACGACGGACGCCAGCCTTACCGGTTGGAGGGGAGTCTGGGTGGTTCAGTTGACCCAGGGTCGCTGGACTCCGGAGGAATCCCATTTGCCGATCAATGCCCTGGAACTCCGGGCGATCAGGCTGTGCCTCTCCACATGGTCGCAGAGGCTACAGGGGCGTCCAGTCAGGATCCAGTCAAACAACGCCATGGCGGTGGCGTATGTTAACCATCAGGGAGGAACAAGAAGCTTGGCTGCAGCATCGGAGATCACTCACATCCTAAGCTGGGCAGAAAGGAGCATACCGGCCGTATACATTCCGGGCGTAGAAAACTGGCAGGTGGAGTCGCCAGATGCTGGACCAAGGAGAATGGTCTCTACACCCAGAGGAATTTCAGCTCCTTTGCCAAAGAGGGGGCACGCCAGACGTAGATCCTGGCTTCTCGACTCAATCGGGAGGTATTGAGGTTTGTGGCCAGGTCAAGAGACCCATGGGCAGACGCGACAGATGCGTGGTGGCACTGTGGAGTCAGTACCGGCTAATCTATGTCTTCCCTCCTCTGAAGCTCCTTCCTCATCTGCTTCGCAGACTGGAGGATTCCAATGATCCCAATTGCTCTGGATTGGCCTTGGCGTCCTTGGTACGCTGATCTAGTGCGTCTGGTAGCAGACGCCTCTTGGCACTGTCGCAAGGTCCCATATGCCATCCTGTTTTACAGTCACTGGCTTTAACGGTATGGCTATTGAGAGCCAGGTGCTAAGAGACCGAGGCCTGGCAGACTCTGTGATCTCTACCATGAGGAGTGCTCGGAAATCGTCCTCCGGAAGATTTACCATCGCACTTGGAAGATCTACATATCCATTTGGAGGAAATGAGGTGGCATCCGCGTACTTATTTGGTTCCAGAGTCCTGCTGTTCTTACAGCGTGGGGCGGACCAAAAATGTTACTTTAAGTACAATTAAGGGGCAGATATCGGCCCTGGCTGTCTTTTTTCAATGACCCCTGGTGGCTCACTCTTTAGTGAGAACGTTTGTACAGGGGGTTCAGCATGCGGCCCCTCTGGTCCACCCTCCACTACCCCTGTGGCGCTTGTATAGCAGACGTCCCTTGGCGTCTACCGCTACGAGAGGACCTGCTGTCGCAAGGTCCCATATGCCATCCTGCTTTACAGTTAAGGGCTTTAACGGCATGGCCTCTAGGTGCCTCAGAAACCACCGTTTTAGAACATTAGGGAGATTCCCTTGTTGACACTTTCTCAGAAAGTGGTCCTTTTGGTGGCTGTTGTGTCAGTTAAAATGGGTTTCTGAGCTGGCAACCTTGTCATGCAAGGCTCCCTATCTGATCTTCCACAAGGATAAGGTGGTGCTGCGATCTTTTCTTCCTAAGGTCGTTTCGACCTTCCATCTCAAGGAAGACATTGTACTGCCATCCTTGTGTCCTCATCCGTCGAATCCTAAGGAGACGAAGTTGCATTCCTTGGACATTGTCCGAGCTCTAAGAGTATTCTTGTCTGTTACTGCTCCGTTCCGGAGTTCAGACTCACTGTTTGTTTTGGTGGCTGGTCCCAAAAAGAGCCCAGCGGTCTCGTCGGCCACCATCTCGAGGTGGATCCGACAGATCGTGATCAGGCTTATGCCATAAAGGGTTGGGCGCCTCTCCTTCCCAGGACATTGGACCAGGGCAAGAGGTGCCTCTTGGATTAACGGCATGGCCTCTCGGTGCTTCAGAAACCACCGTTTGAGAACATCAGGGAGATTCCCTTGTTGACACTTTCTCAGAAAGTGGTCCTTTTGGTGGTTGTAACGTCAGTTAAGATGGGTTTCTGAGCTGGCATCCTTGTCATGCAAGGCTCCCTATCTGATCTTCCACAAGGATAGGGTGGTGCTGCGTCCGCAGCCTTATTTTCTTCCTAAGGTGGTTTCGACCTTCCATCTCAAGGAAGACATTGTACTGCCATCCTCGTGTCCTCATCTGTCGAATCCTAAGGAGACGAAGTTGTATTTCTTGGACGCTGTTTGAGCTCTGAGAGCATCAAGCGTCTGTTTCCCAGGTGTGTAAGGCGGCGACCTGGTCATCCGTTCACACTTTCACTAAACTTTACAAGTTGATGTGTGTGCATCTTCGGATGCTTCTTTCGGCCGCAAGGTATTGCAGGCGGCCGTTTAGAGTTACAACTCCTCAGTTGAGGAGCTCTGTTTTGTTTTAGGGTGAATTTTTTTTAATGCTGTTCCCACCCCTCGTTTTTGACACTGCTTTGGGAAGTCCCACTTTGTCAAGATTAAGGCTGTGTCCGTCCATGAACGAAAGAGAAAATAGGATTTTTATACTCACTGTAAAATCCTTTTCTCTGAGTTCATGGACAGACACAGCACCCAGCCCTCCTTTTTAAGTTTGTACTGCTTTTTGACGAACTGATCTGCTTAGTGCAGGCTGAGGGGATACAGCCAGTAGGACTGCCCCCTGGGCGGGGCTGTTCAGCTTTGAAGTTGTTAACACTTTCTGCCTAGTCACTCCTGAAGGAAGGCTAATACCCACTTTGTCAAGATTAAGGCTGTGTCCGTCCATGAACTTTTTACGGTGAGTATAAAAATCCTATTTTTTAGCACTGATCACTGTATTAGTGTCACTGGTCCCCAAAAAGGTGTCAAAAGTGTCAGTTAGGTGCACGATTTGTCCGCCGCAATGTCGCAGTCCTGCTAAAAACTGTTGATCGCCGCCATTACTAGTAGACAAAAAAAAAATTCCATAACAATATCCCATCATTTGTAGATGCTGTAACTTTTGCGCAAAGCAATTAATATACGCTTACCGGTATTAGGATTTTTTTTACCAAAAATATGTAACTGAATACATATTGGCCTAAATTGATGAATACATTTGATTTCTTCCATTTTTTTATTGGATTTGTTTTAAAGCAGAAAGTAAAATATATATATATATATATATATATATATATATATATATATATATATATATTTTATATTGTCGCTCTTTTTTGTTTATAGTGCAAAAAAAAAAAAAAAAACACAGAGGTGATTAAACACCAACAAAAGACAGCTCTATTTGTGGGAAAAAAAGGACATCAATTTTATTTGACTACAGCATTGCACTACCGCGCAATTGTTAGTTAAAGTAATGCAGTGCAGTATCGTAAAAAATGGCCTGGTCATTAGGGGTAAAACCTTCCGGGGCTCAAGTAGATAAATAAAAAATATCCTCAAAGGCAGAGTTTAAAACAATAGATTGTTTAAGCATATAAAATGAGCAAATGACTGGTAATTTGCACTACTGAGGAAAGTGTTGACAGTGATTGAAAATATTTTAAGTTACGCTGTCAGGAAGCAAAAAGGGGGATGACGTTATAGAGCAAAGCAGCAATTATCTGACTCCAAGGACATATATTAGTTCTGGGACAGTAACCTCACCTTTAACTTCACTGAAGCTGAAAAAGGTCACCTTCATTTCCAAGAAACTAGCATGCAATCTGACAGTCAGAGAAGACAGCTTCTATCCAAGGCTTCTCTCACTTTCATTCTGTTTCTTGGTAGAAACCTTTTAGTAAAATAGGCTATGGAAGTATAAAGCAATTTGCATAAGGTGAAAGTCTACATTTTTCATCAAAGTAATGGTATTGCCAAATATAGTTATTTGGTGGCACAAGTTGTTTTCTTTTGTCACTGGAAGGATTTCAACCCAGTCCAATGACAACAAAATTCACAAACTGTTCCAAAATAAGCTTTTAAGGATTTGCATTCTTTCGTTCTTTTCTTTTTTTTCCCTTCTGTAATAGTGTGGCTGCAGAAAAGAAAGTTGCAGTTTTCCTCACAATATTGGGTCAAGCTGCATATGGCACTCCCAGAGACCTCATTTCTCCAGACAAGCCAGCCTCTAAGCCCCTGCCTGAGTTAATTCAGAAGCTACATGAGCACTACAACCCAAAGCCATTAGAGATTGCAGAGCGGTTTAAATTTTACAGTAGAAGGCAGCATGCCGGGGAGGACATAAAGACTTATATCATTGCTTTACGTAAACTAGCTGCCTCTTGTCAGTTTGGAGACTACCTGCAGACGGCTCTCCGTGACATGTTTGTTATAGGACTCTGCGACCCAGCCATATAGAAACGCTTACTCACAGAACCCGACTTGACTCTGACGAAAGCCACTGACCTTGCTACGGTCATGGAGTTGGCTACACGGGACGCCACCCTACTGAAGGCACCACCTGAAACTCCTGCAAGCCAGGGAGAGGAAATATTCCACTCTGCTATCACCCAAGACGGCCGTCTCCAAATCTTCCTAAACCTCGCCACCCTAATTCTTCTGTCTCTAGGACACCAACTTGCTACCGTTGTGGTAACACTACTCACAGTGCACCTGCTTGCAAGTTCAAGGATGTCATTTGTTTTCTTTGTGGAAAGACTGGCCATATTGGGCGTGTTTGCCGCAGCTCACGCTCCCCGAACACTACCACAAAAGTTAAATGTAAACAGACATTTCATATGGATACTGACAATCACGGCTCCGGCTCTGATGAGGAAACCTGTGTCCAGCATGTTGGACTGTTTCGGGTAGCTGGGAGTACTTCTGCGATTAAAGTGGATGTCACACTCAATGGCTGTCCTGTCTCCATGGATGTTGATACAGGGGCGGCAGTGTCTGTCATTTCATGGACTGATTTAAAGGCATCAGGTCTGTCCCTACCGCTCCAACCTACAAATCTCACACTACAAACCTACAGCAAGGAACTACTACAGCCCTTGGGTTATGTGAAACCCCTTGTTACATTAGGCAACCGCAGTCAAACTCTACGCCTTTATGTTGTCAATAAAGGAGGTCCTCCGCTGTACGGTAGGGACTGGATCAAAGCCCTGGGCATGCCTCCTCTTGCCATTGCCCAATGTACATTGCTTTCTGAGGTAGACCATTGGGTGGAATCCCTGAAGTCACGCTTTAAGGGGGTTTTTGAGGACTCTTTGGGCACAGTAAAAGGAAAAATGGCCCACCTCCTCTTGAAGCCGGGTGCTACACCTCGTTTTTGTAAGGCAAGATCAGTACCTTTTGCCTTGAGAAAGAAAGTGGAAGCAGAGCTGGACCACCTATTGGCTGAAAAGATCATAACTAAAGTGGATAGAAGTGAATGGGCATCGCCAATTGTGCCTGTCAAGAAAAAGAATGGAGACATTAGAATTTGTGGAGATTTCAGGGTTGCCCTGAACAACCAATTTCTTGTGGATCAATGCCCATTGCCTCGACTTGAAGATCTATTTAGCTCATTGGCTGGGGGGCAAATGTTTACAAAAATAGACTTAAAGCAAGCTTACCTGCAACTGCAAGTACACCCAGATTCACGCCATCTGTTGACCATTAACACCCATAAAGGATTATTCCAATATAACCGCATGGTTTTTGGCATAGCCCCAGCTCCAGCCATCTGGCAGCGAATCATGGATGAGGTCCTGGCAGGCATACCTTTCACTCAATGTCTACTAGATGACATGCTCATCACTGGTCCCACTGATGAAGAACACAGAAAGAATGTTGAAGCTGTGCTAGAGAGACTCCAAAGGTATGGTTTACGTGTCAATCTTTCAAAATGCGAATTTCTAAAGTCTTGACTGGAATTTTGTGCCCACACTGTGGACCGACATGGGTTACACACTACTGAAGAAAAGGTTAAAGCCCTTACCCATGCCCCTACTCCCCAGAATGTCACACAGCTCAGGTCCTACCTTGGCCTCCCAAATTACTACCACCGTTTCTTGCCGAACCTAGCACACCAGCTTTACCCATTACATCGCTTACTGGATGCAAGAGCTAAATGGATATGGACAGCCAAATGTGAAGAAGCTTTTCGGTTTTCTAAAGAACTCATTCTGTCTTCTCGAGTTCTGGTCCACTATGATTTAAAGAAACACGTCACCTTGGCTTGTGACACCTCGCCTTATGGACTGGGTGCTGTGCTTTCCCATGTCATGCCAGATGGCACAGAGCGCCCCATTTATTTTGCCTCCAGGTCTTTAACCTCAGCAGAGCAAAACTACTCCCAGATAGACAAGGAAGCTTTGGCCATTGTATGGGCCACAAAAAAATTTCATACGTACATCTATGGTCGGGAGTTCACACTTATCACTGACCACAAACCTCTGTTGTCAATACTGAACCCTCAGAAAGGAATTTCTACAACAACCGCATCTCGCTTACAAAGGTACGCTTTATTCTTGGGAGCTTATACTTATTCTATCAGATACCGCTCCCATGATGCCCATGGCAATGCAGATGCGTTTTCCAGATTGCCAATTGGAGACCACTCACCAAGAGACGTACGCATAGTGGAAATACACAGGCCGAAATCCTGCATGTCCACCTCCTTAATTGCCAGACATACAGTCACAGATCCCGTCCTGTCTCAGATATTCTCATATGTTCAGGCTGGATGGCCAGAGAAAGTCCCAGGTGAATTTCGTCCGTACTTTGCCAGAAAATGTGAGCTTGTGACTAATGCTGGTTGCCTACAGTGGGGTAACAGAGTGATCGTACCTCAGTATTTGCAACCAACCATGCTAAGGATACTGCATGAGGGCCATCCTGGCGTGGTGCGCATGAAGCAGCGAGCCCGAAGCTATGTTTGGTGGCCTCAAATGGACACAGCAATTGAAGATTATGTGGCTCAATGTCCTGGGTGCTGTCAAGCTCAGCGACCCCAAAAGAAAGGTACCCTGCTACCTTGGCCATGGCCGACAGAACCGTGGTCAAGACTCCATCTTGATTTTGCTGGCCCAATCCAGGGTAAAATGTATTTGATCATAGTAGATGCACATTCAAAATGGCCAGAGGTTTTTCAAATGCCTTCTGTTACCTCAGCTGCTACCATTCTAATCTTAAGGAAGCTCTTTGCTCAATATGGCTTGCCAACAGCCATAGTCTCGGACAATGGGACTCAATTTACATCGCATGAGTTTCAATCCTTCCTCAGTGGCTTGGGCATCCAACACTACAAAACAGCTCCTTATCATCCAGCCTCGAATGGGCTGGCAGAACGGTTTGTGCAGACGTTTAAGAAGCACTTACTGTCCACTCTGGACCAGGTTGGACTGTCAGAGGAGAAGCTTCTGGAGTTCTTGACCATGTACCGAAACACAAAACACGCTACTACTGGGCTGTCCCCAGCTTTTCTTATGTTTGGCAGGCATCTCCGCACCAAACTGGATTTAGTTCATCCACAGGAACAGTCACCGACACCTCCTCCGCCAGGCCATCCTGGATTCCGTGCTGGTGATCTTGTATGGTTTCGGAATTACAGAGTTTTGCCTCATTGGCTTCCTGGCATTATTGATGGACCTCTTGGACAACGAATGTACCTTGTTCGCCTGGAGAATGGCGTTTGTGTTCGAAGATACCTTTCGCAATTGAGAAAGCGCATTTGCCTGCCAGTAGAAACAAACCCGAGCTCTCTTTCTACCCAACCACCAGAGTCTACTCAGGGCTCTACTGGTGACATATGGCATGGTGTCTGGCATGATCCTACAAGTTTACAACCAACTCTTGAAGCGGTTGGTGACCGTATTTCTGAGGAGCCCGGACATGTGCCTGGAGTTGCAGAGACTGATTTGTCTGTTGGACACCCACTGACACCTCCAGAACCTTTGACAGACTCTACACCTCCTACTGCTGTGCCACTTCGTAAGTCTGCCCGCCAAAGACATCAAACTCCTCGTTGGCAAAGCACTGAAATCTTACGGGACACTTTGGAGGTCAGGAAACAGAGACAAGGGGCTCATAATGTGATGCGGGAGCCACAGAACTGAGTTGGAGATACTACTTGCTGAACTGATCCTGCTTGCCTTGTTTCTTTATGTGTTGAATATTTTCTTCTCTTGTTATGTTTATTTTATTTATTTATTTTTTCCTATTGTTTTTTTTTTTTATTTTTTTTATGGGAAAAAGAGGAGATGTGATGTTTGTGCTGGAACACTGTGTGACCCTTCACCTTTTTCTCCTGATGCATGCTGGGAAGGGGCTGTACCAGGAAGTAGTGAGAGTGGTGTGTGAGACTGGGAAGCAGCAGCAGCATGATATGCATAGATCTGGTAATGACAGAAGCCTGTTGTATTAGGACTCCTCCATGTAACAAGTCATCATGTTCTGAGTGAGTAATAAACCCTTCCATGGTTAAGAAGTTCATCTGGCCTGTGTGTAACTTGCTGAGCAGATACCGGAGCATTGCTAGTAACACTCTGAGAGACCCCGTGTCTAAAGGACATAACAGTATGTGTGACTGCGTATGTGTGTGTATACTGTATATATACTGTGTGTATGTTTGACTATGTGTATGTATACTGTGCATGTGTGCGTCTGTGTGTAAACTGTGTCTGTGTGTATACTGTGTCTGTGTGTATACTGTATGATCCATGTGTGACTACTGCTGCTCAACAGAAGTCGATCTAACAATCCCATGCCCGTGAAAAATTAATTCGGAGGCAGCTGAATGGTGCACTGCTGAGCTCGGTCTCAGATCAGGCAGCAGGGCAGGTCTAGGTGCTCACCTGTGCAGTGATATCATGGAACATTATTCACAAGACCCACTGTCTGATCTGAGGCCAACCACAGCAGTTCACTATTCCTCTATGACTCACTTGTGCAGTTCAGAGCCTGCAACAAGTGGATTTTTTGGGATACCTTAACCACCTCAATACCGGGCACTTTCACCCCCTTCCTGCCCAAGCCATTTTTCAGCTTTCATCGCTGTCACACTTTGAATGACAATTGCGCGGTCATGCTACACTGTACCCAAATGACATTTTTATAATTTTTTCCCCACAAATAGAGCTTTCTTTTGGTGGTATTTGATCACCTCTGCGGTTTTTATTTCTTGCGCTATAAACAAAAGAAGAGGGACAAGTTTGAAAAAAACACAATATGCTTTACTTTTTGCTATAATAAATATCCCAATTTTTTTTTTTTAAACACATTTTTTCCTCAGTTTAGGCCGATATGTATTCTTCTACATATTTTTGGTAAAAAAAATCGCAATAAGCGTATATTGATTGGTTTGCGCAAAAGTTATAGCGGCTACAAAATAGGGGATAGATTTATAGCATTTTTTTTTTTTTACTAGTAATGGCGATGATCAGTGATTTGTTATCATGACTGCGATATTGCGGCGGACACATCGAACACTTTTGACACATTTTTGGGACCATTCACATTTATACAGCGAGCCCTGCAATAAAAATGCATTGATTGCTGTATAAATGTGACTGGCAGGGAAGGGGTTAACACTAGGGGGCAATCAAGGGGTTAAATGTGTTCCCTGGGAGTGATTCTTACTGTGGGGGGAGGGGACTGGCTGGGGGAGGTTACCGATGGTTGTCCCTATGTAAAAGGGACACACCATTGGTCTCCTCTCCCTGACAGGACGTGGATCGGTGTGTTTACACACACCGATCCACGGTCCTGCTCAGTTAGTGGGCAATCGCTGGTGCCCGGCGGCCATCTCGGCCGCCGGGGAAGCGCATGGGGTCCCCAGTGACGCGGCGGAGCGCGCAGGCCCCCTAGTGGCTTGGGAAGGCGCAACGTCATATGACGTCCGCCCAGAACAATAGGGTCTTCCTCCCGCCATCATTTGATGGCGGGTAGTGGACAAGTGGTTAAAGATCAGGGTTAGATCTGATCGCAATCGCCAGTGCATCACAATAGCGAATAACAATGGCAACAGGGGACATCCATGCTTTGTGCCTATCTGTATGTGTTTCATGTCTGATCTGTAGCAATGTACAGCGTTATGGGTGGTAGGGTTGGAGTATAAGGCATGCAGAAGGGTGAGAAACATAGGACCAATGTTTAATTTCTGAAGGATATGGTAAGGGTAGAGCCAGGACAGAGAATAAAACTCCTTATGAAGGTCTAAAGACAGTAACATCCCTTGTCTGTTTCCCAATTGGAATGTAGAAGCATTCAAGCAGGAACACAAGAGAGATTGTGGCACTGATGCATGCATTGTCACGGCTTACCATTTTTGGTGACAGTACAGTGCATGCATTCTTTATCAGCAGCCATTGGCGTGGGGAAAAAAAGCCGAGCTGCCCTAAGCCTTTTCTTGTGCCATACTCACACAGGTACTTGTTGACGGCCCTCTGCTGCATGTGCAGGCTCTGCAGTATTGCCAAAGATGAGTTCCACCTAGTCGGCGTGTCACAAATCAGGCGGTTTACCGGCAGGTGGAATTCCCACAGGATGGGAATTCCTGTTGTTTTCTGTTTTCTGTTTTTGGTCTGGTCATTCATTATATATATTGAATGTGTTGCAATGATCTGTCATGCCATGTATTGCACTTATGATGTATTTTGCAATTTTAGAGATACTGCTATCCCTGAAGAAGAATTTATATACTCACATATTTCGAAACGCGTCGGATTTAGCAGCCTCATCATCGCCAGGATTCTTTTTTTTTGGGGGGTTCTATACAGTCATCATTCTTTGTGATTTATATGGCTATGTAATATCTATGTAAACTTGTTTTTAAGTGTTTATCACCTTATGGTGATCTATGTTTTTTTATGGATTTGTAATAAATCATATTTTTCTATATTTTTTCTATATATATTTTTTATAATTATTTTCATTGCCCTTAAAATCCCAATTTTTTGAGGTGAAACTCTTTTGTTCATTCATTGGGGATGGTGGCAATGTACATGACATTTCATGGGAGTCAAACCTTTTTGTACAATTTATCGGGTGGACAATACACCCAAATCCTCATCAGACTCCCATTTCCTGTCATGGACTCCCTTTTTTTACCATAATTAAATTTTTGCAATATGGAGACACTGATCTTCCTCGTGTTCTTTCTTCACTGAGGATCTTCCCTGTCTCCGAATCCAGGACATAGTAATCTCTGTGTTTTTGGAATTGAAGAGTTCTTTCTCTTTTTTTGTTGTTTCTCTAATTTTTTGTTCTGTGTTTTACATTGTCTGATACCATGGGTGATCTATTGGGGAGCAATTGGGAGGATCTCATGTCCAGTATTCAGACTAGCTACCAGGCAACCGAACAGGTTGTTTCTGATCTTAGTTCCTTATTCTCAAGCTTCACACGAGTCTTTGAGAAAAAATCAGCGATGCATTGGCATATACAATCCCTGGAGCTGTACATTCAGGAGAACATTAAGCCCATTGAACTTAGAATCCAAATTTTCCCCATTCTTGATCACATTTCTTCTGATCTTAAGAAAAACTGGGAATTACATCTGAATGAATGTTCCAAAAACCTCATGATGCTCTTTCAAAATGAATATAAATTACAACTGAGTACTTTAGAAGGAGTGATCGATATCTTATATTCTCGACTAACTCCACTAAAAACACATAAAAACTATAGTACGCTTGAATTAAAATTGAAAGATCATCTTAAAGAGTTTGGTAAAAATATTCTCCAGAAAAAAGAAAAGAAATACTGGAGGGATAAAAATGCCTTTACAGAGAATAGGTTATATAAATGGCAGCAAAATAAAAAAAACTTTTCCCAAGAATAAAAAGTCACCTAAATCTGAAGATCAAAACAATTCCTATTCTGACACTTTCTCTGATGCTTCCTCCACAGCTTCCTCAAAGGTGGATCGTCATTTTAGGAAAAGGAAGGGACCTTTTTCCAAACAACAAGGAACGTATGGTGATGTTCAACAGACCACCAAGAAAATTACTACTGACATACATCTACCGGGTGGTAAGATCGATAGTGCCTCTAGAAACTCTAGAGGCAATATTGACCCTAGTAAAAGCACTAATGCATGTAAAAGTGGTAATACTAAGATGTTTAAAGACACTGGTGCTATTCATAAGACTCAAACACAGCTCAACGATTTTTTAGACAAGCGTACTCTGACACAACCGCAGACTCCTCTAAAAACACAGGAAACCACCTTTCCATCGGTGGGGACCAACTAAATATCATTAATTTATCCTCTCACGTACTTACATCAGTGGAGAGTCATGTACTCTCTTTAGGGTTATCTTTTTGTCCCAATAAAATGTTTGATGACTTTGAGACTATAAAGGATATTCACCTTTTTGCAAGGAAGCTGCTCTTCAGGAACATGTTTTCGAAACAATCTATAAAGGAGGAACCTGTGGCCCCAGGTCTTAAGGCCGCAGATTTTAGAGCTCTGCGTGATTTAAACATATTGTAACAGGAAAGTGCATCCTGTATGGATATATGGGAAGAGGAATTTGACAGTGAGGAGGAGGAGGAGGAATTACCATTGAAAAAGTTGTCCAATACGTTCAAAAGAAAATCTAATAAATTTCCACCTTTACAACAAAAACTAGCATTAGCATTGTTTGTCAAACAAACAACAAAGGAAATTAAACTGATCAACAAAGAAAAAACTGTTAAAAATCTTAGTCAGGAAGAAAAGCTGGCATTGAAGTCTCTAAAAGAAAATGCCAAGATCACCATCAAGGGTTCAGATAAGGGTGGAAATATTGTGCTGATGGACAATTCCATGTACAAAGCAATCTGTCTTAAAATACTGAATAATGGCAAGTGCTATCGTCCTATCTCTGCATCCTTGGTTGATAAATTTAATCAAGAGTTCCAGATAGTTAGTAGAAGAAGCCCACAGATTGGGTGCCATTGATATTGATATGTTGAACTTTATACGTACTCAGTATCCCCGTATTCCCACCATGTATGCACTGCCCAAAGTGCACAAAGACATAAAAAATCCCCCAGGGAGGCCCATCATTTCGGCAATGGGAGTATCTCTGAGGGGATTAGCCAGGTTATTGATCGCCACCTCAGACCACATGTTTTAGAACTTCCCTCCTACATTAAGGACACTATTCACCTATTGCAGACTTTGGACAATATGGAAATTCCAAAGTCTGCGTTTTTGGTCACGATCGATGTTGAATCTTTATACAACAGTATACCTCATGATCGAGGAATTGCTGTCATCGGTCGTGTCCTTCAACAGAAAGCTACCACAGAATGGAAATTTAACAATTTCATACTATGTATGCTTGAGTTTATTCTCAAGCATAATGTCTTCCTTTTTGGGAACTCCCACTACCTCCAGATACAGGGGGTGGCTATGGGGACGTGCTGTGCACCCTCATATGCCAACCTGTACCTGGGGGAGTGGGAGAAGTCTTTTCTGTCTAATGATGATCTTACATCATTTACACAGCACATTGTGTTGTGGCAACGCTACATTGACGATGTGCTGTTTATGTGGAATGGTCCTGAAGAAACTTTCAAAGAATGCCTAAAAGTCATGAACCAGAATGAATTTAATCTTTTTTTTACCATGTCATTTGACCCCAATAAGATAAATTTTCTGGATATCTGTATTACCAAGGACCAATTTGGCAAACTTGGTAGCAAATTATATAGAAAGGAGACTGCCGGCAATACAATTTTACATGCCAGCAGCTTCCACCCAGAACCCCTAAAGAAATCCATACTGTATAGCCAATTGTTGCAACTCAAACGTAACTGCACGACAGCAGATGACTTTCAGTCGGAAGCTGATGAACTTACTCGAAGATTACTTTTGAGGGGCTATACTAAATCCTCTTTAAAAAAAGCTTTCATTAGGGTCAAAGCTTTGGTCAGACATGATCTGATCTTTAAAAAGAAACTTAAAAAAAGTGATGATGCTTTGAGAATCATCCTTCGTTTTTCCAATGAATATCAACAAATTCTGTCCAAACACTGGGCTATTCTAACTGAAGAACCATGGCGGGATTGGTGACAAAAAATCCACAGATTACATACAGACGGGCTGGGTCCTTGGGTGAGTTGCTTACCCAAAGTGAATACAGGGGAGACCAGAGGAAAGATCCCTGCAAAGTATGGGGTACATATCCCTGTGGATTTTGTTCTTTCTGTGGAGTGATCAGTAAAAGAACGTCCTTTACATTGCCCAATGGGGAACTTTTCCACCTCAAACATTTCGCCAACTGCAAAACGCAAGGCATAGTGTACTTATTGGTTTTCCAATGTGGAGCGTTCTATGTGGGCAAAACGCGACAGAAGTTGGGCCAACGTGTAAGAAAACATCTGGCAAGCATGAAAATGTGCAATCTATACCTACCCTTGGGTAGGCATGTGGCCAAATGTCATGGCTATAGAATGCCAACAGTAAATTTTACCATTCTAGACCAGGTACACATCCCCCGACGGGGGGGGTGACTGGAATAAGACACTATTACAACGGGAAATTAGGTGGATCAAATACCTTGAGGCTACCATCCCTCCAGGGTTAAATGAGGCAGAAAGTTACAGACCTTTTTTGGAGGGTTTCAGTTCGGGTAAAACTGACTGATACCCTATATATTTGCCTATTCTCCATCCTGCTATGTGATGTTGTCTTCCTCTCCTCTTTTGATCTCTTCTTTTTGCCCTATGTGACTCAGATATGTATATAGGGACATTTTATTGAGAAACAGTGTTTTGCTTTTGCGTCTATCTATTAAGGTTACTTATGGTAAAATCAAGGAAGCTTAAACTTCTGTAGTGTATCAATGCTTTACTAAACAAGGAAAAATCTGCACATACAACTGTAGGATGCACAATACAACACACTTATAGCTTACAAAATATATGCCTACAAATATATATAAGCATGTACAACATGTACCGTATACATTAAGTAAACTAAATAATTACTCAACTTAGAGGTCAAGATGTAATGTCCATAGTTCCTTGCTCAGTCCAACTCCCAAAAGTGTCTTCAAAGTTATCCAGCTTCATGCAGGCATGTCTACTTCCTTTCTCCTTCCAAAGACCAACTCCTTCCTTTGTCCTTCCCAAACACCAACTGTTGTTCAAAACATGTCTCTCCACCAAACACCTTTTCAAACCCCCCCCCTTTCCTGTTTCCTGATCAATGGAGGGGGAGGGGCCCCTCCCACCCATTTCCAGCAAAGAACTTCCAGTCAATGGAGGGGGAGGGAAGGGGCTCTTTACACATCCTGTTACTACCTAAACTCTATATTATTATTATAAAGTCACCATAGAAATTGCCATAGCAACACAAACGGTAAAGGGGGTTTATTTATTTATTAAGTTTCATTATTTGGTATATATGTGTTTGGTGTAATATTTTTGGTTGTGTGTCCGGCTGTGTGGGCCCTTGTGTTGTGGCAGCGATGCTCTCCGCTCTCCGCGTGGGCATCGCACACATGAACATACTATTTTTGAACATATGTGCATCTTTTTTGTGGGGGTTGGCTTGTCCTCCTTTTATTTCCTTCTCGGACAGGGGTCCATCACCATTGCGGCATGCCTGGCACAGGCAGCCCCTCCTGTTGGAGGGGCTGTGCATGATCACTTCCGGTACAATGTTGGTAACTGGTACCATGTCATGCAAATTTATGTGTCAGGGGTCTTCTTTCATCCTTAGCAGGGACCTTCAGCGCAGACGCGCTTGTTTGTTTGGCAGCATCTATGCCCGCCTATGGCGCCTGGGCTCCGCCCATGGACGCCCCTTTTGGCGCGCATTTTTGGGCTATTTAAGGATGACACCAGGAGTCCTTCACTGTCAGTCTCCTCTGGTCACCGAGGTGGAAGGTAGCACTGATGGACCTGTATTTCTATGCCCGTGATACCCTTGGTAAATTTGTGCCTGTTGGGGATCCTGAGGATTTATGTGAGTACCCTGGATATATGTAGAGAGATAGCCTTGTATCCCTTACCCTTCTCAGTGTTTTGAGGGGGTTATTTTGGTGTTTATTTCTATCCCTCTCTTTTCTAGGTCTTTCCCCCTTTTCCTCTTCTGAGGTTTTTGTGGATTCTTCTGGATCCGTTTATTGTCCAACCATCTCACGGCACTCTTGTTCCTCCACGCTCTTGGCTAGTTGTGTTTGTTGTGGCTCCCAAGGACCAGGGTGAGCATCATGGAATATAACATAGGCAGGTTTTTGATTAATATCTCAGCCCAAACCCCCCCTCCCTCCAATGAAAGTTTTTTCGAGGGATTTTTTGAGTTTTTTTTTGACTATACAGACATTTATTCCGTTATTCTCTTCCTCCATAGGTTTTGTCCCTCTCTCCCTCCCCTTTCTTTGGTTGAGGAGTGTGTGGATTCTTTTTTTTTATCAATGCAAGTCAACTTTTTCGGTTCTTGGGCTCCTTCATGCTGCAATAGGATTGGTGGACCACTCTGTGGGAGTCTGGAATACTTGGGGGACATTTTTTTTTTCCTTTTTAAGAATGCACATATATGTAAGTTTTTAGTTTTTTCGTGGTTTTCTGTTTTTGGTTTTTGCTCTGGTCATTCATTATGTATATTGAATGTGTTGCAATGATCTGTCATGCCATGTATTGCACTTATGATGTATTTTGCAATTTTAGAGATACTGCTATCCCTGAAGAAGAATTTATATACTCACATATTTCGAGACGCGTCGGTTTGGCAGCCTCATCATCGCCAGGATTACATTTTTTTGGGGGTTCTATACAGTCATCATGCTTTGTGATTTATCTGGCTATGTAATATCTATGTAAACTTTTTTTTAAGTGTTTATCACCTTATGGTGATCTATGTTGTTTATGGATTTGTAATAAATCATATTTTTCTATATTTTTTCTATAAATATTTTTTATATTTATTTTCATTGCCCTTAAAATCCCAATTTTTTGAGGTGAAACTCTTTTGTTCATTCATTGGGGATGGTGGCAATGTACATGACATTTCATGGGAGTCAAACCTTTTAGGACATGTGTCAACTTTCCCTGTTGAAGGGCGGACAGAAGGTTAGTGCCATTATCGCACACCACCATTCCTGGCTCAAGCTGCTGTGGCGTGAACCACCTCTGGACCTGCCCCTGCAGAGCTGAAAGAATCTTTGCTCCAGTGTGGCTCCTGTCCCCTAGACAGACCAGCTGAAGCGCTGCATGGCATCTTTTAGCCTGACTTATTGAATGGCCCCTTGAACGCTTAGGGGGTACTCGTGGTTCATAGAAAAATCCAGCAGAGGAGGGCACATGGAGGAGGAGGGGGTGGAGGTGACAGACCTTGCATCATCCCCACCAGCTGTATGGAGACATGGCAGGAAAACAAGCTCCAGCACTGAGCCCTGTCCTGCATCCTTCCGAGTTGCATGCAGAGTTACCCAGTGTGCTGTGAACGCAATATAGTGTCCGTGCCTGACCATGCTTGCTGGACCACATATCAGCAGTAACGTAGACCTTGCGGCTGACTGTCTTGCTCAACGATGCCACAACATTGCTTTCCATGTGATGGTACAGAGCTGGAATAGCCTTACGTGCAAAGAAATAGCTACTGGGAACCTGCCATTGAGGTACAGCACATTCTGCAAAATCACAGAAGGGTGCAGAATCCACCAGACAGAACGGCAGGAGTTGTAAAGCCCAAATGAAAAGTACTCACCGCTCCAGGTGTAACTGATACGCCCACTGGAACACACACCTGAGTACTAGCCCCGGCTCGCCTCCATGGCAAATTGTCAAAATAAGAAATGGCTGCACCTCACATGGACTCCAAGTAAAGTTTATTGGAATATGAAAATATCCAAAATGACACCAGAGGACACCAGCAGTGGTCAAGGTAGACGTGTTTCACACAACAGAAATGTGCTTAATCATTCCAAAGACATGCCTAACTGATACGTGTTATATAGATCCATCCCCTGTACAGGTGCTAGGGGAACGTCAATCAGAGGAAGGTGACAAACTTGATCAATGATTAAATCAAAACATACAAGTATAAACACATAAAAACAAATATTCACCAAGTGAAACATTCAAACAAAATTAAAGAATCAATAGAAGAAAATAAACAAATCATAATAAATGAATACATACAAGATGATAAATATCACGTTTTCAACTAAAAAAGACACCGGGTAAACACTGACAAACTAGAATTAAAAGTTCATAATATATCACTACAGATACACACTAAATGTTGCATATGGAAGCATATTGTACCATGTGACAACTCTGAATATATATAAAGTCGCACAAGGCCAAAAATATCACATTCGCAGGAGGGCGGTAAAAGTTAGGGAGAATATATTAAAGGTCCATCAATCCTATATGGTGGTAAATATACCAACTACCTATGTACACCCTGGACATGTATGAAACCATACGTGGCCAAAAATCTCACATCTGCAAATGGGTGGTAAAAGTTGGGCAAAATATACTAAAATCCCATCAACCCTATAAATATTGCATGTGATAACATATTAAGCCATGTGGCAACCCTGGACATGTATAAAATCCCACATGGCCAGAAGTGTCACAAACATGAGTGGGCGGTAAAAATTGGGGAAAATATACTAGAGTCCCATCGACCCTATATGGTGGTAAATATATCAGTTACCTGTACCCACCCTGGGCATGTATAAAGCCACATATGGCCAAAAAATGGCACATCCACAGATGGGTGATAAAAGTTGGGTAAAGTATGCTAAAATCCCAACAACCCTATAAAATGGTGAAAGTACCAGTTACCTGTACCCACCCATCACATGCAGGCCCTATGAGGGGACCCAGTAGAACCATGGGTACCGAGCAGCACTTTCAGGGGGGTGGCAAACTGACGCCCGCCAGCCAGACTGTTCCGCCCACTACGCTGCCTGTGAGGTGCCCGGCGCCGCTGCTGTTAGTGGTGACAGGAGCAGGCGGGCAGAACACTTGCTGCCTGGGGGGGGAGCAGTCAGCGGGTGAGTGAGCGTGTGGGCCAGTCGGTAGGTGAGCGGACAGGCTGGCCTGTCAGCGAGCCCCCAGGCGGGGAGCAGAGAGATGACATCATCTCTCACCGCCCGCCCTGCATCACTGCAGTTCCGCTCTCAATGTGCAGCCGCGGGCAGCAGAGGGATTACATCATCTCTCTACTGCCTACCTTCACTCTTGGTCACAGCAAGTGACAATCCACAAAGTGTGGCACGTGATGTCGTGGCAAGTGACAATCCGCAATGTGTGGTAGGTGACGTGGAAAGTGACAATCGGCAACAAGAGGCAGGTGACGTGGCAAGGGACAATCCGCAACGTGTGTCAGGTGATGTCGTGGCAAGTGACAATCGGCAACGTGTGTCAGGTGACGTTGTGGCAAGTGACAATCTGCAATATGTGGCAGGTGACGTGGCAAGGGACAATCCGCAACGTGTGGCAGGTGACGTGGCAAGTGACAATCTGCAATGTGTGGCAAGGGACAATCCGCAACGTGTGGCAAGCGACGTGGCAAGTGACCAACTGCAACGTGTGGCAGGTGACAATCCACAACGTGTGGCAAGTGACAATCTGCAACGTGTGTCAGGTGACGTTGTGGCAAGTGACAATCTGCAATATGTGGCAGGTGACGTGGCAAGGGACAATCCGCAACGTGTGGCAGGTGACGTGGCAAGTGACAATCTGCAATGTGTGGCAGGTGACGTGGCAAGGGACAATCCGCAACGTGTGGCAGGTGACGTGGCAAGTGACAATCTGCAATGTGTGGCAAGGGACAATCCGCAACGTGTGGCAAGCGACGTGGCAAGTGACCATCTGCAACGTGTGGCAGGTGACAATCCACAACGTGTGGCAAGTGACAATCTGCAACGTGTGGCAGGTGACAATCCGCATCTGGTGGTGGATTCCGAATCAAAACTGTAAGTACAAACACACATCACAAGTTCTATGAGACATGAGAGCCTGAGAGGGACTTGCCTTGCCCAGCCCTGATTAACCACTTACAAACCGGAAGGATTTTCCCCCTTAATGACCAGGCCATTTTTTTGCGATGAGGCATTGCGACGCTGTATAGAAATAAAATTGACGTCCTTATTTCCCTATAAATAGAGCTTTCTTTTGGTGGTATTTGATCACCTCTGCGGTTTTTATTTTTTGCGCTATAAACAAATAAATAGTGAAAATCGTGAAAAAAAAAATATATTTTTAACTTTTTGCTATAATAAATATCATCCAAAAAAATTTAAAAAACACAAATTTCTTTGTCAGTTTAGGCCAATATGCAGGGGCGTTGCTAGGTGGCAAAATGACCAGGGGCTTTAGCCCGAAGTCCGAGTCCGGCACCGGGGGGTGTTACCTACCTGACGCACACAGACCTACTTGACACACACTGACCTACCTAACACATACACTGACCTGACACATACAGTGACCTACCTGACACATACACTGACCTACCTGACACACACTGACCTGACACATACACTGACCTACCTGACACACACTGACCTGACACATACACTGACCTACCTGACACATAGACTGACCTAATTGACACACACTGACCTACCAGACACATACACTCATTTACCTGACACACACTGACCTACCTGACACCAGTGAGGTAAGTAACTGAGTTAGAATAAACTGAGTTACTTAACACAGTTACTTTAGAGGGTAACAAGTAATCTAACTGATGACTCTTCCCCTCATGGTAACGCAGTTACCATTACTTGGGCGGTGTTACCCCAATTACATCTACTTCTACTAGATGGCAGAAGTGTAATTCCTCCTCTCCTCTATGACCGGGTCTCTCTCATGTCACGGCACTGACGGCAGTTACGCTGCTCCTCGCGGCCCCTCCTCTCTTCTCGTCCATCCCCATTTGCTTGTGACATCATCTGGGATGTACGAGAAGAGAGGAGGGGCCGCCGGGGAGTAGCGTGACTGCCGTCAGTGCCGTGACATGAGAGAGAACTTATTACACACGCTTCCTGCGCTACTCTGCATGGCTGGTAAACAATGTGCTATGTGCTATCATGTGCCCTGATGTGCTATGTGCCCTGATGTGCTATGTGCCCTGATGTGCCCTGATGTGCTGTGCACCCTGATGTGCTGTGCGCCCTGATGTGCTGTGCACCCTGATGTTCTATGTGCCCCATGCCCTGATGTGCTATGTGCCCCATGCCCTGATGTGCTATGTGCCCCATGCCCTGATGTGCCCCATGCCCTGATGTGCTATGTGCCCTGATGTGCTACGTGCCCTAATGTGCTATGTGCCCCATGCCCTGATGTGCTATGTGCCCCATGCCCTGATGTGCTATGTGCCCTGATGTGCTATGTGCCCTGATGTGCTACGTGCCCCATGCCCTGATGTGCTATGTGCCCTGATGTGCTATGTGCCCTGATGTGCTATGTGCCCCCTGCCCTGATGTGCTATGTGCCCTGATGTGATATGTGCCCCATGCCCTGATGTGCTATGTGCTCCATGTCATGATGTGCCCTCATGTGCTATGTGCCCTGATGTGCCCTGATGTGCTATGTGCCCCATGCCCTGATGTGCTATGTGCCCTGATGTGCTATGTGCCCCATGCCCTGATGTGCTATGTGCCCTCAAAAAAAAGTCAGTTACTTTGCTGAGTAACTAATTACTTTTTCAATGTAGTAACTGAGTTACTAACGCAATCACTTTTTGGGAGAAGTAATTTGTAACTGTAACTAATTACTTTTTAAAGTAAGATGACCAACACTGCCTGACACACACTGACCTACCTGACACATACACTGACCTACCTGACATACACTGACCTACCTAACACATACACTGACCTACCTGACACATACACTCATTTAGCTGACACACACTGACCTACCTGACACACACTGACCTACCTAACACACACTGACCTACCTGACACATACACTGACCTACCTGACATACACTGACCTACCTGACACATACACTGACCTACCTGACACACACTGACCTACCTGACACATACACTGACCTACCTGACACATACACTGACCTACCTGACACACACTGACCTACCTGACACATACACTGACCTACCTGACACATACACTGACCTACCTGACACACACTGACCTACCTGACACACACTGAACTACCTGACACATACAGTGACCTACCTGTCACATACCCTGACCTACCTGACACGTACACTGACCTGACATACGCTGACCTACCTGACACATACACTGACCTACCTGACACACTGACCTGACATACACTGACCTACCTGACATATACACTGACCTACATGACACATACACTGACCTACCTGACACACACTGACCTGACACATACACTGACTTACCTGACACACACTGACCTACCTGACACATACATTGACCTAACTGACATACACTGACCTACCTGACATACACTGACCTACCTGAGACACACTGACCTGACATACACTGACCTACCTGACACATACACTGACCTACCTGACACACACTGACCTGACACATACACTGACCTACCTGACACACTGACCTACCTGACACATACACTGACTTGACATACACTGAACTACCTGACATACACTGAACTACCTGACACATACACTGACCTACCCGACACATACACTGACCTACCGGACATACACTGACCTACCTCACACACACTGACCTGACACACACTGACCTACCTGACATACACTGATCTACCTGACACACACTGACCTACCTGACACATACACTGACCTACCTGACACACACTGACCTACCTGACACACACTGACCTGACATACACTGAACTACCTGACACATACACTGACCTACCTGACACAAACTGACCTACCTGACATATACACTGACCTACCTGATAGACTTGTGCACAACGGAAAAATTTGTTGAGTTTCGGTTTGTTTCTTTTCGGTCCTGTTGATTCGTAATCGTTCGTAATTTTGCTAGACGGGATTTTTCGCAAGCGACATTTTTCGTTGAATCGGAATGATTCGTATTAATGTAAGCCTTATTTTTAGTTGATTTATAATTCGTACTTTCGGTAGAGTACATTGTTTTTCGTTGATTCTGGACACAACTCCTACTTTCGTAACTTTTTTGGAGTTCGTTGATTCGTAATTTTCCGTGTCTCTCTCACAACGATGCTGCCTATTATGCCTAATGTGCTTCGAATGGATTTGTACTTTTCTAAATACATAGCGGTTATTTCTAACGATTCAAAATCTCGTATTTTACTTTAGTTTTTTACATGCGGCTATAGCCTCCGCCCATGTACACCATTTTGAGACGGAGTTCAGCACGGTGATGGAGAAGCAGAGAGCAGAGCAGAGTGTTATTGTGCTTCGAATGGATTCGTACATTCGTAACTTTTTTCATAACGAATTATGCCGAAGACATTCGGGCATTCGCTATTTGCGATATAATTTATTTCGGATTCGGTTTTATTCGTAATTGCTTTGTTCGGAAATTCAAATGCTTCCGAATGTCCGAAAGTTGCTAAATTCGGACGAATTTCGATTAGTTACGAAACGAATTGCACATGCCTACTACCTGACACCAGTGGCGTAGCGTGGGTTGTCAGTGCCCGGGGCAAGGCAAGTAATTTGCGCCCCCTAACCTGCGGACTTTTCGCACTCCCTAAGTCCCTTCCCCTCCTACAATAGACCTGACCTACCCGATTCCTACACTGGCCACTACACTAACCTCTACACTGTCCTACATGATTCCTATACTGACAACTACACAGACCTACCTGATTCCTACATCGACCACTACACTACACACTAACCTACCTGATTCCTATACTGACCACTACACAATACACTACACTACACTAACCACTTACACTATCCTACCTGATTCTTATATCGACCACTACACTACACACTGATCACTACACCACACCGACCTACCTGATTCCTATACTGACCACAACACTACCCACTAACCTAGCTGAGTCCTATACTGACCACTATACTATACTACTACATAATACACTACACTACCCACTACACTACACCCTGACCTACCTGATTCCTATACTGACCACTACACTCTACTACTACACAATACACTATCCACTGACTACTACACTACATACCACGCTAACTTACCTGATCCCTTTACTGACCACTACACAATACACTGACCTATCTCATTCCTATACTGACCCTTACACTAACCTACCTGATTACTACAATCGACCACTACACTACACACTGACCACTACACCACACTAACCTACCAGATTCCTATACTGACCACTACACTACACACTGACCTACCTGATTCCTATACAATACACTATCCACTGACCACTACACTACACACCACCAGATTCCTATACTGACCACTACACTACACACTGACCACTACACCACACTAACCTACCAGATTCCTATACTGACCACTACACTACACACTGACCTACCTGATTCCTATACAATACACTATCCACTGACCACTACACTACACACCACCAGATTCCTATACTGACCACTACACTACTACCCAATACACTACCCACAGACCGCTACACAATACACACTGACCACTACACAATACACACACTGACCGCTACACAATACACACACTGACCGCTACACAATACACACACTGACCGCTACACAATACACACACACTAACTGCTACACAATACACACACACTAACTGCTACACAATACACACACTGACTTTTTTTTTTTCATTTAAATTTTTTTATTTTTCATAGCGAAAAAGAAATCATTACAGAATCATAAATAATAGACATGATTACAAATGACTCAACAAAAATCTCAGGTATTATTACCATAGAAACTTAGACAAAGTGTTATCTTAAAAACCAATACTGATAATGTTTACACAAAAAGTAATAAAATCTAGCCTCATCTTGGTCATGTATATAATCAAGTAAACTTATAAACTGATAATAACTTATAGTGAGGAAATCTAGTTCCCACCAAAATAACCGAAACTTATGAAGGGCTCCTACTCCCCTCCCCAGCCACCCCTAACGGGAACACACTGACTGAGAAGGAGAGAGCGCCCCCTGCTCGGCCTTCCTATCTCCACCAACAAACGTCGGTAGAGACAACTGGAGAGACATAACATAAATTTTCAATTTGTACTTGCAAAAAGAAAAAACAATACTCGACTTTAGTGCGAAATCTAAGAGTTGTTCTCAGACTATTAGAGCTAAGTTCAACAGTCTAAGCCTCAATCAAGAAAAAGGAATCTGAGCCTGAAACTGTTATATTTTATCTGTTATAATAAAACAAAAAACATACTATTAAATAATAAAAGTCCATACCAAGAGAATAGAGTTATAAGATAAAAAAAAGAAAAGAAAAAAAAAGGAGGAGAAAGAAAAGAAAAAACCTCAAAGATATGAAATGAAGAGATTATAGAATGCCTACAAACCAAATATACTTTCTAAAGATTAGTGATTGGTGTTGACGACCAATTTATGTGATAAAGAAAATCCCATAAAACGCGCCCAAGGTTCCCATATGGCTTCAAAATTTGAGGTTTCGTCTAACAAGAAGCTAACCAATTTTTCTCTTTCCATAATCCAAGAAACTTTTCGTTTCATGGATAATATAGATACCGAAGGTTTCTTCCATGCCCTTGCAATTGTTAGTTTTGCTCCCGTTAAAATAAACAAAATCAGTTTACGACTGACTTTAGGAATATGAGGTAAATGTCCATTGAGTAAAGCAATTGTGGGAGATTGATGTATCGGGCAACCTGTAATATTACGTAAAATATAAAATACCTTGTTCCAAAATCCACAAATTCTTGGGCATTCCCACCATATGTGGATCATAGTACCCAGTCCCTGACATCCCCTATAACAAAGAGGTGAAACAGTGGGGTACATATCAGCCAATCTCGTGGGAACCAGATACCATCTTGTAAAAAGTTTTATATTGGCCTCTATGAGCGAAGCATTATAGAGGCCTGAAGTCGAGCAAGAGTAGCTTGCATGCCAGTCTACAATATTTCTATCAATTAGGAGTTCCTTCTCCCAGGCCAACATATATGGTAGTTTCACCAAATTGGATGCCAGTGACTTGTAGATCACAGAGACCCCCCCCCCCCCTTCGCTCCACGGCCCGTCCACACCAAGTTTCATAATCTGTAAAGTCTCGGGATGAATATCCAGCTTTACACTTAGAATGAATTAAATTAGCGATTTGGTGAAATCTCCGTTTTTCAGATGAAGGAAGATCAAAATTGTTCATAAAATATTCAATAGGAAAAGGGCCAGTAGAGGAAAAAAACTGACCAATGCGGTACAACCCCTTGTCATACCACCATTTAAAGGTTTGAAGATCCAAACCTTGATGAAAAAACGGATTTTTGAACACCGGGGTCAAAGGTTGAGCTTTAGAGACCAGCGAGGGAAGTTTCCGAAGTGAATCCCATAAAGATAATGATTGTGAGAGTGATGGTGATAAGATGGGAGGTCTATTTCTGGGAGGGCACCACAACAAGTGTATCAGTGATGAGGATGGAACAGCTTGATTTTCAATTGATATCCAATCAGGAAGTTCTGTGTTAAAATATAAAACAGATAGTTGTGCCAATCGTGCTGCTTGGTAGTACCATAAGAGATTCGGAAGGCCTAACCCACCCTGTTTGGGAAGGTTGAATAAGCTTCTGTTTGAGAGTCGTGGACCTTTATTGTTCCAAATGAATTTAGTGAGCTTACTTTGAAAAGATTTCAAATGATCTCTTTTGATTGGAATAGGAAGAGAACGAAATAAATATAAAAGCCTGGGCAAAAGGGTCATCTTGACTGAGTTAATCCTGCCAATCCATGAAATACTGTGCGACTCCCAGTCTTTGAGATCGAGTTCGAGTTTCTTGTACATAGGAGGGTAGTTAGCTTGGTATAGATTTTCAAATTTAGATGTAACATTAATTCCTAAGTACTTAATGAAAGAGCTGTTCCACTTGAATTGGTATGTTCTCTGTAAATCGGACACTATAGAATCTGGGAGAGATACGTTAAGAGCTTGAGATTTAGACATATTTACTTTGAGACCTGAAAGAGTCGAAAACGTATTAAGCAATGAGCAAATCTCCGGTAAAGAAGACCGTGGAGAAGTGACAAAAAGTAAAAGGTCATCTGCGAATAAGGCACATTTATGGGTATCTTGACCACATTGCACCCCCCCGATATTTGGATTACTACGAATGGCAATGGCTAAAGATTTGATTATAATAGCGAATATCAGGGGGGAAAGGGGGCATCCCTGACGTGTACCTCTTCCAATCTGAATAGGGTCGGAAAAAATTCCTTGTATTCTAATTCTGGCTTTAGGATTCGAATAAAGGGCTTCTAAAATTCCTAACATATTCTGACCAAATCCCCAGCGTTTGAGGACAGCGAATAGATATGTCCATGACACCGAATCGAATGCCTTCTGAAGGTCCAGTGACAGCAACATACCCTCCTGTTTATTACCTCCCTCCCAATTAGATTGTAGGATTGATACTAGGTCAACCGCTCTCCGTACCTGATCAGGACCTTGCCTACCGGGTATAAAACCGACTTGATCTTTATGAATGTAAGATCCATACACACACTGACTTATATACAATACACACACTGACCGCTACACAATACACACACTGACCGCTACACAATACACACACTGACTTATACACAATGCACACACTGACCGCTACACAATGCACACACTGACCGCTACACAATACACACACTGACCGCTACACAATACACTACACTAACCACTTACACTATCCTACCTGATTCTTATATCGACCACTACACTACACACTGATCACTACACCACACCGACCTACCTGATTCCTATACTGACCACAACACTACCCACTAACCTACCTGAGTCCTATACTGACCACTATACTATACTACTACATAATACACTACACTACCCACTACACTACACCCTGACCTACCTGATTCCTATACTGACCACTACACTCTACTACTACACAATACACTATCCACTGACTACTACACTACATACCACGCTAACTTACCTGATCCCTTTACTGACCACTACACAATACACTGACCTATCTCATTCCTATACTGACCCTTACACTAACCTACCTGATTACTACAATCGACCACTACACTACACACTGACCACTACACCACACTAACCTACCAGATTCCTATACTGACCACTACACTACACACTGACCTACCTGATTCCTATACAATACACTATCCACTGACCACTACACTACACACCACCAGATTCCTATACTGACCACTACACTACTATCCAATACACTACCCACAGACCGCTACACAATACACATTGACCACTACACAATACACACACTGACCGCTACACAATACACACACTGACCGCTACACAATGAACACACTGACTACTACACAATACACACACTGACCGCTACACAATACACACACTAACCGCTACACAATACACACACACTAACTGCTACACAATACACACACACTAACCACTACACAATACACACACACTAACTGCTATACAATACACACACTGACCGCTACACAATGCACACACTGACCGCTACACAATACACACACTGACTTATACACAATGCACACACTGACCGCTACACAATGCACACACTGACTTATATACAATACACACACTGACCGCTACACAATACACACACTGACCGCTACACAATGCACACACTGACCGCTACACAATACACACACTGACCGCTATACAATACACACACTGACTTATACACAATACACACACTGACCGCTATACAATACGCACACTGACCGCTATACAATACACACACTGACCGCTATACACAATACACACACTGACTTATACACAATACACACACTGTCCGCTACACAATACACACACTGACCGCTACACAATGCACACACTGACCGCTACACAATACACACACTGACCGCTATACAATACACACACTGACTTATACACAATACACACACTGACCGCTATACAATACACACACTGACCGCTATACAATACACACACTGACCGCTATACAATACACACACTGACCGCTATACACAATACACACACTGACCGCTATACACAATACACACACTGACTTATACACAATGCACACACTGACCGCTACACAATGCACACTGACTGCTACACAATACACACACACTGACTTATACACAATACACACACTGACCGCTATACAATACACACACTGACTTATACACAATACACACACTGACTTATACACAATATACACACTGACTTATACACAATACACCACTGACCAATACACTATACGTTACAGTACACTTATTTTCTGGCTGCTCCCTCTCCCCAGACAAATACCTACTCCCCCCGGGCCAGCAGCAAAACTCACGAGGGAGAACCTTTTTTCTTCCTGCTCTGCCTCTGTGCCGCCGGCTGTCACACTGATCCATTCCAGACTCGGAGAGGAGGAGGAGGAGAAGACAGCGAGCGTCCACAGCTCGCAGCGAAGGCCAGCCCCGCTCCTCCGCGATTAAGAATAGGCCAGGCTGGGCCCGCTCCGCTCCCCCGCAATTAAGAATAGGCCAGGCCAGCCCCGTTCCGCTCCCCCGCGATTGAGAATAGGCCAGGCCAGCCCCGCCCACCGCACATGGCCACTTCACCCAGTCACAGGGCACCAGGGGCCGGCCTGAAACTAAACATGGCGGCCATCACGGAAATGTAAATTAAGATTATGGAGCGAGGGTGACACATACTGGCGCGGGATTGTGCCCCCCCAAATGTTGCGCCCCCCCTCGCACCCCCCACGCTACGCCATTGCCTGACACATACACTGACCTACTGTCAAATGAAGCCACTGTGCCTGTCAAATGCAGCCACTGTGCCCATCATATGCAGCCACAGTGCCCATCAAATGCAGCCACCGTGCCCCATCAAACTCAGCCACCGTGCCTGTCAAATGCAGCCACCGTGCCCGTCAAATGCAGCCACCGTGCCCTATCAAATGCAGCCACTGTGCCCCATAAAATGCAGCCACCGTGCCCCATCAAATACAGCCACTGTGCCCATGAAAAGCAAGAAAATCAGCACCCATTGTACATCTAATTGAATATTACTTATTTGGGGGAGAGAGGGGAGGAAGAGAGAGAGAGAGGGGGGAAGAGAAAGAGAGAGAGGGGGAGGAAGAGAGAGAGAGAAGGAAGAGAGAGAGAGAAGAGAGAGAGAGAGAGGGGGAGGAAGAGAGAGAGAGGAGGAAGAGAGAGGGGGAGAGAGAGATGGGGGAGGAAGAGAGAGAGAGAGGGGCAAGAGAGAGATAGGGGGAAAGAGAGAGAGGGGGGAAGAAGAGAGAGAGGGAGGAAGAGAGAGAGGAGGGAGGAAGAGATGGAGAGAGAGGGGGGAGGAAGAGAGAGAGAGGGGGAAGAGGGAGAGGAAGAGATAGAGGGGAGAGAGGGGGAGAGAGGGGAGAGAGAAAGAGAGAGATAGAGAGGAAAAGAGAGAGAGAGAGAGGGGGGAAGAGTTATATTCCTTTACATGTATAGAGCCATGACAAGTTCTCTTTCTACCCATATATACATGTATAGTGCCATGACAGGACCCCTTAATACTCCTATACATGTAGACCGCCATGACTGGTCCTCTTTTTATATTCCTATATACATGAATAGAGCCATGACAGGTCCTCTTTATACTTACATGTATAGAGCCATGACAGGTCCTCTTTATACTCCTTTATACATGTATAGAGCCTTAACAGGTCCTCTATATATTCCTATATACATGTATAGAGCCATGACAGGTCCACTTTATACTCCTATATACATGTATTGAGCCATGACAGGTCCTATTTATACTTTTATATGCATGTATAGAACCATGACAGATCCTCTTTATACTCCTACATACATGTATAGAGCCATGACCAGTCCTCTTTATATTTCTACACACATGTATAGAGCCATGACAGGTCCTCTTCATACTCCTACACACATGTATAGAGCCATGACAGGTCCTCTTTATACTTTTATATACATGTATAGAGCCATGACCGGTCCTCTTTATATTCCTACACACATGTATAGAGCCATGACAGGTCCTCTTTATATTCCTACACACATGTATAGAGCCATGACAGGTCCTCTTCATACTCCTACACACATGTATAGAGCCATGACAGGTCCTCTTTATACTCCTATATACATGTATAGAGCCATGACCGGTCCTCTTTATATTCCTACACACATGTATAGAGCCATGACAGGTCCTCTTTATACTCCTACATACATGTATAGAGTAGGGTGACCACATTTCCAAACTGCCATTCAGGGACACACCCCCTCTCTCACCTTCCCCCAAAAAAAGATGAGGGGGGGGGCGGGGGGTAATGTAATCTCGGGGTTGATGGGGAATTTGGCGGCGGGTTATTTGTCAGGTGAATGTGCCACTTGCCACCAGATGCAGTGCCGCTTGCCACCCATAGCCTGCCACCAGATGCAGTGCTGCTGTCACTCCCTCTGCATGAGCCACTTGCGTAGAAGGAAAGGAGTGGAGTCACTATTTGGAGAGTGAAGATCACACCAGTCCTTGCCGCTTGCCGCTGGGTGCTGGAGAAGGAGGAGGTGCTGAGGTGGGTGGGGACAGCAGTGCTGCACTAGGCGCAGGCCTCGCTCCCGGTCTCACTGTCTGAGAGTAAATTGTCACTGGTTGCAAGATGCCAGGCAACGCTGGCCCTAGCAACCAGTTCCGGAAATGTAGTTATTAGTTAGTAGGGGGTGGCTGTGTCCTCTATTTCATTCCGGGACATTGTATTGTCCTGGAATGAAGGTGCACGGGACCCAGGACAGACATGTAAATTACGGGACAGTCCCGGGCAATCCGGGACACGTGGGCACCCTAGTATAGAGCCATGACAGGTCTACTTTATACTCCTATATACATGTATTGAGACATGACAGGTCCTATTTATACTCCTATATGCATGTATATAACCATGACAGGTCCTCTTTATACTCCTACATACATGTATAGAGCCATGACAGGTCCTCTTTATACTCTTATATACATGTATAGAGCCATGACCAGTCCTCTTTATATTCCTACACACATGTATAGAGCCATGACAGGTCCACTTTATACTCCTATATACATGTAATGAGACATGACAGGTCCTATTTATACTCCTATATGCATGTATATAACCATGACAGGTCCTCTTTATACTCCTTTATACATGTATAGAGCCATGACAGGTCCTCTTTATACTCCTACATACATGTATAGAGCCATGACAGGTCCACTTTATACTCCTATATACAAGTATTGAGACATGACAGGTCCTATTTATACTCCTATATGCATGTATATAACCATGACAGGTCCTCTTTATACTCCTACATACATGTATAGAGCCATGACCAGTCCTCTTTATTTTCCTATATACATGTATAGAGCTGTGACAGGTCCTCTTTATACTCCTACATACATGTATAGAGCCATGACCAGTCCTCTTTATATTCCTATATACATGTATAGAGCTGTGACAGGTCCTCTTTATACTCCTATATACATGTAGACCGCCAAGACGGATCTCCTTTAGTTATCATGATATAAAATAATAAATGGGGGGGCCTTTTGGTGGGCGTGATTTTTTTTTTTGGTCCCGGGCAGCACAATGTCTTGGTCCGGCCCTGCATGCAGGACAGGGATGTAGGACAATTGTAAGAGAGATGTGGTCGGAAACAAATACTGATCCAGGGGACCAAGAGTCGGCAATGGATATAAAGACGGAAAAACCAGAGCACAGAAGAGGAGCAAAAAAGAAGAACAGCCAGTCGGAGCTCTTCAGGTGACAGAGGGAAGTGTTGTTCAGACTCATTAATAGAAATGACTCACGTCCCATTCAAAATCGAGTCCCAGGGGAGATGGAACATCCAAAACACTTCCCTCCAACACAACAACCGAAAAGCATCCCCTCCCCTTTTAGGGACCCTGATCTTATCAATTACCTAAACTTGTAAAGCCGCCTCCCCCATTGCATGTGTTGAAGTGTTTTGCCACATTTGTGGATAAGTTCTTTTCCACACTATACAGATGTTCCTGGACGCAGTCACGGAGACGCCTTGTTGTCCTATCACATACTGGACTCTACACAGGGTACAAGTAATAAGATATACAGTACTACATACCTGGTGTTACAATTAAAGGAAGAGTGAATTTCAAATTGCTTCTGGTTTATGGTAGAGCAAAACTTGTTTCCCGTTTTTTTTTTTGCAGTTCGGCGGCAGCGGGAGCGTGGCAGCAAACAGCGGCGGGGATTCGGGGAAGGTGACCAGCGAGGAGGGCAGTTGGATGTGAAATTCCGAGGAGGGAGAAGAGCTCCACCCCCTCCCTGACCACCGAAGAGGCGAACAGTAGCGAGCGCGGCCACCCCGGCGCTTCCAGAACCTCGATTCCTCCACCTCCTCTCTGCTCCAGGAACCATGCGGCCTGGGCCGGAGGGAAGGCTGACTGGGAGCCCAGAGGAAGAGAACATGCGCCACTGTAAGGAGCAGAGCAGCGAGAGCACCCCCGGATCAAGAGGGAGACTCGGCGCTGCCGCTGCTGGCCATCAGGTACCTGGCATCCTACACAAACATGCCAGAACACTGAGACAGCGGGGAGGTGAGCAGAGGAGGGACTGCAGAAAGGGACAGTGCTATGTGGTCTGTCTCAGCCCTCCCCTCTGTCTCTCTGCCCCCTCTGTCTCTCAGCCCCCCCTCTGTCTCTCAGTCCCCCCCTCTGTCTCTCAGTCCCCCCCTCTGTCAGCCCCCTCCTCTGTCTCTCAGCCCCCTCTGTCTCTCAGACCCCCCCTGTGTCTCTCAGACCCCCCTCTGTCTCTCAGACCCCCCTCTGTCTCTCAGTCCCCCCCTCTGTCTCTCAGTCCCCGTGTCTCTCAGTCCCCCCCTCTTTTAGCCCCCTCCTCTGTCTCTCAGCCCCCTCTGTCTCTCAGACCCCCCTCTGTCTCTCAGACCCCCCTTCTGTCTCTCAGACCCCTCCTCTGATTCTCAGACCCCTACTCTGTCTCTCAGACGCCTTCTCTGTCTCTCAGCTCTCCTCCTCTATCTCTCAGCTCTCCTCCTCTGTCTCTCAGCTCCCCCACTGTCTCTCAGCTCCCCCACTGTCTCTCAGCTCCCCCTCTGTCTCTCAGCTCTCCCTCTGTCTCTCAGCTCTCCCTCTGTCTTTCAGCTCCCCCTCTGTCTCTCAGCTCCCTTTCTGCCTTTCAGACCCCTCCTCTGTCTCTCAGACTCCTCCTCTGTCTCTCGGACCCACACTGTCTCTCAGCCCCCTCCTCTATCTCTCAGCTCTCCCCCTCTGTCTCTCAGCTCCCTCCCTCTGTTTCTCAGCCCCCCTCTGTCTCTCAGACCCCCCTCTGTCTCTCAGTCCCGGTGTCTCTCAGTCCCCCCCTGTTTTAGCCCCCTCCTCTGTCTCTCAGACCCCTCTGTCTCTCAGACCCCCCTCTGTCTCTCAGACCCCCCTTCTGTCTCTCAGACCCCTCCTCTGTCTCTCAGACCCCTACTCTGTCTCTCAGACCCCTCCTCTGTCTCTCAGCTCTCCTCCTCTATCTCTCAGCTCTCCTCCTCTATCTCTCAGCTCCCCCACTGTCTCTCAGCTCCCCCACTGTCTCTCAGCTCCCCCTCTGTCTCTCAGCTCCCCCTCTGTCTCTCAGCTCCCCCCCTGTCTTTCAGCTCCCCCTCTGTCTTTCAGCTCCCCCTCTGTCTTTCAGCTCCCCCTCTATCTCTCAGCTCCCCTTCTGCCTCTCAGACCCCTCCTCTGTCTCTCAGACCCGCACTGTCTCTCAGCCCCCTCCTCTATCTCTTAGCTCTCCCCCTCTGTCTCTCAGCCCCCTCCTCTATCTCTCAGCTCCCCCCTCTGTCTCTCAGCTCCCCCTATGTCTCTCAGCTCCCCCTGTCTCTCAGCTCTCCCCTCTATCTCTCAGCTCTCCTCCTCTATCTCTCAGCTCTCCTCCTCTGTCTCTCAGCTCCCCCACTGTCTCTCAGCTCCCCCACTGTCTCTCAGCTCCCCCTCTGTCTCTCAGCTCTCCCTCTGTCTTTCAGCTCCCCCTCTGTCTCTCAGCTCCCTTTCTGCCTCTCAGACCCCTCCTCTGTCTCTCAGACTCCTCCTCTGTCTCTCGGACCCACACTGTCTCTCAGCCCCCTCCTCTATCTCTCAGCTCTCCCCTTTGTCTCTCAGCTCCCTCCCTCTGTTTCTCAGCCCCCCTCTGTCTCTCAGACCCCCTCTGTCTCTCAGTCCCGGTGTCTCAGTCCCCCCCTGTTTTAGCCCCCTCCTCTGTCTCTCAGCCCCCTCTGTCTCTCAGACCCCCCTCTGTCTCTCAGACCCCCCTTCTGTCTCTCAGACCCCTCCTCTGTCTCTCAGACCCCTCCTCTGTCTCTCAGACCCCTACTTTGTCTCTCAGACCCCTCCTCTGTCTCTCAGCTCTCCTCCTCTATCTCTCAGCTCTCCTCCTCTATCTCTCAGCTCCCCCACTGTCTCTCAGCTCCCCCTCTGTCTCTCAGCTCCCCCTCTGTCTTTCAGCTCCCCCTCTGTCTCTCAGCTCCCCTTCTGCCTCTCAGACCCCTCCTCTGTCTCTCAGACCCGCACTGTCTCTCAGCCCCCTCCTCTATCTCTCAGCTCTCCCCCTCTGTCTCTCAGCCCCCTCCTCTATCTCTCAGCTCCCCCCTCTGTTTCTCAGCTCCCCCCTCTGTCTCTCAGCTCCCCCTGTCTCTCAGCTCCCTCCCTCTGTCTCTCAGCTCCCTCCCTCTGTCTCTCAGCCCCCCGCTGTCTCTCAGCCCCCCCCTCTGTCTCTCAGCTCTTCCTCTGTCTCTCAGCTCTTCCTCTGTCTCTCAGACCCCCCTGTCTCTTAGACCCCCCTCTGTCTCTCAGTCCCCCCCTCTGTCTCTCAGTCCCCCCCTCTGTCTCTCAGTTCCCGTGTCTCTCAGTCCCCCCTCTTTTAGCCCCTCCTCTGTCTCTCAGACCCCCCCCTCTGTCTCTCAGTCCCCTCCTCTGTCTCTCAGACCCCTACTCTGTCTCTCAGCTCTCCTCCTCTATCTCTCAGCTCTCCTCCTCTATCTCTCAGCTCTCCCTCTTTGTCTCTCAGCTCTTCCTCTGTCTCTCAGACCCCCCTGTCTCTCAGACCCCCTCTCTGTCTCTCAGACCCCCCTCTGTCTCTCAGTCCCCCCATCTGTCTCTCAGTTCCCGTGTCTCTCAGTCCCCCCTCTTATATTATGGGCATGGTTGGTGTGTACACCGCTCCTCCACCGCCCCAAAGATGCTGCTTGGAGGACTTTTTTTAACGCCCTGGCAGTGCCCCAGTGTGAAAGCACTCGGACTTTCACACTGGGACTGCAGCGGAGGCGTTTTTCAGGCGCTTTACAGGCGCTATTTTTAGCCCAAAAGCGCCTGAAAAACGCCTCAGTGTGAAAGGGGTCCTACACTCACCCCCTCTCTTTTACACTCACTCCCTCTCTCTTACACTCACCCCCTCTCTCACCCAACCCCTCTCACTCCCTTTCCCTCAACCCTCCCTCTCTCTCTCTTTCTCTCATTCCCCTCTCGCTCACCCTCTCATGATATACAATAATGGATGTAGGGGCCTTTTGGTGGGCGTGATTTTTTGGGGAGGTGGGGGCAGCATTTTATTGAATTAAAGTGGGCCGGTCTGGATGAAGTCCAGGGCCAAATTTTTGTCCCAGTCCAGCCCTGCCCACACTTATAGTTCTCTGTGTGATCAGGTGAATGATTTGAAGGGTTTCTTATAAAAGAAACTGGAGAATAAATAGCGACCCAGCGTGGGGGCTCTACCTGAAACCACATTCACCCCATCCCACCGAATATCCGCACATGTTTCATCTGAATGTAGGACGGCCAGGTGTCTATTGAAAATTCTCTTAATTTCGTTGAACTCATTACTTTAGGGCATGTAGAGGGTGAATTTATTTTGTTGTTTATTCCTATAGGGGTCTCTTTTCCCTAAAATGTCCCCTCTACTCTTACGTTTGGCTATGGATAAAGCCCTGTCCAACATTCATCTGGGGCATCCCCAATCCAAGAATCTCCTGTATAAAGACATAGCCTACTGTTCAAAAAAGTTGTCATCACTACAGATGCGTCTAACTCGAGGGAATTGGCCAAAGGGGATACCCCTGATGGTGTGCCTCGGATGATCTGTTTGGGCAAATAGGAGGAAGTTACCCAATAGGGGTTTTCTGTATAGTGTTGAAGACACCTTCCCATCACCTCCAGTTAGGTGAACATCCAGGTTTGTCGTTCGCATATCCAGTGAAGGAAAGGTTTCTATCATTACAGTTAAAGTGTTCCAGAAGTGCCGGCAGGCACTCCACCTTGTTCTCCACCACAAACGGTAGGTCATCAATGAACCTCAAGTAGAGTGGATTACCTAAAGGGGTTCTTCCCTCCAAGGATGTGGGACCGCTCCCACCAACCCATGCCAAAGTTGGCTAGGGAGGGCGAAGATTTGGCGCCCATCACGGCCCCACATCCCTGGAGGTAGAACTCACCATAAAACACAAAATAATTGTGGGACAATAGATAATCCAAGACTTCCATCATATACAGTCTGTGTACAATTGATAGACTCTAGTAAGGGTTTCCAAATATAACAAAACTGCTACTCTCACAAGGTGCTGAGGGATAGAGGAGTACAGGCTGGTCACATCACTGGTGACCCAGGAAAAACCATCTTGCCACATGAAATCATTCACGATGTTAAGGAGATTGTTTGTATCCTTAAGGTAACCAGGAAGTTGCTCAACCAGTGGCTTCAATTGCCTGTCAAGGCGCTCATTAAGAGAATTTATACCTGAAATTATGGGTCTACCTTTTTGGCTGATTTAGACCTTTGTGGGTTTTGGGTAGGTGGTAAAACGTTGGGAGGATGGGCAGGTATTAGGGATTTGGCTTCTTTCTGATTAAATACACCTAAGGCTCGGTTCACGCTGTGCGTCCCCGTTCTCTGATTCAGGGACGAATCAGGGCCGAATCTTTGCCTGAATTCGGCCCTGAAACAGAGCCAAAGATGCTCAGCGTTTCTGTGCAGTGTGCTCCGCAGCCGCCCCGGAGATATGTGAACCAGCTTCATAGAGAGCCGGTCACATTCTCCTGCCATGCGAATTGGAGTGCGGGGAAACCAATTTGCATAGGTGTGAACCCAGCCTAATTTAATCCCCCTCTCTACTAGGTTGGTGATCACCATCCTGTACTCTCTTCTTGGATCCCCATTTAACATTATATATGTCATCTGATCAGACAATTGATGGACGGCCTCATTTCTGCATAGGTATTTTTTTATGACCACAATGAGGCCCCCCTTATCTGAATTACGGATGACAATAGATTTATCTTTCATTAACTGTTTGAGGGCTAACCTCTCATCACTCGTTAAACTATCATGCCACATGGTATCACCCCCCATTGTCGGATGTTCTAGGGCCGTTAAGTCTCGTTCAATGGCTTTTTGAAATTTTGCCATCTCAGAGGTACGAGAATTTACAGGATAAATGTCCAGAGTTGCCACATGGCTTAATATGTCATCATATGCAACTTTTATAGGGTTGATGGGATTTCAATATATTTTCCCCAACTTTTACCGCCCATCTGTAGATGTAAGATCTTTGGCTACATATGGTTCCATACATGTCCAGGGTGGACATAGGTAGCTGGTATATTTACCACCCTATAGGGTTGATGTTACTTAGTATATTTTCCCTAACTTTTACCGCCCACCTGTGGATGTGAGATTTTTGGCCTTGTCCGACTTTAAATATATTCAGAGTTGTCACACGGTACAATATGCTTCCATATGCAACATTTAGTGTGTATCTGTAGTCATATATTATGAACTTTTAATTCTAGTTAGTCGGTGTTTACCCGATGTCCTTTTTCATTAAAAACTTGATATTTATCATCTTGCATGTATTAATTTATTATTATTTGTTTCTTTTCTTCTATTGATTCTTTAATTTTGCTTGAATGTTTCACCTGGTGAATATTTGTTTTTATGTGTTTATACTTGTATGTTTTCATTTAATCATTGATCAAGGTTGTCACCTTCCTCTGATTGACGTTCCCCTAGCACCTGTACAGGGGATGGATCTATATAACACGTATCAGTTAGGCATGTCTTTGGAATGATTAAGCACATTTCTGGTGTGTGAAACTGCTGACCACTGCTGGTGTCCTCTGGTGTCATTTTGGATATTTTCATATTCCAATAAACTTTTTTTTTAACAATCAGGTTTTCTTTATTAAGCAAATAATAGTACAGCAACAGAGAAACAACGAACTCAGCTAACACAGCCAACTGACATGGCAATACAACTCAGCTAACACAATCAACTGACATGCATAATGTACAGCAACAACAGGGTACGGGCACAGAGGATACAATAGGGGAAAACCATAGGAGCACTACGGGAGGGGCCACAATCACGACACAATATGACCACTGAATAAGCAACACCATGGGGACAGTGGATGTACCAGGGATAGGGGAGATGAGGTCCAGAACCAAGGGCACCAAGACAACCCTCCCAATAAGAGACGGGGGGGGGGGGAGAGGGAGAAACCCACTCATGGCGACGTCCATACCTGCCACACCTTATCAAATTTCCAGGGGTATCCTCTGCTAATATAAGTCAACTTGTATAGTGGCATTGCAGCATTGTTCATAGCTAGGGATGAGCCGAACACCCCCGGGTTCGGTTCGCACCAGAACCTTCGAACGGACCGAAAGTTTGCGCGAATTTTCGAACCCTATTCGTTATAATGGACGCGAACGTTCGAAATCAAAATTGCTAATTACAACGGCCAATATGCATGTTAATGTCATAAAACAGGTTTGGGGACCCGGGTCCTGCCCCAGGGGACATATATCAATGCAAAAAGAAATTTTAAAAACTAAAGTTTTTTCGGGAGCAGTCATTTTAATGATGCATAAAGTGAAAAAAAAAAAAGTGAAATTTTCCTTTAAATATGGTACCTGGGGGGTGTCTAAAGTATGCCTGTGAAGTGGCATGTGTTTCCCGTGTTTAGAACTGTCCTTGCACAAAATGACATTTGTAAAGGAAAAAAAGAAGCCATTTAAAACCACTTGCGGCTTTAATGTCATGTCTTGTCCTGGCCGCCATATGGCTGAAAATCCTTGAGAAAAATGGCATGGCTACCCCATCACCCCCCCCCCCCCCCACCCCAGCCCCTTTGGGTCTTGTATGGATACTAAGGGGGACCCCGCACCCAAAATAAAACCCTATACCTACAACCCTATATACTCTGAACAGCAGTATATAGGTGGTGCAAACAAGACATGGACTGTAGGTTTGTTCTTAAGTAGAATCTGAACAGGTACATTATGAAGTGTAGCTACATCCCAAAAAAATCCATTTTTAAGCTTTTTGGAGAACATAGGGAGGGGTTATCACCCCTGTAACATTTGCTGTCTTTGCACATCTGTTCAGAACATGTCACCTCACTTTCCGTCCCAATGACAAATGTTTTTGGAAAAGTGGGGTTTTAATTGAAACAAGGATTGGTGATAAAGCATCAGTAGAGAGGAGATACCTTTTTCCCAAATTAAATCTAACAGGATAGAATTTTCCTTCCTAGGGGTAGATTTCCTCTCACTTCCTGTTTTCTCTTGCCGTTTGCAAGTAGGAGTCGTTTGTAAGTTGGATGTTTGAAAGTAGGGGCCTGCCGTATATACTCTGCAGAAATTTGCCCTATTAGATGTTGGTGTAGCCACAAGACTGGTGGGCACAGGAATGGGCCCTGCTGTGAGTTAATAGATCAAGATTTGTACTTGCATGCACCTGTTGAACCGGGCAGAAAAATTGGGCCTTTGGTGGTGGTGGTGGTGGTGGTGGACGGTGTTGCCACAAGACTGTAAGCCCTCACAGTTACTCTTGGTGGGTGCAGGAATGGGCCCTGCTGTGAGTTATTAGATCAAGATTTGTAATTGCATGCACCTGTTGAACAGGGCAGAAAAATTGGGCCTTTGGTGGTGGTGGTGGTGGTGGACGGTGTTGCCACAAGACTGTAGGCCCTCATAGTTACTCTTGGTGGGCGCAGGAATGGGCCCTGCTGTGAACTATTAGATCAAGATTTGTAATTACACGCCCCTGTTAAACAGGGGCTGAAAAATTGTGCCTTAGGCATTGGTGCTGGTGCCACAACACTGCAACCCCTCACAGATACTGTACTTGGAGCACAGCAGTCACACCTGTTGCGAAGCATCTTTTTAAAAAATTGTAATTACACGCCCCTGTTATACAGGGGCTGAAAAATTGTGCCTTAGGCACTGGTGCTGGTGCCACAACACTGCAACCCCTCACAGATACTGTACTCTGAGCACAGCAATGAGACCTGTTGCAAAGCATTGCCTAAAAATTGTAATTACACGCCCCAACAGGGGCTGAAAAATTGTGCCTTAGGCACTGGTGCTGGTGCCACAACACTGCAACCCCTCACAGATACTGTACTCTGAGCACAGCAGTCACACCTGTTGCGAAGCATCTTTTTAAAAAATTGTAATTACACGCCCCTGTTATACAGGGGCTGAAAAATTGTGCCTTAGGCACTGGTGTGGTGGCATGGATCATTGAGGAGGAGGAAGAGGATAGTCAGTGAACATAACAGGACAGTCACTCAGCATCAGCATAGGCAGTCTTGAAGGGATGTGACATTATAAATTATTCCGTTATATCCGCTTCAGGTGTCTGGTAGCTGGTGGTGATCCAAGACTGATTCATTTTTATGAAGGTCAGTCGATCAACCGAGTCGGTGGACAGGCGCACCCTATGATCGGTGACAAATCCTCCAGCAGCACTGAATGTGCGTTCGGAAAGAACGCTGGATGCAGGACAGGCCAGTAGCTCAATTGCATACTGTGCAAGCTCTGGCCAGTGATCCATCCTCAGGACCCAGTAAGCCAGAGGATTTTCGGTGGGAAAGGTGTCCAAGTCTGACCTTGCCCCTAGGTATTCCTGCACCATGTATATCAGACGCTGGCGATGGTTGCTGGAACCGATCATACCTTGGGGCTGCGGACTAAAAAATTGTCTGAACGCATCGGTCAGACGTCCACCTTCCCCACCGCTCCTTCTGCTACTGACCGAAGCCTCAGCAACTCGTCGTCCAGGACCAGGAGTTTGTAACCTCCCAGTTTCTGGGAACGCGTTGCACAGACCTTTCTGCAAGGCCTCCCTGAGATGTCTCATCCTCTGCTCCCTCTGCGACGGCAAGATAAGGTCCGCAACCTTACCCTTGTACCGTGGATCAAGGAGAGTGGCCAGCCAGTAATGGTCACTCTCCTTGATCCGAAGAACACGAGGATCCTTCCGCAGGCTTTGCAGGATCAGGGAGGCCATGCAGCGTAGGTTAGCTGAGGCATTCGGTCCGGAGTCTTCTGGGTCACTGAGGATGACATGATCGCCAGCCACCTCCTCCCAGCCACGTACAAGTCCACTGGTTTGTTGGGACTGTACATCATCCCTAAAAGACTGCTGCTGCTGATGCTGAGTGCCAGGCTCCACCTCCATGCTCACACAATCCTCCTCCTCCTCCTCTTCCTGTGTGATGGGTGGGACAGAAGGAACATTGTCTGGATAAAGGGGGCCTTGAGAGACAAGGAAGTCCTCCTCTTCCTGCCTCTGTTCTGCCTCAAGTGCCCTGTCCATTATCCCACGCAGCGTATGCTCCAACAGGTGGACAAGAGGTACAGTGTCACTGATGCATGCACTGTCACTGCTCACCATCCTCGTGGCCTCCTCAAATGGTGAGAGGACAGTGCATGCATCCCTGATCATGCTCCACTGGCGTGGGGAAAAAAAGCCAAGCTCCCCTGACCCTGTCCTGGTGCCGTAGTCGCAAAGGTACTCATTGATGGCCCTCTGCTGCGTGTGCAGTCGCTGCAGCATGGCCAACGTTGAGTTCCACCTGGTGGGCATGTCACATATTAGGCGGTTCTTGGGCAGGTTCAGCTCCTTTTGCAGCTCAGTCAGCCGAGCATTGGCATTATAAGATCGGCGGAAATGCACAAAGACTTTCCTGGCCTGCCTCAGGACATCCTGTAAGCCTGGGAACCTGCCCAAGAACCGCTGCACCACCAGGTTGAGGACGTGAGCCATACAGGGCACATGGGTGAGCTGCCCCTGTCGCAGGGCGGAGAGGAGGTTGGTGCCATTATCAGAAACGACCATTCCTGGCTTAAGCTGGCGTGGCGTCAACCACCTCTCGGCCTGCCCCTGCAGAGCTGCCAGAACCTCTGGCCCAGTGTGGCTCCTGTCCCCCAAACACACCAGCGCAAGCACGGCATGGCATCTGTTTGCCTGCGTACTCGCGTAGCCCCTTGTACGCCTACGGAGCACCGCTGGTTCCGAGGACAGAGCACTCGAAGAGGACATGGAGGAAGAAGAAGAGGAGGGGGTGGAGGAGAGAGGTGTGTCACAACCAGTAGTAGCATTTTGGAGGCGTGGTGGCGGAACAACCTCCAACACTACTGCACCTTGTCCTGCATCCCTCCCAGCTGCCAATAGAGTGACCCAATGGGCCGTGAAAGAAAGATAACGTCCCTGTCCATGCCTGCTGGACCATGAGTCAGCGGTAATATGCACCTTACCGCTGACCGCCCTGTCCAGCGAGGCATGGACATTGCCTTCCACATGCCAGTAGAGAGACGGAATCGCCTTCCGTGAGAAAAAGTGGCGTTTGGGAACCTGCCACTGAGGAACCGCACATTGAACAAACTCACGGAAGGGGGCCGAGTCTATCAACTGAAAAGGCAGCAGTTGAAGTGCTAGCAATTTAGCCAAGCTAGCATTCAACCGCTGGGCATGTGGATGGCTGGGAGTATACTTCTTTCGACGGTCCAGCAGCTGGGGCAGGGAAATTTGCCTGCTACAATCGGACGTCGGTGTACTGCAAGTACTTGGTTGTGACACACCTAATTCTACACCTTCAGTCCTCTCAGAGCAGCTTTCAGAGAGGACTGAAGATATAGTGGGGATGGAGATCCCAGCTGATGAGGAGCAAGGAGAGGTCCGCTTTGTTCTTTGGTGTGGGTCTTTTATGTGTGCTTGCCAACGAGCTGCATGGCAGGTCGACATATGTCTGCTCATGCTTGTGGTGCCCAAGCGGCTGATGTTTTGGCCACGCGAGATACGCTTGAGACAAATATTGCAAATAGCAGTGGTGCGATCTGATGCACTCGTCTCAAAAAAGGCCCACACCAAAGAACTTTTGTGATAACGTGCAGAGGCAGCGCCCTGCACAGGCGGAGCTCTGCGGTGTGGTACAGTTGCTGTGCTGGCCTCTAGCTGGCCTCCAGGGGGCATCCTGCCTCGTTGGACATGTGACGCTGCATCCTCCTCCTCCTCCTCCTCTCTCCCTTCAGGCACCCACGTGGAGTCAGTGACCTCATCATCCCCTCCCTCTTCACCACTAGAGAAAACCTGGCAGTAAGCTGCAGCTGGTGGAACACTACTGCCAGATTGCTGTCCTTCAGCATCCCCTCTCTCTGCGCGCACACTACTGACTTCCTCAAGCTGGGTATCATCATCCGAGCCTTCGAATCGTTGGGCATCCTCCTGGAGCATGTACCCAACACTGTGCTCAAACAGTTCGGGGGACTCCTCAGGAGGACATGGTGGGTCTAGGAAAGGGGTGGCTGATGATGCCATTGAGTACGCGTTGGCAGCTGCTCTGCCAGTACCCTGAGCCTGGGTGAGAGAGGATGAGGAGGATGAGGAGGGGCTTGGTCATCCATTCTACCAAGCCTTCGGCATGATGCGGCTCCACATGTCCAGCTGCCGAAAACAAAGACAAGCGTGTCCCATGGCCACGTGCTGATGACGATGCACGACCACGTCCACGGCCAGCACTGTTGTCTCTAGAAACAGAGCCTGCCTGCCCTGTGTTCTTGCCTCGGCACGCTCTGCCTCTCCTTGGCGGTCTTCCAGCCATTGTAGTCGGTAGTGTATATAGTATAAAAAATAGAACTCCTATGTGTGCTCACAACACACTGTAGGTCCTATGGGTGCTGACACTAACACACTATAGGTACTATGTGTGCTGCTGACAAGAAAATATAGGAGCTCTGTTTGCTGCCACTAACACACTAGAAGTCCTATTGGTGCTTCTGAGATGAAAATATAGGAGCTCTGTGTGATGCCACTAACACACTAGAAGTCCTATGGGTGCTGCTGAGAAGAAAATATAGGAGCTCTGTGTGATGCCACTAACACACTAGAAGTCCTATGGGTGCTTCTGAGATGAAAATATAGGAACTCTGTGTGATACCACTAACACACTAGAAGTCCTATGGGTGCTTCTGAGAAGAAAATATAGGAGCTCTGTTTGCTGCCACTAACACACTAGAAGTCCTATGGGTGCTGCTGAGAAGAAAATATAGGAGCTCTGTGTGATGCCACTAACACACTAGAAGTCCTATGGGTGCTTCTGAGATGAAAATATAGGAGCTCTGTGTGATGCCACTAACACACTAGAAGTCCTATGGGTGCTGCTGAGAAGAAAATATAGGAGCTATGTGTGATGCCACTAACACACTAGAAGTCCTATGGGTGCTTCTGAGATGAAAATATAGGAGCTCTGTGTGATGCCACTAACACACTAGAAGTCCTATGGGTGCTTCTGAGATGAAAATATAGGAGCTCTGTTTGCTGCCACTAACACACTAGAAGTCCTATGGGTGCTGCTGAGAAGAAAATATAGGAGCTCTGTGTGATGCCACTAACACACTAGAAGTCCTATGGGTGCTTCTGAGATGAAAATATAGGAGCTCTGTGTGATGCCACTAACACACTAGAAGTCCTATGGGTGCTGCTGAGAAGAAAATATAGGAGCTCTGTTTGCTGCCACTAACACACTAGAAGTCCTATGGGTGCTGCTGAGAAGAAAATATAGGAGCTCTGTGTGATGCCACTAACACATTAGAAGTCCTATGGGTGCTGCTAAGAAGAAAATATAGGAGCTCTGTTTGCTGCCACTAACACACTAGAAGTCCTATGGGTGCTTCTGAGAAGAAAATATAGGAGCTCTGTGTGATGCCACTAACACACTAGAAGTCCTATGGGTGCTTCTGAGATGAAAATATAGGAACTCTGTGTGATGCCACTAACACATTAGAAGTCCTATGGGTGCTGCTGAGAAGAAAATATAGGAGCTCTGTTTGCTGCCACTAACACACTAGAAGTCCTATGGGTGCTGCTGAGAAGAAAATATAGGAGCTCTGTGTGATGCCACTAACACACTAGAAGTCCTATGGGTGCTTCTGAGATGAAAATATAGGAGCTCTGTGTGATGCCACTAACACACTAGAAGTCCTATGGGTGCTGCTGAGAAGAAAATATAGGAGCTCTGTGTGATGCCACTAACACACTAGAAGTCCTATGGGTGCTTCTGAGATGAAAATATAGGAACTCTGTGTGATGCCACTAACACACTAGAAGTCCTATGGGTGCTGCTGAGAAGAAAATATAGGAGCTCTGTTTGCTGCCACTAACACACTAGAAGTCCTATGGGTGCTTCTGAGAAGAAAATATAGGAGCTCTGTGTGATGCCACTAACACACTAGAAGTCCTATGGGTGCTTCTGAGATGAAAATATAGGAACTCTGTGTGATGCCACTAACACATTAGAAGTCCTATGGGTGCTGCTAAGAAGAAAATATAGGAGCTCTGTTTGCTGCCACTAACACACTAGAAGTCCTATGGGTGCTTCTGAGAAGAAAATATAGGAGCTCTGTGTGATGCCACTAACACACTAGAAGTCCTATGGGTGCTTCTGAGATGAAAATATAGGAACTCTGTGTGATGCCACTAACACATTAGAAGTCCTATGGGTGCTGCTGAGAAGAAAATATAGGAGCTCTGTTTGCTGCCACTAACACACTAGAAGTCCTATGGGTGCTTCTGAGAAGAAAATATAGGAGCTCTGTGTGATGCCACTAACACACTAGAAGTCCTATGGGTGCTTCTGAGATGAAAATATAGGAACTCTGTGTGATGCCACTAACACATTAGAAGTCCTATGGGTGCTGCTAAGAAGAAAATATAGGAGCTCTGTTTGCTGCCACTAACACACTAGAAGTCCTATGGGTGCTTCTGAGAAGAAAATATAGGAGCTCTGTGTGATGCCACTAACACACTAGAAGTCCTATGGGTGCTTCTGAGATGAAAATATAGGAACTCTGTGTGATGCCACTAACACATTAGAAGTCCTATGGGTGCTGCTGAGAAGAAAATATAGGAGCTCTGTTTGCTGCCACTAACACACTAGAAGTCCTATGGGTGCTGCTGAGAAGAAAATATAGGAGCTCTGTGTGATGCCACCAACACACTAGAAGTCCTATGGGTGCTGCTGAGAAGAAAATATAGGAGCTCTGTTTGCTGCCACTAACACACTAGAAGTCCTATGGGTGCTGCTGAGAAGAAAATATAGGAGCTCTGTTTGCTGCCACTAACACACTAGAAGTCCTATGGGTGCTGCTGAGAAGAAAATATAGGAGCTCTGTGTGATGCCACTAACACACTAGAAGTCCTATGGGTGCTTCTGAGAAGAAAATATAGGAGCTCTGTGTGATGCCACTAACACACTAGAAGTCCTATGGGTGCTTCTGAGATGAAAATATAGGAGCTCTGTTTGCTGCCACTAACACACTAGAAGTCCTATGGGTGCTGCTGAGAAGAAAATATAGGAGCTCTGTTTGCTGCCACTAACACACTAGAAGTCCTATGGGTGCTGCTGAGAAGAAAATATAGGAGCTCTGTGTGATGCCACTAACACACTAGAAGTCCTATGGGTGCTTCTGAGATGAAAATATAGGAGCTCTGTGTGATGCCACTAACACACTAGAAGTCCTATGGGTGCTGCTGAGAAGAAAATATAGGAGCTCTGTGTGATGCCACTAACACACTAGAAGTCCTATGGGTGCTTCTGAGATGAAAATATAGGAACTCTGTGTGATGCCACTAACACACTAGAAGTCCTATGGGTGCTGCTGAGAAGAAAATATAGGAGCTCTGTTTGCTGCCACTAACACACTAGAAGTCCTATGGGTGCTTCTGAGAAGAAAATATAGGAGCTCTGTGTGATGCCACTAACACACTAGAAGTCCTATGGGTGCTTCTGAGATGAAAATATAGGAACTCTGTGTGATGCCACTAACACATTAGAAGTCCTATGGGTGCTGCTAAGAAGAAAATATAGGAGCTCTGTTTGCTGCCACCAACACACTAGAAGTCCTATGGGTGCTGCTGAGAAGAAAATATAGGAGCTCTGTTTGCTGCCACTAACACACTAGAAGTCCTATGGGTGCTGCTGAGAAGAAAATATAGGAGCTCTGTTTGCTGCCACTAACACACTAGAAGTCCTATGGGTGCTGCTGAGAAGAAAATATAGGAGCTCTGTGTGATGCCACTAACACACTAGAAGTCCTATGGGTGCTGCTGAGAAGAAAATATAGGAGCTCTGTGTGATGCCACTAACACACTAGAAGTCCTATGGGTGCTTCTGAGATGAAAATATAGGAGCTCTGTGTGATGCCACTAACACACTAGAAGTCCTATGGGTGCTGCTGAGAAGAAAATATAGGAGCTCTGTGTGATGCCACTAACACACTAGAAGTCCTATGGGTGCTTCTGAGATGAAAATATAGGAACTCTGTGTGATGCCACTAACACACTAGAAGTCCTATGGGTGCTGCTGAGAAGAAAATATAGGAGCTCTGTTTGCTGCCACTAACACACTAGAAGTCCTATGGGTGCTTCTGAGAAGAAAATATAGGAGCTCTGTGTGATGCCACTAACACACTAGAAGTCCTATGGGTGCTTCTGAGATGAAAATATAGGAACTCTGTGTGATGCCACTAACACATTAGAAGTCCTATGGGTGCTGCTAAGAAGAAAATATAGGAGCTCTGTTTGCTGCCACTAACACACTAGAAGTCCTATGGGTGCTTCTGAGAAGAAAATATAGGAGCTCTGTGTGATGCCACTAACACACTAGAAGTCCTATGGGTGCTTCTGAGATGAAAATATAGGAACTCTGTGTGATGCCACTAACACATTAGAAGTCCTATGGGTGCTGCTGAGAAGAAAATATAGGAGCTCTGTTTGCTGCCACTAACACACTAGAAGTCCTATGGGTGCTTCTGAGAAGAAAATATAGGAGCTCTGTGTGATGCCACTAACACACTAGAAGTCCTATGGGTGCTTCTGAGATGAAAATATAGGAACTCTGTGTGATGCCACTAACACATTAGAAGTCCTATGGGTGCTGCTAAGAAGAAAATATAGGAGCTCTGTTTGCTGCCACTAACACACTAGAAGTCCTATGGGTGCTTCTGAGAAGAAAATATAGGAGCTCTGTGTGATGCCACTAACACACTAGAAGTCCTATGGGTGCTTCTGAGATGAAAATATAGGAGCTCTGTTTGCTGCCACTAACACACTAGAAGTCCTATGGGTGCTGCTGAGAAGAAAATATAGGAGCTCTGTTTGCTGCCACTAACACACTAGAAGTCCTATGGGTGCTGCTGAGAAGAAAATATAGGAGCTCTGTGTGATGCCACTAACACACTAGAAGTCCTATGGGTGCTGCTGAGAAGAAAATATAGGAGCTCTGTGTGATGCCACTAACACACTAGAAGTCCTATGGGTGCTTCTGAGATGAAAATATAGGAGCTCTGTGTGATGCCACTAACACACTAGAAGTCCTATGGGTGCTGCTGAGAAGAAAATATAGGAGCTCTGTGTGATGCCACTAACACACTAGAAGTCCTATGGGTGCTTCTGAGATGAAAATATAGGAACTCTGTGTGATGCCACTAACACACTAGAAGTCCTATGGGTGCTGCTGAGAAGAAAATATAGGAACTCTGTGTGATGCCACTAACACATTAGAAGTCCTATGGGTGCTGCTGAGAAGAAAATATAGGAGCTCTGTTTGCTGCCACTAACACACTAGAAGTCCTATGGGTGCTGTTGGGGTGCAATGCTGTGCTAACAGCACTGCGGTTGGTACTACTGCAATACTGTACTAACAGTAAGCACGCACCAGACTAATCCCCAGCAGCAGCTAATAACACGCTAACTGTGCAATCAGCAGCAATGAACGATCAATGACTTAGGTAGCAATGGTTTAGCAAAGAAATAGCCAATGGTTTAGCAAAGAAGAGCAAATCTTTCAGTATCAAGCAAAGACAGAATCAGCAGACTGATCTCTCCTAAAGCCGGAACTCATGTGACCGGGGCCGATGGCGTGGCGGCCTTTTAAATGGTGGGGCATGTACTAAAGCCCCTGAGCTGTAATTGGCTACAGGCGTCCTGCCTGTAGCCAATTATTGCTCTCCGAGTTTCGGGCGCTGTGATTGGCCAAGCATGCAGGGTCACAGTGCATGCTTGGCCAATCATCAGCCAGCAATGCACTGCGCCGGCCGCGCCGGCCGCAATGCATTGCGGGGCCGCTCGCATCACACGAATGTGATGCGAACGGCCCAAATAGTTCTGGGCTCGACGAGCGAGCGAACGCCCGGTGCTCGATTCGAACATGGGTTCGAATCGAGCACCGGGCCCATCCCTATTCATAGCTAGCCAGGAGGACACAGACGGTGGATCAGGAGAGGACCACTTACAAACAATGGCCTTCTTCACATAGAACAGCAAATATGCAATAAGCTGTTTACTGTGGTGGGATCTCTGCTCGTCATCCAGTATTCCCAGAAGGGCCAGCTCTGGTGACAGGGAGCGCCGTATCTAGTTTAACCACTTAAGGACCGCAGCACACCGATGTACGTCGGCAGAATGTCACGGCTGGGCACAAGGGCTTACAGGTACGTCCCCTTTAAGATCCCAGCCAGGGGTCGCGAGCGTGCCACCGGCGGCACGCTCGCAACCCGGTCCTCTTCTCCTTGGCCGTCCCCGCGGGAACAGCGGACCCGATCGCCGCCGGTGTCCCGTTTTCGAGTCACAGAGAGGAAGAACGGGGAGAGGTAAGTGTAAACAAACCTCTCCCCGTGCTTCCTAGTAAACCTGTCACTGATCGTCTGTTCCCTGTCATAGGGAACGACGATCAGTGACGTCACACGCTAAGCCACGCCCCCCACAGTGAGAAACACACATCAGGGCACACTTAACCCCTACAGCGCCACCTCCTGGTTAACTCCTTCACTGCTAGTGTCATTTTTACAGTAACCAGTGCATTTTTATAGCACTGGTCCCAAAATAGTGTCAAAAGTGTCTGATGTGTCCGCCATAATGTCGCAGTCACGATAAAAATCGCTGATCGCCGGCATTACTAGAAAAAAATAATAATAAAAATGCAATAAAACTATCCCCTATTTGGTAGACGCTATAAATTTTGCGCAAACCATTCAATAAACGCTTATTGCAATTTTTTTTACCAAAAATATGTAGAAGAATATGTATCAGCCTAAACTGAGGAAAAAAATATATATATATATTTTTTGGGGATATTTATTATAGCAAAAAGTAAAAAATATTGAATTTTTTTCAAAATTGTCGCTCTATTTTTGTTTATAGCGCAAAAAATAAAAATCGCAGAGGTGATCAAATACCACCAAAAGAAAACTCTATTTGTGGGAAAAAAAGGACGCCAATTTTGTTTGGGAGCCACATCGCATGACCGCGCAATTGTCAGTTAAAGCGACGCAGTGCCGAATCGCAAAAAGTGGCCAGGTCTTTAAGCTGCATAATGGTCCGGGTCTTAAGTGGTTAAGATTAATCAAAACAAATACCTCCCTCCATTCCAATAAACTTTACTTGGAGTTCACGTGAGGTGCAGCCGTTTCTTTTTTGAGGAGTTGTAAAGCCATCAGCTTTCACAAGCTTGAATTTAGACCTGTGACAACCTTCGCTATACCATCATCCCTGTCAGTGGAGGCTGCTAAGAGGTCATGAGGTATAGCAGGGGGTAGCCTGGAAAGTTGAGGAGTGAGGAGGAGCAGAATTGTGTCCCTTTTGTGTGGCATTCAGGAGCTCTTGCCAACTGGCTTAGTGGTGGGAGGTTAAATGCCTTGTTAAGCATGTGGTACCCAAATGGCTGGTGTTTTTTGCCACGATTTATCTGCTTGAGGCAGGTTTGCAAATTGCAACAGTGGGATCGGCTGCACATGTGCTAAAAAAGGTCCACACAGCTGAGCTGTGGGAAGTGGGCCGGGAGATAACAGCTCCACAATGTAATGGAATAGGGTGGCTGCTCTCTACTCTTCCATGATGGCTGCCTCATTGGTGTTGTGCCTCACCCTCACTTTCCTCCTCTGCTCTATCTTGCACCCAAGTCTTGTCAGTGAGCTCATTATCATCATCCCCTTCATCCTCATCATCACTAAAGCCAACCTTGCAATATGCTGCGGCTGGGGGAACATGACTGCCAATTTGTTGTTTAACAGTGTTCTCCCCTCTCTGTATTCTCATGTTCCTACCTTCCTCGACCTCAGAACCAACAGCAGAATCAAGTAATCCCTGTGCATCGTCAAGGAGCAAGTGACTGACGCTGTGTTCAAATAACTCAGCTGACTCCTCCATGCATGATGCTGGGGTTATTGCAGGAGTAGCTTCGGACAAAGAGGCAGAATAAGCTGCTCTGGCAGCTGCGGTGGACTGCACACTAGTCTCTGCTTGGGTGAGGATGAGAAGAATGAATTTAGAAAGCCAATCCACCACCTCCTCTGCATGCTGTGGCTGGATAGCATGGGCAACATTATTAAACTGAGGAAATGGTGCCCCGCCTGCGGATGGACCACGTCCACCTCTGCGTGTGGACACATACGCTGCTGGCTTCCTCACAGTGCCATGGGAACATCTGTCTCTCCTTGTTGGCCTCCCAGACATGATAGGGGGGCTTATTACCGAAATGTAATAGAGAAGGGGAAATGTGTATTTGGATGCACTTTAATCAATGGAAAGTGCTGTTTGGTGCACTTTCACCACAGAAACACTCCACTGACACACTTCAATATGCTGCAGTAAAACTGCACTGACGCATGTATCCAGCAGTCGTCCAATGGGCACATGGACCTGCACATCTCTATAAGAACTTAATGAATTCACTGATCAGCAAGTATTACTGGGCTCCAGGGATAACCACCCTAACCAGAAATTACTGCGCCTCATGTGCAGTATGTGCAAAATGCAACCCGGGGAGAACAGAGAAGACACTGCAGAAGCATTTGGCAAAACCCCTCTATCCATTCCAGAGGATACAGATTGATCATATACAGATGCCAAAAAGTGGCCGATATGAATATGCCCTAGTGGTGGTGGACATGTTCTCTGGCTGGCCAGAAGCCTACGCTGTTACAAACATGACAGCCAAGACTACGGCTAAGAAACTACTGAGCGAGCTAGTATGTAGATTTGGGGTTCCAGAGGTGATAGAGAGCGATCAGGGCCCAGCCTTCACAGCAACCCTTACAAAAGAGATTTGGGCAGCACTGGGAGTTCAGTTAGCTCTACACACCCCATACCACCCTCAAAGCAGCGGGAAGGTAGAAAGGATGAATGGGACTCTAGGGAAACATGCTCTGTCCCCTTATGAAATTTTGTTTGGTTCAGCCCCCAGACCTGGCTGTTAGTTCCCACAGTAGTTGCAGTTACAATCTGATGTGTTAACTAGCTATGTCACACGTTTGTCTAGAGCATTAACTAATATCCGTTCTCGAGTGTTTTCTTCCATTCCAGATCCTAAAGTAGATACAGGAACACACCAACTACTGCCAGGAGATTGGGTGCTAGTAAAGAAGTTTGTGAGGAAGCACTCCCTTGAGCCAAGGTATGATGGTCCATTTCAAGTTTTGCTGACCACAGCTACATCAGTAAAGCTAGAAGGGAAAAGCGCCTGAATACACGCCTCCCACTGCAAGAAAGCTCCATCTCCTGAAGACAAGATCCTGACAACACCACAATGATGGTGTTGTATATCCTTTTCCTGTTGGGATTAGTGGGGGCTCAGCAGGTAGCCATTACACAAAATGACAAGTTATTCACCACATTCTAGTATAACTCTTCAAACACACATGTGACCACTTTTATCTTTGATTATTATAACATAGTCTCCTGTCCTGCAGTTCCCTGGCAATGTAACTTATACTGTGACACACCCAGTTACAGGAGGAAGCGAGCAGCTCCCTCAGGAAGCTTTGACCCTCATGTGTACCTAGATGCCATAGGGGTCCCAAGGGGGGTCCCTGATCAATTCAAGGCCAGGGACCAGGTAAAAGCTGGTTTTGAGTCTTTGATCCCCATATTAACTGCCAACAAGAATGTAGATTGGATTAATTACATATACTACAACCAACAGAGATTTGTAAATTACACCAGAGATGCCCTCCAGGGAATTGCTAACCAGTTAACCCTCACTTCTTATATGTCATTTGAAAACCGGATGGCCTTAGACATGGTGTTAGCTGAGAAAGGAGGTGTCTGTAAGATGATAAAGAAAACGGGAACCTGTTGCACCTACATTCCTGACAATACTGGCCCAAATGGTAAGGTTACTCTAGCTAGTCCTTTTAGCCCTGGTTGTATGCTGTATTCTGCCCTTTTGTAAAGAAGTTAATGAGCAAGGCTGTAGATAACAGAACACCTACATTTCTCCACTTATGAAGGAAGGATAAACCTTTCACTCCTTTACAGTCACTCCCTGTCCATAATTTCACAGTCCTATAGGGTTATAGGGATAGAATAGGGAACCGCCTGACTGTCCTTCCCGGCTTCGTCGAGGGGGGTAGTGAACTAGTTACTGCCCTTCTCTATACTTAGCCTGAAAAAAGGTCCTGGGGAATGGTCCAGGTGGTGGTCAGGTCCTTTAGTTTGAGGGACAGATAGAAAATAGCCATTTTAGGGGGGTCTGTGAAGGAATGTGATGAGCATAATGTTAAACTAGAAAATGTCTATTCTCTATGCATCTTTACTATACTATGAAGTCTATATTGCTTTCTCATGTACACCACTGCTGTAATTCTTCCTTACTCAAAATCAGTTTATAATAACAACCCCTCCCATCGAAATGACTGGAGAAGACAGAAAATGGCGAATGGCCCCTGCTCCCACACACCTTTGGAATGCGGATATGAAGATAGAACCAGAGGACAGCCCAGCTTAATCATCACGTTTCTGTACTCCTTTTGTATTGTAGCCAATGAGATGTGTTTATTAGTGTCACAATTAACATAATAGTGACGTATCGTGCTGTGTGTAAAACGTTTAGTACTGCCTAGAATAAATTATTAGATACGGAAGCAACGGATCTGCACGGATGTGTCAGTCTCTGCTTTTCAAAACTTGCATGCAATTTTATCTAAACTTTACAATTCGGAACAGTAGTAGAATCCATATTAACCCCTTTGTGGTTAAACGACCATTACAGCACTTCAATATACTGCAGTAAAACTCCACTGGCGCAACTCAATACACTGCAGTAAAAGTGTAATAATGCACATCAAAATACTGCCGTAAAAGTGCACTAAGGCACATCAAAATACTGCCGTACAGGTGCACTAAGGCACATCAAAATACTGCTGTAAAAGTGCACTAAGGCACTTCAATATACTGCAGTAAAAGTGCACTAACATATTTCAATATACTGCATTAAAACTGCTGTAACACACTTAAAAATACTGCCGTAAAATTGCACGAAGGCACTTCAATATACTGCCGTAAAAGTGTACTAAGGCACTTCAATATACTGCTGTAAAAGTGCACTAATGCACCTCAATATACTGCATTACACGTGCACTAACGCAGTTCAATATAATGCAGTAAATGTATACTAATGCACATCAATATACTGCTGTAAACATGCACTAACGCACGTCAATATACTGCAGTAAACGTGTACTAACGCACCTCAATATACTGCAGTAAATTTGCACTAATGCAGTTCAATATCCTGCAGTAAATATGTACTAATGCACGTGTAGCGGGTATGTACTTTCCCGGGTGTAAATTTGAATTTGACAGAGACATTAGTGTGTAATTCCCTGCAGCCCAGTAGGTGGCGCTGTTGCCCTGGGCTGGGGTTGAATCATTGCTGTGTGCTGTGCCTCCTTTTTGTCCTCCCTCGGCAGCGGTATGGTGGGGCGGGGAACCCGCCGTGCTTGCTGGGAGAGGGTATAAAGGGGTCGGCCATCTTTGTCACGGGGTCGAAGTCCCAGGCACCTTCAGCTTGCGGACGGTGGTTCGTGTCGGTCCTCTGGGTGGCCTAGGCCTAGAGGACAGCCGGAGGTCATGTTCCATCCCAGGCACCTTTAGCCTGGGGTGAGGTACTCGGATGGAGGTCCGGAGCTCAGTGCCCAACACTGAGTTCCGCGAGGGAAGGAGATCCTAGGGAACCCCGGGAGTGGGTACCCGAATCCGGAAGGCGCAATGGACCGGGGGGAGCTCCTCACTTGAAGACCTGGTGCAGCATATTGCCGGTGACAGGTGAGCCTCTCGTCGGAGACCGCCTGGAAGGAAATCCCCCCTCGTGCGGAGACGAGAGAAAGAGAGGAGTGGAGGTGGCCGCTACACGAGGGGGCTCGGGTCCGGTATAGTGTTTGTGCACCACAGTATTGAACGTGTCTGTTTGAAGAGTTAAGCGAATAGGCAGGCCTTCATTGGCCTAAGTGCATCCCTGCTCGAAGTCGTGGACATGACCCAATGAAGGGAAAGGCCCGCGCAGAAGAGTGGAAAGAGGGGGAAGTTCAGCCGTGTGAAGTACTACACGTGGGGGCTTCTATTGCACTGCGCCACCAGGCACACCCCCATCGCTTAGTTCGTGGGCGTGACTCAGAAACAGAAAAGAAGAAAAGCCCGCGAACTGGAGCAAAGGGGATGAGCCCAATACGTGTAAAGGACTACACGTGGGACATTGGCGCAAAAAAAAACTGCAGTGTGCGATGGATCAGCAACAGGTCGCCATGTTCGGACATACATTGTGGATTCCAGTTCACCCTTCCACCACGACATTGACTGCTGCTGCTCCGGTAACAGATACGGGGATCCGACTAAAGCCAAGGGGTCGATTCGCCCTGTATTCGTGCATGGACGTTGAGGCCCTGGGTGTGATTTGTCCCGGGTGTTTGGGACTGATGTGCCAGTTGAAGCCGTTCGGACGTTGTTAGGCCTGTGGGGAGTTCCTGTTCGAAGTGGATCCGGCGGTGGAGAGGCCGAGGACCATTTACCCCGGCCGGGCTTCAGGCAACACCATTCAGAGAGGAGGAATCACTGCTGTGAGAGTCACCCCTGCGCACACTGCAACGACCGCGGAGGAGGTTGTAAAACCCCAACGGGAGAAATCCGAGGATGCTGACTCGGTCACCAATGTCTTGCAGCGTCCGCCACCAAAGAGAAAGACCGGCATGGTAGCCCCGACCAGCGGTTGTGGTGGACCGTCTCGCCCGCTTACGCCCGGCCCGGATGGATCCGTCGACAAGAGTTCCGGACGTCCCGCTTCAAGTAAAGGCCCAGGTAAGCCAGTCAGAGAGATTTGGTGTGTGGGTGGAGGTGTCGGGAAGTCATGGCCTAGCGAATCCGCGGGATGTGGTGGCTCAGTTTCTACAACTGGCTACATACCCGCGGAGGAGTGTGACACCTCTGACCTGGAGTCGCTCTCGGACATGGGAGACGACGTTGCTATAGACGATTTGTTTGCCAGGAAGGGCTGGGACAAAATTCCTCTCGCTTCATCTCGGAGGATCAGAGATCCACCCATGTCTACAGGGGAAAGCACACCCCGGGTGGAGGCATCAGCGCCTGAAGAGAGGTCCGGTCCCCAGGCTGCTTCTACATCCCCGGTGCCATCTGTACCGAAGGCTGGGGAAAAGAGACTGCTGCTGCGGGCACCTATGCCCAGATCAGATGTGATCAAGGTCCCTCGCCACCCGGACTCGATAGTTTTGCCTGGTGAAAGGGACAAAGCTACCATGCCTCCTTTGGCGAGATTGAAACGGCTATTTGGTCAGAAGGTTGCTGCAGACTATGGATGGGAGTATCCATACTTATCGAAGGAACTGCTCTATGAGGTGGAAGTGTGCCGGGAGCGCTGGTACAATGACTTTGTGTGGACCCACCTTCAGGTTCCCCACGCCCGCAGGTACCTGGCATGCTCTCCAAAGGCCTCTCAACGTTTTAAAGACTGCAAGGCAGAATGGATGTTGGGACGACATCCATGCAGATAAAGTTTTGATCCGGCGCAAAGAAGGAGAAGATGTGGAGTATCATCTGGAGACCATGGATCAGCACTTGAAACCAATTGTTCTGCCGCATCCCCGCTTTTACCTGTAGGAGAAAAGAGACTCCGTTCTTATCATGCTGCTGAACTTTCTGGGGCCAGTTGCTTTTGTGCCCAGAGGAATGGAGAACTGTTCCTGTTTGTTCTTCACTTTTCCTGCAAGAGATTATGGACTCTGGGGTAGATAGGGCCGAAAGAAAAGAAGAAAGTTCCACGAGTGCAGTTACCGCGGTGCTGTCACAAGGTGGCAGTGTTGCGCAACGTTAAGACACTTTTCATGCACTCACTCTTTGGAGAAAAGGGATTTCTTCTCGGAGAAGTTTCTTTTCCATTACACGAATACAGGTGTCAGGGTTATGTGTATTAATCCTTTCTTTTCCCTCTGCAGGAGAACATCCCATCAAGTTTACTGAGGATGGGGTGGGTCTTAGTCAGGATGGGTGGGAAAAGTCAAATGTGAATATGTGATTCAAAGTTATGAATCAGTGCTGTTGTTTCTCTTCTGTCTTTATTCCCTTTCTTTACAGGGCTCAGACACAATGTTTTAGTTGGATAGTTTTTTCAAAAGTTTTATATTTTTGTACAATTGTTAGTCGGTTTCTGGATTGGATTATGTCAGCCGTTGAGGGCATGATTTACTCCAGACACTGGGGACCAGTGTCAAACCACCAGGGGGAGAGTGTAGCGGGTATGTACTTTCCCGGGTGTAAATTTGAATTTGACAGAGACATTAGTGATGTGTAATTCCCTGCAGCCCAGTAGGTGGCGCTGTTGCCCTGGGCTGGGGTTGAATCATTGCTGTGTGCTGTGCCTCCTTTTTGTCCTCCCTCGGCAGCGTTATGGTGGGGCGGGGAACCCGCCGTGCTTGCTGGGAGAGGGTATAAAGGGGCCGGCCATCTTTGTCACGGGGTCGAAGTCCCAGGCACCTTCAGCTTGCGGACGGTGGTTCGTGTCGGTCCTCTGGGTGGCCTAGGCCTAGAGGACAGCCGGAGGTCGTGTTCCATCCCAGGCACCTTTAGCCTGGGGTGAGGTACTCGGATGGAGGTCCGGAGCTCAGTGCCCAACACTGAGTTCCGCGAGGGAAGGAGATCCTAGGGAACCCCGGGAGTGGGTAATCGAATCCGGAAGGCGCAATGGACCGGGGGGAGCTCCTCACTTGAAGGCCTGGTGCAGCATATTGCCGGTGACAGGTGAGCCTCTCATCGGAGACCGCTTGGAAGGAAATCCCCCCTCGTGCGGAGACCGTAACCCACTTTCAGGAAGGAAAGTGGAGAACTACATTGTGTCTGGGCCTATTTGCATCCACACCTCCTTTTCTGTTCTGTTTCTACCAAGGGAGTTCAACTGATTGTGTTCATTCGAGAAGAATAAAGGAGTGTTGAACTTTAATGGTGTGGGGCTCATTTCCGAACAGACATTGTTCAAGGTGACTCTTGGAGGGAGGATCCAGGTGCACAGCACTGACCCGAAGGTAATACAAGAACGTTGCTTATTCCGCACTGACACATGTGGTGGAAGCCAGGCGTGGTGTCCCCGCTCCCTTCCCTCTAAGATACCCCTAGACAAGAGAAAGACGAGACGAGAGAAAGAAGGGAGTGGAGGTGGCCGCTACACACATCAATATATTGCAGTAAACGTGCAGTATTGTATGTCAATATACTGCAGTAAACGTGCACTAACACACCTCAATATACTGCAGTACACGCGCACAAACGCAGTTCAATATACTGTAGTAAGCACTAACGGATGTCAGTATACTGCAGTAAAAGTGCACTAACACACCTAAGTATACTGTAGTACACGTGCACTAACGCAGTTCAATATACTGCAGTAAACGTGCACTAATGCACATCAATATACTGCAGTAAACATGCACTAACGCACGTCAATATACTGCAGTAAAGGTGCACTAATACACCTAAATATACTGCTGTACACGTTCACTAACGCAGTTCAATATACTGCAGTAAACGTGCACTAATGCATGTCAATATACTGCAGTAAACGTGCACTAATGCACGTCAATATACTGCAGTGAACATGCACTAATGCGTGCCAATATACTGCAGTAAAGGTGCACCAACACACATCAATATACTGCAGTAAATGTGCACAAACACACCACAATATATTGCAGTAAATGTGCACTAACACACCTCAATATACTGCAGTAAATGTGCACTGACGCACCTTAATATACTGCAGTTAACCTGCCCTGAAACACTAAACTAAAAATGAATGGTCGCACTACACTCACACTGTACTGTCACTAGTGATGAGCCGAACACCCCCGGGTTCGGTTCGCACCAGAACCCGCGAACGGACCGAAAGTTCGTACGAACATTAGAACCCTATTAAATACAATGGATGCGAACGTTCGAATTCTAAAGTGCTAATTATAACAACTATTATGCATGTTATTGTCCTAAAAAGGGTTTGGGAACCCGGGTTCTGCACCAGGGGACATGTATCAATGCAAAAAGAAGTTTTAAAAACGGTCGTTTTTCGGGAGCAGTCATTTTAATGATGCATAAAGTGAAAAAAAAAAAGTCAAATATTCCTTTAAATATCGTACCTGGGGGGTGTCTAAAGTATGCCTGTGAAGTGCCATGTGTTTCCCGTGTTTAGAACTGTCCCTGCACAAAATGACACTTCTAAAGGAAAAAAAAGCCATTTAAAACTGCTTGCGGCTTTAATGTAATGTCTGGTCCCGGTAATATGGATGAAAATCTTTAAGAAAAATGGCATAGCTACCCCATGACCCCCCCCCCCCTACCCCAGCCCATTAAAAGCCCCTTTGGGTCTTGTATGGATATTAAGGGGAACCCCGCACATAAAATAAAAAAGGCCCTATATACTCTGAACAGCCGTATACAGGCGGTGCATACAAGACAGGGACTGTAGGTTTGTTCTTATGTAGAATCTGTTTGTAATTTTGAACAGGTACATTGTTGAAGTGTAGCTCCAGCCCAAAAATCTATTTTTAAACTTTTTGGAAAACATAGGTAAGGGTTATCACCCCTGTAACATTTGTTTTGCTGTCTGTGCCCCTGTTCAGAACATTTCACCTCACTTTCCGTCCCAATGTCAACTGTTTTTGAAATGTGGTGTTTTTCTTGAAACAAGGATTGCTGATAAAGCATCAGTACAGAGGAGACACCTTTCTCCCATATTTATTCTTACAGGAGAGAATTTTCCTTCCTAGGGGTAGATTTCCTCTCACTTCCTGTTGTCTTCTTGCGTTTGCAAGTAGGAGTCGTTTGTAAGTTGGATGTTTGAAAGTAGGGACCTGCCGTATATACTCTGCAGAAATAGGCCCCTTAGTTGTTGGTGTTGGCACAACACTGTAAGCACTCACAGTTACTCTTGGTTGGTGCTGGAACGCCCTGCTGTCAACTATTATATCAGGAATTTTAATTACATATAATTGTTGAACAGTGGTAGTAAAAATTGGGGCTTTGATGGTGGTGCTGGTGCCACAACACTGTAAGCCCTGACAGTTACTCTTGGTGGGTGCAGCAATGGGCCCTGCTGTGAATTATTAGATCAAGAATTGTAATTGCATGCCCCTGTTGAACAGGGGCTGAAAAATTGGGCCTTTCGTGGTGGTGGTGGTGTTGCCACAACACTGTAAGCCCTCAGAGTTACTCTTGGTGGGTGCAGGAATGGGCCCTGCTGTGAATTATTAGATCAAGAATTGTAATTACATGCCCCTTTTGAACAGGGGCTGAAAAATTGGGCCTTTCGTGGTGGTGGTGGTGGTGGCGTTGCCACAACACTGTAAGCCCTCAGAGTTACTCTTGGTGGGTGCAGCAATGGGCCCTGCTGTGAATTATTACATCAAGAATTGTAATTGCATGCCCCTGTTGAACAGGGGCTGAAAAATTGGGCCTTAGGCACTGGTGGCACAACACTACAACCCCTCACAGATACTGTACTTGGAGCACAGCAATGAGCCCTGTTGCAAAGTATTGCTTCAAAAATTGTAATGACACGCCCCTGTTAAACAGGGGCTGAAAAATTGGGCCTTAGGCACTGGTGGCACAACACTACAACCCCTCACAGATACTGTACTTGGAGCACAGCAATGAGCCCTGTTGCAAAGTATTGCTTCAAAAATTGTAATGACACGCCCCTGTTAAACAGGGGCTGAAAAATTGGGCCTTAGGCACTGGTGCCACAACACTCCAACCCCTCACAGATACTGTACTTGGAGCACAGCAATGAGCCCTATGGCAAATTATTGCTAAAAAAATTGTAATTACACGCCCCTGTAAAACAGGGGCTGAAAAATTGGGCCTTAGCCACTGGTGGCGGCACCCATAAACAAAAATGATCTTCCAAGCTATCATCATCAATCGTATCATTGAGGACTCGGAGGAGGAGGATAGCCAGTCAACATAACAGCACAGGCACTCAGCATCAGCATCAGTCTTGAAGGGATGTGACATGTTAAAATCAATTAGTCTGTTATATCAGCATCAGGTGTGTGGTAGCTGGTGGTGATCCAAGACTGGTTCATCTTGATGAAAGTCAGTCGATCAACCGAGTCGGTGGACAGGCGCACCCTGTGATCCGTGACAAATCCTCCAGCAGCACTGAATGTGCGTTCCGAAAGAACGCTGGATGCAGGACAGGCCAGTAGCTCAATTGCATACTGTGCAAGCTCTGGCCAGTGATCCATCCTCAAGACCCAGTAAGCCAGAGGATTTTCGGTGGGGAAGGTGTCCAAGTCTGACCTTGCCCCTAGATATTCCTGCACCATGTTTATCAGACGCTGGCGATGGTTGCTGGAACCGATCATACTTTGGGGCTGCGGACTAAAGAATTGTCTGAACGCATCGGTCAGACGGCCACCTTCCCCACCGCTCCTTCTTTGACTGGCCGAAGCCTCAGCAACTCGTTGTCCAGGACCAGGAGTTTGTAACCTCCCAGTCTCTGGGAACGCGTTGCACAGACCTTTCTGCAAGGCCTCCCGGAGTTGTCTCATCCTCTGCTCCCTCTGCGACGGTAACATAAGGTCCGCAACCTTACCCTTGTACCGTGGATCAAGGAGAGTGGCCAGCCAGTAATGGTCCCTCTCCTTGATCCGAAGAATACGAGGATCCTTCCGCAGACTTTGCAGGATCAGGGAGGCCATGCAGCGTAGGTTTGCTGAGGCATTCGCTCCGGAGTCCTCTGGGTCACTAAGGACGACATGATCCGCAGTCACCTCCTCCCAGCCACGTACAAGTCCACTGGTTTCTTGGGACTGTAAATCATCCCTAAAAGACTGCTGCTGATGATGCTGAGTGCCAGCCTCCACCTCCATGCTGACACAATCCTCCTCCTCCTCCTCCTCCTCCTCCTCCTCCTCTTCCTGTGCGATGGGTGGGACAGAAGGAACACTGTCTGGGTAAAGGGGGCCTTGAGAGGCAAGGAAGTCCTCCTCTTCCTGCCTCTGTTCTGCCTCAAGTGCCCTGTCCATTATTCCACGCAGCGTGTGCTCCAACAGGTGGACAAGAGGTACAGTGTCACTGATGCATGCACTGTCACTGCTCACCATCCTCGTGGCCTCCTCAAATGGTGCCAGGACAGTGCATGCATCCCTGATCATGCCCCACTGGCGTGGAGAAAAAAAACCAAGCTCCCCTGACCCTGTCCTGGTGCCGTAGTCACACAGGTACTCATTGATGGCCCTCTGCTGCGTGTGCAGCCGCTGCAGCATGGCCAACGTTGAGTTCCACCTGGTGGGCATGTCACATATAAGGCGGTTCTTGGGCAGGTTCAACTCCTTTTGCAGCTCAGCCAGGCGAGCACTGGCATTATAAGATCTGCGGAAATGCACACAGACTTTCCTGGCCTGCCTCAGGACATCCTGTAAGCCCGGGTACCTGCCCAAGAACCGCTGCACCACCAGGTTAAGGACGTGAGCCACACAGGGCACATGGGTCAGTTGTCCCTGTCGAAGGGCGGAGAGGAGGTTGGTGCCATTGTCGCAAACCACCATTCCTGGCTTAAGCTGGCGTGGCGTCAACCACCTCTCGGCCTGGCCCTGCAGAGCAGACAGGACCTCTGCCCCAGTGTGGCTTCTGTCCCCCAAACACACCAGCGCAAGCACGGCATGGCATCTTTTTGCCTGCGTACTTGCGTAGCCCCGTGAACGGCTACGGAGCACCGCTGGTTCATAGGACAAACCACAGGAAGAGGCCATGGAGGAAGAAGAAGAGGAGGGGGTGGAGGAGAGAGGTGTGTCACAACCAGTAGTAGCATTTTGGAGGCGTGGCGGTGGGACAACCTCCAACACTACTGCACCTTGTCCTGCATCCTTCCCAGCTGCCAAAAGAGTGACCCAATGGGCCGTGAAAGAAAGGTAACGTCCCTGTCCATGCCTGCTGGACCATGAGTCAGCGGTAATATGCACCTTACCGCTGACCGCCCTGTCCAGCGAGGCCAAGACATTGCCTTCCACATGCCGGTAGAGAGCCGGAATAGCCTTCCGTGAGAAAAAGTGGCGTTTGGGAACCTGCCACTGAGGAACCGCACATTGCACAAACTCACGGAAGGGGGCCGAGTCTACCAACTGAAAAGGCAGCAGTTGAAGCGCTAGCAATTTAGCCAAGCTAGCATTCAACCGCTGGGCATGTGGATGGCTGGGAGTGAACTTCTTTCGATGGTCCAGCAGCTGGGGCAGGGAAATTTGCCTGCTAGAATCGGACGTCGGTGTACTGCTAGCAGAGTGGCCGCAAGTACTTGGCTGTGACACACCTAATTCTACACCTTCATTCCTCTCAGTGCATGTTTCAGAGAGGACTGAAGTTATAGTGGGGTTGGAGATCCCAGCTGATGCAGTGCAAGGAGAGGTCCGCTTTGTTCTTTGGTGTGGGTCTTTGAGGTAGGCTTGCCAACGAGCTGCATGGCAGGTCAACATATGTCTGGTCAGGCATGTGGTACCCAAGCGGCTGATGTTTTGGCCACGCGATATACGCTTGAGACATATGTTGCAAACAGCAGCTGTGCGATCTGATGCACTAGCCTCAAAAAAGGCCCACACCAAGGAACTTTTTGAATGACGGGCAGAGGCAGCGCCCTGCACAGGTGGAGCTCTGCGGTGTGATTCCGTCGGTGTACTGCCCTTACGCTGGCCACCAAAGGGCATCCTGCCTCGTTGGAGATGTGCCTCCTCCTCATCCTCCTCCTCCTCCTCTCTCCTATTAGGCACCCACGTGGAGTCAGTGACCTCATCATCCCCTCCCTCCTCATCACTGGAGCCAATCTGGCAGTATGCTGCAGCTGCTGGAACATGACTGCCAGATTGGTGTCCTTCTTGAGCATCCCCTCTGTCTGCTCTCACCCTACTGCCTTCCTGTAGCTGGGTTTCATCATCAGACCCTTCGAAACGCTGGGCATCCTCCTGGAGCATGTACCCAACACTGTGCTCAAACAGTTCGGGGGACTCCTCAGGAGGAGGACATGGTGGGTCTAGGGAAGGAGTGACTGATGATGAGTCTGACATTGATACCAGGGAAGAGGACGCTTTGGCAGCTGCTTTGCCAGTACCCTGAGCCTGGGTGAGAGAGGATGAGGAGGAGGAGGAGGGCTTGGTCATCCACTCTACCAAGTCTTCGGCATGATGTGGCTCAACATGTCCAGCTGCCGAAAAGAAGGACAAGCGTGTCCCATGGCCATGTGCTGATGACAATGCACCGCGTCCACGACCAGCACTGTTGCCCCCAGACACAGAGCCTGCTTGCCCTCTTTTATTGCCTCCTGACTGTCTGCCTCTCCTTGTTTGCCTTCCAGACATTCTAATAGATGGCCTGCAGGGAGATGGGAAAAAAGCAATAAGGGCTACCTTCAGGTGTCCTTCTCTGTCCCTTTACTTAAGGATTTCTAAATATGGTTGAGGATGATTGCTTTTGCACAGAATAGCACAACGACAATTTCCCTGACTGTCCAAAAAACAAGGATTTCAAAGATGGTTGATGAGGAATGCTTTAGCACACTATAGCACAAGGAGAATTCCCCTCACTTTCCTTCTTTGTCCCTAGAAACAAGGACTCGCACAGTGAAAGAAACTGACACTCTCCCTACCTAGAGTTTTCTGTCCCTACAAAAAATGTTTTTTTAAAGCACACTATAGCACAAGGAGAATTCACTCACTGTCCTTCCCTGTCCCTAGAAACAAGGACTTGCACAGTGAAAGAAACTGACACTCTCCCTACCTAGAGTTTTCTGTCCCTTGAAAAAATTTTTTTTTAAAGCACACTATAGCACAAGGAGAATTCACTCACTGTCCTTCCCTGTCCCTAGAAACAAGGACTTGCACAGTGAAAGAAACTGACACTCTCCCTACCTAGAGTTTTCTGTCCCTAGAAAAAATGTTTTTTTAAAGCACACTATAGCACAAGGAGAATTCACTCACTGTCCTTCCCTGTCCCTAGAAACAAGGACTTGCACAGTGAAAGAAACTGACACTCTCCCTACCTAGAGTTTTCTGTCCCTAGAAAAAATGTTTTTTTAAAGCACACTATAGCACAAGGAGAATTCACTCACTGTCCTTCCCTGTCCCTAGAAACAAGGACTTGCACAGTGAAAGAAACTGACACTCTCCCTACCTAGAGTTTTCTGTCCCTAGAAAAAATGTTTTTTTAAAGCACACTATAGCACAAGGAGAATTCACTCACTGTCCTTCCCTGTCCCTAGAAACAAGGACTTGCACAGTGAAAGAAACTGACACTCTCCCTACCTAGAGTTTTCTGTCCCTAGAAAAAATGTTTTTTTAAAGCACACTATAGCACAAGGAGAATTCACTCACTGTCCTTCCCTGTCCCTAGAAACAAGGACTTGCACAGTGAAAGAAACTGACACTCTCCCTACCTAGAGTTTTCTGTCCCTAGAAAAAATGTTTTTTTAAAGCACACTATAGCACAAGGAGAATTCACTCACTGTCCTTCCCTGTCCCTAGAAACAAGGACTTGCACAGTGAAAGAAACTGACACTCTCCCTACCTAGAGTTTTCTGTCCCTAGAAAAAATGTTTTTTTAAAGCACACTATAGCACAAGGAGAATTCACTCACTGTCCTTCCCTGTCCCTAGAAACAAGGACTTGCACAGTGAAAGAAACTGACACTCTCCCTACCTAGAGTTTTCTGTCCCTAGAAAAAATGTTTTTTTAAAGCACACTATAGCACAAGGAGAATTCACTCACTGTCCTTCCCTGTCCCTAGAAACAAGGACTTGCACAGTGAAAGAAACTGACACTCTCCCTACCTAGAGTTTTCTGTCCCTAGAAAAAATGTTTTTTTAAAGCACACTATAGCACAAGGAGAATTCACTCACTGTCCTTCCCTGTCCCTAGAAACAAGGACTTGCACAGTGAAAGAAACTGACACTCTCCCTACCTAGAGTTTTCTGTCCCTAGAAAAAATGTTTTTTTAAAGCACACTATAGCACAAGGAGAATTCACTCACTGTCCTTCCCTGTCCCTAGAAACAAGGACTTGCACAGTAAAAGAAACTGACACTCTCCCTACCTAGAGTTTTCTGTCCCTAGAAAAAATGTTTTTTTATAGCACACTATAGCACAAGGAGAATTCACTCACTGTCCTTCCCTGTCCCTAGAAACAAGGACTTGCACAGTGAAAGAAACTGACACTCTCCCTACCTAGAGTTTTCTGTCCCTAGAAAAAATGTTTTTTTAAAGCACACTATAGCACAAGGAGAATTCACTCACTGTCCTTCCCTGTCCCTAGAAACAAGGACTTGCACAGTGAAAGAAACTGACACTCTCCCTACCTAGAGTTTTCTGTCCCTAGAAAAAATGTTTTTTTAAAGCACACTATAGCACAAGGAGAATTCACTCACTGTCCTTCCCTGTCCCTAGAAACAAGGACTTGCACAGTGAAAGAAACTGACACTCTCCCTACCTAGAGTTTTCTGTCCCTAGAAAAAAATGTTTTTTTAAAGCACACTATAGCACAAGGAGAATTCACTCACTGTCCTTCCCTGTCCCTAGAAACAAGGACTTGCACAGTGAAAGAAACTGACACTCTCCCTACCTAGAGTTTTCTGTCCCTAGAAAAAATGTTTTTTTAAAGCACACTATAGCACAAGGAGAATTCACTCACTGTCCTTCCCTGTCCCTAGAAACAAGGACTTGCACAGTGAAAGAAACTGACACTCTCCCTACCTAGAGTTTTCTGTCCCTAGAAAAAATGTTTTTTTAAAGCACACTATAGCACAAGGAGAATTCACTCACTGTCCTTCCCTGTCCCTAGAAACAAGGACTTGCACAGTGAAAGAAACTGACACTCTCCCTACCTAGAGTTTTCTGTCCCTAGAAAAAATGTTTTTTTAAAGCACACTATAGCACAAGGAGAATTCACTCACTGTCCTTCCCTGTCCCTAGAAACAAGGACTTGCACAGTGAAAGAAACTGACACTCTCCCTACCTAGAGTTTTCTGTCCCTAGAAAAAAAGTTTTTTTAAAGCACACTATAGCACAAGGAGAATTCACTCACTGTCCTTCCCTGTCCCTAGAAACAAGGACTTGCACAGTGAAAGAAACTGACACTCTCCCTACCTAGAGTTTTCTGTCCCTAGAAAAAATGTTTTTTTAAAGCACACTATAGCACAAGGAGAATTCACTCACTGTCCTTCCCTGTCCCTAGAAACAAGGACTTGCACAGTGAAAGAAACTGACACTCTCCCTACCTAGAGTTTTCTGTCCCTAGAAAAAATGTTTTTTTAAAGCACACTATAGCACAAGGAGAATTCACTCACTGTCCTTCCCTGTCCCTAGAAACAAGGACTTGCACAGTGAAAGAAACTGACACTCTCCCTACCTAGAGTTTTCTGTCCCTAGAAAAAATGTTTTTTTAAAGCACACTATAGCACAAGGAGAATTCACTCACTGTCCTTCCCTGTCCCTAGAAACAAGGACTTGCACAGTGAAAGAAACTGACACTCTCCCTACCTAGAGTTTTCTGTCCCTAGAAAAAATGTTTTTTTAAAGCACACTATAGCACAAGGAGAATTCACTCACTGTCCTTCCCTGTCCCTAGAAACAAGGACTCGAACAGTAAAACACACTAACACTCTCCCTACCTATCCTTCTCTTTCCCTAAACTAAAGGAATCCAGGTTAAGCAAGAAAGAAATAAATGTCGCTGTCCCTGCCTATGCTGCTCTTTCCCTGCTCCGGAACACACTACACTAGGCCGCCGTGCTGGCGGCCTTTTATAGTGTGGGGCGTGTACTAAACACCCTCAGCAATAATTGGCCACAGGCATCCTGCCTGTGGCCAATCATTGCTCTCCTCGCTGCCGGCGCTGTGATTGGCCAAGCATGCGGGGTCACAGTGCATGCTTGGCCAATCACAGCACCTGGATGACACTGCGATGGCGTAGTGCATTGTGGGCCGTTCGCGTCACTCGAATTTGGCGCGAACGGCCCAAATCGTTCGATCTTCGTCGAACGATCGAACAGCCGATGTTCGAGTCGAACGTATGTTCGACTCGAACACGAAGCTCATCCCTAACTCTCACTATATTCACACTAAACTGACAGTAAAGTAAAAATGAATGGTTGCGCTACACTCACGCTGCAATGTGGGGCACTCGACTGGCCGAACAAATGGTCAAAATGCCCCTACAATTCGGGTATTAGTCGAACAGGCGAACAGCCAAAATTCGGCCTGAATTTATTCTCTCTAAACCATTCGCCCAACACTAATTAACAGAATGCTCATTTCCCCCTTTTCATCTCCATCTTAGTACCCTTGACTGGGGATCAGAAGACTGACAAACTTTCATAACTTGTAGGACCAGCTTGGCCAGCGTTGACTTTGAGAAATGCCAGTTTAACCCCTTGACGCTGACATAACACATATATGCGGCCTCACTGGACTGGGCCTTTTGTCGTGGGGCAGCATATATGTGTATCTGTCTTTGTGCTGGTTTTGGGTCACCTGATCACTGTGATAGCCTCTGATTGGCTACCACAGTGATCAGTCACTGTGAAGCCCACCCCTGTGTTTCTCTCTGTGAATGGAGAGGAAAGATATATTGTATATTTCTGTCTCCTTGCAGAGAGAAAAAAGCAAGTGTATATAAAATAATAATAATAATAATAATAAATAAATAAATAAATAAATAATAGCTAGATAAAGGTTTGATCTAGGTCAGTACCAGGATTAGTGTGTGGGTCAACATCAGGGTCAAAGGTCAGAGTCAGTTTATTTTGCGTAGAAATTTAAAAAAACGTTATTTTTAATTAGTATTAGTGTCAGTGTGTTTTAGGTAGGTCAAAAGAAGCAAAATGTACACTATTGTTTCTGGGCTATGCTACAGGTACAAACAACAAATAACATATACATATGTGGTATCACTGTGATTGTCAGGAGCAGGAGAATTTATTTTAGGTTGTCCTTTGGTGATAGGTTATTGAAGTAATAAGAAATATACAGCTAAATTTAAAAAATCGAAGTATCTACGTATCTAAGTATGCAAGCATCCGGGGTAAAGCTGTCCACATAGACCATCCTCCACACCACCATCAGTGTCATCCCTTTTACACTGCGCTTCAAGCCTTGCTTTTGAAATCGCTCTACTGCAGGGCAGTCTTTCTGGTCACGATTGTAGACTGACACGTCTGGTACGAGCCGGCGGTGCGGAGGATGGTCTATGTGGACAGCTTTACCCCAGGTGCTTGCATACTTAGATGTGCCTCTTTTAGGCCCCTTTCACAATGGGGTGGTGGGTGCGGTGGCGGTATAGCGCCGCTATTTAGAGCGGCGCTATACCGTCTGAATTGCGGAGGTATTCGGCCGCTAGCGGTGCGATTTTAGCCCCCCGCTAGCGGCCGAAAAAGGGTTAATACCGCCCGCAATGCGCCTCTGTAGAGGCGCATTGCCGGCAGTATTACCGCGGTTTCCTATTGCTTTCAATGGGAAGGAGCGGTGTAGGAGCGGTAAACACACTGCTCCTCTCACCCCTTCAAAGATGCGGCTAGCAGGACTTTTTTTCACGTCCTGTTAGCGCACCGCTCCAGTGTGAAAGCCCTCGGGCTTTCACATTGGAGAGACAGCAGCTGCTGTTTAGGGTCGGTTTGCAGGCACTATTTTTAGCACAATAGCGCCTTTAAACCGCCCCAGTGTGAAAGGGGCCTTAATCATCAACCATGTGAGTACCTAAATGTTGTACCTTCATTGACCACTTACAGACCGGAATATTTTCTTGCTTATTGACCAGGCCATTTTTTGTGATACGGCACTGCGTCGCTTTAACTGACAATTGCGTGGTCGTGCGACGCTGTACCCAAACAAAATTGATGTCCTTTTTTTCCCACAAATATAGCTTTCTTTTGGTGGTATTTGATCATCTCTGAGGTTTTTATTTTTTGCGCTATAAACAAAAAAAGCGCCAATTAAAAAAAATATATATATATTTTTTACAATATTTTTTACTTTTTGCCATAATAAATATCTTCAAAAATATTTTTAAAAAACAAATTTCTTCATCAGTTTAGGCCAACATATATTCTTCTACTTATTTTAGGTTAAAAAAACTCAATTTTTGGGACTAGTGAGATTTATATAGTGATCAGTGCTATAAAAATGTACTGATTACTGTGTAAATGTCACTGGTAGGGATGGGGTTAACACTAGGGGCGATCAAGGGGTTAAATGTGTTCCCTCATGAGTATTTCTTACTGTGGGGGGATGGGACTGACTGGGGGAGGAGACATATATCGCTGTTCTTACTAGAAACAAACGATCTGTCTCCTCTCCCCTGACAGAACAGGGATTTGTGTGCTTACACACACAAATCCTCATTCTGGCTCTCGTGCCCCCAGGTGGCCTCTGGCGGCTCTTAAATGGGACGATGTAACCATACGACATTTTGCGGGAACGTGCCACTTTGCCAACGTATATCGGCGTGAGCCGGTTGACAGTAACCCATCTTTATATGTAACAGCGAAGTGTAAACCCCGCATTTAAGAGATGAGGCAGTTGTTATGAAGAAATACATGGGAAAGACAAGACACTTTGTCAGAGACAACAGGCTTCAAAAGTAGCACAGATGCACTGGAAATCATGTAATGCCTTGTACACACGGTCGGATTTTCCGTCAGGGTTAAACTCCGACGGATTTTTCTGACGGAATTCCGTTCAAGCTGTCTTGCATACACACTGTCACACCAAATTCCAACCGTCAAGAACGCGGTGACATACAACACTATGACGAGCCAAGAAAAATGAAGTTCAATGCTTCCGAGCATGCGTCGACTTGATTCTGATCATGCGTGTTTTTTCTCTGTCGGAGTTCCATACAGACGAACGGAATTTCCATCAGAAAAAAGGAGAACATGTTCTCTTTCTAACTCCATCGGAATTTCCGACGGAAAAAGTCCAATGGGGCATACAGACGGTCGGAATATCCGATGAATAAATTCCGTTTCCTAGGCTGCATTTGAAAATGGAGAGAGGAAGCACTTTTTTTCAGGAAATAAATTACAGTGGTTTATGGCAGAGACAACAGCCACAAAATATAACACAGACATGTTGCACTTCATGTAAACTTTATTTATAAGGTCACATTTCAAGAAGGAGAGATGAGGCAAATTGTAGCATCAGAAAATAGCACAGACACACTGCTACATTTGGAAAAGAGGAGATGAGGAAGGTTTTATCGTGAATTAAAAATTACGGTGCATTTTGGAGACAACAACTTGAAGTATCACATAGACATGCTGCACATCATGTATGCAGTAAGCCTTTTTACTAGGCCACATTTCAAGGGGGAGTGATGAGGCAAGTTTTAACATGAAAAACCAGACCAGTTCCACATCATGTAATCCTTTTTACTTGGCCAATATGTAAAAGGAAGAGAATAGAAGTGTGAAAAAATGTGCCCTGAGGTTGTTATGCCCTTTTCATGACATGTTAAGGACCGATCTTCCGCACTGCCTTACCCTCTACATCTCTGCCCCCAACCCCACATACCCATCTTACCAATAACGACTGACAAGGTTGTGGAGTAAAATTGGCCTTGCGGCCTATTTATTTAACAAATTCTTATATATAAAAATAAATAACCATTTAAATAACATTTAACATTTTCCAATACCCTGGTGGTCTTAGAGACCACAACTCCAACTTGGACACTGGGACCAAACTATATCCCCTAGGCCTCCAGTCGCAAGACACCGACTCGGAGGCGGTACACATGTCCGCAGTGCCCTAACATTTTCCCCCTTCCTGGTTAACCCTTGTTGACCGGAAGGTACCCAATAAACCCCATACCACCTATGGGTACCACCTTTTTTCCAGAACTTCCACTTTTACCTCCTTTTCCAGCAACCAAACACCGCCACCACCATACTGACTTTCCCCACTACACACCCCCCCTTTTTACCACCTGGGGAGGGTGGGTGGGAAGCTTCTTCCTCGTGTGTCCTAGAAGAATGCTGAAATCGTCACTTCCTCCCCACACTAAACTTCTGCTGACCTTCCTCCCGGCCCCTAAACCACTCCCCTTTCCTTAAAGCAACACAGCCTAACTAAGCTGCTGCCTGTCCCACTTGTCATGCCGTCCCTGCGCTCATTCTTTTGCTGTCTCTGCTCCGGGACTCTCTTGACATGTTAAGGACCGATCTTCCGCACTGCCTTACCCTCTACATCTCTGCCCCCAACCCCACATACCCATCTTACCAATAACGACTGACAAGGTTGTGGAGTAAAATTGGCCTTGCGGCCTATTTATTTAACAAATTCTTATATATAAAAATAAATAACCATTTAAATAACATTTAACATTTTCCAATACCCTGGTGGTCTTAGAGACCACAACTCCAACTTGGACACTGGGACCAAACTATATCCCCTAGGCCTCCAGTCGCAAGACACCGACTCGGAGGCGGTACACATGTCCGCAGTGCCCTAACATTTTCCCCCTTCCTGGTTAACTCTTGTTGACCGGAAGGTACCCAATAAACCCCATACCACCTATGGGTACCACCTTTTTTCCAGAACTTCCACTTTTACCTCCTTTTCCAGCAACCAAACACCGCCACAGCTCGCAAGGGGTAAAGCCTTACCCTTGCGCGCACCTCCACACCCTCAGGGCCCGCTGAATTCCCTCCTGCAACCCCAGGGCCCAAAGATCAAGGCCAACGGAAGTCAAGTGGACACCGTCACCCCTTAGGTACCGCCAAGTGTCCACCTCCAATTCTCGGTGGCGCACCACAAGGCCGCCATTCCGTACAAAGAATCTCCCCACTTCCTTATTAACTTTTACCCGGGCCTTGTTGACTTTTTCCAACGACCAGGCCCAACGCCATGCCGTTCTGCCCACCATATCCAACCAAATGACAATCATTCCCAGGTAAGCAGTGCGCAACCTTAAAACATCATATTTAACATCCCGGATGAGCTGGTGCATGGACCTGGCCCCCATGTCATTCCCCCGCATGCAGCACCAGGATATCCGGCGCCCTATCACGGCATGCAAACATCTGTATTTCTGGCATAACCCCACTCCAGACCATGCCCGGCACCCCAATCCATCGGACCTGAGCTTCTCGTAGAGGAATCCCCAACTGCCTTCCATTGGGCCGAATATCGGCTTGTCTTGCCCCCCAGAACACGTACGAGTGACCCAGAATCCAAACCAATATGGGCTCACCACCTGAAAAACATTGAAAATAACCTAACCCATTATTTTATTTTTTTTGATACATCCGCCATTTTACCACACAGCCCGAACATAGCCCCCAACCAGTATCCCTTACTCATGTATCAGATGTGGGCGAATATGAAGCCACCGCCCAATCCGCTTTACTGCGTCTGCCGTCAGGCCCGCCCTTGCCGCCCCTGTGGCTGCCCCAATACGAAAGGAATGCGAGGCATAACCCTTCGGATCATACCCCGCCGCCAACAAACATTTTTTGAACACCGCTATAAATTGAAACCTAGACAGTGCCGACCCATCCTCATGCATCAGAAAAGAACCCCCAAGTCCAGGACGCATAGAACAAAAGGATTCCACCGCCCGTATAGAACAGATTGACGCATCAGGAATGCGAAACAACAGGCTTTGCATCCCCTTTCCACCTTGGTCCGTTTTGGACTTACTCACCCAAATCCCCACCGAGTCTTCTGAACACTCCACGTCCTGAACCAACAAACCCCCTTGCGCCTGTCTGGAAGAACTGACCAGCTCTCCCACCTTCAGGGCCCCAAAAAAAGCAAGCGCGAATGCTGCCTGGAACAAGTGACACTCATATTCCGAACTGCCCACAGCGTGCAAATGCAGGAACAAGTTCTGCAACATCACAAACGAAACCGGCCGGCGGCTGTCCGCCGCCTTCCGGCCTTTCCTGTACCCCTTCATCGTCTGTCTCACCCAAAATTATTTTGTGTAGTCCCTGCAACCATACCATTTGAAAAGGAAAGCCAAACCCGCTAGTGCCCGATCCACCGCGGACACGGAAACGCCTCGCTCCATCTTCAAGGTAAGAAAATAAAGCAGGGCCACACCCGCGTTCCGCCCCACCGGGGAAACTCCAAGCCCTTGCACAAATGACCGCCATTCCTGCCAAACCTTAGCGTGGGCATTCCATGTGCCCCCACTCACTAACCGTTTAATCCACTGGACCGCGCTGCCAAAGCTATGTTCCACATCCAGCTGGGACGGGTAACCCCGCGTTGCTCCGCTGCTGGTGCCAACTCCCGGCACCTGTCCCACTGAAAACGAGACAAAGCGTCAGCCAGAGTGTTATCCACACCAGGAAGATGTACTGCATAAACGAATACATTCAAATGCAAGCAGCGCAGGACCAAATGTCGTAGCAAACGCACCACCGGCTACGATGCAGCTGACACACGATTCACCACTTGGACTACCCCCATGTTGTCGCAGTTCAAACGCACCTTGAGATTCCGGAAGGAATCCCCCCAAAGTTCTAACGCCACTACGATTGGGAAAAGCTCCAGCAGTACTAGGTTCTTCAAGAAACCCGCCTCCTCCCACTCTTTGGGCCAAGGAGCCGCGCTCCATTTGCCCTGACAGAACGCCCCATACCCCGTAGAGCCTGCCGCATCCGTAAACAATTCCAAATCGAAATTACTGACGGGCCCGGCCATCCACAACGCCCGCCCGTTGAAAGAAGGAATTCATGCCACACTTCCAAGTCTTCCCGCAGCTCACCATTCAGACTCACAAAATGAGAAGGAATCCGCACCCCAGCCGTCGCAGCCGACAGCCTGCAGCTAAAAAAAACTCTACCCATCGGCATTATCCAGCAAGCGAAACACAACTTACCTAGTAGTGACTGCATCTGTCGCAGCTGAATCTTACGCCGCCTAATGACGCCCCGCACTTCCGCCTTCAAAGCCTTCAGCTTATCCTCCGGTAGTCTACCTTACATCTTCAAGGAATCCAGCACTATGCCCAAGAATACAATGGACGACGTGGGACCCTCCGTCTTCTCATGGGCCAAAGGGACCCCGAAACGGTCAGCCACGTATTGCAACGTCCCCAACAGGACGGAGCAAACGTTAGACTCCGCCGGACCCACGCACAAGAAATAGTGGACGATCGAACTGATGCCCGACGCATCTCTGACCACCCATTCCAGGAACGAGCTGAAAGTCTCGAATAGCGCGCAAGAGATAGAGCATCCCATGGGCAAACAGCGGTCCACATAGTAAGCTCCCTCCCATTTACAGCCCAAAAAAACGGAAACTGTCCGGGTGTACCGGGAGCAACCTAAATGCCGATTCAATATCAGCCTTAGCCCAGAGCGCCCCACGACCACACCTACGAACCCATGCCACCGCAGCGTCGAAGGAAGTGTACGATACCGTGCAGTCCTCCGGCGCAATAGCATCACTGACCGACCCACCCTTGGGAAAGGAAAGGTGGTGAATCAAGCAAAATTTATTCGGTTCCTTCTTGGGGACAACCCCCAAGGGGGACACCACCAAATCCATCATTGGAACCTCCGTGAACGGCCCAGCCATACGCCCCAACTGCACGTCTTTAGCCAATTTCTCTGAAACGACCAAGGGCTGCAGCAGGGCGGACCGGAGGTTCCTGGCCGCCGGGGGAACGGCAAAGGGCGAACAAGGAATCTTGAACCCGCTGGCGAAGCCCTCCTCTAACAACCTAGCGACACCCCTATCGGGATATCTATTGGGAAAGGGAAGCATCCTTTCCACCCATATTGGCGTCATTCCCTTTACCCGCAGAATCTCCGGCACGGCCCTTGCCCCGCTTGAAGCATTTGGAAAAAGGCATGGCTGCCCCCGCAACCTGAACACACGTGCTTGAAGCGACAGCTTGCGCCGTACTTACACGTGCCTTCGTTAAATTGCCAGCAGTAGCCCCATTTTTTCTCGGTCGGTTGTCCTGAGGCCGCGGCACCTCCGACCCCCCCCCCCCCTGAAAAAACTGATTGGAGGCACGAGATGCCGTCATCAGTGTCATCCACAAGTTGATGTCCTTGTGATCCCATCGCAGCCCTGGTCTGATGGCCATCCTTTGCCGGAACTGCTCATCGTACCGTAACAAAGCTACCCCCCCATACGTCCTGTATGCTTCGCAAACGGCCTCCAAGTAAATGAACAGCCCAGAACAATGTTCCGGGGCCTTCTCCCCTATCACACAGGCCATGATCGCAAATGCTTGCAGCCAATTGGTAAATGTGCGGGGAATAAGACGATAACGACGCTTTTCCTCGTCCTCCTTCTTGCTCTCCTCCGGCTTCACCCTATCCAGGTTGAATTTCTCTAAGGGGAGCAACGTAAAGATCTCCACATACTCACCCTTCCAGATCTTCTCTCTGACGTTCACCTTGAGGTGAGCTCCCAACGGCGCCTCAAAACAAATATACATCTCATTTTTCGCGGCATCCGCAAGCCTGACCGCCTCCTTTTTCTTCTCCCCCGAAGCATCCTGCCCGCCTGCCGCGGTAACCTCCCCCGGTAAGAGGGCCTGCACCGTTCCTGTCACCCCACCCACAGGTACACTAGTGGCTAATGGAGCCGTCGCCGGCCCCCTGCCCGCCACAACTGCCTGAGATGAACCCCCTTGCCGAACCCACGCCCCCGTGGGAGACACCGAGTCGCCACTGCCTGGCTCAAACCGCCTAACCAACTCTCTTAACCCTGACCACAAATCCTGCGCCTCCCCCGCAGCCCCCTGCCTTACCGGGGAAGAAAGCACCCACGGGGACCCACTTGTAACTGAACCCCCCCAACACTACTTTGACCCAATAAATCCTGTAAAAGTGTACAAATATTAGCTGTAGAATTAGACTTACCGGGCTGCCTTGGACTGGGTCCACGAGCCGCCGAACTGTTGTCCCGAGTCCTCGCCACCATCCGACCCGGACAGCTCACCCTCCGACCTGTCGTCATCCGCTTCTGCTGACACATGCGCTGGCTGCCCCCCGTGCGGACGCGACCCGGTGGGCAAGGGCCGGCGTGGCTGTGCGTCGCGTCCCGTCCCCTCGATCCTGGCACGCCCGACCCACTCGCGACCTCCACCGATGGACTCCGGGTCCGCCCCCTGGCACGGGTGTCATCCGCTCGCCCTCCTCCATTCACCCTCGTCGACACTGCACCCCTCACCGATCGTCCTGCCGCCACAACCGGACCCCTGGCCGCCACCGCTTAAAGGCCACCGGCCCGTGAACTGGGTCCTCCGCGCTGGGCCGCACGACTGCTCCGACCGTCCCTCACAGTCTCGGCCGCGATGTCACCGCATCTCCGACGCGCGGGGGGAGGGGGCCAGAGAGCCGCTAGTCTCCCCCACCGCCGAGCTCCGTCCTCGGCGCGGATACCTCCCGGCCCCCCCCCCCGCCGACACAGGCTGAGTGCGGCGCGGGGATGCAGCCGGAGGGCCCCTATTGGGTCTCCGAACGGAACTCTCCGGACCTGGGGATGCGTCAGGGCTGTACCGCTCAGGCGGCCTGGACCGCCTAGCGCGTGCCGCTGTATTACCCCCTCCGGCGGCTACCGCTGCCTGCTCCTCCATGACCGCTGACCTGTTCCTGTAACCACTCGGCGCCCTGTTCTGATAGCACTGCCCTCAGTTGCTCCATTAACCCGGCCATCACAGCAGAGGAGGCTTCCCAGCAAGCTTCTTCCTCGTGTGTCCTAGAAGAATGCTGAAATCGTCACTTCCTCCCCACACTAAACTTCTGCTGACCTTCCTCCCGGCCCCTAAACCACTCCCCTTTCCTTAAAGCAACACAGCCTAACTAAGCTGCTGCCTGTCCCACTTGTCATGCCGTCCCTGAGCTCATTCTTTTGCTGTCTCTGCTCCGGGACTCTCTGTATATAGAGAATATTTGAAAAGGAGAAAAGGAAGGATGTGTTAAGAGAGAAGAGAGTGTAGAAAAAGGGCAAGGATGGGAGGAAATAACACAAAGGGGTGGGGAGGAGGCAAGAGGCAAACAACCAGGCAGGTCATGTCACACACAGTAGGCATGATATTTTTACAGTTTCATGTGAACCTTATGGGCTATGCTACATTCCTATTTCTCTTTGAAGGAATAAAATAAATTTAAAATGTATTATTTTTAGCTTCCGCTTGGGGTTAATTTGCCCGATACAGCATACGGGATAATTCTAAAATGTCTTTTAGACCTCATTGGCTAAATCACATTTCCAGTTAGCTTTGGAGTGTCCAAAAATATTTTTAAAATTGAAATGAAAGGTATATGGTACACACAGCATTATATTAATAATTGCTTGGGAAGCATTATTTGATAAAACACTTACCTCATGCAGCTTTTAGCCTAGGTTCACACTAGTGCAGTGTAATTTAGAGCGATTTTAAGTGCAGCTGCAGTGTGAATTGGTGCAATTTGGATATATTTGAATGTGAGTTGTTACTATTGAGACTCATCCCTGCTGCTGTCAGCAGCAGGATGAGTCATTAGTTGTTAAGGAGCCCGCACCCACCAGGCCAACAAAGTGGGGAATGAACTAGTGCCTCCCCCTCCTAAACCATACCAGGCCACATGTTGTCACATACCTTATAGCAGAGCCTGATGTGTAGAGGGAGGCCACTCTTACAGCCCTGGCTCAGGGACCACTGGTGATAAGACAGTGATTGCGAAAGCAAAGTGTGGCATGAGTGCCTGTAAGGTGTCCAGCCAACCATATAGGTAAGTAGAAGGTGCTTTGCCAGAGATGGGTCAGAAGGCCAGAACAGCAGGTGACTAGGGATGAGCTTCGAGTTCGAGTTGAACATAAGTTTGACTCAGAAGGAAATTGCTAAATTGTGCATCACCACAGGGTGACACTGTGGATGCACCTAGTATAAATGCGCCAACGTCCCGATATTCAATGGGAGAATGTATATTTAAACTAAAGGTGGACTTTAAACGGCACACAGATAGATATTGTAAAAATTCTAAGGGTTTTATTGTTGGTAGAAAAATATAATTGAATTTAGGTAAAAAGTACATTAATACAAGACACTGACATTATGTAACAGTTATCAATAGTTGATATAGGGTCCCATTTACAAGACTCGACACATCTCCCAGGAATTACATTGACATGTAAAATACACAAAGTAGAATGGAATAATGTATAGCCAACAAACACAAATGAGGAGTTGGACGGTATGCACGAGAGATGGCTGGTCTTATTGATGGGTCCGGTAAATTCAAAGATAAAGATCTTGCTTTCGCTCGACTAGTTTCGCGTTCCAAAACGCTTCGTCGGGAGCATAATATTGAACAAGGCCGTGTTAAGTAGTGAAACCAGCCCAGGCTACTGATAGGTAGGGAACGTAAATCCAGGTATACCAGGCCAGACAATACTGTAGAGGAGTGTGTCAGTCAGGAGCACTTGCTCGAGCCACACAATGGTAATCTGTTAGGGTGACCCCTAATGATAGACTGACCCAGCTTATAGCTTGACAGGGATTATATGCTGGTAGACCTGGATGGAACCTCTCCTGTGGACCTCCTCTACAGTATTGTCTGGCCTGGTATACCTGGATTTACGTTCCCTACCTATCAGTAGCCTGTGCATAGTTACTTTTTTACTTAAATCACGCATGATTGTTTACCACGAATGTGTTTATATATTACTGGCACCCTGTGATACACGGATTGCCAGGTAAAAATACCTAGGCTGGTTTCACTACTTAACACGGCCTTGTTCAATATTATGCTCCCGACGAAGCGTTTTGGAACGCGAAACTAGTCGAGCGAAAGCAAGATCTTTATCTTTGAATTTACCGGACCCATCAATAAGACCAGCCATCTCTCGTGCATACCGTCCAACTCCTCATTTGTGTTTGTTGGCTATACATTATTCCATTCTACTTTGTGTATTTTACATGTCAATGTAATTCCTGGGAGATGTGTCGAGTCTTGTAAATGGGACCCTATATCAACTATTGATAACTGTTACATAATGTCAGTGTCTTGTATTAATGTACTTTTTACCTAAATTCAATTATATTTTTCTACCAACAATAAAACCCTTAGAATTTTTACAATATCTATCTGTGTGCCGTTTAAAGTCCACCTTTAGTTTAAATATACATTCTCCCATAAGTTTGACTCAAACATTGCCTGTTCGCCCGTTCTCCGAACAGCGAACAATTTGTAGTGTTCGCGGCAAATTCGAAAAGCCGTGGAACACCCTGTAAAAGTCTATGGGAGAAATCTAAAGTGCTCATTTTAAAGGCTTATATGCAAGTTATTGTCATAAAAAGTGTTTGGGGACCTGGGTCCTGCCCCAGGGGACATGTATCAAAGCAAAAAAAAGTTTTAAAAACGCCAGTTTTTTTGGGAGCAATGATTTTAATAATGCTTAAAGTGAAACAATAAAAGTGGAATATTCCTTTAAATTTCGTACCTGGGGGGGTCTCTATAGTATGCCTGTAAAGTAGCGCGTGTTTCCCATGCTTAGAACTGTCCCTGCACAAAATGTCATTTCTGAAGGAAAAAAAGTCATTAGAAAACTACTCGCGGCTGTAATGAATTGTCGGTCCCGGCAATACAGAGAAAAGTCATTGATAAAAAAAAAAAAATGCGTGGGGGTCCCCCCCAGATTCAATTACCAGGCCCTTCAGGTCTGGTATGGATATTAAGTGGAACCCTGCGCCAATTTTTTTTTAAAAAAAGTTTTTTATATTTTTTTACACTTTCTTTGTGAAATGGTAGGGGTACAATGTACCCCTTACTAATTCACATGGGGGGGGGGCGGGATCTGGGGGTCCCCTTTGTTAAAGGGGTCTTCCAGATTCCGATAAGCCCCCCGCCCGCAGACCCCCACAACCACTGAGCAAGGGTTGTGGGGATGAGGCCCTTGTCCCCATCAACATGGGGACCTCCGCCCCATGTTGAGGGCATGTGGCCTGGTACGGTTCAGGAGGGGGGCGCTCTCTCGTCCCCCCCTCTTTTCCCACGGCCTGCCAGGTTGCGTGCTCGGATAAGGGTCTGGCATGGATTTTTGGGGGGAACCCCACGCCATTTTTTTTATTTGGCGCAGGGTTCCCCTTAATATCCATACCAGACCTGAAGGGCCAGGTAATTAAATTTGGGGGGATTTTTAAATTTTGGTTCCCTGCGCAAAATGTAATTTTTGAAAGAAAAAAAGTCATTTAAAACTATACTCGCGGCTAATAATGAATTGTCGGTCCCGGCAATACAGATAAAAGTCATTGAAAAAAATTGCAGGGGTTCCCCTTAATATTCGTCCGTTTTTAAAACTTTTTTTGCATGGATACATGTCCCCTGGGGCAGGACCGGGGTCCCCAAACACTTTTTATGACAATAACTTGCATATTAACCTTTAAAATTAGCACTTTTGATTTTTCATGTTCGTGTCCCATAGACTTTAATGGTGTTCGCGTGTTCTGGTGCGAACCGAACTGGGGGGTGTTCGGCTCATCCCTACAGATGACAGCAGCAGCAGCAGATCCTGAATTTGGAAGAAAACAGGCAAGCAGTTACTTGGCAGGCAGATGGCTGGTCACAGGTGCAGAAGAGGCTGGCAGCACGTAGCAGGTGAAGGACCAGAAGAGACAAGATAAGTAGCATGCAGAGCTGGGTAGACAGATAACTCAATGCATGGTCAGATGAACCATGTCAGCAACAGATGATCATGTAGAGCAGGGGTATGCAAACTTAGAGAGGTGGAGATCTACCTGAACAACACAGGAGTAGTCAAAGATCTCTGGTCACAGTGTTGCATCCTTACACCAGATTTAATCCTCTAATTGCAGGACTACAGTGTCGCAAATGTGTGCATTGCACAGCAAATCAGGTGGTGAGAAGGCAAAATATCACCTCCTTACCACCTATCAACACATACTCGGATTGCTTTTCAGAGGAGTAGCACTTGTGCTTGTTCACACGTAAAATTAGGGGGTGGTAAAACACCAGGATATAATAGAAGTAAATGGCTAAGCGCAGCAAACCCACAGTAAAGCTGCAGGTACACTGCACTGCACCCACGGTGTGTATAAACCGCAGCGCATCAGTGTGAAAGCAGCCCTAAACTGTTATGCCCAGTGTATTGCTTCACATTGACCTGAAGGTCTCTTTTTTCTTGCTGCTGGCACCCAGTGCTGGGACAAGGTCATCTAGTGCTCAGGGCGAAGATGTCAAACTGCGCCCTCCCCCACCCACCAGGTGGAGTATGGGGTGGGATGCAGTTTGTAGCGACATGTGCAACATGTCTCATCAAAACATATGTAACATAGGGGGGCGTGGCTAACCACCGAGCAAGATGGACGTGTAATTACACAGCTCCTGCACCGACCGGATTATTAAGCAGCATCCCCGCTATCCTGGTAGCCTGCAGCATCCACAAAATTTACCAGATTGCCTCACTAGTGACCCAGAATGTCCGGACCGAACCGCAAACGGAAAGATTATCGTCAGCCTAAAAAACAGACAGATTTCTTTACACTACCGAAAATCCAAGATGGCGCCCGCGATGTTATTCATGGAACATCTGCGGCCTATACAGATCTTCCGGACGCTGATGGCCTGGAAATACCTCCTCAGCCTCACTCCCCTGATGCCTCTCCATCATCCCTCACTTCATCCGCCGGCAACAGCCCTGCTAAATCGCGGATGCGACTGGATGCAGATTCAGCAGCAAACGAGGTGAGCCATGTATCTGATCACACCCCAGCTTCTCCATCCCCCATTGCGGCCTTCCCCACCACAGACCAGCCTGTACTAGACACTACCATGAAGGAGATGCTCATCTCCCTTCAAAGATCCCTTCATAATGACATCTCCACTATGTTCAATAGATTCTCATAACAAATGCACTGTATGGGTCAGAAAATGCACCTTGTAGAAAGACAAATGGGGCAGATGACTGAAACAGTTAATGACCTTGTGGATGCCCATGACCATACACTAGAGGAACTGCAGTGGATGAGGGCAAAAATGGTGGACCTCGAGGACAGGTCCCGTCGCAATAATGTAAAACTCAGAAACAGTACTGCCGCATGACCTTAACGCATACGCCAGGAAACTGATTACCACAATCTTGCCAGATCTCACCCCCATGGAAACTATCATTGATCGGATCCACCGCCTTCCCAAGCCCCCGCACCTCCAAGCGGAGGTACCACGTGATGTCCTTATGAGGATACACTTTTTTCACACCAAAGATCAGCTTCTCCTGAAGTCGAGACACCTCGGTCAACTTCCAGCCCCATACGCCAATCTCCAACTGTACGCTGACCTCTCACAGCATACCCGCCAACTGAGGAGACAACTTAAAGCGGTTGCAAAGTCATAATGAGCTAGTATGACTAGCATACTAGCTCATTATCAATCACTTACCTTAGATCGAAGCCCCCGCAGCGGTCCTCGGACACGTCCTCCGTCGCATCCATGATACCCGGAGTGACTTCCGGGTATCGCCGCTCCGGCGCTGTGATTGGCCGGAGCGGCGATGACGTCACTCCCGCGCATGCGCGGGGAACGGCACGATCCCCGCGCATGCGCGAATTCTGGCAGTGTCCGGCAGGCTGCCATTCAAAGAGCCGCCGCGCTCAGTGCGCCTGCGCCATTATCTACGGCACGCATGCGCCGTAGATAGTGGTGCACTCTTTTTTGCAAATATCTCCGAAACCGTGTAGGTCTCGGAGATATTGCAAGCACCTACAGGTAAGCCTTAATGTAGGCTTACCTGTAGGTGCATTTCATATTTGTGGGTATACAACCACTTAGGGAGGATAGCGGCATCATACGGACGGATCGTAAGACAGCAGGATAACAGTAAGATAGCGGTACACGCCGAATATCTCCTACATGCTGATTATTTTTTAAATTGATGTAAGAGTCCATTTTTTAAGTTAATAAAGCCTATATATTTTATCAATACTACACTATTGGAGGCTTTATTTCCTGTCCCTCTCCCGGCTGCATCAATTGGAGCTTGGTCTCCCCCTCTCCCTCTCCCCCTCCCCTTCCCTCCCACCCGCTTGTCTCTTCCATAGAGAGCGTGATTGGTAGAGGACACTATCCAAATATTATTTAAGAGTGGAGAAGAAATGAGAGGAATAGAAGAGATAAGATTATAGTCCATGCCAGTGAAACTACATGCCAGTGATCCATGTAATTGAGGTGAGAACATTGGGAGACAGGTGTAGGATTCACCGCAGGTTCAATACTTCAATTCGTTTATCATTTGAACCATTTGATGACATCTGCAATTTTGGAACATCTAGAATCTTGGAATTGACCATTGACTAAATACCCATTTGAATTATCCTGAACAGCAACCATTGCAATATTGAACTTTCTGCACTATTGTGTTTACATATGCACTTGCACTTTACTTTGGTGATTGCACTATAGTATTTATTATATATGCACATTATATGAGTACTTATTCACTAATAGATTTATGTGATATAGAAGCGTGTTTTGTGTGTGATACTGGTTTTCTTTAGCGCAAAATCCCCCCCCCCCCACATTCTTTATACAACCACTTTAACACCATTACAAAACCGCTCAACAACCACAAGATTCCCTATCAATGGGGTTTCCCTACGAAGATCATAATCACCAAAAATGGGGTTAAACATAACATCTCCACAGTGGAAGAAGGCCTCAAACTACTTAACATGTGGGGAATCATCCCTGAACCACCTCTACCAGCACAACCAAACCGCAGGAGGAACATCCAATCCTCTGATGAACACCAATCAGAATTGCGGGATCACACATGACCCATATTATCAAGCCTCCGGCCGGATGCCTTACTCGGTGCTAATTGCTCCACGAACTCACACCCCACAACAACACAGCAGTCCCTTTTTCAATTGACTGCTGTCAGTTTTGCTGTATTCCTGTTTACCCCTTTTTCCGTGTTTCAGTTTGTATTTTTTGTTTTTCTTTTCCTAGTTATTCTTAACACACGTCCTTTACCCCCAAGAGCACACAAAAGGATTGGACAAGTGAACCTAACCCTCTGGATCCTCCTGAATAGGCAAACGTATCCACAAAACTGTGAGTAACACTTACCTTCTATAGACACCTACACCTAACTCCGAAATGCCAAAATTTCTATCACTCAACGCCATTGTGCACAAAAAACAAACCGAAACTAAACAAATTTTTCCATTTTGCACAAGTCTAGTAAGCTCCTTGAGGACAGGGACTGTATATGTAAAGTGCTGTGTAAATTGACAGTACCATATAATTAGTAAATAAAATAAAAAGGGGCTCTGAAGGAGGAATGGTGACAATCAGAGGAAGCAGGCTGCTCTGGGGCTAAAGTTTGTTTTAAAGCCAGCCTAAAATACAGATTTCTTGTAACATATTAACAGCTATATACAGATATCCCAAAATAGTTTATACTGAGTCACTGCAGAGATTTTTAGACATTTCTAAATGACATTAAAGAATAAGTGTAACTGATCACAGGCTTGGAAATGTATTTAAGCAGACCCTAACCTCCTTTGCAAGCAAGCAAACACTTAAGCCGCGTACACACGGCCGGTTTTCTCGGCAAGAACCGACAAGAAAACTGCTTGCAGAGCTTTCTTGCCGAGAAAACCGGCCGTGTGTACGAGGCTTTCAGGTTTCTCGTCAGGAAAACTGAACAGAATCTCGATGAGAAAAAAAGAAGACCTGCTTTCTTTTTTCTCGTCGGGATTCTCGTCGGCCTGTTTCCCGACGAGAAACCAGAGTGTGTGTACACTTACCTGTCGCCGTGGAAAACCGCGCATGCTCGAAATGACTTTGACGCATGCGCGGTAGCTTCCTAGGCATAGGTAGGGAGTAGCAAGATGGCGGCGATGGCATCGAATGTGACGAGCGCATGCTCGTTGTAGTCGATGACGTCACCGCCGTTCATGCCATTCAAAAGAACTGCGGTTCTTTTGAAAGGTACGTGTGTACACTCGGCCGGGACAAGATTCTTGTCAAGAATCTCGTCAGGAAAAACGACGGGTTTTTCCTTGACGAGATTCTCGGCCGTGTGTACAGTGCTTCAGCCTTCAGTAAATGAGTAAATGTCCAATAAAGATTTCTAATGATCCTGGGAAGTAGAGACGTCGTCCTGGTATTTGGTCTCATCAGAGTTGCTAGATACTACATTCACTACAAACTGACACAGAGTGGACGTTTCACAAATCTGGTATTGCTGGCACTAGTGATGAGCCGAACACCCCCGGGTTCGGTTCGCACCAGAACCCGCGAACGGACCGAAAGTTCGTACGAACATTAGAACCCTATTAAATACAATGGATGCGAACGTTCGAATTCTAAAGTGCTAATTATAACAACTATTATGCATGTTATTGTCCTAAAAAGGGTTTGGGAACCCGGGTTGTGCACCAGGGGACATGTATCAATGCAAAAAGAAGTTTTAAAAACGGTCGTTTTTCGGGAGCAGTCATTTTAATGATGCATAAAGTGAAAAAAAAAAAGTCAAATATTCCTTTAAATATCGTACCTGGGGGGTGTCTAAAGTATGCCTGTGAAGTGCCACGTGTTTTCCGTGTTTAGAACTGTCCCTGCACAAAATGACACTTCTAAAGGAAAAAAAAGCCATTTAAAACTGCTTGCGGCCTTAATGTAATGTCTGGTCCCGGTAATATGGATGAAAATCTTTAAGAAAAATGGCATAGCTACCCCATGACCCCCCCCCCCTACCCCAGCCCATTACCAGCCCCTTTGGGTCTTGTATGGATATTAAGGGGAACCCCGCACATAAAATAAAAAAGGCCCTATATACTCTGAACAGCCGTATACAGGCGGTGCATACAAGACAGGGACTGTAGGTTTGTTCTTATGTAGAATCTGTTTGTAATTTTGAACAGGTACATTGTTGAAGTGTAGCTCCAGCCCAAAAATCTATTTTTAAACTTTTTGGAAAACATAGGTAAGGGTTATCACCCCTGTAACATTTGTTTTGCTGTCTGTGCCCCTGTTCAGAACATTTCACCTCACTTTCCGTCCCAATGACAACTGTTTTTGAAATGTGGTGTTTTTCTTGAAACAAGGATTGCTGATAAAGCATCAGTACAGAGGAGACACCTTTCTCCCATATTTATTCTTACAGGAGAGAATTTTCCTTCCTAGTGGTAGATTTCCTCTCACTTCCTGTTGTCTTCTTGCGTTTGCAAGTAGGAGTCGTTTGTAAGTTGGATGTTTGAAAGTAGGGACCTGCCGTATATACTCTGCAGAAATAGGCCCCTTAGTTGTTAGTGTTGGCACAACACTGTAAGCACTCACAGTTACTCTTGGTTGGTGCTGGAACGCCCTGCTGTCAACTATTATATCAGGAATTTTAGTTACATATAATTGTTGAACAGTGGTAGTAAAAATTGGGCCTTTGATGGTGGTGCTGGTGCCACAACACTGTAAGCCCTGACAGTTACTCTTGGTGGGTGCAGCAATGGGCCCTGCTGTGAATTATTAGATCAAGAATTGTAATTGCATGCCCCTGTTGAACAGGGGCTGAAAAATTGGGCCTTTCGTGGTGGTGCTGGTGGTGGTGGTGTTGCCACAACACTGTAAGCCCTCAGAGTTACTCTTGGTGGGTGCAGGAATGGGCCCTGCTGTGAATTATTAGATCAAGAATTGTAATTACATGCCCCTTTTGAACAGGGGCTGAAAAATTGGGCCTTTCGTGGTGGTGGTGGCGTTGCCACAACACTGTAAGCCCTCAGAGTTACTCTTGGTGGGTGCAGCAATGGGCCCTGCTGTGAATTATTAGATCAAGAATTGTAATTGCATGCCCCTGTTGAACAGGGGCTGAAAAATTGGGCCTTTCGTGGTGGTGGTGGTGGTGGTGGTGTTGCCACAACACTGTAAGCCCTCAGAGTTACTCTTGGTGGGTGCAGCAATGGGCCCTGCTGTGAATTATTAGATCAAGAATTGTAATTACATGCCCCTTTTGAACAGGGGCTGAAAAATTGGGCCTTTCGTGGTGGTGGTGGTGGTGGCGTTGCCACAACACTGTAAGCCCTCAGAGTTACTCTTGGTGGGTGCAGCAATGGGCCCTGCTGTGAATTATTAGATCAAGAATTGTAATTACATGCCCCTTTTGAACAGGGGCTGAAAAATTGGGCCTTTCGTGGTGGTGGTGGTGGTGGTGGCGTTGCCACAACACTGTAAGCCCTCAGAGTTACTCTTGGTGGGTGCAGCAATGGGCCCTGCTGTGAATTATTAGATCAAGAATTGTAATTGCATGCCCCTGTTGAACAGGGGCTGAAAAATTGGGCCTTTCGTGGTGGTGGTGGTGGTGGTGGTGTTGCCACAACACTGTAAGCCCTCAGAGTTACTCTTGGTGGGTGCAGCAATGGGCCCTGCTGTGAATTATTAGATCAAGAATTGTAATTACATGCCCCTTTTGAACAGGGGCTGAAAAATTGGGCCTTTTGTGGTGGTGGTGGTGGTGGCGTTGCCACAACACTGTAAGCCCTCAGAGTTACTCTTGGTGGGTGCAGCAATGGGCCCTGCTGTGAATTATTAGATCAAGAATTGTAATTACATGCCCCTTTTGAACAGGGGCTGAAAAATTGGGCCTTTCGTGGTGGTGGTGGTGGCGTTGCCACAACACTGTAAGCCCTCAGAGTTACTCTTGGTGGGTGCAGCAATGGGCCCTGCTGTGAATTATTAGATCAAGAATTGTAATTGCATGCCCCTGTTGAACAGGGGCTGAAAAATTGGGCCTTTCGTGGTGGTGGTGGTGGTGGTGGTGTTGCCACAACACTGTAAGCCCTCAGAGTTACTCTTGGTGGGTGCAGCAATGGGCCCTGCTGTGAATTATTAGATCAAGAATTGTAATTACATGCCCCTTTTGAACAGGGGCTGAAAAATTGGGCCTTTTGTGGTGGTGGTGGTGGTGGCGTTGCCACAACACTGTAAGCCCTCAGAGTTACTCTTGGTGGGTGCAGCAATGGGCCCTGCTGTGAATTATTAGATCAAGAATTGTAATTGCATGCCCCTGTTGAACAGGGGCTGAAAAATTGGGCCTTAGGCACTGGTGGCACAACACTACAACCCCTCACAGATACTGTACTTGGAGCACAGCAATGAGCCCTGTTGCAAAGTATTGCTTCAAAAATTGTAATGACACGCCCCTGTTAAACAGGGGCTGAAAAATTGGGCCTTAGGCACTGGTGCCACAACACTCCAACCCCTCACAGATACTGTACTTGGAGCACAGCAATGAGCCCTATGGCAAATTATTGCTAAAAAAATTGTAATTACACGCCCCTGTAAAACAGGGGCTGAAAAATTGGGCCTTAGCCACTGGTGGCGGCACCCATAAACAAAAATGATCTTCCAAGCTATCATCATCAATCGTATCATTGAGGACTCGGAGGAGGAGGATAGCCAGTCAACATAACAGCACAGGCACTCAGCATCAGCATCAGTCTTGAAGGGATGTGACATGTTAAAATCAATTAGTCTGTTATATCAGCATCAGGTGTGTGGTAGCTGGTGGTGATCCAAGACTGGTTCATCTTGATGAAAGTCAGTCGATCAACCGAGTCGGTGGACAGGCGCACCCTGTGATCCGTGACAAATCCTCCAGCAGCACTGAATGTGCGTTCCGAAAGAACGCTGGATGCAGGACAGGCCAGTAGCTCAATTGCATACTGTGCAAGCTCTGGCCAGTGATCCATCCTCAAGACCCAGTAAGCCAGAGGATTTTCGGTGGGGAAGGTGTCCAAGTCTGACCTTGCCCCTAGATATTCCTGCACCATGTTTATCAGACGCTGGCGATGGTTGCTGGAACTGATCATACTTTGGGGCTGCGGACTAAAGAATTGTCTGAACGCATCGGTCAGACGGCCACCTTCCCCATCGCTCCTTCTTTGACTGGCCGAAGCCTCAGCAACTCGTTGTCCAGGACCAGGAGTTTGTAACCTCCCAGTCTCTGGGAACGCGTTGCACAGACCTTTCTGCAAGGCCTCCCGGAGTTGTCTCATCCTCTGCTCCCTCTGCGACGGTAACATAAGGTCCGCAACCTTACCCTTGTACCGTGGATCAAGGAGAGTGGCCAGCCAGTAATGGTCCCTCTCATTGATCCGAAGAATACGAGGATCCTTCCGCAGACTTTGCAGGATCAGGGAGGCCATGCAGCGTAGGTTTGCTGAGGCATTCGCTCCGGAGTCCTCTGGGTCACTAAGGACGACATGATCCGCAGCCACCTCCTCCCAGCCACGTACAAGTCCACTGGTTTCTTGGGACTGTAAATCATCCCTAAAAGACTGCTGCTGATGATGCTGAGTGCCAGCCTCCACCTCCATGCTGACACAATCCTCCTCCTGCTCCTCCTCCTCCTCTTCCTGTGCGATGGGTGGGACAGAAGGAACACTGTCTGGGTAAAGGGGGCCTTGAGAGGCAAGGAAGTCCTCCTCTTCCTGCCTCTGTTCTGCCTCAAGTGCCCTGTCCATTATTCCACGCAGCGTGTGCTCCAACAGGTGGACAAGAGGTACAGTGTCACTGATGCATGCACTGTCACTGCTCACCATCCTCGTGGCCTCCTCAAATGGTGCCAGGACAGTGCATGCATCCCTGATCATGCCCCACTGGCGTGGAGAAAAAAAAACAAGCTCCCCTGACCCTGTCCTGGTGCCGTAGTCGCACAGGTACTCATTGATGGCCCTCTGCTGCGTGTGCAGCCGCTGCAGCATGGCCAACGTTGAGTTCCACCTGGTGGGCATGTCACATATAAGGCGGTTCTTGGGCAGGTTCAACTCCTTTTGCAGCTCAGCCAGGCGAGCACTGGCATTATAAGATCTGCGGAAATGCACACAGACTTTCCTGGCCTGCCTCAGGACATCCTGTAAGCCCGGGTACCTGCCCAAGAACCGCTGCACCACCAGGTTAAGGACGTGAGCCACACAGGGCACATGGGTCAGTTGTCCCTGTCGGAGGGCGGAGAGGAGGTTGGTGCCATTGTCGCAAACCACCATTCCTGGCTTAAGCTGGCGTGGCGTCAACCACCTCTCGGCCTGGCCCTGCAGAGCAGACAGGACCTCTGCCCCAGTGTGGCTTCTGTCCCCCAAACACACCAGCGCAAGCACGGCATGGCATCTTTTTGCCTGCGTACTTGCGTAGCCCCTTGAACGCCTACGGAGCACCGCTGGTTCCGAGGACAAACCACAGGAAGAGGCCATGGAGGAAGAAGAAGAGGAGGGGGTGGAGGAGAGAGGTGTGTCACAACCAGTAGTAGCATTTTGGAGGCGTGGCGGTGGAACAACCTCCAACACTACTGCACCTTGTCCTGCATCCTTCCCAGCTGCCAAAAGAGTGACCCAATGGGCCGTGAAAGAAAGGTAACGTCCCTGTCCATGCCTGCTGGACCATGAGTCAGCGGTAATATGCACCTTACCGCTGACCGCCCTGTCCAGCGAGGCCAAGACATTGCCTTCCACATGCCGGTAGAGAGCCGGAATAGCCTTCCGTGAGAAAAAGTGGCGTTTGGGAACCTGCCACTGAGGAACCGCACATTGCACAAACTCACGGAAGGGGGCCGAGTCTACCAACTGAAAAGGCAGCAGTTGAAGCGCTAGCAATTTAGCCAAGCTAGCATTCAACCGCTGGGCATGTGGATGGCTGGGAGTGAACTTCTTTCGACGGTCCAGCAGCTGGGGCAGGGAAATTTGCCTGCTAGAATCGGACGTCGGTGTACTGCTAGCAGAGTGGCCGCAAGTACTTGGCTGTGACACACCTAATTCTACACCTTCATTCCTCTCAGTGCATGTTTCAGAGAGGACTGAAGTTATAGTGGGGTTGGAGATCCCAGCTGATGCGGTGCAAGGAGAGGTCCGCTTTGTTCTTTGGTGTGGGTCTTTGAGGTAGGCTTGCCAACGAGCTGCATGGCAGGTCAACATATGTCTGGTCAGGCATGTGGTACCCAAGCGGCTGATGTTTTGGCCACGCGATATACGCTTGAGACATATGTTGCAAACAGCAGCTGTGCGATCTGATGCACTAGCCTCAAAAAAGGCCCACACCAAAGAACTTTTTGAATGACGGGCAGAGGCAGCGCCCTGCACAGGCGGAGCTCTGCGGTGTGATTCCGTCGGTGTACTGCCCTTACGCTGGCCACCAAAGGGCATCCTGCCTCGTTGGAGATGTGCCTCCTCCTCATCCTCCTCCTCCTCCTCTCTCCTATTAGGCACCCACGTGGAGTCAGTGACCTCATCATCCCCTCCCTCCTCATCACTGGAGCCAATCTGGCAGTATGCTGCAGCTGCTGGAACATGACTGCCAGATTGGTGTCCTTCTTGAGCATCCCCTCTGTCTGCTCTCACGCTACTGCCTTCCTGTAGCTGGGTTTCATCATCAGACCCTTCGAAACGCTGGGCATCCTCCTGGAGCATGTACCCAACACTGTGCTCAAACAGTTCGGGGGACTCCTCAGGAGGAGGACATGGTGGGTCTAGGGAAGGAGTGACTGATGATGAGTCTGACATTGATACCAGGGAAGAGGACGCTTTGGCAGCTGCTTTTCCAGTACCCTGAGCCTGGGTGAGAGAGGATGAGGAGGAGGAGGAGGGCTTGGTCATCCACTCTACCAAGTCTTCGGCATGATGTGGCTCAACATGTCCAGCTGCCGAAAAGAAGGACAAGCGTGTCCCATGGCCATGTGCTGATGACAATGCACCGCGTCCACGACCAGCACTGTTGCCCCCAGACACAGAGCCTGCTTGCCCTCTTTTATTGCCTCCTGACTGTCTGCCTCTCCTTGTTTGCCTTCCAGACATTCTAATAGATGGCCTGCAGGGAGATGGGAAAAAAGCAATAAGGGCTACCTTCAGGTGTCCTTCTCTGTCCCTTTACTTAAGGATTTCTAAATATGGTTGAGGATGATTGCTTTTGCACAGAATAGCACAACGACAATTTCCCTGACTGTCCAAAAAAACAAGGATTTCAAAGATGGTTGATAAGGAATGCTTTAGCACACTATAGCACAAGGAGAATTTCCCTCACTGTCCTTCCCTGTCCCTAGAAACAAGGATTATCACAGTGAAAGAAACTGACACTCTTCCTACCTATAGTTTTCTGTCCCTAGAAAAAATGTTTTTTTAAAGCACACTATAGCACAAGGAGAATTTCCTTCACTTTCCTTCCCTGTCCCTAGAAACAAGGATTATCACAGTGAAAGAAACTGACACTCTTCCTACCTATAGTTTTCTGTCCCTAGAAAAAATGTTTTTTTAAAGCACACTATAGCACAAGGAGAATTTCCCTCACTTTCCTTCTTTGTCCCTAGAAACAAGGATTATCACAGTGAAAGAAACTGACACTCTTCCTACCTATAGTTTTCTGTCCCTAGAAAAAATGTTTTTTTAAAGCACACTATAGCACAAGGAGAATTCCCTCACTGTCCTTCCCTGTCCCTAGAAACAAGGATTCGCACAGTAAAAGACACTGACACTCTCCCTACCTATAGTTTTCTGTCCCTAGAAAAAATGTTTTTTTAAAGCACACTATAGCACAAGGAGAATTCCCTCACTGTCCTTCCCTGTCCCTAGAAACAAGGATTCGCACAGTAAAACACACTGACACTCTCCCTACCTATAGTTTTCTGTCCCTAGAAAAAATGTTTTTTTAAAGCACACTATAGCACAAGGAGAATTCCCTCACTGTCCTTCCCTGTCCCTAGAAACAAGGATTCGCACAGTAAAACACACTGACACTCTCCCTACCTATAGTTTTCTGTCCCTAGAAAAAATGTTTTTTTAAAGCACACTATAGCACAAGGAGAATTCCCTCACTGTCCTTCCCTGTCCCTAGAAACAAGGATTCGCACAGTAAAACACACTGACACTCTCCCTACCTATAGTTTTCTGTCCCTAGAAAAAATGTTTTTTTAAAGCACACTATAGCACAAGGAGAATTCCCTCACTGTCCTTCCCTGTCCCTAGAAACAAGGATTCGCACAGTAAAAGACACTGACACTCTCCCTACCTATAGTTTTCTGTCCCTAGAAAAAATGTTTTTTTAAAGCACACTATAGCACAAGGAGAATTTCCCTCACTTTCCTTCTTTGTCCCTAGAAACAAGGATTATCACAGTGAAAGAAACTGACACTCTTCCTACCTATAGTTTTCTGTCCCTAGAAAAAATGTTTTTTTAAAGCACACTATAGCACAAGGAGAATTCCCTCACTGTCCTTCCCTGTCCCTAGAAACAAGGATTTGCACAGTAAAACACACTGACACTCTCCCTACCTATAGTTTTCTGTCCCTAGAAAAAATGTTTTTTTTAAAGCACACTATAGCACAAGGAGAATTCCCTCACTGTCCTTCCCTGTCCCTAGAAACAAGGATTCGCACAGTAAAACACACTGACACTCTCCCTACCTATAGTTTTCTGTCCCTAGAAAAAATGTTTTTTTAAAGCACACTATAGCACAAGGAGAATTTCCCTCACTTTCCTTCTTTGTCCCTAGAAACAAGGATTATCACAGTGAAAGAAACTGACACTCTTCCTACCTATAGTTTTCTGTCCCTAGAAAAAATGTTTTTTTAAAGCACACTATAGCACAAGGAGAATTCCCTCACTGTCCTTCCCTGTCCCTAGAAACAAGGATTCGCACAGTAAAACACACTGACACTCTCCCTACCTATAGTTTTCTGTCCCTAGAAAAAATGTTTTTTTAAAGCACACTATAGCACAAGGAGAATTTTCCTCACTGTCCTTCCCTGTCCCTAGAAACAAGGATTATCACAGTGAAAGAAACTGACACTCTTCCTACCTATAGTTTTCTGTCCCTAGAAAAAATGCTTTTTTAAAGCACACTATAGCACAAGGAGAATTCCCTCACTGTCCTTCCCTGTCCCTAGAAACAAGGATTCGCACAGTAAAACACACTGACACTCTCCCTACCTATAGTTTTCTGTCCCTAGAAAAAATGTTTTTTTAAAGCACACTATAGCACAAGGAGAATTTCCTCACTGTCCTTCCCTGTCCCTAGAAACAAGGATTCGCACAGTAAAACACACTGACACTCTCCCTACCTATAGTTTTCTGTCCCTAGAAAAAATGTTTTTTTAAAGCACACTATAGCACAAGGAGAATTTCCCTCACTTTCCTTCTTTGTCCCTAGAAACAAGGATTATCACAGTGAAAGAAACTGACACTCTTCCTACCTATAGTTTTCTGTCCCTAGAAAAAATGTTTTTTTAAAGCACACTATAGCACAAGGAGAATTCCCTCACTGTCCTTCCCTGTCCCTAGAAACAAGGATTCGCACAGTAAAACACACTGACACTCTCCCTACCTATAGTTTTCTGTCCCTAGAAAAAATGTTTTTTTAAAGCACACTATAGCACAAGGAGAATTCCCTCACTGTCCTTCCCTGTCCCTAGAAACAAGGATTCGCACAGTAAAACACACTGACACTCTCCCTACCTATAGTTTTCTGTCCCTAGAAAAAATGTTTTTTTAAAGCACACTATAGCACAAGGAGAATTCCCTCACTGTCCTTCCCTGTCCCTAGAAACAAGGATTCGCACAGTAAAACACACTGACACTCTCCCTACCTATAGTTTTCTGTCCCTAGAAATTTTTTTTTTTTAAAGCACACTATAGCACAAGGAGAATTCCCTCACTGTCCTTCCCTGTCCCTAGAAACAAGGATTCGCACAGTAAAACACACTGACACTCTCCCTACCTATAGTTTTCTGTCCCTAGAAAAAATGTTTTTTTAAAGCACACTATAGCACAAGGAGAATTCCCTCACTGTCCTTCCCTGTCCCTAGAAACAAGGATTCGCACAGTAAAACACACTGACACTCTCCCTACCTATAGTTTTCTGTCCCTAGAAAAAATGTTTTTTTAAAGCACACTATAGCACAAGGAGAATTCCCTCACTGTCCTTCCCTGTCCCTAGAAACAAGGATTCGCACAGTAAAACACACTGACACTCTCCCTACCTATAGTTTTCTGTCCCTAGAAAATTTTTTTTTTAAAAGCACACTATAGCACAAGGAGAATTTCCCTCACTTTCCTTCTTTGTCCCTAGAAACAAGGATTATCACAGTGAAAGAAACTGACACTCTTCCTACCTATAGTTTTCTGTCCCTAGAAAAAATGTTTTTTTAAAGCACACTATAGCACAAGGAGAATTCCCTCACTGTCCTTCCCTGTCCCTAGAAACAAGGATTCGCACAGTAAAACACACTGACACTCTCCCTACCTATAGTTTTCTGTCCCTAGAAAAAATGTTTTTTTAAAGCACACTATAGCACAAGGAGAATTCCCTCACTGTCCTTCCCTGTCCCTAGAAACAAGGATTCGCACAGTAAAACACACTGACACTCTCCCTACCTATAGTTTTCTGTCCCTAGAAAAAATGTTTTTTTAAAGCACACTATAGCACAAGGAGAATTCCCTCACTGTCCTTCCCTGTCCCTAGAAACAAGGATTCGCACAGTAAAACACACTGACACTCTCCCTACCTATCCTTCTCTTTCCCTAAACTAAAGGAATCCAGGTTAAGCAAGAAAAAAATAAATGTCACTGTCCCTGCCTATGCTTCTCTTTCCCTGCTCCGGAACACACTACACTAGGCCACCGTGCTGGCGGCCTTTTATAGTGTGGGGCGTGTACTAAACACCCTCAGCAATAATTGGCCACAGGCATCCTGCCTGTGGCCAATCATTGCTCTCCTCGCTGCCGGCGCTGTGATTGGCCAAGCATGCGGGGTCACAGTGCATGCTTGGCCAATCACAGCGCCTGGATGACACTGCGATGGCGTAGTGCATTGTGGGCCGTTCGCGTCACTCGAATTTGTCGCGAACGGCCCAAATCGTTCGATCTTCGTCGAACGATCGAACACGAAGCTCATCCCTAGCTGGCACCAACCGAGCTTGTTCTACAAATAAATTTCAGCACTTCACCTTAATGGCAGCTTCCATGGCTTGAATCAAGAGCATGTGAGCTGGTCTGGGAAGAGTTCTGGTTACTGCTGGGCTGGACAGTGATCGGTGCTGCTGTGTGCTGAACATTCTCTGCCAGCTCTACCCACCCCTACTGCTGCTCAGACCGTGCAAGCCTCGATCCAGCCATGCACATTTAAACAGCATCTAAACCTGGGAAGGATTGTTTTTCTCCTGTCTGGACACTGGTATAGCTGCAGAGATGAGGGACACAGTGTGCACCCGCACAACCTCAGCCCAGCATGTAGGCTGTAGCAGAGTGTCGGGCATGGAGTGGTGTGACAGCCAGGTGATCACAATGAAAAGATCTTTAGCATGTAATGAGCAGAGGGCCCGACTTCCTCCCTCCCTCCTGACAAGACTCCGCCCAGGGCAGTTGCCCCTTCCGCCCACCACTCCTCTCGGCCCTGCTTGAAAGATTTATGGGTTCAATTCCCACAAAGGGTATCACCTCCTTAAAGGCTTGCATTGTACTCAGCAGCATATGCTGAAAATAGGTGAATGCCTGTTAGCCAATGCACATTAGTTTGGTTGATTCCATAATATTAACTCTTCAAATGCATGCAATGATATGTAAATATGCAATAATATTATGGTATGGAATTCCAAAAATCACACACTAGTTAATGTGCAGTTTACATTTTTTTGTTTTTTGATTTAAATTTGCTTGTGCACTGGAAAAATCAACACAGCTACCTTAGGGGGGTGGTAGGTTGGCTGGGATTTGAACTCATAACCTGAGTGCTGTGTAAACATCAGTGCAAACCACTAAGCCATTGTGCTAAGTGTGCTGAGACCTGCATAATAATCAGGGCTGGACTGGGACAAAAATCTGGCCCTGGACTTCATCCAGACCGGCCCACTTTAGTTTTGCAAACACGCACAAAAACAGTGTATAAACTATATGAAATTGCGCCATATAGATACGTATATAGACATGGATACGGATTGCATTTGGGATGGAGCTGAGGGAAGCAGTGCGGCCTTTGTATGGGGCATCAGAGCGGGCCGGGGGAAAATTGCCACGGTAGGGTGACCACATTTCCAAACTGACATTCAGGGACAATTTTGCCAAGGACCAGGGGGGGGGGGGTGAATGTAGTCTCAGGGTTGACGGCGAATTCTGCAGTGGGGGGGGGTTTGTCAGGTGAATGGTTGGTGCTAGCACTGAAATCATTCCGACACCAGGCTTAGTATGGTGTCAGGATGATCAAATCACATTATTTCTATTATTACATTGTAATATAAAATGAAATAGTTCAACTCACCATAATGCAGAATCAGAGGGAACCCTTAGCTTGTCATTTGCCACGAGATGCAGCGTGTCACTTGCCACCATCGCCTGCCACCAGATGCAGCGTGTCATTTACCACCATCGCCTGCCACCAGATGCAGCGTGTCACTTGCCACTGTCTCCTGCCACCAGATGCCGCTTGTCACTTGCCCCTGTCTCCTGCCACCAGATGCAGCGTGTCACTTGACACTGTCTCCTTCCACCAGATGCAGCATGCCACTTGCCACTGTCTCCTGCCACCAGATGCCGCTTGTCACTTGCCACTGTCTCCTGCCACCAGATGCCGCTTGTCACTTGCCACTATCTCCTGCCACCAGATGCCGCTTGTCACTTGCCACTGTCTCCTGCCACCAGATGCAGCGTGTCACTTGCCACTGTCTCCTGCCACCAGATGCCGCTTGTCACTTGCCACTGTCTCCTGCCACCAGATGCCGCTTGTCACTTGCCACTGTCTCCTGCCACCAGATGACGCTTGTCACTTGCCACTGTCTCCTGCCACCAGATGCAGCATGTCACTTGCCACTGTCTCCTGCCACCAGATGCAGCGTGCCTTTGCCACTGTCTCCTGCCACCAGATGCAACTTGTTGTCACTTGCCACTGTCTCCTGCCACCAGATGCCGCTTGCCACTGTCACCTGCCACCAGATGCAGCGTGTCACTTTCCACCGTTGCTTGCCACCAGATGAACCGTGTCATTGCCACTATCACCTGCCACCATCACCTGCCACCAGATAAAGCATGTAATTTGTCACCTGCTGCCAGAGAGAGGGCAGGGAGAGAGAGGAGGGAGGGGGGACAGGGTGAGAGAGAGGGGGGATGGGTCAGGGAGAGAGAGGGGTCAGGGAGAGAGGGGGGACAGGGAGAGAGGGGGGACAGGGAGAGAGAGGGGGAGGGGGGACAGGGAGAGAGAGGGGGAAGGGGTCATAGAGGGGAGGGGGCAGGGAGAGAGAGGGGGAGGAGAGAAAGGGGAAGGGGGACACGTTGGGGCAGAGAGGGGGGTTAGTGACAGTGCACAGCTCACTCACTTGGATGTTCCAGGGGGGACTCACAGTCAGCGGCTTTAATGTAGCTGTCAAGTGCTTTCATTAATCTTCCCGCCCCTCCTCCTATTCATGGATGCAGCACACGGGCAGGGAGAAAGGGGCGGGAGAAGCGGTGAGTGTCACAAGCTTGCCCAGGCAGGCATGCTGGATGGAGCAGTGTGCAGATCCCCTCTTCTAGGGCAGCTGCACCGAGCTGGCTGTCACCCACTGCCCTCACACTGACACCAGGGATTATCCGGAGGATGGAACGGCAGCAGCCGTTGGAGGACTTCTGTCCCCGCCCACCAGCGTGACCGTGACCTATCAGTCACCTATCACAGTAGCCAAAGAAAGTGCTCCAAAAGCCTGTCGGCTCTGTGCTACAGGTGAGGTGGTGGGCGGGCCGGCAACAGTAAGAAGCCTGCAGCTACAGTAGCAGCAGAGAAGCTGCCCTGAACACTGAAGCCCAGTCCACCCCTGCCCTCCTCTCTTCTTGTCCATCCCAGATGATGTCACAAGCAAATGGGGATGGACGAGAAGAGAGGAGGGGCCGCCGGGGAGCAGCGTGACTGCCGTGACATGAGAGAGAACTTATTACACACGCCTCCTGCGCTACTCTGCATGCTGGCTAAATCTCGATCTACCCATCAGGCGCCAGCTGTCGGCGGTTGACAGGTAGATCGCCGCGGACCTCAGACTAGCCCACTGAGCCATGGAATCTCCCGGTAGTCCCGATGGCCAGTCCATCCCTGATAATAGTGTAGTATGAGTAAAGAATGAACATAAATAAATACTGCTTTATAGTCACAAAAAAAACTAAATTAACATGAAAAAAAAAAACCTATAACAGATATGTAACTGTAAATGTTCAATACATGTAACTTTACAGAATAGCAGACATTATTCTGTAATACTCATTCATAACTGCATTTGTTAGCAAAAGAGGAAAACAAACTAGGAATACTAATTGGAGTATACATAAATAGATGCACACAAGGTAGAGCACATCTCACATAAAAATGTTTTATTCACATTCATGTGATCATGGCTGCAGTGCAGTTCCCATATAATAAAGTTGGAAGCAATTGGCATTTGCAAATCCGTGGAAACGCTGATTAGCACGGATTCAGAATTTACAAACGCATGTTCGCCGCTAATAGCCCCCTGTTTATTCGCATGTTCGCCAAGTTGAACTCTTAACTGGCTTAATTGGGTGTTATTAAGTGTAAAGGCTGGCCGCAGGCTAGCCTCTATTTGTGGGAGGAGGCTGAGAGCACTATTTAAAGCCTCCTCCCTTGCCAGGTCCTGCGTCGGCGTCGTTCTGGGTTCTGCAGCCGTTGCACGTCACTTCTGGTTTCTTTGCAGAGCGGCAGCAGCTACAGGAGTCTCGTGGCGTTTTTACCCCCTCCCTGGGACATGGCGGCCTGAGGGGTGGTATTGTCACGTGGGGGTTCCGCCGGGACCATGGTGGGGGGGCGCCCACCTACCCGTTTTACTCTCCTGAGGATTTTACCGGGCGGTACAGTCCGTGTGCCATGGGATGGCTTCCTCCTCCTTTCCCCGCTGATCGCCACTTGCTCCGGCCCCCCCCTCCCCACCCCCGGACAGGTACACTTCTCAGCCTCTCATCCGCCAGCGTACCTCCCGGGAGCTCACGCCGGGCATCAGGGAGGGGATGCCCGCACGCCTCCCGGTTCGCACACAGCCTCTGTGGGAGGGGGAGCCACTCATCTGCCAGCGCGTCTCCCTGGAACTCACCCTGGGCATCAGGGAGGGGGCACCCGCATGCCTCCCGGTTCGCACGTCGCCTCCATGGGGGGGAGGGGGAGCCACTCACCCTCCAGCGCTCCTCCAGTTAGAACTCACGCCGGGCAACAGGGAGGGGCCGCCCGCCCACCTCCCGGTTTGCACGCCGGCTCCTGGGGGGGCTTACATCCCTGGTACTCACCGGGGGATCTCTATTTTTCTTGGTGATGTCACATTTGTCATGCTTGTTACATGCACAGCATGACATGTAGCAATGTTAGTGGGGTTACAGTGTAGCCCTCACTGCTTGTTATGGGAATTGGTGGGTGGGTGTGTGTGTAGCAGGTTTACACACTCAGGAACGGCCTGTCAGAGATGGCCTCACGATAGTATGGTGGGGTGAGTTCTTAGTGCATGGGATGGTCTGTCAGTATAGGAATGCTGTGGTGTAGCCTGCTCACCTTCCTGGTACTCACGCCAGGTGTCATGGGGGGGGGCTCCGTATGCCTCCCGGTGTTAGGTTCATCCATCACCAGATTCTCGGTTGCTAGTTTTCATGTTTGGCTTGATGTCCTGGCATGGCTCTGCGAGCCGAGGGGCAAGCCAGCAGAGACTTGCTTACATTTCTAGCCACCCTAGGGCTTGGTTCCAGGGGAAGGGGGGGCAGCCAATTAGGGGGGCTGTTGGGGGGGTAGCTCCACTTCCATGGTCTTTGGCGTTTCTGTCATAGCGTTCATGTCTGCCCCAGGTTTTTCTGTCATTTCTTTGCCTCAGCGTTCTGGCATTGCGTTTCCCAGTGTCTCTGCGGTTTCTCAGTATCTCTGCGTTTCTCAGTGTCTCTGCGGTTCTCAGTGTCTCTGCGTTTCTCGGTGTCTCTGCGTTTCTCGGTGTCTCTGCGTTTCTCGGTGTCTCTGCGTTTCTCGGTGTGTCTGCGTTTCTCAGTGTGTCTGCGTTTCTCAGTATGTCTGCGTTTCTCAGTATGTCTGCGTTTCTCAGTATGTCTGCGTTTCTCAGTGTGTCGGCGTTTCTCAGTGTGTCGGCGTTTCTCAGTGTGTCGGCGTTTCTCAGTGTGTCGGCGTTTCTCAGTGTCTCTGCGTTTCTCAGTGTCTCTGCGTTTCTCAGTGTCTCTGCGTTTCTCAGTGTCTCTGCGTTTATGCACCAGGCGTTTGTCTTTGGCGTTTCTGGCCCGGCTGTTGCATTTCAGTCTCAATGTTTCTATCAATACTTCTGGCTCGGCCTCAGCATTTGTCTGCCCCAGGTTTTCTGTCGTCACCTTTCAGTCTCAGCTTTCTGCCCCAGGGTTTCTGGCATTGCATTTCTGCCTCAGCTTCAGTCTCAGCGGTTCTGTCATGGCGTGTCGGCCCCAGGGTTCCGTCATGGCTTTTTCAGTCTCAGCTTCGGTCATAGCATGTCTGTCATAGTGTTTCTGCCCCAGGTTTCTGTCGTTGCTTTTCAGTCTCAGCGTTTCTGTCTTAGTGTTTCTGCCCCAGGGGTGCTGGCATTGCGGTCTGCCATGGCTTTCTGCCAGTCTCACGTTCTGCCCCAGGTTTCTGGCGTTGCTTTTTCAGTCACAATCTTTCATTGCGTTCTGCCCCTGGTTTCTGTCATTGCATTTTTTCAGTCACGTGCTGTCATTGCGTTCTGCCCCTGGTTTCTGTCATTGCATTTTCAGTCACGTTCTGTCATAGCATTCTGCCCCAGGTTTCTGTCATTACTTTTTCAGTCACGTTCTGTCATGGCATTCTGCCCCAGGTTTCTGTCGTTACTTCAGTCACGTTCGGTCTTAAGCGTTCTGCCCCAGATTTCTGTCATTGCTTTTCAGTCACGTTCTGTCGTAGCTTTCTGGCCCAGGGTTCTGGCGTTGGATTTTCAGTCTCAGCATTCTGTCGTAGCGTTTCTATCATAGTGGTTCTACCGTCATTTCATTTTGTCTGCCTCAGCGGTTCAGTCTCGGTGTTGTCTTAGCATTTTCTGCCCCAGGGTTCTGTCATTGCTTTTGCCGCAGCGTTTTCAGTCTTAACGTTCTGCTCCAGATTTTTTTTGTCATTTTATTTCTGCCTCAGCCTTTCAGGCTCTGCGTTCAGGCTCGGCATTTCTCTCGTACATTTTCTGCCCCAGGTTTTCCTGTCTTGGCACATCGGCCTCAGCATGTTCACGATCTTTTTCATTGCGTTTCTGCCCTGTGATTTCTGTCATTGCGTTTCTGCCCCGTGATTTCTGTCATTGCGTTTCTGCCCCGTGATTTCTGTCATTGCGTTTCTGCCCCGTGATTTCTGTCGTTGCGTTTCTGCCCCGTGATTTCTGTCATTGCGTTTCTGCCCCGTGATTTCTGTCATTGTGTTTCTGCCCCGTGATTTCTGTCATTGTGTTTCTGCCCCTACGATTTCTGTCGTTGTGTTTCTGCCCCTACGATTTCTGTCGTTGCGTTTCTGCCCCTACGATTTCTGTCGTTGTGTTTCTGCCCCTACGATTTCTGTTGTTGCGTTTTAGTCTATGGTCTGCCCCAGGGTTCCGTCATAGCGTTGCTGCCCCCATGATTCATGTATGGTGTTCCTGCCCCGCGATTTCTGTCATTTCATTTGCCCCACGATTTCCTGTGATAGGGTTTGTCATAGTGTTTGTCATAGCGTTGTCTTCTTGTGGTTACCATGTCTCATCGTCCTTGTCATGTTTCAACCTGGGTTGTGTAGCTAGTGTTCACATCTCGGGATCTGTCACGTCTACAGGTCCATACGGGCTGAGGTTTCGTTTTTAATGATTGATGACCACAATCTTCTCGCCCGTATACCACGCTTCATACGATGTACGTTAATTCATCACACCTGTACGGTACTCACCACGGTCTGTGGGTGCACTAGCCCTGAGTGTTCAGTTCTACTGCCTGTCTGCGCTGCAGGTTGCTTGGGCTCACATTAGGTTGGGGGGGCTGTTATGATCTTTCACGTGCAGTGGTCTTGTCGTTGTTCATGTTCATTCTTAGGTAGGCACAGGGGGGGGCGTTGTGTGTTTTTGTGTCTGGTTCTGTTGTCTTGTTTGTTTGTGTTCCTGGTTGGGCTCGCTGCCCCTCTCTGTTGGACTAGTAAATGTGCATCCCTTCAAGCATGGGGTGCTTGGTCTGGTTTCTTGACTTCATTCGGTGGGGGGGGGGACCTTCTTGGTACCTAGTGGCGAGTTCCTGTCGCGTGGGTTCTTTGGGCTGCTTTTCCTGCTAGTTTTCCGTTAGGTGCTCGTCCGTGGTTTGGCGGTCCAGCACTTGCTCCACTTGTGGGAGGGTTGGATTGGCTTCCACGCCGAATGCAACTGTCTTGCACTCGTTCCATCAGTCCTGCTGTTGATAGGGTTGGAATTGTGCATTCAGGACTCATGTTTGGGTCATGCTTCTGCCTAGGTTCTGCCGGCCGAGTCCGTCAGGTGGGATCGGTGTTTCTGTGTGTCTGGCTTTTCCATGTTCAGCGATGTTAGTTGCCTCAGCACATTGGCCTTTTCTACCTGCTCCTCCAGGTATCCAGCACTTCAGATTCCTGCCAGGTTGTCCTTTTTGCAGCTCACTCTCTCACTCCCCGTACCAGGGTGGGTAGGCCAGGGGTTTAGGGGGTTCTTCTCGGAGCACTTCCCGGGGGGCCTGTTGAGGCATTTTTCATTCTACATTAGCCTCGTTGCAGGGGCCCCTCGCGCCAGCTTTGCTTCTACTTCCCTTTCGTATCCTCTCATCACGAGGTTTTCAGTCATGTCTGGATTGTCTCGGGTGCCAGGCTCTATCCTTCCGTGTCAGGGGGTTCCGTCGATTTCTGGGCTGCGTCGCAGGTTCGATAGATGAAACTGCCTGCCTTTAGTCGATGGGTTTCTCCAGTCATTGCGGATACTCACCGGATACATACTGTTGCCTTCGGGGCACGCGCTGCCTTCCTTGTCGGTCGGTTACCTTCCCTTCTTCACCTAAACATGTGTTTTTGCCCTCTTTTCAGGCATACCGACCAGCTAGGCCATGGCACACCTCAGGCCTTGGTTGTTAGGGTTTCAACGCTTACTTACTTGTTAGGGTTTCAACGCTTACTTACTTACTTGCTTGAAGACTCTGACTACAAGTGTAAAGGCTGGCCGCAGGCTAGCCTGTATTTGTGGGAGGAGGCTGAGAGCACTATTTAAAGCCTCCTCCCTTGCCAGGTCCTGCGTCGGCGTCATTCTGGGTTCCCACCCACCCATTCCCCCAGCCTTCATACACACTCTTTATACATTTCTCTTGTTCTTACATTCAGGGTATGCCCTCTTTTCAGGCATACCGACCAGCTAGGCCATGGCACACCTCAGGCCTTGGTTGTTAGGGTTTCAACGCTTACTTACTTGTTAGGGTTTCAACGCTTACTTACTTACTTGCTTGAAGACTCTGACTACAAGTGTAAAGGCTGGCCGCAGGCTAGCCTGTATTTGTGGGAGGAGGCTGAGAGCACTATTTAAAGCCTCCTCCCTTGCCAGGTCCTGCGTCGGCGTCGTTCTGGGTTCCCACCCACCCATTCCCCCAGCCTTCATACACACTCTTTATACATTTCTCTTGTTCTTACATTCAGGGTATGCCCTCTTTTCAGGCATACCGACCAGCTAGGCCATGGCACACCTCAGGCCTTGGTTGTTAGGGTTTCAACGCTTACTTACTTGTTAGGGTTTCAACGCTTACTTACTTGCTCGAAGACTCTGACTACAAATGTAGAACGACCATTACTTCCCGGTTTTCTTAGGAAATTAACCCCATAGCCTTTAGGTGGGGCCTGCAAATCAACCTCTTTCTTTCAAGTATAAATACTTATCATCCTGCTTTATATCTGAAACCTGCAATGTCAAGCATTGGACTGCATAACCTTACATCGGATTACTGTGATTCATATCAATATGGTCTATCTATCTATCTATCTATCTATCCATTGTATAGATGTATCCATTGTATACATCTCCTTTTTTCAAGGTCATGGTATATGATTTATAGGTGTGAAAAAAAGGGAGGAAGGGTGATTTGAAAAATAGTTAATTATATGTGGCATGCTATGCCATTTCATTTTAGCATGTTTTCATGTAAAAGGCATGAGACGATGGACTGATTAAATTTAGGCTGACAGTTGTGATGAGTGTAAAGGTAGCTGGTGACTTTGATAAAATAACTGGTGCAGCACACCATTTTGCCCATGAATTAGCTAAACTGTGGGAAGAAACAATATCAAAATTTAAATTTTGCTATATTACATTACCTTTCATTAATTAAAACAATGTTTAGTGCTCTGAATTACATTGCTATTTAAAAAAAAAATATTTAGCGACTAAAACATTTTTTTTTTTTTACAGTGATTGGAATGTGGCAGTAGATGGTAGCAGAGAGTGTAATGCCCTGTACACATGATCGTTTTTTCCGATGAAAAAAGTACGATGGACTTTTTTCATTGGAAAACACGATCGTTTGTGGGCCCCATTGGACTTTTTTTCATCGGTGTAAAAAAATAGAACATGTTTTATATTTTTCCGATGGAAAAAAAACGATAGGAAATTCTGATCGTCTGTGTGGAACTCCATCGGAGAAAAATCCACGCATGCTCAGACTAAATTACAAGACGGAAGCGCTCGTTCTGGTAAAACTAGCATTCGTAATGGAGATAGCACATTCGTCATGCTGTAATGGACTGAAAAGCACAAAGAATGAAAAGCGCGAATCGGCTAACACCAAACTTTTACTAAGACGCGGTAACACAAAATCAGCAAACGCAGCCCAAAGGGTGGCGCCATTGGATTTGAACTTCCCATTTATAGTGCCGTCATACGTGTTGTACGTCACGGCATTTTGGACGGTCAGAATTTTGTCTGATGGTGTGTAGGCAAGAAGAAGGAAATTCAGCTTCATCGGAATTCCGACGGAAAATTCCATTGGATTTTATTCCATCGGAAATCCGATCGCGTGTACAGGGCATTAGTGTTAGTTTAACAAAGCTTGTTTGGTTAGGAAAGGAATCCCTTGCAGTACAGTAACAAAGGGAAGATGCAATTGCTGCAGAGGGGAATTTTCTAATGTTGCAGTGTTCCTTGGGTTTCTGAAATTTTGATGCAAGTAAGCTGATTTACTAAAAGAGTTGAGAAGACTCACTCAAATTATCCAGTCATGTAAAAAAATTAAATATATAAACAGCAATTTTCTTTTCAAGTGATTGGTTAATTGAAGTGCATCATCATTCAATTTATTGTGTGAGCATTCTCAATTCCTTTAGTAAATTAGCCTCGGTATGTGAACTGACACAGTTATTAATCATGACCTGGCTTTTGCAGCAAAAACAGTACATGATAGCTGCTGGACATAGTGACATAGAAACTCCTGAGTCTGCTGTATTTAAAGGAAACAAGTCATTAGAGAAATATGGACGCTCCCACTACTGACCTCTGCTTAAAAAAAAACTATTAGCCTGGCTCTCATATTGATTCTTTGGCCTTAAGAAGTTGATGCATTGAGTCACTGACCTGGAACAAGCATGAATATAGGGGTTTTATGACTATTCTCTAATGCTATGCTCATTTTCTGCAAGGCACAAAAAGTTTAAGCGGTATTTAATCAAAAACCAAAAATATAATATATTTCACCTTACCAATCATTAGATGGGATGGCTGCTTTCGTTTTTTTTCCCTCTCTATTTTCACCTGGTGATCCAGCTGGTGACACACCTCCTGTATTAAAGTGACTTAGTGACGCAGATTTAAATAACGCTAACAAATTGAAGCCAAACTCCAGATAATGCAGTTACAGCAAACTTTTATTTTTTTAAGAATGCCAGTGCTGAAAGTAATACTGTATATAATTTGTTACTGAAGATCCTATTTATCTGGCTGTCTTGCTTTTCCAAAGCATTCAATACAGCGTGGTGCTCAATTTATCAATGTTTTCAACCAAAAGTCATATAGCTTCCACCAAAGCTTCACACATTTTTTACCCCCTTCTTTCTTGTCCAGACCAATTTTCATTTTTCAGCGCTGTCGCACCTTGAATGACCATTGCACGGTCATGCAACACTGTACTCATATTAATATTTTTTTATTTTTCACAAAATAGAGCTTTCTTTCAGTGGTATTTAATCACCACTAGGTTTTTTTATTTTTTGCTAAATAAACGAAAAAATACAGAATATTTTGAGAAAAAAAACACCATGTTTTTCTTTGTTTCTTTATCCATAAATTTTTACCAAAATGTATACTGCTGCATTTCTTTGATGAAAATAACCCAAATCAGTGTACAAACTATGGTATATATATATATATATGAAAATCGATCTGATGGCCTATCTCATTTGTAATTCGCAAAAATTACAGGACAGTACAAATATCCCCCAAATGTCCCCTTTTTTGAAAGTAGGCAGTCCAAGGTATTTAGTAAGAGGCATGGTGAGTTTTTTGAAGTTATAATTTTTTTGTCACAATTTAAAATATTTTTTTACATACTGTCACCAGTGTAGCACAGCATCGTCATATAACTGATGTGAGGGCACTGACTGTTGACAGTATTTAAAAAAAAAAGTAAACAAGCATTTAAAAAAAAAAATTAATATTGTTTTTCTTTTTTAATATATTGTTTCTCTTTTTGTATTTAATTTTTTTACAAACTGTGACCAGAGCAATACAGTGTTATTATAGTAACATTGTACTACTCTGGGAAGGTGATCTGGATTTTTTATTTATTTTTTAACCACTAAGATTGCTTATTACAGTGGAATTCACTGTTATAAGCAACATTATTTTTTCTGAATGAAATCTATTTGTTCACTGTTTACTATTGTGATTTTCTGTGATTGACCACAGCCAATCGTATACTACAGATAGACTGTGATTGGCCCTGCCTGTACTATGTGATCACTATGACCAATCACAGAGGTCAACACAAAAGAACACAATGAATGGCATGAATGGAAGCCATCCATTGTGTCCAATTATCATATGATTAGCTGTAATTGGTCCCATGGTACTGGTAGCCAACCGCTACACTGATCTGTCATTAGACACAGCGGGTCACAGATCATGCCGCAGCAAGGCCCATGGGCGTGCGCGAGGCTCATTTTGGGGTGAATGTAATATGGCGTCCACCCAAAATGGTGACTCTCCCTCCCAGCCATCATTTTACTATAGATCGGACGGAAGGTGGTTAATTAAAGATGTATGAATCTCCAATCTAATTCATCCCAAAGGTACTATATCGGGTTGAGGTCAGGACGTTGTGCAGGCCAGTCAAGTTTCTCCACCCAAAACTCGCTCATCCATGTCTTTATGGACCTTGCTTTGTGCACTGGTGTGCAGTCATGTTGGAACTGGAAGGGGCCATCCCCAAACTGTTTCCACAAAGTTGGGAGCATGAAATAGTCCAAAATGTCTTGATATGCTGACGTCTTAAGAGCTCCCTTCACTGGAACTAAGGGGCAAAACCCAACCCCTGAAAAACAACCCAACACCATAATCCCTCCTCCACCAAATGATTTGAACCAGTGCACAAAACAAAGTGCATAAACACATGGATGAGCGAGTTTGGGATGGAGAACCTTGACTGGCCTGCATAGAGTCCTGACTTAAATCAGATAGAACACCTTTAAGATGAATAATGCCGCGTACACACGATCGTGATTCACGGCGGTGAGAACACCGCCGTGAATCACGACAGGAAAAACGAGGGAACGGCTTGTTCCCCCACACACGGCCGTTTTTCCCGTCATTTTTTCTCTTGGCGAGAAAAACTACCGTGTGTAGGCTCCGCGGCAGTGTTTCCCTATGGGAAAACTGCCGCGGAAAAAAATTACAGGAATCACGACGAGAAAAATTAGAGCATGTTCTAATTTTTCTCGTCGTGATTAATGCCGTTTTTCCCGTCGGGAAAAACGGCAAAAAGCCCACAGACGATCGTTTTTCTCGTCTAAAGGAAAAAATTAAATTTTTCCCAACGGGAAAAATTATCGTGTGTACGCGGCATTAGAATGGAGACTGTGAGCCAGGCCTTCTTGTCCAACTTGAAAAAGTAAAATGGCGCAGATATAGTTCTGGCATAGAAATTAAATAAAAAATAAATAAAAATACAAATAAAAAATCATCAAAATAAGTCCAAATGTCAGTAAGTGGGGTATGAACCAGCGGCAGCTACCATAAGCAGAAGCAGGCTCTGGAAGATATAATGAGGAAAGGAATGTGCGCCAAACTAAGTGCAGTATAACAGTATTTAATGACAAATAGTAAAATCAGCCAAATGGCTACTCACAGGGTGATGAAGTTATTAAGGCATATCAATGTAGGAGATAGAGCAGGTCCGGTGTCATCAATAACAGTCCACGGGGAGATGTAGGTCCCAGATGGAGGAGAGACTGAAGGCAGGTCTGTAGTGTCAGCAGGGAATGTCCTGGGCATCAAGGCGCTGTAGCCGTGCTTGGTGTGTTCCTGTAGTGGCAGATGGAAGACCAGGGAGATGCGCTTCAGCGTGCACTTCAGCGTGGAGCGCAGCATGCCCTCAGACCGGAAGTGACGTGATACAGGGAACGGACGAATAGGATGACGTGTTTCTCAGCATAGGGATCTGATGAAACAGCGGATGCTGAGAAACGCGTCATCCCATTGGTCCATTCCCCGTACCACGTCACTTCTGGTCTCCACGCTGAAGCGCATCTCCCTGGTCTTCCATCTGTCACTACAGGAACACACCACGCACGGTTACAGCGCCTTGATGCCCAGGACGTTCCCTGCTGACACTACAGACCTGCCTTCAGTCTCTCCTCCATCTGGGACCTACATCTCCCCGCGGACTGTTATTGATGACACCGGACCTGCTCTATCTCCTACATTGATATGCCTTAATAACTTCTTGTCCAACTTGCCTGACCTCACAAATGTGCTTCTGGAAGAATGGTCAAACATTCCCATAGACACACTCCTAAACTTTGCGGATAGCCTTCCCAGAAGAGTTGAAGCTGTTATAGCTGCAAAGGGTATTGCAACTCAATATTGACCTCTAAGGACTAAGACTGGGATACCATTAAAGTTAATGTGCATGTAAAGGCAGGTGTCACAATACTTTTGACAACATAGTGTATTTTAAATGATTTAAAACATTTGATTTTTTTTAAAGCATATATATTTTTTTGATTATTGCTGGAATTAGAAGCAAACTGACAGGAAATCTTTTTTTTAAGTCAGGGTTCCATGTGATACAGACCAAGTAGAGAGGAAGGACTAAAAAAGCATGCTAACAAAAAAGATCAGACATAGTAGCAGCCAATAAGACCATAGGGGAGAGAGGAACACACCATAGAACCATAGAACTACAAGTCCCAGAATCAGGTCTGCTTTAAGACTCATTCACAACTGCAACAAGCTCTTATAACCCTGCAAGATCGGAAACCATCAGCAGTCTTACTTCCAAAAAAAAAACGAGGAATACTTGTTATCAAACTTGCAACCAGCCTTGTCACCAATGTTCCAGTCAAATCCACTAGCGACCCAAGTCAGCAGCAACATCGACCCGGTTATCAAAGCTTACAGCAGAATCAACCACCGCCTAAGACCTCTTATTCAACTCTGTCAACCTCAGTGCTGTAAGGTCTCTAGAGTTCGACTAGCAGTCGACACATCTTGTGTCCAACACTCCAAATATGGAAGTATATCAGATGTGTGTTCTGTTAAAAAATATCACAACTTGGTCAACAAGAACACCTTCTCCCGGACAAACCCCTGGGCCACCTGTGGCTGTTTGTGACAATGGTCAAATATCATGTAATATTAAACAGAAAATAAAATGTAATAATCAATAAACAAACATTTTACAATAAATATATATTTTTAATGATAACATGTGTCAGTGTTTACACATAAGTTCCTTGTATATAATTAAAGGTGCCATTCTGTAATGAATAGTTTTACAGTTATTGAACTGAGTTGAAATACAGTGCCTTGAAAAAGTATTCATACCCGTTGAAATTTTCCACATTTTGTCATATTACAACCAAAAACGTAAATTTATTTTATTGGGATTTTATGTGATAGACCAACACAAAGTGGCACATAATTGTGAAGTAGAAGGAAAATAATAAATGTTTTTTCCAAATTTTTTACAAATAAATATCTGAAAAGTATGGCGTGCATTTTTATTCAGCCCCCTTTACTCTGACACTCCTAACTAAAATCTAGTGGAACCAATTGCCTTCAGAAGTCACCTAGTTAGTAAATAGAGTCCACCTGTGTGTAATTTAATCTTGGTATAAATACAGCTGTTCTGTGAAGCTCTTAGAGGTTTGTTAGAAACCCTTAGTGAACAAACAGCGTAGTGAAGGCCAAGGAACACACCAGACAGATAAGGGATAAAGTTGTGGAGAAGTTTAAAGCAGGGTTAGGTTATAAAAAAAATATCCCAAGCTTTGAACATCTCACAGAGCACTGTTCAATCCATCATCCAAAAATGGAAAGAGTATGACACAACTGCAAACCTACCAAGACATGGCCGTCCACCTAAACTGACAGGCCGGGCAAGGAGAGCATTATTCAGAGAAGCAGCCAAGAGGCCCATGGTAACTCTGGAGGAGCTGCAGAGATCCACAGCTCAGGTGGGAAAATCTGTCCACAGGACAACTATTAGTCATGTACTCCACAAATCTGGCCTTTATGGAAGAGTGGTAAGAAGAAAGCCATTGTTGAAAGAAAGCCATAAGAAGTCCCATTTTCAGTTTGCGAGAAGTCATGTGGGGGACACAGCAAATATGTGGAAGAAGGTGCTCTCGTCAGATGAGGGCAAAATATAACTTTGGCCTAAAGCAAAACGCTATGTGTGGCGGAAAACTAACAGTACACCCTGAACACACCATCCCCCCCGTGAAACGTGGCGGCAGCATCATGTTGTGGGGATGCTTTTCTTGTTGGGACGATGGATGGAGCCAAATACAGGGCAATCTTAGAAGAAAACCTGTTAGAGTCTGCAAAAGACTTGAGACTGGGGCGGAGGTTCACCTTCCAGCAGGACAACAACCCTAAACATACAGCCAGAGCTACAATGGAATGGTTTAGATCAAAGCATATTCATGTGTTAGACTGGCCCAGTCAAAGTCCAGACCTAAATCCAATTAAGAATCTGTGGCAAGACTTGAAAAATGCTGTTCACAGACTCTCTCCATCAAAATTTGGGCAGCCTCTGAAGCCTCGTACACACGACCGAGTTTCTCGTCGTTAAAAACACGTCATTTTTCTCGACGAGATTCTTGTCAAGCTTGACGAGATTCTTGTCAAGCTTTCCTTGCATACACACATTTAATTCCAAATCTTGTCGTTACTCTGCGCGGTCACGTCCCGCACGCACGACGGCAGTATAAAGGGGAAGATCGATTTCAATGGCGCCACCCCTTGGGCTACTTTTGCTGATCTCGTGTTTACGCGTGTGAAGTAAAAGTTTGGGAAGAGGCGATTCGTGTTTTTCAGTCTTCGTGCTTTCAGTTCGTTTTCTGCGCTTCCGTTTGTGCTTGTGGGTTCGTATATTGTCTTTCAGGGCGTGTAGGCAGGTCGTATCTGTTTTACAGTGCATTCTTGCCCGTTCTTTTCTGAATTTCAGTTTATTCTTCATAGGCCTTGCTGTTCTAAAGAGCGTTCTGTTTAGTACGTTCTGATCAGACGACTGTTTCCTAGCCATGTCGTGGGTACGTTCTCGTCGTCGAGTTCGTGCTGTGCGTGCGCTTGGTGTTGGTCTGCTTGTTTTGGACCAAGACGAGTCCATGAACGGGGTGAGGAGGAGTTCATGGACCAAGAATTGGTTGCTCCAGCGGGGCCAATTCTGCCATATGCCTCTGCTGCGGGAGATCGTGGAGAATAATCCTGAGGACTACAGGAATTTTCTGCGGATGTCTGACCCCGTTTTTCAGCATCTGTTGGTTTTAGTGTCCCCCTATATTACCAGACAGGACACCATTATGCGGGAAGCCATCAGTGCTGAGCAGAGGCTCATCACCACGTTACGTTACCTGGCGACAGGGAGAAGTCTGCAGGACTTGAAGTTCACGACAGGCATCTCCCCCCAGGCTCTGGGCATCATAATCCCAGACACCTGTTCTGTCATTATCCAAGTCCTGCAGGAGGACTATATGAGGGTAAGTTTTCTCCTTTTACATCACATTTTATGTATTTCATGTATGATAATGTATTGTATTTCTTTCATCCTTCACTAATTACCATGATTGTAATATGCTGAGAATGTCCCCTTTGTCCTCATGCATGCTGGAAGCTTTTAAATGCCCCTTTTTTCTCCTCCATGCATATTTCCCTTCACTAACCTCTCCATCATTGGCGGCTGGTGTTCCAAATTTTTGGGGGTCCACCCCCAAATTTTATAAATAAAAAATAATAATTTCCGTGACTGTGCCTATTTAACACCACCAGTTTGTCCCTTCAAATGCATCCAGTTCCCCCCCCCCCCAGCCCTGCACTTACCTTCCTCTGGTCTGCACCGTCCTTCTTCTCTCCTCGATGTCTTCTCCCGCCCTCGATGTTGCATCAGCCAATCAAGTTACTGGTAAACAGACTCGGTGAACATGATTGGCAGAGGAGCCTGTCAGTGTTTAACCAAGGAACGCAACCCCCCTGCGTCCCCTGCTTATCTTTTAGGAAGCCAATTACAGCCCTCAGGCTGTAATCGGCAAGCCTATCAGAGTCGTTGGCTCTGATAGGCACTTCCCTTAAAAAAAAAAGACGCTGTTATTCAGATGTCCGCCGCACAACAGGGGGCCATCTGAATAGTGGGCGGCATCGACAATACATAGGTTCATGCAAGGCATGAACCTATGTATTGTTCTGTGTGACGGGCGCAGGAGAGAGAGGGGGCAGCGCTCCAGCACCCACTATGGACGCACCCCCACTGCCATGCTATCCTGTGCCCAAACACACCTAGCCGAGTCACTTCCCAATGTATTTCTTCAGCTCCATTGTAGTGCTTCCCCCCCCCCCCAATCACACCCTAAAATTTGGAGAGAAATGTTCGGTCTCCTTATTTTTGAGCATTCCCAAACTCATCTAGCCCCCCCAAATATTTTTGGAATGGACCCTCAGAGGGGGTGATGAATATGATACTTGAGCCTTCATTTTGATCTTTGAAAAACACATTAAGGCTGGGTTCACACTAGTGCGACACGACATCTGTCCTACTTTGGATCCGACTTTGCCCTGCGACATGAAGCCGACATATGTCCGACTTTCAATGAACGGGGATCCGACTTGGATCCCCGCCAATATCAGGCACTGTGTTTGGTATGAATCTTGAAGGGGAACTCCAGGCCAAATTTTAAATTAAAAAAACGGCGCGGGTTCCCCTCCAGGGGCATACCAGGCCCTTGGGTCTGGTCTGGATTTGAACAGGCACCCCTACGCCGAAAAAACGGCGTGGGGGGTCCCCCCAAAATCCAAACCAGACCCTTATCCGAGCACACAACCTGGCCGGCCGCAGGGGAAGAGGGGGGGACGAGAGAGCGGCCCCCCTCCCTCCTGAACCGTACCAGGCCGCATGCCCTCAACATGGGGGGTTTGGTGCTCTGGGGCAGGGGGGTGACCTGCGGCCCCCCCACCCCAGAGCACCCTGCCCCCATGTTGATGAGGACAGGGCCTCTTCCCGTTGGTTGTCGGGGTCTGCGGGCGGGGGGCTTATCGGAATCCGGGAGCCCCCTTCAATAAGGGGGCCCCCGGATCCCGGCCCCCCACCCTATGTGAATGAGTATGGGGTACATCGTACCCCTACCCATTCACCTGGTGGAAAAAAATTGCAATAAAAAAACACTACACAGGTTTTCAAAGTAATTTATTGCACAGCTCCGGGGGTCTTCTTCCGACTTCCGGGGGTCTTCTTCCGACTTCGAGGGTCTCCGGTGTCGTCTCCCGCTCTCCGGTTCTTTCTTCCGCCGGGCCTCCGCTAACTTCTTTTTAGCTCTCTTGCTAACAGAGGCCCGTTCTTCCCGTTGTCTCGTCCGGCTCTCTGTTGTTCTTCTGCCGGCCCCTCCACTAACTTCTTCGTAGCTCTTTCGCTAGTGGAGGGGCTGGGCTTCCCGTCGCTGTCGCCGTCGGCTTCTTCTTCCCTCTTCTCCTTCTCGATGTTGACGCGTCGCTTCCTCCCGCTGTAATACTGGCTCTCCGCTCCGCTCCGCATTAATATAGGCTTCTCATGACGTCACAGTCACATGTTCCCATGACGTCACAGTCACATGCTCCGGGGCCATGTGCCCTGGAACATGTGACTGTGACGTCATGAGAAGCCTATATTAATGCGGAGCGGAGCGGAGAGCCAGTATTACAGCGGGAAGAAGCGACGCGTCAACATCGAGGAGGAGAAGAGGGAAGAAGAAGCCGACGGCGACGGGAAGCCCGGCCCCTCCACTAGCGAAAGAGCTAAAAAGAAGTTAGTGGAGGGGCCGGCAGAAGGACAACGGAGAGCCGGACGAGACAACGGGAAGACCGGGCCTCTGTTAGCAAGAGAGCTAAAAAGAAGTTAGCGGAGGCCCGGCGGAAGAAAGAACCGGAGAGCAGGAGACGACACCGGAGACCCTCGAAGTCGGAAAAGACCCCCGGAATTCGGAAGAAGACCCCCGGAAGTCGGAAGAAGACCCCCGGAGCTGTGCAATAAATTACTTTGAAAACCTGTGTAGTGTTTTTTGATTGCAATTTTTTTCCACCAGGTGAATGGGTAGGGGTACGATGTACCCCATACTCATTCACATAGGGTGGGGGGGCGGGATCCGGGGACCCCCTTATTGAAGGGGGCTCCCGGATTCCGATAAGCCCCCGCCCGCAGACCCCGACAACCAACGGCCAGGGTTGTCGGGAAGAGGCCCTGTCCTCATCAACATGGGGGCAGGGTGCTCTGGGGTGGGGGGGCCGCAGGTCGCCCCCCTGCCCCAGAGCACCAAACCCCCCATGTTGAGGACATGTGGCCTGGTACGGTTCAGGAGGGAGGGGGGGCCGCTCTCTCGTCCCCCCCTCTTCCCCTGCGGCCTGCCAGGTTGTGTGCTCGGATAAGGGTCTGGTTTGGATTTTGGGGGGACCCCCACGCTGTTCTTTCGGCGTAGGGGCGCCCGTTCAAATCCAGACCAGACCCAAGGGCCTGGTATGCCTCTGGAGGGGAACCCACGCCGGTTTTTTATTTAAAATTTGGCCTGGAGTTCCCCCTCAAGAGCAGTACAGCACAAGTCGCATGCCAAAGTCGGACCATGCAAGACTGAGGTCCGACTTTGATCCGACTTCAATGATAGTCAATGGGCTGAAGTCGGATCAAAGTCGGACCAAAGTAGTACAGGGAGCATTTTCAAAGTCGGACCGACATGTGTCGGACCGACATGTGTCGGACCAGTTAGGACGGCTCCCATAGGGAAACATTGATTTTCACACGTCATGCGACATGAGCTCCCAATGTCGGAGCGTTTGTCGCCCCAGTGTGAACCAGGCCTCAACAGATTTTTAGAATGATGTTGGTCTAGAATGTATTTTTGTATAATCTGCTTGCAATGTTATGTGCAAAAGTATAATTTTTTTCTTTTTTTTTCTTGTTTGACTCCACAGCTTCCTTCCACGCCACAGGAATGGCAGACTGTGGCATCAGAGTTTGGAACGCGGTGGGACTTCCCCAACTGCGGTGGAGCCATTGACGGGAAGCACGTCCGCATCGTGCCGCCACCCCATTCTGGGTTCTACTTTTTCAACTACAAGGGGTTTCATAGCATTGTGCTGATGGCGGTGGTGTCAGCACGGTATGAATTCCTCTATGTGGATGTGGGGAAGAATGGCCGGATGTCCGATGGGGGATCCTTCAGCCAGACGGAATTTGCCCTCCGTCTCCAGAGTGATGACCTTGCATTGCCACCGGATGCAGGGAATGTTGAAGGACTCCCCTTTGTGTTTTTGGCTGATGAAGCCTTCGGACTGGGACCGCACCTCATGAGGCCATTTCCCCTAAGGACCCTCACCCCGGAGAAGAGGGTGTTCAACTACCGGCTGGCCAGGGCCCGAAGAGCCGTTGAGAATGCCTTCGGGATAATGGCCAGCCGGTTCTGCCTTTTCATGACTCCAATTCACTTGGCGGAGTTCAAAATTAACTACGTTGTTTTCTGTTGCTGTGTGCTACATAATTTTCTTCTAAGGAAATCCCCAAATTATATTGCCTCAATTGTTCCTGAGGCAGGACTTCAAACTGGCAATACCCTGCCGGGCCTTGAATCTGGCCGTCCTGGCTTGACCCCCCAAAATGCCCGTGAGGTTCGCCAGAAATATCTTGAATATTTCACGGCTAGGGGGGCAATTCCTATGCCAGGCCATGTCTGAATATTTCTTGATAAAGTAACAAATAAATCTCTGGTTTAATCTGTATTTTGTATCATTTTTTTTCAGTCTCCTAGTTTGTCTTAGTGCATTTGTAGTGCCAAGTGTATTTTCCTTTAGTAAATACCAACCATTTCACTAGTAACACCAAAAAAAATCGCAAATAAGGTTATAGCGTATTAGAGAAAGAAGCTACACTTTGTGGTTGTTCAAACATTTTACTCTGTGCACATTCACACACATGGTAAATAGAACACTCTTTTAATTTTTTTTGCCTGCCCAGAAACAGGCCTTTTTTTTTGGTAAGAAAATACAAAAAACATCAGTAGCATCCAACTACAACATTGTATACCTATCGGCAATATGAGACATTCATTATTTGAAAAATGTCTCTATCTGACCTTCAGAATATGGGGTATTGGCACCCCTGGCCAAGCCAAAATTTGAAGGTGCACACATTTTAGAGTCTTTTTAAGAAGGGATTTTTGACTCCCTATAGTCAACATGTGCTATCTGCCATCAGGGGTGATCAATGGACGTGTTTTGGGGGTGCAACCCCTTCTTCAGTTAACCTACTTGAGATGCGAGGAAGGGGTTGCACCCCCAAAACCTGTTCATAGATATCCCCTGATGGCAAATGGCACATGTTGACACACTGTGTGCATCTTCAAATTTTGGCTTGGTTGATTGTCCAAAAGCTGAAAAAAGGGGGAAAAACAATATTAAACAAAAAATGGGGTGTTTTGTGCCTTATTGAATTCGCCCCAAAACATCTAGGATGTCTTTAAAGGTTTGATCCATCACATTAATTCTTTGCTTAATTCTGTCCAGTTCTGTACTACATTCCATCACTTGCTGTATGATTCGTAGGGCACTGTCAGCAGAGAAAAGCGTACTTTCTTTCACCCCAACATTTTCATCCCCTAGAAAAAAATACAAAAGGTATTTTAACTCTGCAGGCCTACATCTCTTACCTGAAGCTGTGGTGACAGATACTGACGTGTTGTGGTGACCAGTTCCACCACGTCATCCACTTCTCCTTCCTGCACTTCTCCTTCCTCCACCTCTTCAACTTCCTCAACATCCTCAGGTTGTGGGTCTTGGTGAGGTTGGGGTTGTTTAGAAGGTGTGGGGTTCCTGTGCTCCCTGGAGTGTTCTCCTCAAGTCTTCTCTCCCCTATGAGAATCAAAGAAAAGGTATACTTAGCACACAGATATTTGTGAATAAATAAATGAACATGATACATTGCTTGGAAGTGGGGTACAAGTGTCTGTTTGGGAGGAATTTCAAGATGAAGACATTAATTTAAAAATAAAGATTCTTGACTATTCACCTTTGGCTGACAATTTTTACACATGGAGGCACCCAAAAAGGCACTGATGCACCTGTGTGGGGCACCCTAAAAAGGTGGTTCTGGTGGCCCACACTATAGTGCTACAGAGTTCAGATGTGGAAACAGCTGCTGAGTGTCCTCTCCTTTACACTGATTAAAGTTTGCATTTCATTCTCTTTCAAAACACATTATCTAGCCAACAATGTACTAACATTTATGCAATAAAAACAGGCATCTCTGTAAATTTTTGGAACCCTGTAAAATCACAAAACATTGTATATAGTGGGCGAACGATGTGTCTGTAACGTATGATTACTGGGCAAAAACAAGTCCTAACGCTGACATTTTGTAAGTTACAATTGTCAAATGCAACAACATGGAGCAATATGCAAGTTCTGAAATACAATAATAGGAGCACATGACAAGTACTTACTTTTTTCTAGCATTCTCTTAATGCTCCTTAACTGCTCCGGCTCCCTCAGTTTGAGGTCAGACCACCTCTTTCTGAGCTGCTCCTTTGATCGTTTCACCCTGAAATTCTTCTTCAGACTTTTCACTACTTTCTTCATTATTTTGGACTTCCTTAGATTAGGGTGGGTATACGGGCCATGCTTTGCTTCATAATTCGACTTTAGCAATATGTCCACCATCTCCGCCATCTCCACGTAAGACATATTAGATGCCTTGAATCTCCTCCCTGATCGTGACGTTTCACGGTCTGGGCTGCTGGTCTCCTCCTCGTTTTTTGAGGAATTAGCAGACACCTGTTGTGACTCCGCCATATCTGTCTGCGCGCCGAAAGAGAAGGGGCGGGGAAAAGTTAATACTTTGAACGTCATGGGCTGGTGACGTGTGCGGAGCGACGTGTGCGGAGTTTCACGCATGCATGGTGTATATAAAGCAAGCACACATGTGACGATAATACGTTCGGTGTGCGGAGAGAGGAGGAAAAGTGACGGACGTGATAACGAAGGTATGTGATTTTTAAACTTGAAAAAACTGTGAAATCGGTGGCCTATAATGGCTAGATCTTGTTGTAGAATATATATGGGGAATCAGATTTACAAGAGATTAGACTGTGTGACTGACATTGGTTTTTTTTGTTTTATTTTTTGGCTTGCAGAAACAAAATGAATGCTTTTATCAGCGACCGGGAATTCCTGGCTGAATTTATAGACCGGGTAAGGGAGCTGCCCGCTCTGTGGGAGACAAAAAACCCCATTCACAGGAAGAAAGGTGTAAGGAAAGCAGCGCTGGAGACCCTGATCCCATTTGTGCAGACCAAGGTACCCACAGCAACCACAAAACAGGTGGACAATAAAATTGGGAGCTTGAGAGGCACATACAGGACTGAGCGCTTTAAGGTCCTGGCTTCTCAGAGGTCAGGAGCAGCAGCAGATGATGTATATTAGGCTTGTGCAATTCGTTTCGTAACGAATTGAAATTCGTCCGAATTTAGCAACTTTCGGACATTCGGAAGCATTCGAATTTCCGAACAAAGCAATTACGAATAAGACCGAATCCGAAATAAATTATACCACAAATAGCGAATGCCCGAATGTCTTCGGCATAATTCGTTATGAAAAAGTTACGAATGTACGAATCCATACGAAGCACAATAACACTCACTCTGCTCTGCTCTCTGCTTCTCCCACACCGTGCTGAACTCCCTCTCAAAATGGTGTACAGGGGCGGAGGTTATAGCCGCATGTAAAAAACGAAAGTAAAATACGAGATTTCGAATCCATTCGAAGCACAATAACACTCTGCTCTGCTCTCTGCTTCTCCCTCACCATGCTGAACCCTCTCAAAATGGTGTACAGGGGCGGAGCCTATAGCCGCATGTAAAAAACGAAAGTAAAATACGAGATTTCGAATCGTTACAAATAACCGCTATGTATTTAGAAAAGTACAAATCCATTCGAAGCACATTAGGCATAATAGGCAGCGCCGTTGTGAGAGAGACACGGAAAATTACGAATCAACGAACCCAAAAAAAGTTACGAAAGTAGGAGTTGTGTCCAGAATCAACGAAAAACAACGTACTCTACCGAAAGTACGAATTATAAAGCAACAAAAAATTCAACGAAAAATGTCGCTTGCAAAAATACGAATGAGTCCGAACACGAAAAATCCCGTCTAGCAAAATTACGAATGATTACGAATCAACAGGACCGGAAAGAAACGAACCGAAACGGAACAAATTTTTCCGTTGTGCACAAGTCTAATGTATATGTCCCGAATTTGTGGTACTATAGCAAGATGTCCTTTCTGAACGACCAGCTTGAGGCAAGGCCATCACTGTCCAGTCTTCCTCCCAGACTTCCCTGCAGCCAACCTGAGCCTTCTCTGGAGCAAGAGGAGGCAGCCATCCTGGAAGAACCTGATTTGGACATCTGGAGCCAGGTATAGTATTTTCAGAATCCCATAAAATGTATTGTGAGAAAATGAATGCATGATAAATAAGATAATATGTGAATCCCCCCAAAATTGGGAACAAAGAGTGATCTCAATATCAATAGACAGTAGTGGGCCCAAATTTGGGCCAGAAGAATGAAATCTGTTTGGGGTCATAATAATAGTCTTTTCTATTGATTTACATTCAATTTGCAACAGTCATGAGCTATAATTTGTGTGAAAGTGATGAACCAGAAACTAAAACTATGTCCCTTTTTCCTACACAGGATGACATCAGCCAGGAGGAGGGTCTGGAAAGGGTCAGGCAGGAGGAGGCAGGGCCCACTGTGAGCCAGGAGGAGGCAGGGCCCACTGTGAGCCAGGAGGTGGCAGGGCCCAGTGGCACACAGGAGGTGGCTGGGCCCAGTGGCACACAGGAGGTGGCTGGGCCAAGTAGCAGGACCAGATCACAGGTGCCTCCCATCCGCCTTCCTAAAAGATCCAGGAGGGACAGGACCACAAGCGAGGCAGCAATGGCCCTTATTAGAGAGGCACATGCCACACTCCAGGAGCCCACATCCCCTGAAGAGGCCATTGCCGGCCTAGTTGAGGCCAAGTTTAAGGTGATGAGCATGGAGCAACGCCTCCTATGCGAGCCCCTGCTCATCACCTTGCTGAACAAGGGGGTGATGGAGAGAATTACCCCCAATACGGCCATATGTGAGGTTGCCCAGCTATCCCAACCTCAACCTCCTCCTCCTCCTCCTCCTCCTCCACCTTCTTCTTCCCCTCCACCTCCCTTTCCTCCTCCTGACACGAGTACACCTCCAGTGGCACAGCCTCCAGCCACACGCAGAAGGAAGACTGCAGGGAAGGATTCAGGGAAGGCTGCAGGGAAGGCTGCCAAGAAGACCAGGAAGTGATGGCCTTGCTTCATTGTGGTCTGACAGAAGGCAGCCTGTTGTAGTACCACAGACTTGGGACATGTATATCACCTGCTGCTGTTCCTGACCTGCGGGAGTCCAGCATCAGATTGTGCTCACAACTGTTGTGCTTCTCAAGCTCCCAATTTTATGGGCCACAAAGGGTTGATGTGTGCTCTGGGGTCCCATGGATGCACAAATGGCAGCAGGTTCTCCAGCGCTGCCTTCTATTTATTTTGTTATAGACCAGAATAAATGCTTTTTATTTTGACAGTTTATACTTGAATATGTGTTTTTATAATAATTATAAATGTAATTTTGGAGTAGGCAGATACATTTTAACAAATAAAATAAAAGGGACAGATAACACCAAACTTGACACAACAAAAATCAAACAAAAAGAGGTGCATGCGCGGGAGCTCCTGTGATGGAGGTTTAAGACCGGAGCTCCGCTCAGCACTAGCTAAACAGCACTAATAGCGGCGGAAAAAGAAGCCACATTGCGGTTAAAAACTACAGGGAAAGGCAGCGAATAGTGCCGGGCACCTACCTATGCCAGGTAAGGCATATAAAAAAGCGCAGGAACAGAAATACAAGCGCTCTAAAAAACGGGTGAATTCCAAAATGGCGGCCGCACCTCAGAACAAGATACAGACTGCTAATGATGTCTCCTCAACTAGCAGGCAAGTTATTCAGCCTGCAACTCTCCCATATAACTCACAGTCTTTGAGCTTAGACTCCTCAGCTACCTTACAACCTTCTGAGCTTAAATTATACCTAAAGGAAAACTATGTGGGATCTGAGGGACCTCCACCTCATGAAGTAAATTTACCTCACATAGGCACTCTCAATACACATCCTGAACAGGCTCCTGATATGTCTTTTAATATGACTGAACTTTTTGACAGGATTTCTGATATGCTGGACAAAAGGTTGGCTTTAAATGCTGACAGGATCACAGGAGAAATTAAAGCAGACTTTCAGAACCTGGGAAGCAGAATAGAGCATATTGAGCATAAATTGGATTTTACTATAACTAAGACAAACCAAATTTCTGAGCACTTGCAGTTTTTACAGGATCAGCTTGATACCGCTCAAGCAAGAATAGACGACCTTGAGAATCGTTCAAGAAGGGAAAACTTTCGCATTAGAGGATTGCCTGAATCCATCACTGATGTTCATACAACTGTGAAAGATTTTATTAAAAATGTACTCCCTTCGATTCCAGCTAATAAACTGGAATTGGATAGAGCGCATAGATCCTTGGGACCCCTCAGGAAAGATGGCTCTCCACGGGACATTATAGTAAAGCCTCACTTTTTTTCTGTCAAGGAAGAAGTGATGAAAATATCCCGCCAACAAGATCAGATACAGTTCCAAGGTGCTTCTATTCAAATCTTTTCTGACATATCCCCATACACCATCCAAAAGAGGAGATCTTTGAAACCCCTCCTTGCAGCCCTGACCAAAAAGGATATCAAATACCGGTGGGCCTTCCCTTTTGCCCTGAAATTTACGTACAATGGGAAGCAACATGTTTTTCACAATTTCCCAGAAGGAGAACGCCTGTTACTTGACTTGAGACTCATTACGATGGATTCAAATATGGATACCTCTCCCGCTGTGCAGGGGTCATCTAAACGCCAATCGCCCCCGAGCCCGACTACGCCACTTTGGGAGATGTCCAAAATTAAGAGAGTTAAGGACAACATACCTCCATGAAGAGGATTTACATGACTCTACTGTATTTCATCTTTTTCCTCCCCCCTGTAGGTTCCTTGGGAGAAAACACATTTCATTACATTGACTCTTGGATTTCCTGTGCAGATCTTTTTGACACATAGTTCTGTTGCTAAATTGTCAATAGATAATTTTTTCTCTCTTGTTTAGAAAATATCTAATAGTTAAACTGTTTTTCATTGCTGTTATATTGGAAATCCAGGAATGTTTGGTTCCGTTCATTTAATATTACATCGTTAGTTTGAATGCTGTCACTGGCTGGTGCTGTTGCATTGTGCCTCCACCTATCGCTCGGTTTGGTTGTAAACCATGCTGAGGGGTAGGTTTATAGCCCTACATTTGGGCTATACTACTTATTTTGTTCTGAATGGGGGGAGGGAGCCATACTCCTCCTCCCATTCTGGGCCACTTTTAGGCCTTTCGTTACATTGCGTTTTACAACTGATACTATTTTTATTTGATTTTTTTTTTCTCTTCTTCTTTCATTCTAACTTTTTTTTCTTTTTCAGCCTACATATCATTGAGATTTACCTACGAAGTGATGCTATGTATATCTTCCCCTAACATAGTGAAAGACCTTTCATTATATGCCCTTGGTTCTCCCTGGAGAAAGGTAGGTGGCTGTGGGTTATTTGGAGTTCTCCCCCTTTTGCTCCATGGCTGGTACTAACACTAACTCTTTACCCCTTCGTGTTGTGTCTCACAACACCCAGGGATTAAATTCCCCAGTCAAAAGAAGGAAATCCCTCCAGGCCTATAGATCCCGTCATATTGATGTAGTACTCTTACAAGAGACCCATTTCCCTCAGCGGTACACCCCATTGTTTCTTCATGCCCATTTTCCAGTTTTTTACTTGTCTAATGCTGAAAATAAGACCAAGGGAGTAGCAATATTATTTTCTAAGAATTGCAAATTCAATCTTGAGTTGGAACTCAAAGACCAGGAGGGAAGGTTCCTATTGGTTAAGGGAACTATTGATGATAAGCTATATACCTTCATATCTTACTACGCCCCTTACAGAGGACAAAAGCAGTTTTTTAAACAATTGTTCCAATCACTTGGACCGTCTATGGAGGGGATCATAGTTATGGGGGGGGGACTCTAACACAGCTTTTGATTCTGGTCTGGACAAATCCAAACCCTTACGATCACAAGTTGTTAGGCCCAATAAAACAAGTGTTCAGATTGCTCGATTAATCTTTCAATCTAGATTGACGGATATATGGAGGGAACTCCACCCAAAAAAAACGAGATTTTACACACTACTCTAATCCGCACCAGTCCTATTCCCGTATTGACCACATTTGGATCTCCACTCACCATATTCCACTAGCTCTTTCTTCTTCTATAGTGGAAGCTGCTTGGTCAGACCATTCGATGATTCTATTGGCCATTAGAAGGGATATCCCTAGTACACGGACCTCACATTGGACTCTCAATCAGTCTTTATTGAAAGATCCCGCAGTAGTGGCGGAAATTCAGGGAGCTTTGAAGGATTACTTTCACTTTAATGATGGAGGGGAGATTTCTCCAGAAACTTTATGGGCAGCACATAAGGTTACTATTAGAGGCAAGTTGATCCAGATAGCGGCCAGGAAGAAGAGAGAGAGGGTGGTCGAGATTGAGAGATTGGAGAACGAGTTCGCTGAGTTGTGCAAAAAACATAAGAGAAGTCCTTCTAGTGTACCTATATCCACATTGGATGCAGCACGAGTTGCTCTTAACTTGGCTCTAACGGCAAAAGCTGAAAAATCCATTAAATGGTCTGGGGCAAAATTTGGGTCCTATGTTGGCACGTAAACTTTCACCCAGATTCCGTTCACAAGCTCTCCCAAAGATTAAACAGGCAGATGGCTCTTTTACCTTGAATTCTCAACATATTATTAAGGCATTCCAGGATTTTTACTCTAAGTTGTATATGGCTGAAAATCTCTCTGTCTCTACCGAGTTAGAGGAATTCTTGGATAAATTACATATTCCGAAATTAACGGATACTCATAAAGAGGAATTGGATGCTCCTATTTCAAATGAAGAGGTTTCAGATGTCATAAAAGCTTTAAAGGGGGGAACAGCTCCTGGACCTGATGGTTTTTCCACACCATATTACAAAACATTTTCAGATATCCTAACTCCTTACCTGACTAGACTTTTTAATTTTATGACTAATGGTTCCCCGATAGATAATCAACTAAATATGGCTTATATTTCTGTGATCCCAAAACCGGATAAAGATACTAGTCAAATAGAAAACTACAGACCAATCTCCTTAATCAATAATGATCTCAAAATATTAAGCAAGATATTAGCGAACAGACTTGCTTCTTTTATAGGATCTTACATTCATAAAGATCAAGTCGGTTTTATACCCGGTAGGCAAGGTCCTGATCAGGTACGGAGAGCGGTTGACCTAGTATCAATCCTACAATCTAATTGGGAGGGAGGTAATAAACAGGAGGGTATGTTGCTGTCACTGGACCTTCAGAAGGCATTCGATTCGGTGTCATGGACATATCTATTCGCTGTCCTCAAACGCTGGGGATTTGGTCAGAATATGTTAGGAATTTTAGAAGCCCTTTATTCGAATCCTAAAGCCAGAATTAGAATACAAGGAATTTTTTCCGACCCTATTCAGATTGGAAGAGGTACACGTCAGGGATGCCCCCTTTCCCCCCTGATATTCGCTATTATAATCGAATCTTTAGCCATTGCCATTCGTAGTAATCCAAATATCGGGGGGGTGCAATGTTGTCAAGATACCCATAAATGTGCCTTATTCGCAGATGACCTTTTACTTTTTGTCACTTCTCCACGGTCTTCTTTACCGGAGATTTGCTCATTGCTTAATACGTTTTCGACTCTTTCAGGTCTCAAAGTAAATATGTCTAAATCTCAAGCTCTTAACGTATCTCTCCCAGATTCTATAGTGTCCGATTTACAGAGAACATACCAATTCAAGTGGAATAGCTCTTTCATTAAGTACTTAGGAATTAATGTTACATCTAAATTTGAAAATCTATACCAAGCTAACTATCCTCCTATGTACAAGAAACTCGAACTCGATCTCAAAGATTGGGAGTCGCACAGTATTTCATGGATTGGCAGGATTAACTCAGTCAAGATGACCCTTTTGCCCAGGCTTTTATATTTATTTCGTTCTCTTCCTATTCCAATCAAAAGAGATCTTTTGAAATCTTTTCAAAGTAAGCTCACTAAATTCATTTGAAACAATAAAGGTCCACGACTCTCAAACAGAAGCTTATTCAACCTTCCCAAACAGGGTGGGTTAGGCCTTCCGAATCTCTTATGGTACTACCAAGCAGCACGATTGGCACAACTATCTGTTTTATATTTTAACACAGAACTTCCTGATTGGATATCAATTGAAAATCAAGCTGTTCCATCCTCATCACTGATACACTTGTTGTGGTGCCCTCCCAGAAATAGACCTCCCATCTTATCACCATCACTCTCACAATCATTATCTTTATGGGATTCACTTCGGAAACTTCCCTCGCTGGTCTCTAAAGCTCAACCTTTGACCCCGGTGTTCAAAAATCCGTTTTTTCATCAAGGTTTGGATCTTCAAACCTTTAAATGGTGGTATGACAAGGGGTTGTACCGCATTGGTCAGTTTTTTTCCTCTACTGGCCCTTTTCCTATTGAATATTTTATGAACAATTTTGATCTTCCTTCATCTGAAAAACTGAGATTTCACCAAATCGCTAATTTAATTCATTCTAAGTGTAAAGCTGGATATTCATCCCGAGACTTTACAGATTATGAAACTTGGTGTGGACGGGCCGTGGAGCGAAGGGGGGGGGGATCTCTGTGATCTACAAGTCACTGGCATCCAATTTGGTGAAACTACCATATATGTTGGCCTGGGAGAAGGAACTCCTAATTGATAGAAATATTGTAGACTGGCATGCAAGCTACTCTTGCTCGACTTCAGGCCTCTATAATGCTTCGCTCATAGAGGCCAATATAAAACTTTTTACAAGATGGTATCTGGTTCCCACGAGATTGGCTGATATGTACCCCACTGTTTCACCTCTTTGTTATAGGGGATGTCAGGGACTGGGTACTATGATCCACATATGGTGGGAATGCCCAAGAATTTGTGGATTTTGGAACAAGGTATTTCATATTTTACGTAATATTACAGGTTGCCCGATACATCAATCTCCCACAATTGCTTTACTCAATGGACATTTTCCTCATATTCCTAAAGTCAGTCGTAAACTGATTTTGTTTATTTTAACGGGAGCAAAACTAACAATTGCAAGGGCATGGAAGAAACCTTCGGTATCTATATTATCCATGAAACGAAAAGTTTCTTGGATTATGGAAAGAGAAAAATTGGTTAGCTTCTTGTTAGACGAAACCTCAAATTTTGAAGCCATATGGGAACCTTGGGCGCGTTTTATGGGATTTTCTTTATCACATAAATTGGTCGTCAACACCAATCACTAATCTTTAGAAAGTATATTTGGTTTGTAGGCATTCTATAATCTCTTCATTTCATATCTTTGAGGTTTTTTCTTTTCTTTCTCCTCCTTTTTTTTTCTTTTCTTTTTTTTATCTTATAACTCTATTCTCTTGGTATGGACTTTTATTATTTAATAGTATGTTTTTTGTTTTATTATAACAGATAAAATATAACAGTTTCAGGCTCAGATTCCTTTTTCTTGATTGAGGCTTAGACTGTTGAACTTAGCTCTAATAGTCTGAGAACAACTCTTAGATTTCGCACTAAGGTCAAGTATTGTTTTTTCTTTTTGCAAGTACAAATTGAAAATTTATGTTATGTCTCTCCAGTTGTCTCTACCGACGTTTGTTGGTGGAGATAGGAAGGCCGAGCAGGGGGCGCTCTCTCCTTCTCAGTCAGTGTGTTCCCGTTAGGGGTGGCTGGGGAGGGGAGTAGGAGCCCTTCATAAGTTTCGGTTATTTTGGTGGGAACTAGATTTCCTCACTATAAGTTATTATCAGTTTATAAGTTTACTTGATTATATACATGACCAAGATGAGGCTAGATTTTATTACTTTTTGTGTAAACATTATCAGTATTGGTTTTTAAGATAACACTTTGTCTAAGTTTCTATGGTAATAATACCTGAGATTTTTGTTGAGTCATTTGTAATCATCTCTATTATTTATGATTCTGTAATGATTTCTTTTTCTGATGAAAAATAAAAAAATTTAAATGGAAAAAAAAAATCAAACAAAAAAACATAGAGATCACTATAAAATTAAGAAGCATTTAAAATGAAGAGCTGAATTAAAAATTAAAATAAGATAATTATTAAGGAGATCTTGCTCGATATAATACAGCTAAATATTCATGAGATCAGCATGAAAACGTTTTAAAATAGTTAGTCAGAACTCTGTGTGAATATCAGCAGCAAAAAAAGTTCTTTAGTTTTCATTATTGGAACATTCTAAAGAAGATTTCAATGCGCAACATTTAAACGATGCAATAATTTACAGCGGGATGAATGTGCTATCTCCATTACGAAGGCTTGTTTTACCAGAAGAAGCGCTCCCGTCTCATACTTGATTCTGAGCATGCGCGCTTTTGGAAGACTCGTCAAAGCATACACACAAACGTTTTTCTCGTCGCAAAACAGGGCGACGTGAAACACGACGAGAAAATCGAGAATCCGGACGAGAAAAAAGAGAGCAGGTTCTATATTTTTCTCGTCGAGATTCACTGCAGTTTTCTCGACGAAAAACCATACATACGAATGGTTTTCTCGACAAGAAAGCTCTCTCTGCAGTTTTTTTTTCGTTTTTGGATGAGAAACTCGTTCGTGTGTACGAGGCTTGACTCCTCAATCCCAATTTTCCAGACTTATTAAGATGTAAGTACTTATAGGGAGTAACTCTCTCCCTTTCTTTTTGTACATGTCCTCCCCGTTAAAGGGGGACAACATTGGATCATACTGGTCTACTCATATTTTGCTGTTTAGATATATGTGCACCCGCCCCTGAAGAGTGTTTTATCCACGAAACGCATCTGGCTAAATTGGATGCACTTATTCCAATGCAGATGCCTCTACTCATTACATTTTCTTGAGTTCACCACCTACCATGTATTTTTAAGTGTTTTTTATTACATCCAGGATTTTTTTTATACCACACAGTGGTTGGCTGGTTTCTACCAATGTTTGTTTATATATTTGGTCTGTAATATGTGATTGACAATTTTAATTATTGCTGCATGTATCATGTCATTTTGCCGTGTTCTTTATTTCACCAATAAAAACATGTTTTTGATATTGACTCATCTTCTAGCCATGTGTACTCACCTCATTCAAAGTCCCCCCCCAAAAAAAAACTTTCTTTACACAGGTTTAGGGATGGAGACATGTGACCCACATGTCTCATTTAAAGTCCCAAACTCCCCCTTTTTAGTCAATATTGTACCTCTTTCAATCAAATTTACTAAATAAATTAAGAATTGAATTGCTGTCTATAGCAACTGTTTAGAATTCTTCTTCAGTTCTTCTATATAATGATGAAACCTTTCAATTTCTAGAAAAACTGAAGTCCAGTTTTAAAGATTTTTGTTCTCATCTTGTGGGGGAAAAAAGTGGTATTGCTTTTTAAAATTTTGGGCACTACATACAGGATTAACAGACCCCCGACATCTCCCTTTTGAGACAGGGAAGGGGACTGATGACAGAGATTCCCCAGTCCCTTTCTCTGCAGCCTCAGCTGCACTGAAGATGAATGGACAGGAAACAGAGGCTCTTCTCCATTCATAAACTGAAGCATTGTAAACACAGTTTACGATGCTCAGTGACTGTTATGAATGAACAGAGTCAGTGATCACTGACTTTGTGCATTCGGAAAAGGAAAGAGCTGGTAAATGGCACATGGCTGCGTGGGGGCAGCATCATTGATGGCCTGCTCCCTACAGCTGTTGGCAGGGGAAGGGAGGATGCCAGTCTCAGGACCAATCAAACACCCTGCACAACATATGGAATACATTTAAAAAGCCACCGGTATGAGGATCTCATTCAGATCCCATGCAGTGGTCATTATGGACAGACCTGAATACTCATCCAGTTTGAAGTAAGTAATACCACATCCCCATATGGGCATTCGCTGGCCTTTCTCATTGATATGTCCCCATAGTGAGTTTTAATATATATACTTTATATACTGTACATTTTTTGGATTCTAAGTTCTGTTGGCCCCTTGCCTACCAGTGCCTATGCCTTTACTGAGGCTTTAAAGTCCTGCATTATTTTTTTTACTTCAAGCTGAAGGCTTACCATTCTTAATAACGTCCTTAGGTAACACATTTTTCTATCACCCTTGTTTATATTTCGTTCACCCTCCCCTCGTGTACACTGCCAACATGTCTTTTACATGTCTTTTACATGAATGCACATACCTTTCATCCCGCACACCCTTCCTTCAAGTACACACTTAATTTTTCCACATTGCACTCTCACCCATTCCCCAGTCCCTACCCAGTCCCTACACCACACTCCCCCTTTCCTTTGGCACACCATCTCTTTTTCTTACACATCACTTTCACTCATCATTCAAATTTTTTGATTTATTGTTTTTATTTGTTTTCATTTGTTGTCTGTATGGTGCATTTGTTTTCTGCTTAGCACCTTTTTATCTTCTCTTTCTTCTTTCTCTTCCTTTTTTTTTTGCATATTCCCCTACACACACACACCCTGATACTCACTCCCACTCAATTCTTTTTTGTTCACTGTCACCCACAATTTTTTTTCCAATTTTCTAGTTTTTCTTATTTCACCAATATGTCACTGTTTCATCACTTCACTTAATTACACGCTAACAGCTTTGGAAAACAGCATTGTTCTAACCTCCTTATCTTTATATATTTAACAGCTGTGGGTGGTAAAATTGGTCTCGTTTCTTGGTCTCCAACCTTTCCCTCCTCCCCTCTGTGGGAGCATGTACTCGGCCTCTCGCAAGCCTCTGTACTTTAGCCCGCGTCTCCTTCCTTTCCCCAAGAGTGGGGCGGGGGTGCCTGCTGCACCTGTCAGGTCTTCCAGCAGTTTTTAGACACAGCCACCAGGAGGCCATCCACTTCAGCCGTTAGTGGTAAATATATAAATAATAATTTCTGTACCAACACTGACACGCATTGTCTATAATAGTGTTGTTGTCAAAATGATTTTACTTCTGCAACGTACCTCTTTCTAGAGTTCCTTTGTTCCCCCAGATGAAGACCTCTACTGACAAAGGTCGAAACGCGTCTGGATTTCTAGCTATAATTATCATTTTCACATGATGTTACATATTCCATGTGCACTTATACGGCTGTATTATCATGTATGTGTTTTAGCCTCATTATCAGAGCTCATTTTTTAATGAAAATAAATGTTGTTCTTATATAAATATTTCTCTTAATAAAAACCAATTTATTCAAACAAAACTTTTGACTTTTTGCTGCTAAAAAACCCCATGGGGAAATGTTTCCAATTCATGTACATTTGGGGTGTGCAGCTACTTTAATCTCACCATATTATCGTTTCCCATTTCCATAAAATACATGTGTGGCCCCTCTTCTATCCCCTTTTTCCCTATATGTAAGGAATGACTGCAAAGAAATACACTATGTAGAGTAGATTTGTGGGGCGTGGGGGGATGAAAAGAGAATAAGTAAAGAGGGAAGGGAAAATTAGATTAAGAAAAATGCTCCAAACCTGGCCCCAAGGGGTCGGTGGGTGTGAGGACATGCTGCGGAGCTTGCGTGACCCCCTAGATTGGGGGGTAAAGAAAGAACATAGGCAAGCAACTATTACAATTGGTCGATAAGGCAGATTAGTACACTGTCACAATGTCATTAGACAAGGTACCTGGGTTGCTCATGTTTTTAGATATATTGGTGAGTCCAGATATGCCCAATAGGCTCTGTTTTGTGATATAATCTTTAAAAATAAACAAAGATGTAATTAAAAAAAAAAGGCCAAGATGACCCTTTAGTAGTTACAGCAGAAAAAGCTGAAGGTTCTGGAGTGGCCATCACAGTCTCCTTACCTTTGTCAGGTCACCTGTGGCCAGGTGACAGATGCACACCGTAGGGGGACAGGAGTGCACCGCAAGGTAGTGAACCCTATGGCTGACTGCTGCAGATAGGAAACTGGGTGGTTGTGGAAAGCGGGACCAGAGGAGCACAACCGGGATCCTATAGGAAGCTAGAGCCAAGATTCCCCAGGGCGTGGAGTCTAAGACCCAGCAGGTCTTCTCCAGAGCCTCAAGTGGTGAGGATGTTATGCTGCAGGCTGGGTCCAGGTCGTGGCCCCTAGAGTCTCCTAGCTCACGCCCCGTAGGATAAGGGGAAAAGAGGGGAAGCAGCAGCACAAGATATAAGAGTAACGAATAACCAGCAGAAGATCAAGGGCCACAAGCAGACAAGGATAACGAAGGACAAGCCAAAGGTCAAGGGGCACAAGCAGACAGGGATAGTCGGGGACAAGCCGAAAGTCAAGGGGCACGAGCAGACAGGGATAGTCGGGGACAAGCCAAATATGTAACAGAGAGACAGACGTCGCACACGGCAGGCAGGAACCCAAACACACAATGCCTAACAAACACGTTGATCAGCAAAGCAGGCTTGCAGTGCACAGGTTAATATAGTGATCTGTGATAGGGCCTGGGGTGGAGTCAGGCTGGGAGGAGATTATAAAGGAAGCCAGGTGAAAGGGTTCTGGCCTCTAAGATGGACACATGAGGAGGAAAGGTAAGATGGCAGACAGACATTAATGCATATCCATGACAACCTTAATATCATCGAGCCCCTCTAGGGAGATCTCAAACATGCGTTTCATGCAAGGCGACCAAAGACTTTGCATGCATGACCTGGAGGCATTTTGCCAAGACGGATGGGCAGCTATACCACCTGCAAGAATTCTGGGCCTCATAGGCAACAATTACAAAATACTGCACACTGGGGGTGTGGCTAGCGCACAAGGAAGATGGAAGTCTGACTCCAGAGCTCAGAACAAGAAGAAGCACACCGCTCCAGGCAGAATCAGGTGTAAGGTAGATCACACGTGCAGACCTTGGCTCACCACCGTGGAAGACGAATAAAACAAGAAATTGGTCGCACACTGGAACTCCAACTTATCTTGATGTCATCTTTATTGTCAACAGGGTTAGACAGATACAGGCAATGGTAGATGCGTTTTACAAGCGATAGCTTGCTTGTTCACAACAAATGTGACACTAAACAGACAGGCTTTTTAAAGGAGTCCGCCCAAATTGGGCTACACCCAAAAACACACCTGGCTCTAATAGTACCACATGCAAACAACATTTCAACCAACATATTTAAAAACATTGCAACGTTAAAAACGCATGCATATGTCTAAACAAATGCACACAAAAACAGTAAAGCCCTGTACACACGATCGGATTTCCTATGGTTTTTAAACCGATTGATTTTTCCATCGGAAAACCGATGACGCTGACTTCCATCAGTCTTGCCTACACACCATCAATTAAAAAAACCGACCGTTCCAAATGCGGTGACGTAAAACACTCCGATGAGCCGAGAAAAATTAAGTTCAATGCTTCTGAGCATGCGTCGACTTGATTCTGAGCATGCTTGGGTTTTTTATCCGATGGAGTTCCCCACAGACGATAGTAATTTGCTATCGTTTTTTTAACCATCGGATAAATTTAAAACATGTTCTATTTTTAAACACCGATGGAAAAAAGACCGATGGGGCCCATACACGATCGGTTTGTCCGATGAAAAAAGTCCATCGGACTGTTTTCATTGGTAAAACCTATCGTGTGTACACGGCTTAACAGTCATGATAAAAATATATACATGTAAGTCTGCGGCTCATTAAACCAAAATTAAATCACAGGCAAATCATGAAAAAAGGAAAAAAGTAAAGAAAAGGACAATAAAGCCTAGAAAAAGGACACAATAGTGTCCAAATCCAGGATTATTGTTGGTTCACCCAAAACACACCTATTCATTAAATGTATGTAGCGACCTCACCTCTCACTCCCTCCTTCTCTGTCAATGTCAATGGCTCTCGTCTAGGGGACCAGGGAGGAGAGTGTGACGCACCACCAGCTCGTATTCTCCTGTGTGTAGAGGTCTGAGCTATAACCATTTACCTTCGGGCCTGTGCCCCTGTCCAGAGCCAAAATTTCCCTTGAGAATGACCTTTTAATTCCCAGAAAGCCAAGTTCCACACCATTGAAAGTTCAACACTTATTTATTCTTCAGAGCAATAAATAGTCCTTTTAGAGCAGACTGGTTATACAACGAACAGACAAGGTGAAGAGGAAGGTCCAAGCACAAACATGAACTTATTACTCTCCTGTTTCGGTGTGCGCAAACAGGCTTGGCGCACGGTCGCTGCCACCGACCGGGTGAATTAGACTTGAGGTCTCTGCCACCGACCTGGGTTTCAGTTGGGTCGCTGCCACCGACCATGAGAACGTGGACTACCTTCTTGAGATGCAGCCCCTGTCAGGGAGAGACATCCATCCGGACGGTCACCAGAGGCCTCCACCGTCACCAGCCAATGCTGTGCTGGGTCTTCGGGAAGGTCACCTCCCTGGTCCCCCTCGTCCTGGATTTGGGTGTCCAACACCGGAGGACACCCTAGGAAACCTCCATCCCATGCGGGACCCAGTCGAAGGTACTGGGCCCCAGGCCTCCGAAAGGTACCTCACCCCAGACCAAAGGTGTCTGGGGTGGAATCGCAGCTCTGTCTCTGGGCCGAGGGCGCCCGGAGACCACCAGCACTCACCCCCAGGCTGAAGGTGCCTGGGCGTGGACCCCGAGCGGAAGATGTCCGCCCTTTTTATCCCCTCTCCCAGCATGCACAGCGGGTTCCTCACCCCGCTGTACCACTGCCGCAAGAGGACAAAAAAGGCACGGACCTCCAATGGTGGTTCAACCCCCGGACTATGGCGAAAGCGCCACCTATAGGCCGCAGGGAACTAGACACCACTGATATCCTCCACTGGCATAAATTGGTCCATGAACCCTAACAATTGCTGCATCTGAGCTTGTTACCACTCAGATGCCTCCCCTAAATGTAACCACCCGCTACATGTATAAATGCAAAATGTCTATGCACGCATAGTGAACATTCGTGGATGTACAGTGGGGCAAAAAAGTATTTAGTCAACCACCAATTGTGCAAGTTCTCCCACTTAAAAAGATGAGAGAGGCCTGTAATTGTCATCATAGGTATACCTCAACTATGAGAGACAAAATGTGGAAACAAATCCAGACAATCACATTGTCTGATTTGGAAATAATTTATTTGCAAATTATGGTGGAAAATAAGTATTTGGTCAATATCAAAAGTTCATCTCAATACTTTGTTATTTATTCTTTGTTGGCAATGACAGAGGTCAAACGTTTTCTGTAAGTCTTCACAAGGTTGTCACACACTGTTGCTGGTATGTTGGCCCATTACTCCATGCAGATCTCCTCTAGAGCAGTGATGTTTTGGGGCTGTCGCTGGACAACACAGACTTTCAACTCCCTCCAAAGGTTTTCTATGGGGTTGAGATCTGGAGACTGGCTAGGCCACTCTAGGACCTTGAAATGCTTCTTACAAAGCCACTCCTTCATTGCCCGGGCGGTATGTTTGGGATCATTGTCATGCTGAAAGACCCAGCCATGTTTCATCTTCAATGCCCTTGCTGATGGGAGGAGGTTTGCACTCAAAATCTCACGATACATGGCCCCATTCATTCTTTTATGTACACGGATCAGTCGTCCTGTTCCCTTTGCAGAGAAACAGCCCTAAAGCATGATGTTGCCACCCCCATGCTTCACAGTAGGTATGGTGTTCTTTGGTTGCAACTCAGTATTCTCTCTTCTCCAAACGCGACAAGTTGTGTTTCTACCAAACAGTTCTACTTTGGTTTCATCTGACCATATGACATTCTCCCAATCCTCTTCTGGATCATCCAAATACTCTCTAGCAAACCTCAGACGGGCCCGGACATGTTCTTGCTTAAGCAGGGGGACACGTCTGGCACTGCAGGATCTGAATCCCTGGCGGCGTAGTGTGTTACTGATGGTAGCCTTTGTTACGTTGGTCCCAGCTCTCTGCAGGTCATTCACTAGGTCCCCCCCCCCCGTGTGGTTCTGGGATTTTTGCTCACTGTTCTTGTGATCATTTTGACCCCACGGGGTGAGATCTTGGAGATTATCAGTGGTCTTGTATGTCTTCCATTTTCTAATTATTGCTCCCACCGTTGATTTCTTCACACCAAGCTGCTTGCCTATTGCAGATTCAGTCTTCCCAGCCTGGTGCAGGTCTACAATTTTGTTTCTGGTGTCCTTCGACAGCTCTTTGGTCTTCACCATAGTGGAGTTTGGAGTGTGACTGTTTGAGGTTGTGGACAGGTGTCTTTTATACTGATAACAAGTTCAAACAGGTGCCATTAATACAGGTAATGAGTGGAGGACAGAGGAGCCTCTTAAAGAGGAAGATACAGGTCTGAGAGAGACAGAAATCTTGTTTGTTTGTGGGTGACCAAATACTTATTTTCCACCATAATTTGCAAATAAATTATTTCCAAAGCAGACAATGTGATTGTCTGGATTTGTTTCCACATTTTGTCTCTCATAGTTGAGGTATACCTATGATGACAATTACAGGCCTCTCTCATCTTTTTTAGTGGGAGAACTTGCACAATTGGTGGCTTACTAAATACTTTTTTGCCCCACTGTATATAGAAATAGGTGTGTAGAGCAAAATATCATTGGGTATTAAAAGTTCAGAACCAAACCTTGTTGAGCTGAACTAAACCTCAATGTGATCGCACTATTGGTAAAATAAAAACGCATAGAGGTGACTGGTGATGAAAAATGGCCATCAACAGCCAAATCCATGAAGGACATCAGGACAAAAAAAAACACTGTAAAGTAGTAAATTCTGGTGTAAATGTAGACATCCGAATGTACAAATCACAGCAGTAACAAAGTAATGGAAAAATATATGGAATGAATATATATACATACATGTGTGAAATTATTCACATATACTGAGTGTAAATATGGACCTGAATGGAACAAAGACTGGTTTAATTATGAAAATGTGTGATGTCCCATTCATGGTTCATTCCAAAAGGTTTCTGGTGTTAAAATAAAATATCCAAAAAACCTCCCTTTTGCAGAGAAGTTTAAAAACATCTCCTCTAGTGGGTGTCAGGACTCTTTCTAGAATCTGTACACCTGCAGAAGTGTTGCTGCTATTATGGTATTGGTTAAAATGTTGAGCGACATTTGTTGACAAGTTCTTATCAATGCTGTACAAATGTTCTTGAAATCTGTCCCTGAGTCGGTGTTGACAATCTTTTTAGGTCATCGATTAAATTATTCTATCAGTAAAACAAACAAACAAGATTTCTGGCTCTCTCAGACCTGTATCTTCCTCTTTAAGAGGCTCCTCTGTCCTCCACTCATTACCTGTATTAATGGCACCTGTTTGAACTTGTTATCAGTATAAAAGACACCTGAGGTTTAGTTCAGCTCAACAAGGTTTGGTTCTGAACTTTTAATACCCAATGATATTTTGCTCTACACACCTATTTCTCTATACATCCACGAATGTTCACTATGCGTGCATAGACATTTTGCATTTATACATTTAAAGCGGAGTTCCGCCCAAAAGTGGAACTTCCACTTAAACCACTCCTCGCCCCCTTACATGCCACATTTGGCATGCAATTTTTTTTGGGGGAGGGGAGTGGGGGGCTTCAGTAGGAGTGGGACTTCCTGTCCCATGTCCTCCTTCCGCCCAGGGACTGCTTAGGCGAATCGTCACATCGCGTAAGGCGGCCCCTCCCTGTAGGCGATCACCTGGGACATGTGACAGAGGTCCCAGGCGATCGCCTGTCCACTCAGATTGCGCAGCGCCGCTCGCGCATGCGCAGTGAGTGCCCGGCCGTGAAGCCGAAAGCTGTCACGGCCGGGTGCCCACAGTTAGAATGGAGGCACCGGCGGAGAGGGGGGGAGAGGAGCGAAGCTCCGTTCGGCTGCGTCGCTGGACAGTGGAACAGGTAAGTGTCTGTTTATTAAAAGCCAGCAGCTACACTTTTTGTAGCTGCTGACTTTTAATAAACATAAAAAAGGCTGGAACTCCCCTTTAATGAATAGGTATGTTTTTGGTTAACCCCTTTGGACAACAATAAGCCTGGATTTGGACACTGGTGTGTCCTTTTTCTAGGCTTTATTGTCCTTTTCTTTACTTTTTTCCTTTTTTCATGATTTGCCTGTGATTTAATTTTGGTTTAATGAGCCGCAGGCCTACATGTATATATTTTTATCATGACTGTTACTGTTTTTGTGTGCATTTGTTTAGACATATGCATGCGTTTTTAACGTTGCAATGTTTTTAAATACGTTGGTTGAAATGTTGTTTGTATGTGGTACTATTAGAGCCAGGTGTGTTTTTGGGTGTAGCCCAATTTGGGTGGACTCCTTTAAAAAGCCTGTCTGTTTAGTGTCACATTTGTTGTGAACAAGCAAGCTATCGCTTGTGAAACGCGTCTACCATTGCCTGTATCTGTCTGACCTTGTTGACAATAAAGATGATGTGACGGATCTCAGATACCCCAGGTGGGCACATCCGCCAGACCTGTGTCTCCTGTCCTCCAAACACACCCGCAGCCTGCAGATTCGCCATAACCAGCCCTTAACCCCTCAATGACGAGACAACCCACACAGGTGTTGAGGGTTAAACATGCAGAGCATCAACCGTTTATTAAATACAAAACATACACTTTTACACACAGTTAGGGACACTCCCCTTAGCCTTGTCATAGAGGGGGGGGGGGACAAGGAAGAACCAATGGGAACTGAACACTTGTACATTGAAACAGAGAGTACAGTTAAACATAAAGGGATTATGGTGAGCAGGCAGCCCCTCAATACACATCCCCTGCTGAGAGATGTCTCCAGTCCAGACCATTGTCTACATGCCCTGAACCAACACAATTAAACACAGCAACAAGAGGGGGGATGGGGGAGAAGGGATGTAGCATTACATTACATTATCTCAATGCCAGCTTGTCCCCAAGTCTCTCAGTCTCTTCTGGGCCATAATCTGTGGGTAAGAGGCCAGCCCACAGTCCCTTCCAAAATACACAGTGACAGTGGGTTCTGTCACATTTCTCCCCTTTTAAAAACAGACTAACCAGGTTCCTGACCCTTAACTGGTCTGGACCTGCGTTAGTCACAAACTTCCACCCCAGGCAAACAGGAAAAGGAAAAGTACGACTCTGGCACTGGGGAGCAGATATTGGGGGGAGATGAATAATCCTCTGCCCCGATGCCAGCGCTTCAGCTGGTAGTGAATGTAGGCTGGTAGTGCTATGCATTTGGGGAGGAAAAGGTACTTGCTTTTCTCCTAATGTAGTTACCAGCCGCTGAGGAGGTATCTTGCAGGTACCAGCTCCCGGACTCTCCATCTCTTTTTCTGATGCTGGGCAGAGGCCAACAGCGCTCTGCCCCGTAGCCAGCGCTTCTGCTAGGGGGACATATACAACAGTAGAGTTCAGCCACTGGAGAGGGGGAAGGGTTTTCTCCCCTCCTGGTTCTGTGACCAGATGCTGAGGCGACTTCTGACAGGGGCCCTCTCCCAAACCCTCCAAAAACATACTGAGGGCTGGGCCGGGGCCAGCAGCACTTTGCCATGCAGCCAGAGCTTCTGCTGGGGGGATAAACACTGGGGTAGTGTCCAAGTGCTGGGAAACCAGCTCACTGAGTTCATCCCTCAGACTCCCTGGATCTAACACTGAGGGTGGGCGGAGGCCAGCGGCACTCTGCCCCATAGCCAGCGCTTCTGCTGGGGGGATAAACACTGGGGTAGTGTCCAAGTGCTGGGGAAACAGCTCACTGACGTCATCCCTCAGACTCCCTGGATCTAACTCTGAGGGTGGGCAGAGGCCAGCGGCACTCTGCCCCCTAGCCAGCGCTTCTGCTGGGGGGATGAACATTGGGGTGGTGTCCAATTGCTGGGGAGGGAGAATTGCTTCCTCCACTCCCGGTGGGGATATCTGATGTTGGGGAAACAGCTCACGAAGATCATCTCTCAGACTCTCCGGATCCAACTCTTTTTCTGTGACTGGGCAGAGGCCAGCAGCACTCTGCCCTGTAGCCAGCGCTTCTGCTGGGGCACCGGATGCGATACTCTGGACTTTCTGCTGATCACCATTTACCAGCCTTCCAGCGCCCGTCTCAACTTCCCCTTCTGAGACCTTTATGCTATTATCTTGTCTCGCTGCCTGGGAAACCTCTGGTGCATTCTGGCATTCTAGCACTTGCAGTGCCCTCTGTATCATCGCCGCTTCTTCCATTGCGGTTAGGATGGGAAAACGTAGGGGCACCCCTGGCCCTATTTGCTCCGCATCTTCGCGACTGTCCGCTATTTCTCCAGGACAGTCCCAGGCAACGGGAGTCATGCCAGGCTGCTGATCACCGTCAAACAGCAGCTTGTAGGCAATCTCGAGCTCCCATTCCTGCTCAACCAGGAACTCTAATTCCTCCAGGTCACACGCCTCTTCGGGGAGGTCCAGCACCTCATCTCGGAAGTCCAGGATGTCTTCCAGCCGCCACTCCTCATCGCTCCCAAAGTCTGGGTCTCCGTACATTTTTTAATGGAGCAGCCCCATGCTGCCGTAGCCAATGCCTTCTGTCGGGCTCCCATCTGCTGTACCTGGCCACAGTTGAGCCGCGAACCACCGGAGGGCTCTGTAGCTGGCGTCCAGCCTCATCTCCTCCTGGACCAATCTTCCGAGCTCCATCTTACACTCATCTCGCGGTCGTTCCCTCAGGAACACCTCTTGCGCACGGTACTGCGTCCAGTACATCTCTGTGGAGGAGGGAAGGATCTTCCCCTGATGGTGCCGCTCGTGGCTTAGCGTCTCATGCCAGAGTTGCCTGATCACATCCCCCCAGCCGAGCATGGTGTGCTCCGTCGCTGGTCCCCGATGTTGCTTCCGCATGCCTTGCAGCCTCCTCCCGAACTCCACTCTCATGCTGGCCGGTCCCCGTATCGCTCCACGGCGGCTGCCCGGATCTTGAATCCTGGTGGTGGTTTGGATGTCCCGGACTGCATGAGACATCCCACTGCTGCCACCAATGTAACGACAGGGGTTAACGTCATTTAGATATATTCCATTTCCGAACACACAGCAGCTAGACACTCCACAGTCAGGCGACCGCTTCCCATAGGAATAATCCTCCCAGATATATGAGACAAACACTCTGTGTGAAGTTTCCAGCAGGTCTCACATTCTTTATTGACAAACTTCAAGTTTTATACACACAGAGAGGAGGTTTTTACATTCCTCATTTTCCTCTGACAATACACCTTTGATCAGACCTAATTTACATGAGCTAATTAACTACAGCTGATGACTCAGACACATGACCTTTAGGCTAGCCTCACTGTCTTTTAAACTACAGTACCCAGTATCAAAGGACTTCACACAATAATTACATAACGAGCTCCCAATACAAATCTGACAGTTCTTAGCAGACAACAGGTGGGTTTATTAGCTAACCCCTTTACATCTTAAATGACTATTTAATTATTGGCACGTTATGTAATTATTGTGTGAAGTCCTTTGATACTGGGTACTGTAGTTTAAAAGACAGTGAGGCTAGCCTAAAGGTCATGTGTCATGTGTCTGAATCATCAGCTGTAGTTAATTAGCTCATGTAAATTAGGTCTGGTCAAAGGTGTATTGTCAGAACCTCCTCTATGTGTGTATAAAACTTGAAGTTTGTCAATAAAGAATGTGAGACCTGCTGGAAACTTCATACAGAGTGTTTGTCTCATATATCTGGGAGGATTATTCCTATGGGAAGCGGTCGCCTGACTGTGGAGTGTCTGGTAGCTGCTGTGTGTTCGGAAATGGAATATATCTAAACAACGTTAACCCCTGTTGTTACAGATGACATCAAGATAAGTTGGAGTTCCAGTGTGCGACCAATTTCTTGTTTTATTTGACTCCAGAGCTCCACACTGCAGCGGCGGATACAAACCTCCAGTGACAAACTCAGGACTCGGTTCTCTCTCACAATAAGGCAGACTGCTTCCCAATCACTCAGGCAAAATGCCCCACAGGAAGAAAGACCTTTCTTGGCCCAAAAAGCTGACAGCCTTATTACACCAAGCGGTCGGGCAGCCCAGGCAAAATAGCATCGGATTGCATGCCTCCCCACAAGGTGGCCATCAGACACAAACATCCTGCTCATCCTGGCAGCTCTGGGCAAGGAAGCTCTCCATATACCTCCCTTTCTCCTGCACCTTCTACTCCACTATAAGGGAGCCCGGCCAAGTCGAGAATCAGACTGAATGACCAAGGAGACACTGCGGGTCAGTTCTCTCTTATTCCTGATTCTCTCAATCTTACAATCTATCCTGTCATTTCCAGCTACTAACCAGCCTGTCTCAGAAACTGCATTAAAAGATATGATAGTCTCTCTCAGAGGAACCCTCCATGCAGATATAATTCAGCTTACCAAGCATTTCACTGGAGAGGTACATGCTATTGTCAGCAGGGTTGATCATATAGAAACTAAAATGGTTGAGTTTGCTTATACAATTAATGATCTTGAGGATGCCCATGATGATAATATGGATGAAAATACTTGGTTCAAAGCTAAATTGGTGGATCTGGAGGACCGTTCCAAAAGAAATAACTTAAAGATCAGGGGAATTCCCAGAATCTGTGCAACCACAGGAGCTCCGCCAATATACCAGAGAGCTATTTAAGGCATTTGTACCTGAGCTCTGTCATAGAATGCTAGCAAACCAGACTGTGTGACTGCACAGAGGAGACCAAACAGGTGTAGGTGAAAGTGTAACAATTTATTAAGGGAAGTAAACAGACAAATAAACACCTCCAACAGAACACAGTCCAGTAACCAAACCAAATAACAGTGACATAAAGAAAATATATACAATAAGGGGGAATACCGGAATCGTAGTGAAGGCCAGGCCGAGGTCATACACAAGGGGATCGAAGCAGATGGGTATGGATGGGAATCAAACAGGAACAGGGAGGGGACGGATGGATTGGCTGCAGAGCAGGGATCCAAGGTATCCAGGTGACAGGAGGACAGGGGACCGTGGAAATCAGGAGACAGGAGGGACAGATGCAGGATGGGCTCAAGGTAGGGATCAGGTCGGATCGGGTCAGACAGGATGCCGGCTCAAAGTCCAGATCACAGGTCCTAGGTCCAGGAGAGAGATACCAGGGCAAGGAGTGTTTGTACTTGCCAGGTATTTAAAGGAAGTCTTGTAATCAGGCTTCAGGTCACAGCTGACCGCAGAAAGTGCTGCCCGTCCCACACTGCCGGAATACACCCGCTGGTGGACGCCGGTACTACAGTCCATGGATCATGCATTACCACCAGCAGGTGAGATCCTCCAACAAAGATATTGGCTGCAAGAGGACACCTGCTGGCGGACACTAGTACTGCAGGCCAAAGGACCAACAGCACCACCAGCGGGTAAAGCCTTTCCTGACAGTACCCCCCTCAAAGGAGCAGCCTCCGGACGCTCCAACTAACTGTTACTGGGGGAAGTTCATGGCAACAAGCTGGGCAACGGGCAAGGTCACATCCGGGCAGACAGCGGGCACATCCGGGCAAACAGTAGGCACATCCAACTGGGAAGCAGGCACATCCGGGCAGGAGACAGTCACATCAAGGTGGGCAGCAGACAGGAACACCTCAGGCTTGGCAGCAGGCAGGAACATCACAGGCTTGGCAGCAGGCTCCTCAGGCCGGGAAACGGGCACCATAACTTCAGGCGGGAAACGGGCACCGCAACCTCAACCTGGGAAACAGGCACCACAACCTCAAGCCGGGAAACGGGCACCACAACCTCAAGCTGGGAAACGGGCACCACAACCTCAGGCCGGGAAACGGGCACCACAACCTCAGGCCAGGAAACGGGCACCACAACCTCAGGCCGGGAAACGGGCACCGCAACCTCAAGCCGGGCAACAGGCACCACAACCTCAGGCCGGGAAACGGGCACCACAACCTCAGGCTGGGAAACGGGCACCACAACCTCAGGCCGGGAAATGGGCACCGGATCTTCGGGCGAGGACACAGGCATCAGGACTCCTGGTTGGAAGGCAGGCACCGGAACATCAGGCTGGAACACTGGCTCAGGAACTTCAGGCTGGCAAACTGGCACAGGCACCTCAGGCTGGCAGGCTGGCACAGGAACTGCAGACTGGCAGGCTGGCACAGGAACTTCAGGCTGGACAGGCTGGCACAGGAACCTCAGGCTGGCAGGCTGGCACAGGAACTTTAAGCTGGCAGGCTGGTACGGGAACCTCAGGCTGGCAGACTGGCACGGGAACCTCTGGCTGGCAGACTGGCACAGGAACATCAGGCTGGCAGACTGGTACAGAAACTTCAGGCTGGCAGACAGGCACGGGAACCTCAGGCCGGCAGACAGGCACAGGGACTTCAGGCCGGCAGGCTGGCACAGGAACTTCAGGCTGGCAGACTGGTACAGGAACTTCAGGCTGGCAGACTGATACAGGAACTCCAGGCTGGGTAAAGGGCACTGGGGCGTCAGACTGGGTAAAAGGCATGGGGACATCAGATTTAGGTAGGTCATCAAGTTCTACTGGCATGAACGCAGGCTGGAGCAGGTTGGTGGGTGTGGAGGTAGGTTGGGTTACTGGTTGGATTGTGTGGGTCGGGAAGTAGTTCCGCTTCTTCTTAGACTTAGTCACTGCAGGTTTGCAAATAACGGGGGTATGTATGAAAAAGATGGAATCGAGTAAGTGGAAGGACTAGAATGTGGCAGAGATACGGGGACAGTGGCTGGAGGAGGTTCTTGTGGATTGGCTACAGGTAGGAGGAAAGAAGCAGGTGGATTGAAGGCAGGGTAGGTGCAACAGGTAGAGACTGGGCAGTAATATTTGGTGGGGGGCTGAGCAAACGGGGCTGAAGCTGGGGTTGCTGTAGGCGATGGGCGGATACATTCTTGGGGAGGCAGGTGATTAATGGCAGGGCTGGAACGTTGTGGCTTGGCTAAGTGCAGGAGATCTGACCATGCCTGCAGCACAGGTTGAGCAAAAATTGTCTCACACACAGCCTGTCCGACCAGGGATTGCACTGAATGGAAGCAATCAGACAACACCGGCTGAGAACAGGAGGAATAATGTTCCCAAAAATAGGCTGGATCATCCTCTAACAACCACACTAAGGATTCAACCTGGTCAAAACTGAAAGGGGGTGAAAAATCGTCACTCCCATCGGGAATAGATGACAGGGCTGGCTTTTCACATAACCAAACTAACGGCTGGATATCTTCAAAAGATATATAACCCTGCCCCACTACGGAATAAGCTGATCGGATGATTTCTATCAGCTGGTCACTGGTCCAATCTTTTAGAATCTGACGACAATATTCTTCATCCTCTGCTGCCAGTAGAGAATAATAAATGACTTTGTTACTATCCATCTCAACCGGGTCTAACAAACCAGGATGGTCCCTAAATGCCGCCACGTCTGGTTTAGGGATGGTTCTGGTATACTGTCATAGAATGCTAGCAAACCAGACTGTGTGAATGCACAGAGGAGACCAAACAGGTGTAGGTCAAAGTGTAACAATTTATTAAGGGAAGTAAACAGACAAATAAACACCTCCAACAGAACACAGTGCAGTAACCAAACCAAATAACAGTGACTTAAAGAAAATATATACAATAAGGGGGAATACCGGAATCGTAGTGAAGGCCAGGCCGAGGTCATACACAAGGGGATCGAAGCAGATGGGTATGGATGGGAATCAAACAGGAACAGGGAGGGGACGGATGGATTGGCTGCTGAGCAGGGATCCAAGGTATCCAGGTGACAGGAGGACAGGGGACCGTTGAAATCAGGAGACAGGAGGGACAGATGCAGGATGGGCTCAAGGTAGGGATCAGGTTGGATCGGGTCAGACAGGATGCAGGCTCAAAGTTCAGATCACAGGTCCTAGGTCCAGGAGAGAGATACCAGGGCAAGGAGTGTTTGTACTTGCCGGGTATTTAAAGGAAGTCTTGTAATCAGGCTTCAGGTCACAGCTGACCGCAGGAAGTGCTGCCTGTCCCACACTGCCGGAATACACCCGCTGGTGGACGCCGGTACTACAGTCCATGGATCATGCATTACCACCAGCAGGTGAGATCCTCCAACAAAGATATTGGCTGCAAGAGGACACCTGCTGGCGGACACTACAGTCTGCAGTCCAAAGGACAAACAGCACCACCAGCGGTTGAAGCCTTTCCTGACAAGCTCACAGATTCTGACTTGATAATAGACAAAATTCATTGTATACCCAAGCCATCATTAATACCTGAGCATGTGTCTAGATATGTGCTTATGCGCATCCATTATTATCATGTGAAGGAGCAGCTCCTAACCACCTCTCGCAAATTGGGTAATCTCCCACATCCATATAAGCACTTGCACTTTTTTGCAGATTTATCTTAATTTACTATGCAACTTCGCAAGTACAGTAGGTGCCGCCGACATTGTATATTCATCGCGATCCTATCGCGGAGATTCTCTGTGACAGGGGTGCCGACATCTCGGCGACAGGGTGGCGACACATCTCGCACTCGCTGCAATGGCGAGGAGACGCGGCACTGTATTGAACGGGGATCCCATGTGGATTCCCGCCAATACCAGGCACTGTGTTTGGTATGAATCCTGAGCGGGAACTCCACGCCAATTTTTAAAGAAAATACCGGCATGGGTTCCCCCTCCAGGAGCATACCAGGCCCTTGGGTCTGGTCTGGATTTGAAGGGGAAACCCTACGCCGAAAAAACGGCGTGGGGGTCCCCCTCAAAATCCAAACCAGACCCTTACCTGAGCATGCAACCTGGCAGGCCGCAGGGGAAGAGGGGGGACGAGAGAGCGGCCCCCCTCCCTCCTGAACCGTACCAGGCCGCATGCCCTCAACATGGGGGGTTTGTGCTCTGGGGCATGGGGGCGACCTGCGGCCCCCCCACCCCAGAGCACCCTGCCCCATGTTGATGAGGACAGGGCCTCTTCCCGACAACCCTGGCCGTTGGTTGTCGGGGTCTGTGGGCGGGGGGCTTATCGGAATCCGGGATCCCCTTTAATAAGGGGGCCCCCAGATCCCGGCCCCCCCACCCTATGTGAATGAGTATGGGGTACATCGTACCCCTACCCATTCACCTGGTGGAAAAAAAATGGCAATAAAAACACAACACAGCTTTTTAAAGTATTTTATTGCACAGCTCCAGGGGTCTCTTCCGTCTTCGGGGGTCTCCAGTGTTGTCGCCGCGCTCTCCGGTTCTTTCTTCTGCCGGGCCACCGCTATCTTCTTCCAGCTCTTTTGCTAGCGGGGCCAGGTCTTCTCCGTTGCCTTCTTCCCTCTTCTTCTCTCCGGTTCTTTCTTCCTTCTTCCGGGCCTCCGCTATCTTCTTCCAGCTCTTTTGCTAGCTCTTTTGCTAGCGGAGGCCTGGTCTTCACCTCTTCTCCTCCTCGATGTTGACTCGTCGCTTCCTCTCGCAGTAATGCTAAATCTTCGTACCGCAGAGATTTATATAGGCTTCTCATGACGTCACAGTCACATGCTCCGGGTGGCCCCGGAGCATGTGACTGTGACGTCATGGGAACATGTGACTGTGACGTCATGAGAAGCCTATATAAATCTCTGCGGTACGAAGATTTAGCATTACTGCGAGAGGAAGCGACAAGTCAACATCGAGGAGGAGAAGAGGGAAGAAGACGCCGATGGCGACGACGGGCAGACCGGCCCCTCCACTAGCAAAAGAGCTGGAAGAAGATAGTGGAGGGGCCGGCAGAAGGACAACGGAGAGCCGGACGAGACAACGGGGAAGACCGGGCCTCCGCTAGCAAAAGAGCTGGAAGAAGATAGCGGAGGCCCGACATAAGGAAGAAAGAACCGGAGAGAAGAAGAGGGAAGAAGGCGATGGAGAAGACCGGGCCCCGCTAGCAAAAGAGCTGGAAGAAGATAGCGGTGGCCCGGCAGAAGAAAGAACCGGAGAGCGCGGCGACGACACCGGAGACCCTCGAAGACGGAAGAGACCCTCGGAGCTGTGCAATAAATTACTTTAAAAAGCTGTGTTGTGTTTTTATTGCCATTTTTTTCCACCAGGTGAATGGGTAGGGGTACGATGTACCCCATACTCATTCACATAGGGTGGAGGGGCCGGGATCTGGGGGCCCCCTTATTAAAGGGGATCCCGGATTCCGATAAGCCCCCCGCCTGCAGACCCCGACAACCAATGGCCAGGGTTGTCGGGAAGAGGCCCTGTCCTCATCAACATGGGGGCAGGGTGCTCTGGGGTGGGGGGCCGCAGGTCGCCCCCCTGCCCCAGAGCACCAAACCCCCCATGTTGAGGGCATGCGGCCTGGTACGGTTCAGGAGGGAGGGGCGCTCTCTCGACCCCCCTCTTCCCCTGCGGCCTGCCGGGTTGCGTGCTCGGATAAGGGTCTGGTTTGTATTTTGAGGGGGACCCCCACGCCGTTTTTTCGGCGTAGGGTGCCCCCTTCAAATCCAGACCAGACCCAAGGGCCTGGTATGCTCCTGGAGGGGGATCCCATGCCGTTTTTTTCTTTAAAAATTGGCGTGGAGTTCCCGCTCAGGATTCATACCAAACAGTGCCTGGTATTGGCGGGAATCCACGTCGGATCTCCGTCTATCGGCAATGCGTGTCGCTCATCGTGAAAGGAACATTTTTCCCTTCCCGATGACGAGACAGCTCGGCGCTGGCTCTCGCGACGGAGCTCATAGGGTGTCAATCTCGTTGCTAGAAGCGGGGAGATCGACACAATATCGGCGGCACCTACTGTAGCTGAACACAATTACTAAATCCTTGAGAAAGGGAATCCTTGAAAACCCTGCAACATCGAATAGGGGCAATCACACCCCTGCCTGACTTTCTCCAGAAGGGCAACAAATTCCCTCAGCCATGTCACCAGTCACCTGCAGTCCTACTCTGCTATACAGATTTGCATTAATCTGATCCGCCTAGCCTGCTCTATTGAAGTCTCCTTGCTAGCGAACTCCTACCCCAATTGTCTTTTGCAGTTAATAGTGCACACGGATCACAGATCCACAGTTTTAGTTCTAGATCTCTGATCTAATGGTTTCTATGCTCTTCTTTGTTTTTTTTTTTGTTTTTTTATAAGTCAACCACAATCTTCCAGATCTGGACACCAAATGTACATCTATTACATCCCCACGACGGCCGTCATCACTCATAGAAGATACCTGCCGCAAGCTACTACTCAGCCAAACTACATTTTATCCGCGAGTACCTTAGCATCTGGCTTTAGCACTTACAAGTCCCCTCAATATGGAAATTAACCTGCTCTCAATAAACGCTAAGGGGACTAAATCATACAGCCATACGGTTCTCCCTGTGGGCCGAAGCTCTTAATTACCATACTGACATACTATGTGTACAAGAGACAAATTTCCACCAATTGGCCCCTCCGAGATGCACACATGCCTCCTACCTCCATATATTCTCTCCCTCTATCCCAGCCAAAGAGAGAGGAGAATTGATCGCAATTCGAGACTCTGTCGCTTTCAATTTGGTGGAACAATTAATCGACCCAGTAAATAATGACTGTATCAGCACAGAGTGGTACTGTGGATACTCTACAGATAAACAGTGTCACGTCCCATTAGGATTGAAGAAAAATTGTAAAAAAGGCTTGGACTTTTTAGGCATGACCAGACAAAATGTACAAAAATATATTTTTATTATATAAACATAGTACACAACATATATATTAAAATCCACATTGATGAGTCAAATACTATTTAGAGTAATGCATCTGTATATAACCAAATTGTAACTACATGGAGTCTGAAAGATGAGAATGTCATTTTATTGTGGTAATGAATCCAAGAGTGCGGCTATATTACAGTAAAGCCATGTAGACTGGATCTTGGCTCTATGTGTTAGGCGCCTTGCGTTTCTTCAGGAGCATCAAAATGACTAGCAAATGTGGAAAAGAAAAAACATAAATAGAATACAAAAAAATATATATACTGTATAGACATGTGTAAAATAAACAATACAATATAGATCATAATGAGGCATTCCATTTCACATATCCCAAAGGTGATCGACCCAAAGGGCATCCATGGGGGCAGGACGAGCAAACCAGGTTACTATTGGGGCGTACATAACATGGTATCTTGTGTAGTCCTGGGGTATACCGAAAGGACATAGACAAATTGTCCATAAAGTCTAAAAGGTGTATACTGCATTTTGGGGGAAGAGAAGAAGAAGGGGAGGGGGGCGGAGGAGGGGTGAGGGGGGAAAGAAGGAAGAAGGGACCTATTGCATCTTGTATATTAGCTAAACTGTAAGAAAGTCATATGTAGAGAGACTAGAATATATAATAAGCCTATTAGATAAAAAGAGATAATACTTACTGCATAATATGGGGTATACTAGCAAATGTGGAAAAGAAAAAACATAAATAGAATACAATAAAATATAGACATGTGTAAAATACACAATACAATTTAGGTCATAATGAGGCATTCCATTTCACATATGCCAAAGGTTATTGACCCAAAGGGCATCCATGGGGGCAGGATGAGCAAACCAGGTAACTATGGGGGCATACATAACATGGTATCTTGTTTAGTCCTGGGGTATACCGAAAGGACATGGAAAAATTGTCCATAAAGTCTACAAGAAGCATACTGCATTTTGGGGGAAGGGAAAAATAATTGTCCTTAACAATAATTAGGGACAGAATCAGATATATCCAAAGCTACAGTATCATAGACTCACCAATTTCACTGAAGACTAGCAATTAAAGATGGGGGGGTTTGAAAAATTTCATGTCAGAGGGCCAACGGTAAATGAAGCATATGGCAGATGGTCCATTTTACGTCACTGCCTTGAGTTGATCACCTTTGGGATATGTGAAATGGAATGCCTCATTATGATCTATATTGTATTGTTTATTTTATACATGTCTATATTTTATTGTTTTCTATTTATGTTTTTTCTTTTGTACATTTGCTAGTCATTTTGATGCTCCTGAAGAAACGCAAGGCCCGTAACATGTAGAGCCATGATCCATTCTACATCACTTTACTGTAATATAGCCGCACTCTTGGATTCATTACCACAATGAAAAGATATTCTCATCTTTCAGACTGCATATAGTTACAAGTTGGTTATATACAGATGCATTACTCTAAATAGTATTTGACTCATCAATGTGGATTTTAATATATATGTTGTGTACTATGTTTATATAATAAAAATATTATAATCCTTTTTTTTAAATTTTTCTTCAATTCATCGACCCAGGTGGAAGGTTCATAATATTAATATGTGACCTAAATTCTTCAAGATACACACTAGTAAACTTTTATGCACCCAACAATCATCAGATTCGTTTTCTAAACAGACGGCTACGGAAAGTAGCTAAGATCAAGTAAGGAGCCTTACTAGTGTGTGGAGCCTTTAACATTACCCCAGATCCTTATCTTGATTCTACTACCATACCCAAATGATCCCAATTCTCGTTACAACCTCTCCCAGGTCAATATGATCAATATGATGTATGGCAATGTCTTCATACAACCGAAGGAGACTTCACTTTCTTCTCTGCAGCCCACACTACCTATTCAAGGATTGACTAGTTTCTGTCTGATATATGGCTCCTGCAAAAAATGGATGCTTCAATAAATACTATAACCTGGTCAGACCATGCCACTATATCTGTCAAAACTGCAGATTCTTGTACTTCTCAATCTACTTTCCACTGGAGAACCAATTGCACCAAAGAAACCAAAGCTACTCTGGAAAAGAACCTCTTGGAGTTTTTTCAGTTCAATTATCAGTCTGTTGCTGATCCATTTACACCATGGAACTCTCATAAATCTTTTATGCGGGGGTGATATTTATTTAGTTAGGAGCTAGGGCCAAGAGGAAGAGGCAGCAGCAAATAGACCTTCTACTGACTGACTTTATACCAGGATGATAACACATAATGTTTAACTGCCAGGGCGTGCAGCATGGGCGAAAAGGGGTACACTGAAAAGAAACCAGATGAAGGAGTGTACTTTAAAAAAAAGAAGCTCACTCCCCAGAGTGTCTACTTCAGTCAGAAAAATTTGCCAAAATGGGTTTAATTACCAATACAGGGGAGGGAGTCTCCCTGATCATTTGAGGAGATCCCAGCATCCCATCCCACCCTCAGTGAATGAACAAAGAAAACTCTGGACTGGTAGCCTACATCTTCCAGCAAGGGAAGCAGCAGTTCGCTCAACAAAATCATATTGATTCTGGACAAAGAATCATAGGTTGAAGAATAACATGAGTACACCCATTTATTTGGTATTTGTTATGCCATGCATCCACCCAATGCATCGTAGATTTTAGCTTATCAAATTGTGTAATATAGGGCACTTCGGCCAACATGTGTTAATTGTTGGATGCCCCAGCTAGAAATATTGCTGTGCTAGACCTACTAATTGCAAACAACTCTGAGCTGATTGCAGATGTGGAAGTAAGGGATACTTTAGAAAACAGTGATTACAGAGTAATTACTGGTACATTCAACATAAATCATAGGAAAAGGAGGCATGAGAGTAGAACAAGAACACTACATTTCAAAAGAGACAACTTTACTAAACCGCACTTAGCACTACATAACATTAAATGGGATAACATTTTAGAAACAAAGAACACTGAGGAAAAATAGAAATGCTTTAAGGACAAAGTAAATAATGGTATTAGACAGTGCATTCTAATGGGCAACAAATATAAAAGAACTAAAAGGTAAACCTGTGTGGCTAAATTCTAGCATAAAAAGGCATATTATTGAGAAAAAATGTCTGTTTAAAAAAATAAGGCAGAACGAACACTGTTGGCATTCCAACAGTACAAAGAATGCAGCAAGAAATGTAAGAGCATGGTCAGGTCAGCTAAAATAGACCACAAGTGGCACATAGCAGAGGACAGTAAAAAAAAAGAAAACTCAATTTTTTTTTTTTAAATATATACAGTATCGGGGGCGTGGCCTGGCAAGCGATGGAGTAGGAAGCAGATAGACAGAGCTCCTCTTGCCGTTTATCCTGCATACCAGCCTGCATACAGAATACAGCCGTTTAGCGCACACACAGTCGCTTGTGAACCCCGGGACTGAGACTACATATGTCGCAACCACAGAAACCATCCTCGGCGGTCGAGAAATTAGCCAAATATCGGCGGGGCGAGCAGGGCGGGCAGGCTCAAGATGGCGCTGCCGCGTGCATGGGTGAAGACAGATATGCGGCTGAGACTGCGAAGGTCCTGGACGCAATGGCTACACTTCAGGGCACCATTACTGCAAAGATAGATGAGGTGAAGGTGGACATCTCCCTCATGCGCCAGGACCTGTCGACTGTGCGAGACAGAGTCACAGAAGCGGAGGTTCGCATAGGGGAGGCGGAGGACATATTGCATCCCCTGCAACATACAACAGAGGACATGCAGAGGCAGATTCAGCAGTTGCACTCTCATCAGGACGAGATGGAGAACAGGCTCCGCCGGTGCAACCTCCGTTTCATCGGTCTGCCTGAGCGGACAGAAGGAGGGGACCCAGCTGACTTCCTTGAAAGGCTTCTGATAACTACTTATGGCAGGGAAGCATTCTCGGGGATGTTCGCGGTGGAGAGAGCGCACCGCATCCCAGCAAAGGCACCGCCGGCTGGTGCCCCCCCCTAGAACATTCATTGCCAAATTTCTGAATTTCCGAGACCGGGATAAGATCATGCGACTATCCAGAGAGAATGGTAATATCCCGATAGATAATGGGCATGTGGCGGTATTCCCGGATTTTTCCAGTGAAGTGCAGAAGAAGAGATCTCAGTTCCAAGATATTAAGCGCCGACTTAAAATCTTACACCTCAAATATGCCATGCTCTTTCCAGCCAGACTGAGAGTGGAGGAAGATGGAAAAGTGCAGATCTTTGACACCCCTGCTGCGGTGACTGCCTGGTTGGACCGAAGGGGGAGACCGTAGATACCGTTGTTCCGGTTGTCGGGTGCTGTGAGTACATTCTGATCATACCTAGGGGTGCCCGACCTCCCTGTCTTTTTTCAGAGCCTCCTGACGGTCCCCCGTAATCCCCGGATCTCTGCATCCCACTGAAGTCCCCTCCGGAATTGCTGCAAGCCCTGGTTAACAGTATTATAGATGTGCTGAAGGTGCTGTGAGGCAAGAGGAGAACTCTCACAGGAAAACTTCCTTGGGAACACTGTTGTTTAAAATCATTTATTTTGTTTTATTTCTAATTTTTCTTTGTTCCCGCAAAAGACCTGTGGACTCCTTTTCCACGCTTGGTTCAGTGAAAAATCGCCCCCATAGGAAAACCGTTCATTGCTATATACGCAGACTCATAATTTCAAGCTATAGGCCTCCAACCAGAGTTTATGGGTGGATGAAAGTTGCAATGAACATGTTTGGGATCTGGATGCTCTCACCATGTTGGGGAGGTGCAGAGCTGGGAGGGAGGGATGTTGCCCAAGTACAGGGCTTGTGTTCTTGGTTTGACGGCACTGTTAGATGCTGTCCTGTTTATTGGCATGCAGGTTTCTATAATTTGGAAGATTGTTCACAGGGCACAAAACATGTTATGAGGATGTTGCTACAAATGTATAACACAGTGCAATTGGATGGGAATGATCTATTAGAAGTGTATAAATGCTTAAATGACTACGATTAAGTTTATGACATGGAATGTACGGGGAGTGAGCGATAAAGTCAAACGCACTGCAGCACTAAAATTTCTCAAAGCACAGAGAGCTAATGTAATCGCATTAACTGAGACACATGTGACTGGTCATGTACAGTCAGCCCTTAAACGTCCTTGGGTGGGCTGGGCTTACCATAGCACGCATACAAGCTTCTCTAGGGGAGTGTCTTTATTGGTGACCAAGGCCACCCCATTTGAACTTATCTCCCTGGAGTCGGATCAACAGGGGAGGTACCTTTTCCTGCATGCGTGTATAGGGGGTGTGCCTCTGTTGCTGATTGCCTGCTATGTCCCCCCCCCCATACAGCTCGGAGGTCATTACGGCTGGGTTGCTGTTTATGACCCGACACCCGACGGTACCGGCTGTGTGGATGGGGGACTTCAACATGACCATGAACCCCTTTTTGGATCGCCCGGTGCAGCCTGGAGGTATAGGTAGAATCTCTGAACAAACTAGACTGGGACGTATGATGACGGAATTTGCTCTGGTAGACATATGGAGATATAGGAACCCTACCGCACGGGCCTATACCTGTCATTCTACTGGACATGCTACTATGTCCAGGATTGACTTTGTGCTGATCTCTGAGGCGTTGCTCCCTAGAGTGGCCGGGGTGGGTTTTGCACCTAGGGCCCTTTCAGACCATTCCCCATGCTGGGTCCAACTGTCATTATTAAATACGGCTCCTCAACGGGTGTGGAGACTTAATCCATTTTGGTTGTCAGCACTAAAAGACCATGATTCCATAGATATAGAACTGAAATTCTTTTTTTCTTCCCAGGGGGACCAGAGCCTCCTTGCATTTAACTCCCAGTGGGATGGATTTAAGACTCATGCGAGGAGGGTGTTAGACAATAGAATTAACAGACTTAAACGGTCTTCTAAAGTGCTGGTAAATATGTCTGAGGACACCCTGCGGGACTTGGAGGAGGCCTTTAATGTTCTACCCACCCCTGAGAACCTAAACAAGGTAAAGATACAGTCCAGAATAGTGTCGCAGCTACATATAGAAAAGGCCAAACAAAATTTGTTCTTCTGTAAAGCCTGAATATATGAACAGGGTGAAAAGGCAGGGAAGATGCTGGCCTACCTGGCTCATATGGATGACAAGCCTCCCGTTGTGGTGTCTCTGGCAGAACCAGATGGATCGGTCGTCACTGACCCTCCACGGGTAGCAGAGAAGTTTCTGAGGTTCTACGGAGACCTATATAGCTCCCACTGCCACTACTCACCCCAGGAGGTACGAGATTACCTACATACTCTGAAGTTTCCACAGTTGACAGTGGAACAAGTTCAGACATTGGAGGCCCCTATCACCGAACAGAATATTGCCACGGCAATTGCACAGTTAGCTAAATCTAAGGCCCCGGGGTTGTATGGATTGCCTCTAGAGTTTTATGCCAAATACTCTGAAACTCTAGTTCCCAAATTGAATACTCTCTTTCAATCTATTTTTGAGGTGGGGGTGCTCCCCCGCTCTATGCAAGAAGCGCAGATCATAGTTCTCCCTAAACCAGGGAAGGACCTGCTATATCCTGAATCGTACAGACCCATATCCCTATTACCAGTGGATATCAAAATCCTAGCAAAAATATTGGCCTCCAGGCTGAACACGGTCATTCTATCTTTGGTGCACCCAGATCAGATGGGGTTCATGCCGGGGAAGAATACAGCAATGAATATTAGGAGACTGTTTATGAATATACAAGCACAGCACGATAATGCAGGATCTAGAGTGGTGGTGGCCCTTGACACAGCCAAGGCCTTTGACTCGGTTGAGTGGCTATACTTATGGGAATGCCTACACTGTTATGGCTTTGGCCTGCGCTTTGTTAGGTGGGTGCAGCTCCTCTACCAGACTCCTAAGGCTAGGGTCTTTGTTAATGGGTGGCTCTCTGACCAGTTCTCCCTGCAGAGGGGTACGAGACAGGGGTGTCCTCTGTCCCCGTTACTGTATGCGCTGGCTGCTGAGCCCTTAGCAATGGCTATAAGGGCAAGTCCAGATGTGGTGGGCCTGAGACGGGGGGACTTTTGGGAAAAGACAGGTTTATATGCTGACGATACGATATTATACTTGGCTGATCAGGGCCCCTCGCTACAAGCAGCATTGCTTATCATAGAAAAAATGGGTAACTACTCAGGCCTACGGATCAATTGGGACAAATCACAGATTCTCCCACTGGATCATTTTCCCCCACCTGAAATAGTCCCGGAACTTCCCTTAAAGAGAGTGGCAGAGATCAAGTATTTGGGAGTAAAAGTTACCAAACACCTGGGAGACTATGTGGGTAAAAATGTGGAGCCTCTGTTCGCTATCCTTAAGTCAAAAACCCAGACCTGGTCGAGACTGCCCCTAGGGGTGATGGGCAGAATTAACTTGGTGAAAATGATCCTGTTGCCCAAAATTTTATATGCGGTGTGGCATGCCCCACTGTACATTCAGCTGAAGGTGTTTAAGCAGATGGAGGCTATTTTGAACTCCTTTGTATGGGGTTCCAGTAGGCATAAACTGGCATGGCATATTCTCAAAAATCCCACACAGGAGGGAGGCTGCTCTCTTCCTGATTTGCAAGATTACTATGTGGCGGCGCAGTTGGCCCACCTGTATTATTTCAACACATCTGAGTCCCAGAGATATAGATCTCTGGTGTGTAATGCACCTGAGAGCCTATTTCACACACCTATACAGGCGATATTTCGCAAAGATCGGGGTCATCACAGGGCTGTGAGTGTCGGGGTAAGCATGTTGTCACATCATCGAAAGATATGGGACATAGCCCTCAAAAAACAGAATAAACAGCATATTCACTCACACACCCCGTTATGGTTCAACGATCATTTGCCTGAGTTGAGGATGGTACCAGACCCGCGGCTCTGGGCGAGGTATGGCATACTGTACCTATCACAGGTCACGACGGAAGCTGGACCTAAATCCTTTCAAGTCCTCAAAGAAGAGTTTTCTCTTCCACATGGATTACAGTTTCGATATCTTCAGCTCAGGCATGCGATTAGAGCACAGAGGTCTTCCCTTACGATCACCCTGGATACCCCACCTGTTTTAGACGTAATTTTCGGAGCTGAGTCAACTAGATTGATATCTAACCTGTACTATACTCTCCAAGTACTCAGAGTAAGGGGGGTGACACAGGCGGCCAAGATAGTGTGGGAACAAGACGTAGGATCAATTGAGAATTCAGATTGGGAGGAAGTGTTGGAGGGGGTTAAGGTAACTTCTCCTAAGTTATCGGACAGACTAACGCAACTGTACATAATACACCGCGCATATCTCACGCCCCCGCAGTTAGCAAAGTTCCAACCTACAAGAAGCCCTTTGTGCCCCAGGTGCTTGTCAGACCCTGGCACGTTTTATCACATAGTATGGAGTTGCCCACAGATACAGGCATATTGGATGCAGGTGATTCGGTTCCTGCATGACAATATGGGTTCCCCGGTGGGTCTGGACCCCAGAACGTGTCTCCTGGGTCTTTTCCCAGACGCTGGACTTGACAAATATTTAACTATATTTCTATCTGAAACACTGTTCCTGGCTAGGAAGGTGATTGCAAAAGCTTGGCTGCAGGCCCTTCCCCCAACATTACATACCTGGAAAAGAGAAATTAATGCTATTTTGTCATATAGGAAGCTGATGTTTATACACAGAGGACGCCCTCAAAAGTTCTCACAAATATGGGATAGATGGTTGGAGGATGGTGAGACATGCTCTACGTAAAATATGCACTAAGGGGTGTGGCAGATGAGGCGGGCATTTGACTGTCATGAATGACAGGGTTATTCTCATGGTGTACCACCAACGTACCTAATTGTGATTATCTCTCTGTTTGTTTACCTGTGTAATGTTCTACAGATATCCTGTGCAAGTGATTTACATGTATACTTGTTTAACATGTGTGCAACTCAATAAACATGCCTTTTTGGTTAAAAAAAATATATACAGTATCTCTCAAGAGTGAGTACTCCCCTCACATTTTTGTAAATATTTTATTATATCTTTTTAGGTGACAACGCTGAAGAAATTACACTTTGCTACAATGTAAAGTAGTGAGTGTACAGCTTGTATAACAGTGTAAATTTGCTGACCCTTCAATATAACTCAACGCACAGTCATTAATGTCTAAGCCGCTGGCAACAAAAGTGAGTACAACCCTAAGTGAAAATGTCCAAATTGGGCCCAAAATTTCAATATTTTCTGTGGCCACCATTATTTTCCAGCACTGCCTTAACCCTCTTGGGCATGGAGTTCACCAGAGCTTCACAGGTTGCCACTAAAGTCCTCTTCCACTTCTCCATGACGACATCATGTTGCTGGTGGATGTTAGAGACCTTGCGCTATTTCACCCTTTGTTTGAGGATGCCCCATAGATGCTCAAAGGATTTAGGTCTGGAGACATCCTTGGCCAGTCCATCACTTTAACCCTCAGCTTCTGTAGCAAGGCAGTGGTTGTCTAGGAGGTGTGTTTGGGGTTGTTATGTTGGAATACTGCCCTGTGGCCCAGTCTCCAAAGGGAGGGGGTCATGCTCTGCTTCAGTATGTCACAGTACATGTTGGCATTCATGGTTTCCTCAATGATCTGTAGCTCCCCAGTGCCGTCAGCCCTCATGCAGCCCCAGACCATGACACTCCCACCACCATGCTTGACTGTAGGCAAGACACACTTGTCTTTGTACTCCTCATCTGGTTGCCACCTCACACGCTTGACACCATCTGAACCAAATACGTTTATCTTGGTCTTATCAGACCACAGGACATGGTTCCAGTAATCCATGTCCTTAGTCTGCTTGTCTTCAGCAAACTGTTTGTGGGCTTTCTTTTGCATCATCTTTAAAAGAGGCTTCCTTCTGGGATGACAGCTATGCAGACCAATTTGATGCAGTGTGCGGCGTATGGTCTGAGCACTGACAAGCTGACCCCCCACCCCTTTAACCTCTGCAGCAATGCTGGCACTCATACGTCTATTTCCCAAAGACAACCTCTGGATATGACGCTGTGCATGTGCACTCAACTTCTTTGGTCGACCATGGCGAGGTCTGTTCTGAGTGGAACCTGTCCTGGTAAACCACTGTATGGTCTTGGCCACAGTGCTGCAGCTCAGTTTCAGGGTCTTGGCAAACTTCTTAGTGCCTAGGCCATCTTTATGTAGAGCAAAAATTATTTTTTTCAGATCCTCAGAGAGTTCTTTGCCATGAGGTGCCATGTTGAACTTCCAGTGATTAGTATGAGAGAGTGAGAGCGATATCACCAAATTTAACACACCTGCTCCCCATTCACACCTGAGACCTTGTAACACTTATCAAATTACACTGGGGAGGGAAAATGGCTAATTGGGCCCATTTTGGACATTTTCACTTAGGGGTGCACTCACTTTTGTTGCCAGAGGTTTATACATTAATGGTTGTGTGTTGTTTTATTTTGAGAGGACAGCACATTTACACTGTTATACAAGCTGTACACTCACTACTTTACATTGCAGCAAAGTATAATTTCTTCAGTGTTGTCATATGAAAAGATATAATAAAATATTTACAAAAATGTGAGGGGTGTACTCACTTTTGTGAGATACTGCATGTATTAAAAAGGTGAGGCCAGAGCATATTGGTCCTATAAAGGATAATCAGGGGAAGTTGGTTACACGTGACAAGGAGAAGGCAACTGTAATAAATATGTTCTTCTCTTCAGTTAAAAAAAAAGAAAAGATAGGGTAAACAATACTGTATTGTTAGTAACACAACATGAAGTGTACACTTGAAGCTAACACAAGCCAGTGTTTTTTATTATTATTATTATTATTATACAGGATTTATATAGCACCAACAGTTTGCGCAGCGCTCAACAAAATGAAGGCAGACATTACAGTTACATTACATTTGGGTACAGGAGGAATCAGTTTATTAGAGCTTACAATTTTAAAGGGAGGGTCAATTGATACAAAGGTAATAGCTCTGGGGGATGAACTGATGGAGAAAGTAAACTAGTGTATTAGTAGACATGTGCATTCGTTTTCGTCCGAATTTCAGCTATTTTTGTTATCGTTTTAACAAATGAAAACGAAAGCACAGAATCCGAAAACCGAAAGATCCGACATAAACAAATGCTTTATTTTCGTTTTCGTTGCTACAACAGTTCGATATAGATAGGAGATTCGACGTGACGCTGACAATAACAATCTGTGTCTATCGAACCTGTGGTCGAATGTGCCTAACCTTAACTCTATTAGTCCAAGATTATTCTACATAGGAGAGAAAAGATTCGACATTATAGAGAGAAAAGATTCGACATAGGAGAGAAAAGATTCGACATAGGAGAGAAAAGTTTCGACATAGGAGAGAAAAGATTTGTTATTATAGAGAGAAAAGATTCGACATAGAGAGAAAAGATCACTGCTGGAATTGGGTGGGGGAAGTAAAATAAAAATAAAGTTGATGATGAATGTTATTGGCTGATTGTAACCAAAGAGGAGGAGCAGTAAAATAGCTAGAATGACGAAGATTCGACAAAGCATCGAAAGTTAGAAGATTCGACGGTGCAGCAAAACTGTACGACGCTGCAATCGTACATTTCCGGTCAAATGCATCCTCCCATAGGCTATAGAAGAATTCTAATGTTGGTTGACTAGTAATAGTAATGAATAAATATAATTATTACTAGTCATACAACATTAGGATTCTTCTATAGCTTGTGGGCGGAACATTCGACCGGAAATGTATGATTGCAGCGTCGTACAGTTTCACTGCTCCGTCGAATCTTCTTTGAACATTCGACAGATACCATAAGCCTTCAATGACAGATTCGACCTTAATTAATTCAGATTTTCGGACGAATGCAATTTCTAACGAAAAACGAAATAAATAAAAACGAATTTCGGGAGTAACTAAATAAATTTATTTTTCGGACGAAAACGAAATTCCGAAACGAAATATTTCAGTGTGCACATGTCTATGTATTAGTTAGAAGCAGGATATGCTTATCTAAAGAGAAGGGTTTTCATGGATCGTCTAAAGATGGATAGATTAGGGGACAGTCAGACAAATTGGGGAAGGGAGCTCCAAAGGATGGGAAAAGCTCTGGAGAAATCCAGGAGGCGAGTATGGGAATAGGTGACAAGGGAGCTAGAGAGCAGGAGATCTTGGGAGGATGGAAGAGAGTGGCTTGGTTGGTATTTTAAGACTAGGTTAGTGATATAGCTGTGGGCAGAGTTGTGGGTGGCTTTGTAAATTATTGTTAGTACTTTGAATTTTGTTCTTTGGGTCAGTGGAAGCCAGTGGAGGGATTGGCAGAGAGGGGTGGAGGACACTGATGGTTGGTAAGGTGGATGAGTCAAGCAGCAGCATTCATTATGGACTGAAGGGGGGATAGTCTATGTAAAGGTAATCCAATGAGGTGGGAGTTGCAATAGTCAAGGCGAGAGATAACAAGGGAATGAATTAGAAGCTTGGTGGTGTGATTAGTTAAAAAGGGGCAAATTCTAGAAATGTTGCAGAGGCTAAGGTGGCATGATTTGGAGAGGGATTGGATGTGGGCCTGAAAGGACAGTTCGGAGTCTAAGGTTACCCCTAGCACCCTGGCATGTGGGGACGGACTGATAGATGTGCCATTGATCTTGACAGAGAAGTCAGGGGAAGGGGCAACGTGGGGGAGAAAATATTAAGAGCTCAGTTTTAGATAGATTCAGTTTGAGGATGTGGTGTGACATCCAGGTTGATATGTCTGTTAGTAAATCAGTGATGCGTGAGGAGACTGATGGGGTGAGCTGAGGGGCAGAGAGATAGATTTGGGTGTCATCGGCATATAAATGGTAGCGGAAGCCATGGGAGGCTATCAGCTGACCCAGGGAGGACATGTAGATCAAGAATAGTAGAGGTCCAAGGACAGAACCTTGGGGACCCCAACGGTAAGAAGATTTGGAGAGGAGGAAGTGGAGTTGTAAGCGACACTGAAGGTGTGGTGAGATAGGTAAGATTCAAACCAACGGAGAGCGCAGCCATGGAGACCAAGCAAGTTTTGTTTTTTGAGGAGGAGAGGGTGGTCAACCCTACCAATGGCAGTGGAAAGGTCCAAGATTTATGCCCCGCATACACGGTCAGACTTTTGACCGGCCAAAATCACATCGGAATTCCGACGGAATTCCATCGGAGTAAAAGAGAACATGTTCTCTATCTAAACTCCGACGGAATTCCTCAGAATTTCCGATGGAAAAAGTCCGATGGGGCATACACACGGTCGGAATATCCGATGAAAAAATTCCGTCTGACTATCCGATGAAATTCCGATCGTGTGTACAAGGCATAAGAGTACAGAATAATGACCGTTGGTTTTGGCTGTTAGTAAGTCATTTGTGAGTTTTCGGAGGGCAGTTTCTCTGGAGTGCTGTGGGCGAAATCCAGACTAAAGGGGATCGAGAAGGTTATTCTCAATGAGGTGGTCACTCAGTTGGTTGTAGACTAAACCTTCAAGGAGTTTGGAGGCAAAAGGGAGTAATGAGATGGGTCTTAGGTTGTTAAAATTGATGAGGTCCAGTGAGGCCTTTTTTGGGGAAGATGCCAGTAGAGAGGGAGAGGTTGAAGATATGAGTTAAAGAGTGTAGGATAGAGCCAGAGGATCCAAGGGGCAGGAGGTTAGGTGGGCGTTAAAAAAAGTTTAGTTGCTTCATCTATAGTAGCTGGTTTAAAAGAGGAAAGTATTGATTGTGCAGGAGGACAATGAGTGTAAAATGAGGGAGATACCTGTAAAGTTGAGATCTTGGGACTAATTGTCTCAATCTTATTTTTGAAGTCATTAGCAATCTCCTGGGCAGTGAGTAAGTTAGTGGGTGGAGGTAATGGAGAACGTATTAGAGCGGTAAAGATAGAAAAGAGTTGATGGGGACTGCGTGAGAACGTGTTAATGTGTGTGATAAAGTAGGTCTGTTTGGCAGTGTGCAGGCAGGAATAGTATTTTTGGAGGGCAGATTTACATAGGCTGAAATCTTGCTGTGGCTCATTCTTATGCCACATGCTCAAGAGTGCGGCTATGTTTTTTGTCTGTCTGCCAGGGTTCTAGCAGTCAGGGCCTGATTCTGTGTGTAGTGAGGGGGACCAAGGTATCCAGGGTGAATGACAGTGAACTGTTGTAGACAGAAATGGCCAGGTTGGGGCAGGACAGGATTTCTGCTACAATCTGTTGCAGAAAAAAGAAGAGAAGAGTTAAGATGGCGAAGGTTTCTATGGGTAATAGTTTGGTAGTTGGAAGGCAAGGACGAGGAGGTTAAGGAATGAGTGAAACTAAGAAGGTGGTGATCGGAGAGAGGAAAATTAAATGTTGGAGAGGTGCGGAGTGCATAGGTATGAGAATATTAGGTCAAGGCAGTTGCCTTTAGAGTGAGTAGAAGCGTGTGTCCATTGTTTTAGGCCAAAGGAGGAGGTTAAGCTCAGCAGTTTAGAAGTAGCGGTAGTGTTAAGATTGAAGTCACCAAGAATGATTGTTGGAATTTCAAAAGAGAGAAAGTAGGGGAGCCAGGCAGAGAAGTCGTCAAGGAAGCTTGATACTGTCCCAGGAGGCCGATAGATCACAGCACTTCTCAATTAAACTGAAATGGACAAATACAGTGAGCTTCAAATGAGAAGAGGGGCAGAGAGGGGGGTGGATGAAGAACCTCAAAAGTGCTTTGAGGGGATAGGAGGATTACAAAACCACCTCCTTTCCATCCACTAGGCCTGGGAGCGTGAGTCCACAGGGGCCACCATAGGAGAGGGCAGCAGGAGAAGGAAAGTCAGATTCTTGAAGCTAGGTCTCAGTAATTGCAAGTACAGTGTTTTCCAAAAGTATTCACCCCCCTTGGCTTTTTTCGTGCTTTATTTCCTCACAGACTGGAATTAACATGGCTTGGTTGAGGATTTGCATCATTTAATTTACAGAACATGTCCACAACTGTTAAGATTTTTTATTTTTATTGTGAAGCAAACAACAAATAGAACAAAATAACAGAAAAAGTCAATGTGCATAACTATTCACCCCCCTAAAGTCAATACTTTGTAGAGCCACCTTTTTGGGATAAGTCTCTATGAGCTTGCCACATCTTATCACTGGGATTTTTGCCCATTCCTCCTCGCAAAACTGCTCCAGCTCCTTCAAGTTGGATGGTTTGCGCTTGTGAACAGCAATCTTTAAGTCTGACCACAGATTTTCTATTGGATTGAGGTCTGGGCTTTGACTAGGCCATTCCAACACATTTACATGTTTCCCCTTAAACCACTCAAGTGTTGCTTTAGCAGTGTGTTTGGGGTCATTGTCCTGCTGAAAGGTGAACCTCTGTCCTAGCCTCAAATTGCACACAGAGTGGTACAGGTTTTGCTCAAGAATATCCCTGTATTTAGCACCATTTATCTTTACCTCAACTCTGACCAGTTTCCCATTCCCGACTGCTGAAATAAATCCCCACAGCATGATGCTGCCACCACCATGTTTCACTGTGGGGATGGTGTTCTTTGGGTGTTGTCATGTGTTGGGTTTGTGCCAGACATAGCGTTTTCTTTAATGGCCAAAAAGGTCAATTTTAGTCTCATCAGACCAGAGCACCTTCCTCCATACATTTCGGGAGTCTCCCACATGCCTTTTCGCAAACTCAAAACGTGCTATTTGTGGAAAGTAATGGCTTTCTTCTGGCCACTCTGCCATAAAGCCCAACTCTATGGAGCGTACGATTTATTGTCATTCTATGTACAGATACTCCAGTCTCTGCTGTGGAACTCTGCAGCTCCTCCAGGGTTACCTTAGGTCTCTGTGCTGCCTCTCTGATTAATGCCCTCCTTGCCCGATCCATGAGTTTTGGTGTGCAGCCGTCTCTTGGCAGGTTTGCTGTTGTGCCATGTTCTTTCCAATTGGTTATGATAGATTTGATGGTGCTCCTAGAGATCATCAAAGATTTGTATATTTTTTTATAACCTAACCCTGACTTGTACTTCTCAACAACATTGTCCCTTACTTGTTTGGAGAGTTCCTTGGTCTTCATGGCAGTGTTTGGTTAGTGGTGCCTCTTGCTTAGGTGTTGCAGCCTCTGGGGCCTTTCAAAAATGTGTGTATATGTAATGACAGATCATGTGACACTTAATTTGTACACAGGTGGATATCATTTCACTAATTATGTGACTTCTGAAGGTAATTGGTTGCACCAGAGCTTTTTCTGAGCTTCATAACAAAGGGGGTGAATACATACGCACATGCCAATTATCATTTTTTTATCTCTGAAAAATAGTTTTATGTATATATTTTTCTAATTTTACTTCACCAACTTAGACTATTGTGTTCTGACCCATCACATATAATTCAGATTAAAAAAACATTGAACTAAAGGCTGTAATGTAACAAAATATGTAAAAAGCCAAGGGGGTGAATACTTTTGCAAGGCACTATAGGTTCAGGGAGTTTGTGATAAAAAGATCATGGACAGTGGTGAGTTTGTTACAAACAGAGCAGGCATTCCAAATGGCACAGGAGAAGGGGAGGCTGGTTCTAGGCAGAAGAGGAAACGAAATGAGATTGTGTGGATTGCGGCTGCTAAAAGAGGATAGTTGCCAATGCAATCCCTGCCTGTGCAAACCCATGGCTGTGTATCCCCTAGAGAAGGCCTAAATGTATACTGATTTGGGTGAGGGTATTGCCAATTAATCAGTGTTCATAAAAGACTTAAAAAAAAAACGAATCTGAGTAAATCATCAGGAACAGATGACTTACACCAGAGAGTACTTAGCCATGTCAAAGGCAGACCATTAATTCTAGTCTTTCATGACAGCTTACTGATAGGAATGGTACCAGCTGATTGGCTAAAAACCAATGTGGTACCATTATTCCAAAAGGGACCAAGATATATACTGGAGAACCTAGGATGGGGAGGGGATGATAAGGGGCCATATCCAAGAATTTGCTAATGCAAATAGTATCATTAGTGGTAACCATAGCCAGCATGGATTTATGAAAGATCGTTCTTGCCAGGTGAACCTGTTAATTTTACAGGGTGAGGTTGTAATATGCAAAGAGGAAGGCCTGAGTATCTAGATTTTGCCAAAGCATTTCATGCAGTACCCCATAAATGCTTATTTTACAAATTGAGGTCTGTTGGCAGTGACAATATTGTATGTAACTAGATCAAAAACTGGTTACAGGGCATGTTCAGAGGGTGGTGCTAAATATCATATCTTCTGAATGGTCTGGCGTTGTAAAGATCTGTCCTGGGACCAGTTCTCTTTAAGTTGTTCATAAATGACATTGAGGTTGCTATAAATAGTCTGATCTCTTCAGGATCTCTTCAGGATGTAGTAACTTTACAAAAAGACCTGAATAAAATAAAGGGGTGGTCGACTACATGGCAAAATAAAGTTTAATATTGAAAAACATATAGATCAGGTGGAATCGAGGATGGAAAAGTATCTGGGGGTCATAGTAGATTACAGGCTTGGGAAAAGCATGCATTGCCAAGCTGCATTAAGCAAGGCTAGCAGAATTTTAGCATGCATTAAAAAGGGTATCTACTCAAGAGTCAGGAATATTATTCTTCCACTGTACAAAACTCTGGTTTGGCCGCATTTTGAGTATGCGGTTCAGGTCTAGTCACCAGTCCTCAGGAAGGATGTGCCGAAACTGGAGAGAGTCCAGAGAAGGGCAACAAAGGTAATAACGGGTTGAAAGACCTCAGTTATGAAGAATGACTACAAACATTAAACGTGTTCTTCCTAGAGAAGAGATGCTTAGGAGGAAATATGATCACAAGATACAAATATCTGGTTATTCTAGCATAGGGAGAATGCTATTCAGTTTTAGGTCTTTTAGGAAGACACAACTTTATGCTGTGTAAGGGGTCATTTACTGTTGAAGCACTAAGGATGTGGAATTTCCTTCCTCAGTTGGTGGTGTTAGCCGAGAGTATTGATAATTTCAAAAAGCTTTTAGATGGGCATCTTAGCGGGTATAAACTACAGGGATATGAGAATTGGTAGCGAAATAAACACACACACACACTGAACTGAATGAACTGGTGTCTTTTTTCAACCTTTACCAGCTTCGTAACTATGCAACAGTGAAAGTTGTAAAGAACTGAATCATGTGCTGATTAGTTAGGATGGAGAGTTCCACAACAAGGAAACAAAAATGAACTAGGATAACCATAAACTATAATGATGCCTGGTATTAGTGGAGCAATGTATCACTGACACAAATTAGGGGGTAAAAATCCCTGCAATTAGTACAACCACTGGGATAGAGTAAGGCTGCTGTGTACCTCCAGAGAAGGAAAAGAGACTATTCACTGGAGATTTATTGCATATGTAGCGGTACCCCCATAGGAACTGCTGGTTTAAGTTTGGGCCTTGCACGTTACCTCACCTTTCATTGTCTAGGGTATGAGATGAGAGTCTATAGAAACTTCAATGTCCACACAAGTTATAATCCTTTCTTTTTAGGCTTTATTCTACAACAACTTGCATAAGCGGAGGGACGGAGGATTAGGGGAAGGTTCAGGCACACAATGCAGATCACTGGGGAGTTTCTAAGTTTCAAAGTCACACTCACCACTTTACTTCTAGTGGGTATTTCTCACCCGGATAGGCCCCTCTCATCTGGCCAAGCAGCCAGAATGATGCATGGTCAAAAAAACAGGTTAACAGTCTCTTCCACAGACTCCCTGAATTAAAGATGAACTTGTTCAATGATCCTCTGCCACAGGATCCAGTACTCGAATATCCAGCCTTACAGTCTTAGAGCCTTTAGGTAACATAGGCTGTGGTGCATCCTCCAATGAAGTTACCAGGCCTCTCCCGAGATACCAGCCTTCCGCTTGGTCCTCTCCTGGACAGATCCTCCCCTGGTTTCCTCCATTGAGTGGCTTCCTCCCGAAGGACAGACAGCACAGGATCACCTTCAAGTGCAGGCCCCAGTCAGGACAACTGGGCCTACCTGGCATAGATGCAGCCTCGGGCCAACGTGGCTCCGTGGCTGAAATCCCAGTAACACATGCCTCGAGCCAGGAGGGCCACGAGGCGAAGAAGAGCCCCAAGAAATGGCGTCTGCCCCTTAAGTATCCTTCCCCAGCATGCTCAGCGAGGAGACCACTCCCCACTGAGCTGTTCCCGGGGAAAAACACCCAATGCACTCTGGCCTGTTTGTGTTCCAACATTGGCCTGGGGTGGTAACGCCACCTACAGGCAAACAGTGGGAAATCCTCCCAAACACAGCCATAGCCGGAACAGAGGCTGATTTAGCCTTAATTTTACAAGTCTGAGCTAACTACCAGATCAGACTGCCACTAAATTTGAACATAGCGCCTGGTCATCAGGAGCAGGGTGCTACACATACAAATGAGTTGCATGCTGAAAAACATTAGGGCCCGTCTTCATTCCTCTCCTCAATGGGTTGAGACACCAAACAGAGTAGGTTAGGAGGAGAATGGAATTCTTTGAGATCCCATGACAGCTGCAGTAGAAAATCTGTATGCATTTTTCAGGAACACGGGTCCATTTTCCAGGCACACATATATGTTTATAAAGCAATAGGCACAATTTTTATTCTAGGCAAAAGTTTATTCTTCAGGAAAAAATAGGCAACCAAACCTGAATTTAGATACAGCACAGTCTGGTCCTTTATCATGCTGGGGGAAGGCAGAGAGAGGCAGAGAGCTCAACACCAACGATAATGCTGGTTTGTTACTTGGAATTCCGTTGCTATTGCTATACATGTTGTTAGGGCCACCCCCCTACTTTTTTGAATACAACATGACTCTATGTTATTCTCATAAATTAAAAGTATAATAAAAACAAAAAATTGAGATAGAGAAACAGAGGGTTATAACCCTGTCAGTTTTTTGTCCACAACGAGTCACAACAGGGAGATTTCCCTTTCACTTCCTGCCCCATGGTCAAAACAGGAAGTGAGAAAAAAACCTTCAAAATTGAGTTAATCTCTGGTTGCCCCAAGGGTCAACAAAAATAGTGTCCTGTTGGAACATTCCCCCTCTATTCCTGTCTTAGTGCCCACCCAGAATTTGAGATTTCCCTTCACTCTTTACTCTCTGTGATAATAGTCACCAGGACAAATAGAGAGGCTGGATCTCGTTAATGGAAATACAGACAACGACAGGTGTTCTAATTCCTCTCCATTCAATCCAAAACTAAAAAAAGTTTCGCCTTTAGCCCCCGTTAACACCGGGGCGACTTGTCATGTGATTTGATAGTTTTAAATCACATGACAAGTTGCACCCTATTGTCCGCAATGGAAGGGGTCAAATCAGTTTGACTCCGACTCCATCGGAGTCCCACCGATTTTAAAAGTAGTTCTTTCACTACGTTTTGCAGGTTCAGATAGGACTTGCATAGACATCTGTGCATGAAATCACAATTGTCTTACAAGTAGCACCTGAAGTGGTACTACTTTGAAATCTTGCTACTTCAGTTGAAGTAGCACGATTTCAGTGTCGTGTTCAATGTGACCAGGGGCTTTGTTATGCTTGAAGGACTGGGGAGTAGAATGGAATCAGGAAAAATATGTTGACTTTTGAAAAGTTTGCAACTGCCAAATACACAAGCAAGAAAACAAAAATAAGTATTTTATGGGATTAGAGGCAATATCTGAAAAGATGCAACTTACAGTATGTGGCGGCATTACTCAGTATAATAGAAAGAAGAACATCCAGCCTAGTGCAAATCTAACATCAGTGGAAAAACTATTTTGTAAGTGTTTTATAGAAGTAAAGAAAATTGTTCAGTAATACATGTTATTCTGGCCAAAGATGAAGGATTCCGGGAAGAAGCCAGTTTATGGCTTTTCAGGTGTTTACTGAAGCTGACAGAGTTTAAAAAAAAAACAACTGAATGCTGCACTGAGAGACACATTTGTTTGTGGATTAACAGTGAATCTATACTAAAGGCTGGTGAAAGAGCAAGTGGATTTGCTAAAGGAATGAACAGTAATACTAAAGATACCTTATAACTGTAGAACAAATGTAAAGATGAAATGATAGACAGCTTTGTACTTCACAGAGTTGGCACGGGTCAAAAGAAAATCCAGAATAAACAGAAACTGGAACAACTACAGCTATGAAAAAATATTTATTAATGATTCAACTAAAGCCCTGTACACATGATCAGTTTTACCGATGAAAACAGTCCGATGGACTTTTTTCATCGGACAAACCGATTGTGTATGGGCCCCATCGGTCTTTTTATCCGATGGGAAAAAAAAAACGATAGCAAATTCTGATCATCTGTGTGGAACTCCATCGGAGAAAAAACCCACGCATGCTCAGAATCAAGTCGACGCATGCTCAGAAGCATTAAACTTAATTTTTCTCGGCTCGTCGGAGTGTTTTACGTCACGGCGTTTGGGACGGTCGGATTTCCGACTGATGGTGTGTAGGCAAGACTGATGGAAGTCAGCTTCATCGGAAATCCGATGGAAAAATCCATCGGATTTTATTCCATCGGAAATCCGATCGTGTGTACAGGGCTTTACAGATATAAAATGCTTTTTGCGTGAAATGTAATTAGAAAGGTAAAATGGTGGTTGACTGCATACCCATTGAAAACACATGAAAATAAATACGTATGAAGAAAAATGCACAACCAAAATTTCACAAAGCTCATCCTGCACCTTCAAAGGTGAATAGCAAATTGTATTGTCTGTAACTAGATGACATGCTTTTAAAAGTATTTAGAGGCGGCTTTGTCACGTTTTTTTGGGGCTGTGTTCAATATGTGCAAAGAAAGATCACACAAATACTTAAAAGAATAACATTTATTAAAAATGACAGATACAGATAATATGAGAAAATATAACAAGAATACTTACTGTATATACTCGAGTATAAGCCAACCCAAGTATAAGCCAAGGCCCTAATTTTACCACAAAAAACTGGGAAAACGTATTGACTCGAGTATAAGCTTAGGGTGGGAAATGCAGCAGCTACTGTAAGCTGAAAAGAGGGTCAACAATGTCCATTTGCAGCTTCACTGTGCCCATTTGCACGCCTCACTGTGCCCATTTGCAACCTCACTGTGCCCATTGCAACCTCACTGTGCCCATTGCAGCCTTACTGTGCCCGATCTCAGTGTGCCCATTGCAGCCTTACTGTGCCCATTCTCACTGTGCCCATTGCAGCCTTACTGTGCCCATTGCAGCCTTACTGTGCCCATTCTCACTGTGCCCATTGTAGCCTTACTGTGCCCATTCTCACTGTGCCCATTGCAGCCTTACTGTGCCCATTCTCACTGTGCCAATTGTAGCCTTACTGTGCCCATTCTCACTGTGCCCATTGCAGCCTCAGTGTATCTGTCTACTTGACCGGCTGCGGGCATCCATTTTTCAAAAGTCGCGGCTTCCTCCTGGTCCCGTTCCGTTCCGTGATAGTCAGTGTACCTGTCCGGTCGCGGGTGTCCATTTTTCAAAAGTCGCGGCTTCCTCCTGGTTCGTGATAGGCGTTTGACACTGTGTTCAGCTACCGCCTATCACGGAAGTCCTCTCATCCTCAAACTCAGTTTCCCAGCAGACACTGTGTTCAGTGATCTGCCAATCACGGACCTTCTTTCATCCTCGGACAAGAGGACGTTCATGATAGACAGAACACTGAACACAGTGTCTGCTGGGAAAGTCAGAGGATGAGAGGACCTCCGTGATAGGCGATAGAGGAACACAGTGTCAAACGCCTATCACGGACCAGGAGGAAGCCGCGACTTTTGAAAAATGGACGCCCGCGACCCGACAGGTACACTGATTATCACGTAATGGAATGGGACCAGGAGGAAACTGCGACTTTTGAAAAATGGGTGCCCGAGTATAAGCCGAGGGGGCTTTTTTCAGCCCTAAAAAAAAGGCCTGAAATACTCGGCTTATACTCGAGTATATACGGTAACTAAAGATTCGGTTTCTGCCATGGAGTCCCCCTGCTTTTCATACAGCATGGCCAGGTAACCAGACAGGTGCATGCCAAATGGCAGCTCTTATACGAATCACATTGAAGGAAATAATAATAACACTATAAATGATAATAACACCATAAATGAGTGATAGAGAAGCACAGGCTTCAAAAAAATGCTAATCAAACAGTATGTATAATGAGTCCATAAATTAAGGACATAAACGTTATTCCCCCCAGTAGATGATACAGGATGCAGGGAATACCAGTTGACCGCTGAAAGCAATCAAAATCTTCGAAAGGTATATGTACAGGGTACTCTTACCACAGCAGGTGGACTCAACTATTGTACAACAGTGAGTCAGACACGCTCCCGGTCTCAACGACTTGGGTTAATGAAGCAGGTCCTGATGATTGCCAATGGAGGTCCAGATAGATCCTTCAGTAGATGATCAGATGCACTGCAGCACTTTTCTCCACTGATCCGTGAGGACTGGAACAAGATCCGTATGGACTCCCAATGCAACAGGAACAAATGGTGAGGCATAAAAAGGAGAAAAAAGAAGGCTCCCAATGGTGCAGGTCAATTTAAACTAATCAAGGTTTATTGGATGAAAATTGTCATACAGAAAGACATGACAAAAATAGGTAAAACGTGATCACAAGAAGGGTATTTAAAAGCAATGTGGGGTGCAGCAATGCAAGCCCGACGCGTTTCGACTAAGAGAGTCGTCAACAGAGGCATATGCCTGCTGCACCCTACATTGCTTTTAAATACCCTTCTTGTGATCACGTTTTACCTATTTTTGACATGTCTTTCTGTATGACAATTTTAATCCAATAAACCTTGATTGGTTTAAATTGACCTGCACCATTGGGAGCCTTCTTTTTTCTCCTTTTTATGCCTCACCAATTGTTCCTGTTGCAGCGTTGTCCTCACTGGTCCCCGCTGTGTTCGATTGCTCGTCTTCTGCTGCTGACGTCGCTGGACTCCAGGACAGGTAAGTGTCCATTTATTAAAAGTCAGCAGCTGCAGTATTTGTAGCTGCTGGCTTTTAATATTTTTTTTTACAGCGGAGCTCCGCTTTAGGGGAATAGTAGGCTCGGTCATCCTGCATTTCTCAAGCTTTGCATCACTAAGTTAAAACAATACATATGACCTTATATGGCTCCTGGACCAAGATTTGGAGGCTTAGAATTCATATGAACCAACAATAAGGAAATATAAAATAAAGTTTCCCCATTAGGGGCGATTTTGGCACTAGCATTGTGCCATTATAAAATGTTTCCTGCTGGTGTGGGAAAGTTTAGAAAAAGTTTAGAAAAAGTCTGCTGTGAAGTACTGGCTGGTAGTATTGTGGACATGTGTTACCTAGGTTTCTCATTTACATATGGAGAGAACAAACTTTTTGTTTACTCAGATTCTTAATTCTTAAGTTCTGTTCTGGGTCCCAGAGTCTGGAAGCTTTGGGTGGCAAAAGCCTCTATTCCTAGGTCCACATCCATACCTTAGGATTAGTCTCAGCTGTGTACGGGCCTTTTTTGTATGTAGGCTGACAGATGCTTAGTGTTCTCTTTCTCTCACTGTTGTAAGTGCCTGCTGCTGGGTCAAAAGGCTGACTGCTGACAGAACACCAAAGAGGTACAAGTGCTGCCTGTTTGTTTTGGGAAACCCATTAGGGAGAACCCTGTTATCTAGGAATTCACTATGAGTTTTATTAGTGGCTAGGATGAGCAGATGCTTTGTTTATTATATGCTATTGATTTACTGTAAACCCCCCTTCAATAAAACAGTGTTTTCTTGCTTAATAAAAGTGTAGGACAGATCTGCCCAGAGTCCTGCACATCAGTTAGCTTACACATATAAAAGACTTGTGGACAGCTGAGACTATTTCATGAGATCTAGCTACCAGTTAAGATGTGCACCTAGGAAAGGAGGCTTTATCCCACCCAAAGTTCACAAAACCATTTTGGTTCCAGGACCCAGGACGGTACTTATTAATATTATGAGGAACAAATAGTTTTCATTATATCAGACACCAACCCTGGAGCCTCTCACGTGGTGAAGGTGAGAAACTCAAGCGACACATATACACCACACCATCCTCAGTTGTGATAGTTCATCCTTACAGTTAGTACACAGATACAAAGATTTATAAAGATAGTATTTGGCATGAGCCTGCAACAAAAGACACAGCAAAGAGTTAAAGATTTTTCAGTGGTCTCCAAACTGCAGCCCAGGGCTAGATGAGGCCCTTTGGTTGCCTTCATCTGGCCCTCGGGGCACTATTCTGCCAACTGACAATGATGGAGCACCATTCCCCCTACGAACACCATCAATGGGGCAATATTTATTTAATTTAAATCAATAATGGGGCACTGATACTAGGGAATTTTCTACACCCGCAAGCCACAGTCCGGCCCCTCTTAAGCCTGAAAGACAGTAAATCAGTCCTTTGCTTAGAAGGTTTGGAGACCCCTGCTCTAGATTATATAATTGTGCAATTGCTACTAATGCCACGCACACACGATCGGAAATTCCGACAAGAGAACCGTGGATTTTTTTCCGACAGAATTTTGGTTCAAACTTGTGTTGCATACACACGGTCACACAAATCTTGTCAGAAATTCCGAACGTCAAGAACGCGGTGACGTACAAGACGTACGACGAGCCGAGATCAATGAAGTTCAATAGGCAGTTCGGCTCTTCTGCTTGATTCTGAGCATGCATGTTTTTTTGTGTGTTGGAATTGCATACAGACGATCAGAATTTCCGACAAGAACTTTTCTTGTCGGAAAAATTGAGAACGAGCTCCCAAATTTTTGTTGTCGGAATTTGCGACAAAAAATGTCCGATGGAGCCTACACACGGTCGGAATTTCTGACCAAAAGCTCACATTGAACTTTTCTTGTCGGAATTTCCGATCGTGTGTACGCGGCATAAGACATAGCTGGATCCCACATTGTATTGAGGTTCACTTCAATGAAAGCAGTCTATGGGGGGAGATGTAATATCCCTGGTTAGGCAGCTCCAAAAACACAGAGGGACCACTTAAGGGCACTTCATATTCACAGAGATGAAAAATAGAGCACCACACAAATTACTGAGTGCTAAATCATAATTGTAGTTTCTTTATATACTATAATGCAACATGATTCTCGGGTTTCCAAGTGCCTCCTTCTGACGGCCTTTTTATGTTGGTTGGAGGAAGAGAGCATAAGTGGGCTCCTTGTAATTAAAGAGCAGGTTTATGCAGACTGCAGTCCCTGATAAGGGGGCACTTGAAAGCCTTTCATCTTAGTGCATAAACAAACAGAAAATAAACATTCTGTTTTGGCTGATCTTACTTTGTGAAAATTCTGCTGAAATTTGCAGGTATTTCAGGAAGATTTGCCAATAGGGAAAATGTAATGCGTTCATAGGGAAGGTAAAATGTAGGTGTTTTTGGGTGATTTTGTAAGAAGTTTAAGAACTTTGAATGGCTCTTGAACATTTTTCTTTGTGTTCTGTGTATTGTTTGGGGGGAAGAATGCTTTTTTTGTGATTTTTTTCTAAACAATAATTTTAGTGTCAGAGGATTTCCAATTTAAGTGGCACTCCAATTACACTGGACAACACATTTTTTTTAATGTTTTGCTTTCTGAAAAAAAATGTTGGTACTTATGATAGACCCCTTCAAACTGAACACAAATCTAATTTTTATAATGACTGTCTCATTAAGAAGTCTTGAGAAATATGAAATTAACTTTTCATGGTACCGTCTCATGACATTGACAAAATTCATAGTATTAAAAATACATGTATAAACAATCAATAGATATAGGATTACATAAAAATACAATAGATGAAAATAGAAGTTGTAATCCCTCTAGACAGTTCCTACACCCCCACCAGGGGAGCCACCTCTGATTGAGAAGCTGCTCAAGAAGTAATGTAGGTGTGGGCCGTCAGGCTCTCAACTTGTTTCACAGTTGCCCAATTCTTCAGGACAGGAAATTAAAGGAGGAAAATACACTAAAATGCAAATGAAGACACATGAATATTCATATATGGTTGCATAGCAGATGCATGAAGTATATTTTGTTCATATATTTGTATATATTGCCTAAACAGGATGATATGAGAAAAGAAACTCACCCATGAGTCAACAAACAGCCAAACACAGCCACCAAGGGCCTCAGAGGAGAAAGTAACAGTCTGTCACATGATCATTTTGCTATTGTCATGCCATCAGAGCAGCAAACTGCACTGATTTCTGAGAATCCTCTGAGACAACCTCTAAGCTCAACAGCACAACAAATGTGAGCAGCCCAGGCCTTTTCTTAAAAAGCTCAGTCATATTGGTTCTTTAAAGCTTAAAGTAATACTTAAAGGGGTTGTAAAGGTTCATGTTTTTTCACCTTAATGCATCCTATGCATTAAGGTGAGAAAACATCTTACGATTAGCGGCCCCCCAGCCCCCTGTTTTACTTACCTGAGCCTTGGAAGCCCCACATCGCCAACGCTCTCTGCCTCTGCCCGGTCTTCTCAGCTCTTCATTGGATAGATTGATAGCAGCGCAGCCATTGTCTCGTGCTGCTGTCAATCAAATCCAAAGACGCGGGCGCCGGGGGGCGGGGCCGAGTCCTGCAATTGGCGGCTATGGAGGCTGAATACAGGACTCGGAGCACACCCGCAAGGTAACCCTCTTGGGAGAGCGCTTCCCAGAGGGGGTTATCTGAGCCCGGGAGGAGCCGTGACAGCCCCCGTGGGACCCCAGAAAACGCAGTTCGGGGCCACTCTGTGCAAACAAGCTGCACAGTGGAGGTAAGTATAACATGTTTGTTATTTTAAAAAAAAAATAAAAAAATTGAACCTTTACAACCACTTTAAAGCCCTGTACACACGATCGGATAACCTATGGATTTTCGTCCGATGGATTTGACCATCGGAAATCCGATGAAACTGTTTTTCATCAGTCTTGGCCACACACCATCAGTTAAAAAACCGACGGCAAGAAAACGACGGCACGTACAAAACGTACGACGCGCTATAAAAGGGCCGAACAAATCTAATGGCGCCACCCCTTGGGCTGCTTTTGCTGATTTCGTGTTACCGCGTGTTAGTAAAAGTTTGGTGAGAGCCGATTCGCGCTTTTCAGTCTCCGTGCTTTGCAGATCGTTTCCTGGTGTTCAGTTTGTGCTTGTGGGTTTGTATTTGTGATTCAGTGCGTGCAGTCAGGTCGTTACTGCCTTGCAGTGCCTTCTTGGCCGTTCGTTTACTGTTTTTCAGGTCGTTCTTCTCAGGCCTTGCTGTTCCACGGTGCGTTCTGTTTGAGTGCGTTCTGACCAGCCGACCGGTTTAAAACCATGTTAGAAGTGCGTTCTCGTTCTCAAGCTCGTGCTGGCTTTGGACTTGGTGTTGCAGTTAACACTGTAACCCGAGTTCAGTCTGTGAACAGGGTGAGGAGGAGTTCATGGACTAAGAATTGGTTGCTCCAGCGGGACCAATTCTCTCATATGCCTCTGCTGCGGGAAATCCATGAGAATAATCCTGATGATTTGATTTCAGGAATTATCTCAGGATGACGGACCCCGTATTTCACCGTCTGTTGGATTTGCTGTCCCCCTATATCACGAGGCAGGACACTGTGATGCGCCAGGCCATCACTGCCGAGCAGAGGCTTATTGCCACGTTGAGATACCTGGCGACTGGGAGAAGCTTGCAGGACCTCAAGTTCTCAACAGGCATCTCCCCCCAGGCTCTCGGGATCATTATCCCTGAGACGTGTTCGGCCATCATTCAGGTCCTGCAGACGGACTATATGAAGGTAATTTTGCTCCTTTAACCTCACATTATATGTTTTTATTGTTTTAGAATCTTCTTATTTTTTCCCTCCTAACCCAAATTTGCCTGTTTGTAATATCCTGGTAATGTCCCCATTTTCCCCATGCCTGTTTTTACCTGTAAAGTCCTTTTTGGGCCCTACATGCCTATTTCCCTTCACTAACCTCTCCAGCATGCTATCGTGGGCGGGGGCGGATCCAGAGTCTTTTCTCAGGAGGGGCACTGCCAAAAAATGTTTTTTTTTGGGGAAATTTATCAGGGAAATGGTTGGTGTCGGCGCTTTAATCATCCCGGCACCATGGTTGTTATGGTGTCAGGATGATTGAAGCGCAGTATTTCTATTATTACATTGTAATATGAAATTAAATAGTTCAATGCAGAATCAGTGGGAGTCCCCAGTGTGTCACTTGCCACCGTCGCCTGCAATTAGAGGGAGCCCTGAGCTTGTCACTTGCCACACGTTGCGGATTGTCACTTGCCATGTCACCTGCCACATCTTGTGGATTGTCACTTGCCACACCTTGTGGATTGTCACTTGCCACATCACCTGCCACACCTTGCGGATTGTCACTAGCCACACCTTGCGGATTGTCACTTGCCACGTCACCTGCCACACCTTGCTGATTGTCACTTGCCTGCCACCAGATGCAGATTGTCATTTGCCACGTCACCTGACACAATTTGCGGATTGTCACTTGCCACGTCGCCTGCCACACCTTGCGGATTGTCACTAGCTGCACCTTGCGGATTGTCACTTGCCACGTCACCTGCCACACCTTGCTGATTGTCACTTGCCTGCCACCAGATGCAGATTGTCATTTGCCACGTCACCTGACAGAATTTTATGGATTGTCGCTTGCCACGTCGCCTGCCACACCTTGCGGATTGTCACTAACTTGCCTGCTAAGGTGTAGTTTAGGTTGTCTCTTGCTGTGTCCCAGACTCCCAGAGTCAGGCAGCAGAGAGATAATGTAATCTCTCTGCTGCCTGCATAGTGAGGGCGGAAGTCACTGCAGGAATGCAGGGCAGGCACGGGCGGTGAGAGATGATCTCATCTCTCTGCTCCCCCACTCCCGGCTAGCTGATTGGCCAGCTGCCACACTGAGCCTGCTCTCTCACTCTCACCTGCGCTGCCAACACACTGAGCAGCACGGTCTGCCCACGAACCACGCCGCCCCCGACAACAAACCGCGCCACAAGGGGAGCCGCCCGCTTTCTTACCCATCTGTGGAGCCGCACGCTATCGCACCTGCCCACAGAGCGGCCTGACATGACTCACTGATGTCACTCGTTGCTAGACGCCAAGCGGCCCAGGCGTTAGCAACGAGTGCAGGGAAGAGGCTCCACCCACCTCCTTCTCCGCTCCTGGTATCGTGTCAGTGCACCACGTAACTACATTAGACGAGTCTGTCTCTCAGCGCTCTTTATGAGAAACTGAGAGAGAGGCTCAGAGAGGCAACGGCAGCCGCAGAACAAGTACTGTATATACTCCAGTATAAGCAGACCCGAATATAAGCCGAGGCACCTAATTTTACTCAAAAAAACTGGGAAAACTTATTGACTCAAGTATAAGCCTAGGAGATATGGGGCTACATGTGTGCCAAGTTTGGGGTCCAGAGGACCTATGACCGGCCGGTACCGGGTCCGCAAAATCACTGGAGAAATGACCGTTTAACATTGGAGTCTATGGAAGGGGTGCCCGGTTTAAAAAAATCAGTGCTCCCTGGCCGTAGGTCCCCCAGACACCAATCTTTGCACACTTGTAGAGGAGAATTGTGGCTATATGTGTGCCAAGTTTGCCGGTAGCGGGTCCACAAATTTCGGGAGATCAGGCGCAAAAAAAAAAACAGAGCAAGCAAGTGAGTGTGACAGATGGTCTCGGGGGGGCAATTGCCCTGTTGCCCCCCCCTGGATCCGCCCCTGATCGTGGGCGCAAACCCAGCTAGCCTTCTATTTTCATTTTCATTTTTTTGGGGTCATTGCCCGCGTAGTTTGACAACCCTCCCCCCCCCCTAAAGATGTAAAAAAAAAAAATTAGTTCTCAATCAAGCTCAGCAGAGTGGTTGAGCCTTTTTTTGGATCCCCCACAATCACCTTAGGCCCCCCCCTTAGATTATTTTAGAATGTCCACTCAGCGGGGGTGAGGCATCTGCTAAGTGGGCCTTTGTTTATTGGTAGGAAAAACTCCCTTAAATAATAATGTTAGAATGATGTTGGTCAACAATGTTTTTGTGTGTAATCTGCTTGCACTGTAAACATAAACCGTACTAATGTCTTCTTTTTGTTTGACTCCACAGTTCCCTAGCACACCACAGGAATGGCTGACTGTGGCCTCCCAATTTGCCCAGCGGTGGGATTTCCCCAACTGAGGAGGTGCAATTGATGGGAAGCACGTCCACATAGTGCAGCCACCCCGTTCGGGGTCATACTATTTTAACTATAAAGGTTTCAATAGTATTGTGTTAATGGCGGTGGTGTCGGCATGGTACGAGTTCCTATATGTGGACGTGGAGAAGAACGGCCGGATGTCCGATGGCGGAGCATTCGCAGAGACGGAGTTCGCTCACCGTCTGCAGGCTGGGGGTCTTGCACTGCCTCCAGATGCAGAGAACGTGGAAGGGCTACCGTTCGTTTTCATTGCGGATGAAGCTTTTGGACTAGGACCACACCTCATGCGGCCATTTCCCCAACGCACCCTCACCTCGGAGAGGAGGGTTTTTAATTACCGGCTGGCCAGAGCCCGGAGAGTTGTGGAGAATGCCTTCGGGATAATGGCCAGCCGGTTCCGCCTGTTCCAGACAGCTATACATTTGGCGGATTATAAACTCAACAACATTGTCTACTGCTGCTGCTTGTTGCACAATTTTTTACGCAAATTCTCGATAAATTATGTGTCATCAGTTGGGCCTGAGGCCGGTCCCTCTGAACTGATAAATCTGACCGGCCTCAGCACTGCCCGTACTGGCTTGGCCCCCCAAAGTGCCGTGAAGTACGTCAGAAATACGTAGAGTACTTCACGGGTAGGGGGGCCATCGCATTGCCAGACCACATCTGACCTTTAATTGTCCCTTTTTAAAATAAAATAAAAATATTTGATTTACTACAAACTTGTGTTGTCATTCTTGTATTTGTGGTTTATGTGTCTCCCAGGTTCTAGTAGTGCCAAGTGTATTTGTCCTTAGTAAATAGCCTCAAATCTCAGAGGTAAAAACACTCTTTTTGCATCTTCAGAACTGCTATTGAGCATAGAAAGAACAAGGCACACCTTTTTTAGACTTCCCGAATGTTTTTTTATTGATTGCACCACAGTTTTGGTTGTTTTTCGAAATACTTTTTTTTTTTTTTGTGCGGCTTTTTTTGCAGAAACATGCATGGGTCAAAAGCCAAATTTTTTTTTCTGAAAAAGTAATAAAATAACACAGTGAAAAATACAAACAGGAGATGGGGTGATGTTACCCCTGATCCATCCCAAATGTCAAGAACCACACTTTATTTTTGGGGCTCAAATGGGTATCTTCAACATGATCCCATGGCTAAGGTAAACGTGTGCTATCTGCCATCATGGGGGATCAATGGACGTGCTTTGGGGGTGAAAACCCTTCCTCTCCCCTACTTGAGGAGGGAGGAAGAGGTTGCACCCCCAAAACAGGGACATAGATATCCTGTGACGGCAGATAGCACATGTTGAGTCTTCAGTGTGTGCATCTTCATATTTGGGCTGGTGGAAATCCCATAGAAAATTTTGGACGCATAACAAAACACACACTATTCTCCCCAAAATATCTACCATGTTTTTATATTTTTGCTCAATCACAATCATTCTCTTTCTCATAATGTCCATTTCGCTACTGCATTCCATGATTTCCTGAATGATTATTTTGGCGCTGGCACTCGAGAATGGAGGATTTGGACTTCCTGACACACCCCCACGTTCAGTCCCTAAAAAGAAAGAAATATTTTAAAACTATGCAGGCCTACATCTGTATTTACCTTGAAGTTGTGGTGACAGACACTGACCTGTTGTGCTGATAAGCTCCACCTCTCCTTCCTCCACCTCCCCTTCCTCCACCTCCGCTTTCTCCCCCTCCGCTTCCTGAACCTGCTGAACTTGGTCTGCTTTGGGATCTTCGGGGAGTTTCTGTGGTGTTGGGTTCCTCGTCTCCTGAGCATGGTGTCCTCCCAGTCTCCTCTCCCCTATGGGAATTGAAAAAATAATGTATCCTTTAGCACACAGACTTTTTAGGCCTGAAAATGGATTCTCAATGTTTTAAAGTGGGGTCCAATTGATATTTGGCCCTGAGTTTCAAGATGAACATATGAGATCTTGCAAACTCAACAAAGCAACATGTTATTTTTGAGGACACTCACAAATACACTTGGATAACCACCAAGGTATCCACTGGACCACCTGTGTGTGACACCGTTAAGAAATTTGGTCATGTGGCCCAGAGTATAGTATCTTGATCAAGAACAAAAAAAAGTACACAACTGCTGGAGTGTCATCTCCTTTACCCAGAATTAGTGATGAGCCGAACACCCCCGGGTTCGGTTCGCACCAGAACCCGCGAACGGACCGAAAGTTTGCACGAACTTTAGAACCCTATTAAATACAATGGATGCGAACGTTCGAAATCTAAAGTGCTATTTATAACGACTAATATGCATGTTATTGTCCTAAAAAGGGTTTGGGAACCCGGGTTCTGCACCAGGGGACATGTATCAATCCAAAAAAAAGTTTTAAAAACTGCCGTTTTTCAGGAGCAGTCATTTTAACACTTAAGCCCCGGACCATTTGGTAGCTAAAGGACCAGAGGTGAATTCAGAATTTTGCACTGCGCTGCTTTAACTGTAAATTGTGCGGACATGCAATGTTGTACCCAAACGAAATTTGCGTCCTTTTCTTCCCACAAATAGAGCTTTCTTTTAATGGTATTTGATTGCCTCTGCGATTTTTATTTTTTGCGATATAAACGGGAAAAGACCGAAAATTTTGAAACAAAATGATATTTTCTACTTTTTGTTATAAGAAAAATCGAATAACCTCAATTTTAGTCATACATTTAGGCCAAAATGTATTCAGCCACATGTCTTTAGTAAAAAAAAATGTCAATAAGCGTATATTTATCGGTTTGCGCAAAAGTTATAGCGTTTACAAACTAGGGTACATTTTCTGGAATTTACACAGCTTTTAATTTATGACTGCCTATCTCATTTCTTGAGGTGCTAAAATGACAGGGCAGTACAAAACCCCCCCAAATGACCCCATTTTAGAAAGTAGACACCCCAAGGAAATTGCTGAGAGGCATGTTGAGCCCATTGAATATTTTTTTTTTGTCCCAAGTGATTGAATAATGACAAAAAAAAAAAAAATACAAAAAGTTGTCACTAAATGATATATTGCTCACACATGCCATGGTTATATGTGGAATTGCACCCCAAAATACATTCTGCTGCTTCTCCTGAGTACGGGGATACCACATGTGTGGGACTTTTTAGGAGCCTAGCCACGTACGGGACCCCGGAAACCAAGCACCGCCTTCAGGATTTCTAAGGGCGCAAATTTTTGATTTCACTCCTCACTACCTATCACAGTTTTGAAGGCCATAAAATGCCAAAATAGCACAAAACCCCCCCCAAATGACCCCATTTTAGAAAGTAGACACCCCAAGGAAATTGCTGAGAGGCCTGATGAGCCCATTGATTTTTTATTTTTTTTGTCCCAAGTGATTGAATAATGACAAAAAAAAAAAAAATTACAAAAAGTTGTCACTAAATGATATATTGCTCACACATGCCATGGCTATATGTGGAATTGCACCCCAAAATACATTCTGCTGCTTCTCCTGAGTACGGGGATACCATATGTGTGGGACTTTTTAGGAGCCTAGCCACGTACGGGACCCCGGAAACCAAGCACCGCCTCCAGGATTTCTAAGGGCGCAAATTTTTGATTTCACTCCTCACTACCTATCACAGTTTTGAAGGCCATAAAATGCCAAAATAGCACAAAACCCCCCCAAATGACCCCATTTTGGAAAGTAGACACCCCAAGCTGTTTGCTGAGAGGCATGGTGAGTATTTTACAGCTCTCATTTGTTTTTGAAAATGAAGAAAGAACATTTTTTTTTTCTTTTTTTTTTCAATTTTCAAAACTTTGTGACAAAAAGCGAGATCTGCAAAATACTCACAATACCTCTCAGCAAATAGCTTGGGGTGTCTACTTTCCAAAATGGGGTCATTTGGGGGGGTTTTGTGCCATCTGGGCATTCCATGGCCTCCGAAACTGTGATAGGCAGTGAGAAGTGAAATCAAAAATTGACACCCTTAGAAAGCCTGAAGGCGGTGCTTGGTTTTTGGGGTCCCGTACGCGGCTACGCTCCCAAAAAGTCTCACACATGTGGTATCCCCGTACTCAGGAGAAGCAACAGAATGTATTTTGGGGTGTAATTCAACATATGCCCATGGCATGTTTGAGCAATATATCATTTAGTGACAACTTTTTGCAAAACAAAAAAAATGTATTTTTTCCGCAACTTGTGTCAACATATAAAATATTCCATGGACTCGACATGCCTCTCAGTATATAGCTTGGGGTGTCTACTTTCCAAAATGGGGTCATTTGGGGGGGTTTTGAACTGTTCTGACATTTTATACACAACATTAGGAAGCTTACATCCACTCTTCTAACCACTTGAAGACAAAGCCCTTTTTGACACTTTTTGTTTACATGAAAACATATTTTTTTTTGCAAGAAAATTATGTTGAACCCCCAAACATTATATATATTTTTAAAGCAAAGGCCCTACAGAATAAAATGGTGGGTGTTGCATTTTTTTTTTCTACACAGTATTTGCGCAGCGATTTTTCAAACGCATTTTTTGGGGAAAAAATACACTTTTTTTAATTTTAATGCACTAAAACACACTATATTGCCCAAATGTTTGATGAAATAAAAAATATGATCTTAGGCCGAGTACATAGATACCAAACATGACATGCTTTAAAATTTTGCACAAACGCGCATTGGCGACAAACTACATACATTTTTAAAAGCCTTTAAAAGCATTTACAGGTTACCCCGTTAGATTTACAGAGGAGGTCTACTGCTAAAATTACTGCCCTCGATCTGACCTTCGCGGTGATACCTCACATGCATGGTGCAATTGCTGTTTACATATGACGCCAGACCGACGCTTGCGTTCGCCATTGGGCAAGAGCAGGGCAGGACAGGGGTGCTTTTTTTTTTTTTTTTATTATTAATTTTGCTTTTTTATTTTATTTTTAAACTGTTGCTTCCATATTTATTTATTTTTATCACTTTTATTGTTATCTCAGGGAATGTAAATATCCCCTATGATAGCAATAGGTAATGACAGGTACTCTTTTTTGAAAAAACTGGGGTCTATTGGACCCTAGATCTTTCCTCCGCCCTCAAAGCATCTGACCACACCAAGATCGGTGTGATAAAATGCTTTCCCAATTTCCCAATGGCGCTTTTTATATCCGGGGGGGGGACATTCCCTCCCACTGCTTGTAAAAGCAGTCCAGAGGCTAATTAGCCACTAGGATTGCTTTTACATGAAAGCCGGCCGCTGGCTGAAAAGAATGATACCAAGATGATACCTAAACCCGCAGGCATCATTCTGGTATAAACATTCAAAGTCCAGCAACATACCAGTACGTTGCTGGTCCTTGTTGGACATGTATTGTAATCTTTTTTTTCATGCAGCCTGTTGGCTGAACGAAAAAAAAAGATTGATCGGTGGGTATGCCCATCATTAGAATACCGCCCTTCATCCACCCACTTCTAATGATGGGCATACATGCACCATTTATATATGCCGAAGCATCGGGGCATCTTCTCGCAAAAGTTATGCCGCGTACACATGGTCAGACTTTTCCACGGGCAAGCCTCTGTCAGAATTTCGACCGTATATACGCGGCATTAGGAGAAAAATCGCTCCTCCGCTCCTGCTGCCCCAATGCTTCGGCATATATGCTTTTTTTTTAAACTGTGGTGGTGAAATCACCTCCTACAGCACTGGAGTCGCAGGGATCAGGCCTGTCTCTGCGAACGCTGCAGTTATGTGTGTTGTGTTTTGCAAGTGACACTGATCGATCGATACTGCACTTCGGTGGCCTGGGCTGGGGGGGGGGGGGGGCAAAACGCAGGTGCTAGCAGGTATCTGGGCTGATCCCACTAACAGTGCGTTTTTGGGAACCCTAAACTGCTGGGGACGCTAGTATAGATCTGATCAGATCAGATATTGAGCTGATCAGATACTATACCACTAAGGGGGGTGTATGCTTCACGTGTGGGTGTTAGCGCTACTGGCACTAACCTGACGCTGCCTGGGGTGTGACGCAGACCCTCTCTGACGCTAAAACCTAACTGTTATCACCCGCCGGGCGATCAGGGGGTTAAACCTTTATTGGGTTATATACGGCGGGTGCCCTGACACTATAAAAAGCAAACTAACTAACCAGCGTCACCCGTAACACTTATATGATGATCACTGGTGAAAGGGTTAACTAGGGGCAATTAGGGGGTTAAAACCTTTATTAGGTAATATATGGGGGTACCTGACGCTATATAAAAACCTGACGGCGAACCTAAAAAAAAATTACTGGCTACCTATCGGCATCACCGACACTAAGACAACGATCATAAAAACGATTGCTTAGCGACAGTGGTGATAGGGGGTGAAAGGGTTACCTGGGGGGCGATCAGGGGGTTAAACCTTTATTAGATAATATATGGGGGTACCTGACGCTATAAAAACCTGCGGCGAACCTAAAAAAAATTACTGGCTACCGATCAGCATCACCGACGCTAAGACATCGATCAGAAAAATGATCGCATAGTGACGGCGGTGCTAGGGGGTGAAAGGGTTACCTGGGGGGTGATCAAGGGGGTTACACCTTTATTAGGTAATATATGGGGGTACCCGACGCTATAAAAACCTGCGGCGAACCTAAAAAAAATTACTGGCTACCGATCAGCATCGCCGACGCTAAGACATCGATCAGAAAAATTATCGCTTAGTGACAGTGGTGATAGGGGGTGAAAGGGTTACCTGGGGGGGCGATCAAGGGGGTTAAACCTTTATTAGGTAATATATGGGGATACCCGACGCTATAAAAACCTGCGGCGAACCTAAAAAAAATTACTGGCTACCGATCAGCATCACCGACGCTAAGACATCGATCAGAAAAATGATCGCATAGCGACGGCGGTGCTAGGGGGTGAAAGGGTTACCTGGGGGGTGATCAAGGGGGTAAACCTTTATTAGGTAATATATGGGGGTACCCGACGCTATAAAAACCTGCGGCGAACCTAAAAAAAATTACTGGCTACCGATCAGCATCGCCGACGCTAAGACATCGATCAGAAAAATTATAACTTAGTGACAGTGGTGATAGGGGGTGAAAGGGTTACCTGGGGGGCGATCAAGGGGGGTTAAACCTTTATTAGGTAATATATGGGGGTACCCGACGCTATAAAAACCTGCGGCGAACCTAAAAAAAATTACTGGCTACCGATCAGCATCACCGACGCTAAGACATCGATCAGAAAAATGATTGCTTAGTGACGGCGGTGATAGGCGGTGAAAGGGTTATCTGGGGGGTGATCAGGGGGTTAAACCTTTATTAGGGGGGGTTAGGGGGCTACACTGGACCTAAAACTAAATGTAGTGACACTTTTACAGTAACAAATGTCACTGATTGCAGTGATCACTAAATAAATGGTCACTGCAATCAGTGACACTGTGACTGGGGGCTGGGGGGGCCTGGGGGGGGCGATTTATGTGCCTATGTGTCCTGGTGTCAGTGTAGTGTTGTGTGCACTAACCTGGCATCTTCTCCTGTACGGCGCTCGGTATATGTGAGCGCCCCAGGAGAGATGACATCACTTCCTCCTTCCTGGCAGGCAGGGGAAGCTCTCTCATTCGCCGGGAGCGATCGAGAGGGGGTGCCCGGAATCGAACGGCCGTCCCCTCATGCCGGATCGCTCCCGAAGGTAAAACGACCACCCACTGTAAAGAAGGGGGGTCCGATCGGACCCCCCAACTATACAAAGGCAATCACGTATATGTACGTGATTCTGTCTGTCGGTGCCATTCTGCTGACGTATATTTACAGTGGGCGGTCGTTAAGTGGTTAATGATGCATAAAGTGAAAAAAAAAGTCAAATATTCCTTTAAATATCGTACCTGGGGGGTGTCTAAAGTATGCCTGTGAGGTGCCACGTCTTTCTCGTGTTTAGAACTGTCCCTGCACAAAAATAGGATTTTTATAACAGCTTACCTGTAAAATCCTTTTCTTGGAGTACATCACGGGACACAGAGCGACATAGTCATTACTAATGGGTTATATAGATACCGTCAGGTGCTGGCACTGGCAACTTCCAAAACCGGAAGTACCCTCCCCTATATAAGCCCCTCCCATCCGGGAGCACCTCAGTTTTGTAGCAAAGCAATAAGTGTCCCCAAAGAGGGGCGGGAGCTCTGTGTCCCGTGATGTACTCCAAGAAAAGGATTTTACAGGTAAGCTGTTATAAAAATCCTATTTTCTTTCTCGTACATCACGGGACACAGAGCGACATAGTCATTACTAATGGGATGTCCTAAAGCAATGCCAAATGAGGGGGGGGATACACCATATATAAGCTGAGCGCTATCAGACATGAGGATCTTTTGCGGCCTGCAACACACTGCGCCCAAAGGCGACATCCTCCTGACTTCTAACGTCCACCTGGTAGAACCTAGTAAACGTGTGTACTGAAGACCATGTTGCGGCCTTACAGATTTGAGCCAGGGAGGCCTGGTGATGCACTGCCCATGAAGTTCCAACTGCTCTCGTGGAGTGCGCTCTAACTTTGAACGGAGGCGGTCTCCTTCTCAAGCCATAGGCTTGTATTATGACCTGTCGAATCCACTTGGCTAAAGTAGATTTTGACGCTGCCTGACCCTTTCTGGGGCCTTCCGGCAGAATAACCAAAGTATCCGTTCTGCGAATCTGAGCAGTGGCCTTTAGATAAGCTTTAACTGCTCTTACTACATCCAAAGAATGCAATAACTTTTCCTCTACCGAAGTAGGTTTGGGGAAAAAAGAAGGAAGAACCACATCTTGGTTCAAATGAAACCTCGATACCACCCTAGGAAGAAAGGCTGGATGAGGACGTAACACTACTCTATCCTTATGGATAACCAGATATGGCTCCTTACAGGACATAGCTGCTAATTCCGACACTCTTTTAGCCGAACAAATGGCTACTAGAAAAATCAATTTCCTGGTGAGAAGCACCAAAGAAATATGCTGTAATGGTTCAAATGGTTGTTTCTGTAGAACCGACAGAACCAAGTTTAGATCCCATGGACATATGGGAATATTAACCGGAGGACTAATACGCATCACTCCTTGTATAAAGGCTTTGACTAGTGAATGCGAAGCCAAGGGCCTTTGAAAAAATATTGACAAGGCCGAAATCTGACCCTTGATAGTACTCAAGGCAAGCTTCCTATCTACAGCCCATTGTAGGAAGTCCAGAATCCTACCTATTACGTACTTATGTGGATGCCATTTCTTGGCCTCACACCACGCGATGTACGCCTTCCAGATTCTATATTAGATCTGCCTGGATACCGGCTTCCTGGCATTGATCATGGTAGATACCACAGGATTAGAGAGCCCTCTCTTTTTTAGAATGTGGGCTTCCATAGCCAGGTCGTCAAACCTAGGGCTGGTAAGGAAGGGTGGTATATCGGTCCTTGCAAAAGCAGGTCCGGACGACGTGGGAGAGTCCAAGGACTCCCCACTGAAATTTTACAATCTCCGCGTACCACGCTCTTCGGGGCCACGCTGGAGCCACCGGAATCACTGGTTTCTTTTCTACCCTGATTCTGCGGAGTAATCGAGGTAACCATTGTGGCGGTGTGAATGCATATATCAGCTTGAACTGATCCCAAGGGAACACTAGGGCATCCGAGCCGCAAGCTAGGGGATCCCTTGTCCGAGAGACAAACCTGTCCCCCTTTGCGTTGAATCTGGATGCTAGAAGATCTACATCCGATGTTCCCCACCGCTGACATATTGTCCAGAAAACCTCGGGGTGAAGGGACCCTTCCTCTGGGCCTAATTGCTGGCGACTTATAAAGTCCGCCTTCCAATTCTCCACTCCTGGAATGAATACCGCAGATATGGCTGGGACATATTTTTCTGCCCATTTCAGGATGTAATTTACTTCCCTCTGGGCTGCACGACTCCTGGTGCCCCCCTGATGATTGATATATGCCACTGCTGTGGCATTGTCTGATTGAATTCTGACAGGGGACCCTTGGAGTTTGGATGTCCATGCTATTAGGGCATACCGGGCTGCTCGTATCTCTAAGAGATTGATGGGCAGGGCCTTTTCTGCATCCGACCATCTGCCCTGGAGAGACTATTGCTCCAGTACTGCTCCCCAGCCTATAAGGCTGGCATCTGTAGTGACCACCTTCCAAGAAATCAGACTGAAGGATTTCCCTTTTTCCAGATTCTGGGGAACCAACCACTAACGGAGGCTCTTGCGAACGGAAGGGGACAAGGACATTGTAAGTCTAGGGCCTGAACTTTTTTGTTCCAGGCTGACAGTATGGCCCCCTGCAAATTCCTTGAATGGAATTGACCGTAGGGTACTGCTTCGAATGATGCCACCATTTTTCCCAGCAGCCTTATGCACAGGCGTATGGACGGCTGTCTTTTTTGTACCCACTAAGTGTATCAAATCTTTCAAAGACAACACCTTTCCTCGAGGCAAGAATATTTTTCTCTGGCCTGAATCCAACCTTAGCCCCAAGTATTCCAGACTTTTGACTGGTTTTTAGGGCTGACTTTTCTCGGTTGATAATCCAACCGTGAGATTCCAGATACTTGATTGTCTTGTGAACGACCACTTCTAGTTTTTTCACTGAGTGGTCTATCAGCAACAAGTCATCTAGATATGCCATTATCATTACACCTTGTGTTCTTAGATTGGCCAATAAAGGGCCAGAATTTTTGTAAACACTCGTGGTGCTGTGGCCAAACCGAAGGGTAAGGCTCTGAACTGAAAATGGCGCCCTTCTACTGCAAAGCGTAGAAACTTTTGGTAGACTGGAAAGATGGGAATGTGCAGATAAGCATCTTTGATGTCGATCGCGGCTAACCAATCCTCCCCTTGTAGGGCAGTGGCCACCGATCGGATCGACTCCATCGCAAAGTCCTGATATACAGGAATTTGTATAGCCCTTTTAGAATTAATATGGGCCTCCCGTCCGCGTTTGCTTCGGGACTGTAGAGAGGTTTGAGTAAAACCCGAACCCTCATTCTTCCAGGGGAACCTCCATAATTACTCCTTGGAGCAATAGTTGTTCTAGTGCCAACAGGAGGGATCCTCTCTTCCGGGGATCCCTTGGCACGTTTGACCTCAAAAATGGGAAGGAGGAGAGTCTCTTAACTCCAATCTGTATCCCCAACATACTGCGGAGAGCACCTATCTGTCTTGATCGCGTCCCGCCAGGTCTCTTGTGAACAACTGGAGTCCTCCCCCCACCCGACTGAGTGGGGGCAACCCTTCAATGAATTTAACTTTGGGGGAGGTTTTGTACCTCCCCTGACCCAGGGTTTCTCATTACCCTGCTATTGTCCCTGTTTTTTACCCCCGGGAATTGACCGAGGAGGCCGTCGGAACTGTTACACAGCCGATGCCCCAGGGACTGGAGAAGCAGGCCTCTTAAAGAGGGACCTCTAACTCTGTTTTTAACCGGCAAGAGCGTATTTTTACCCCTGGAAATTTTCTGGATATATTTGTCCAGGTTTTCCCTGAATAAGCGTTCACCATGAAATGGGACGCTAACCAGCCATTCCTTACAGGGAGCTTCAGCAGACCAGTTTTTGAGCCATAGAAGCCTACGCATATGTACTCTAGACAGCGTAAGGCGGGAGGCCTGATGGACTGAATCCTTTATGGCGTCAACCGCAAAGCCTAAGGCTCTAGGTAGATCAGCTAGGGCAAGGCCTGCTGATCTGTCAAGTCCCTCAAGACCTGTTTTAACTGATCCTTCACTGCTTAGCAGACCCCAATAGCTGCTACTGCTGGTTGTGTCACCAAGCTTGCTGTAGAAAGAAGCAGACTTTCATAAGGACTCCAATCTTTTATCTATTGGGTTCTTGAACATTTGGACATTATCCACTGGACATGTCAGTGATTTATACATACAAGAGATGGCTGCGTCCACTGTAGGGACCTTCCATTTTTTTTTTTTTGATGAACTTATCCTCCATGGGATAGACCACCGGAAATCTCTTGGGGGAATAATATTTTCTCAGGACGTTCCCAATCCTGGTAAATAAGCCCTTTCAGTAAAAGGGTGAAGTGGAAAAGAACAGACAGTCTGGGGGCTTCTAGCGACCCCAACGAGGATACAGTAGTGGTTGATGGTTCCGCAAGGTGCATTTTTAATGCCGATCGGACCATGTTAGTCAGAGACTGAACCCATAATCTTTCAGCTTGAGCTGCTGAGAAAGGTTCCTCCACTGTTGATTCCTCTATAACAGAATCAACCTCATCCTGATCCCCTTCAGGCAGGTCGATCCCTGTATGGGACTGTTGCTCTGCTAACAGGCACTCTGAAGGAGGAGACGGAGATCGGCGTGCTTTCCCTGACAGGGAGGCAGCGATCAATGTTGACAATCTCTCTCTAATCCTCCCAGAGCTGAGGAAAAAACCTCCTCTGTTACATACACAGGAGCAGGTGACTGAGGACAGCCACAGTACCAAGTACCCCTGCGGGGTCTCTATGGTCACTTACCTCTGAACTTCAGGGGAGACTGGTGCAGCAGAAGCATGCCCACCTCAGAGCCCGATGAGACCCCCTTCGCTTCCTGGAAGATTCAGTTCCGGAGCTTCTGGACGGCATATTCTTAAGCCTAAAGCTGAGGTATTCCAGCCGTAATACACCACTTTTACTGAGAATAGTCTAGCACAATTGCTGCTATATCACAGTTGGTGTCTACTAAAGTGCCTTTCTAGGGGATGCCTGCATCAACCGCCTCTGTGTGCCTTTATCTGTTGCTAGCTCTGTCTGTGCATTCAATAGCCAGCTATAATGTGCTTTAAAACACGCTGGACGCCCGCACATGCGCAGCAGCGCCACGGCGCACACCTGAGCGTCATCCACCCGCTCCGCCCCTTTTTTCAGATCGCCTCTATGAATAGAGGCGCGTGCACGCGCGCGGGCACGTGCGCCTTCGGCGCCCTTTTTTAAAAACAATAAGGAGCTAGACGGGAGCCAGGGCCCCCTTTGCCGCAGGGCCCGGGGATGGATGAGCGCAGCAACAGGGCAGAGGAGACAGCTTCCCAGCAGAGAACATACCAACTGCCTGGATTTGATTCTGGAAGAAAAAAATCCACATTACAAGAAAAAGAACCATAGCGGCCTCTAGTGTCTAACACAGGTACCGCGGTCTTACATTTTTTTTATTTATTTTTTCTTGCCTACTATTAAAATTTTTACATTTTCTCAGTAGTAACAGGCATACACAGAATATTAGCGGGAATACCTTAGGTAACAGGCAGAAAGACAAAATAGGCTTGGGGGTCCCTCAATAGAACCAAGTTCCTGAGGGCCCCCACTTACCTTTTCCTCGCCGCAGGACTTTGTTTGGTCCACAGAAGCCCAAACTTCACCTATCACGGCAGGCATTGTAATCAAACCTTCAGGGACCGGGTTCCCAAGGATTCCACTCCCCTGGACCTGTATAGCACCCTGCACAGAAAACATCTTGGTCGTGGGTATGACCAGAGCTCTGGATCCCAGGGTCCAGCTCTCCTAAGAGAAGCATTACAGGCAAAACCTTGCTCTTCTCTGCAAGGCCCGGGTACCGACCGTTTAGCTATGAAGCTTTTTTGGTCGGATCCGGAATAGCTTACTGAGGCCCAAAAGAACCTGTACGCAAGCTCAGTGAAAAACACATGTTTCTTCTTGGCCAACACCTTAGACACTGGCAAAAAACTGAGGTGCTCCCGGATGGGAGGGGCTTATATAGGGGAGGGTACTTCCGGTTTTGGAAGTTGCCAGTGCCAGCACCTGACGGTATCTATATAACCCATTAGTAATGACTATGTCGCTCTGTGTCCCGTGATGTACGAGAAAGAAATTACATTTCTAAAGGAAAAAAAGCCATTTAAAACTGCTTGTGGCTTTAATGTAATGTCTGGTCCCGGTAATATGGATGAAAATCTTTAAGAAAAATGGCATAGCCACCCCATCACAGCCCCCCCCCCTACCCCAGCCCATTACCAGCCCCTTTGGGTCTTGTATGGATATTAAGGGGAACCCCGCACACAAAATAAAAAAGGCCCTATATACTCTGAACAGCCGTATACAGGCGGTGCATACAAGACAGGGACTGTAGGTTTGTTCTTATGTAGAATCTGTTTGTAATTTTGAACAGGTACATTGTTTAAGTGTAGCTCCAGCCAAAAAATCTATTTTTAAGCTTTTTGGAAAACATAGGGAAGGGTTATCACCCCTGTAACATTTGTTTTGCTGTCTGTGCAGTGTGCACCTGTTCAGAACAGTTCACCTCACTTTCCGTCCTAATGACAAATGTTTTTTGAAAATTTGGGGTTTTTATTGAAACAAGAATTGGTGATAAAGCATCAGTGGAGAGGAGACACTTTTTTTTCCATATTAACTCTTACAGGAGAGAATTTGCCTTCCTAGGGGTAGATTTCCTCTCACTTCCTGTTGTATCCTTCCGTTTGCAAGGAGGAGTCGTTTGTAAGTTGGATGTTTGAAAGTAGGGGCCTGCCGTATATACTCAGCTGAAATTTGCCCCTTACATGTTGGTGTTGCCACAACACTGTGAGCCCTCACAGTTACTCTTGGTGTGCGCATGAATGGGCCCTGCTGTGAATTATTAGATCAAGAATTGTAATTGCATGCCCCTGTTGAACAGGGGCTGAAAAATTGGGCCTTTGGTGGTGGTGGTGGTGGTGTTGACACAACACTGTAAGGCCTCACAGTTAGTCTTAGTGGGCGCAGGAATGGGCCCTGCTGTGAATTATTAGATCAAGAATTGTAATTACATGCCCCTGTTAAACAGGGGCAGAAAAATTGGGCCTTAGGCACTGGTGCCACAACACTGCAACCCCTCACAGATACTGTACTTGGAGCACAGCAATGAGCCCTGTTGCAAAGTATTGCATCAAAAATTGTAATTACACGCCCCTGTTAAACAGGGGCTGAAAAATTGGGCCTTAGCCACTGGTGCTGGTGCCACGACACTGCAACCACTCCCAGATACTCTAGTTGGAGTGCAGGAATGAGCCCTGCTGCAAAGCATTGTATAAAAAATTGTAATAACACGCCGCTGTTAAACAGGGGCTGAAAAATTGGGCCTTAGCCACTGGTGGCAGCACCCAGAAACAAAAATGTTCTTCCAAGCTATCATCATCAATCGGATCATTGAGGAGGAGGAGGATAGTCAGTCAACATAACAGGACAGTCTCTCAGCATCAGCATCAGTCTTGAAGGGATGTGACATTTGAAAATAAATTAGTCTGTTATATCAGCTTCAGGTGTTTGGTAGCTGGTGGTGATCCAAGACTGGTTCATCTTTATGAAGGTCAGTCGATCAACAGAGTCGATGGACAGGCGCACCCTGTGATCCGTGACAAATCCTCCAGCAGCACTGAATGTGCGTTCTGAAAGAACGCTGGATGCAGGACAGGCCAGTAGCTCAATTGCATACTGTGCAAGCTCTGGCCAGTGATCCATCCTCAAGACCCAGTAAGCCAGAGGATTTTCGGTGGGGAAGGTGTCCAAGTCTGACCTTGCTCCTAGGTATTCCTGCACCATGTATATCAGACGCTGGCGATGGTTGCTGGAACCGATCATACCTTGGGGCTGCGGACTAAAGAATTGTCTGAACGCATCGGTCAGACGGCCACCTTCCCCACCACTCCTTCTTTGACTGACCGAAGCCTCAGCAACTCGTTGTCCAGGACCAGGAGTTTGTAACCTCCCAGTCTCTGGGAACGCGTTGCACAGACCTTTCTGCAAGGCCTCCCGGAGTTGTCTCATCCTCTGCTCCCTCTGCAACGGTAAGATAAGGTCTGCAACCTTACCCTTGTACCGTGGATCAAGGAGAGTGGCCAGCCAGTAATGGTCCCTCTCCTTGATCCGAAGAATACGAGGATCCTTCCGCAGACTTTGCAGGATCAGGGAGGCCATGCAGCGTAGGTTAGCTGAGGCATTCGGTCCGGAGTCCTCTGGGTCACTAAGGACGACATGATCCGCAGCCACCTCCTCCCAGCCACGTACAAGTCCACTGGTTTCTTGGGACTGTAAATCATCCCTAAAAGACTGCTGCTGATGATGCTGAGTGCCAGGCTCCACCTCCATGCTGACACAATCCTCCTCCTCCTCCTCTTCTTCCTGTGCGATGGGTGGGACAGAAGGAACACTGTCTGGGTAAAGGGGGCCTTGAGAGGCAAGGAAGTCCTCCTCTTCCTGCCTCTGTTCTGCCTCAAGTGCCCTGTCCATTATTCCACGCAGTGTATGTTCCAACAGGTGGACAAGAGGTACAGTGTCACTGATGCATGCACTGTCACTGCTCACCATCCTCGTGGCCTCCTCAAATGGTGCCAGGACAGTGCATGCATCCCTGATCATGCCCCACTGGCGTGATGAAAAAAAACCGAGCTCCCCTGACCCTGTCCTGGTGCCGTAGTCGCACAGGTACTCATTGATGGCCCTCTGCTGCGTGTGCAGCGGCTGCAGCATGGCCAATGTTGAGTTCCACCTGGTGGGCATGTCACATATAAGGCGGTTCTTGGGCAGGTTCAACTCCTTTTGCAGCTCAGCCAGGCGAGCACTGGCATTATAAGATCTGCGGAAATGCACACAGACTTTCCTGGCCTGCCTCAGGACATCCTGTAAGCCCGGGTACCTGCCCAAGAACCGCTGCACCACCAGGTTAAGGACGTGAGCCACACAGGGCACATGGGTCAGTTGTCCCTGTCGGAGAGAGGAGAGGAGGTTGGTGCCATTGTCGCAAACTACCATTCCTGGCTTAAGCTGGCGTGGCATCAACCACCTCTCGGCCTGCCCCTGCAGAGCAGACAGAACCTCTGCCCCAGTGTGGCTCTTGTCCCCCAAACACACCAGCGCAAGCACGGCATGGCATCTTTTTGCCTGCGTACTTGCGTAGCCCCTTGAACGCCTACGGAGCACCGCTGGTTCCGAGGACAAAGCACAGGAAGAGGCCACGGAGGAAGAAGAAGAGGAGGGGGTGGAGGACAGAGGTGTGTCACAACCAGTAGTAGCATTTTGGAGGCGTGGCGGTGGAACAACCTCCAACACTACTGAACCTTGTCCTGCATCCTTCCCAGCTGCCAAAAGAGTGACCCAATGGGCCGTGAAAGAAAGGTAACGTCCCTGTCCATGCCTGCTGGACCATGAGTCAGCGGTAATATGCACCTTACCGCTGACCGCCCTGTCCAGCGAGGCCAAGACATTGCCTTCCACATGCCGGTAGAGAGCCGGAATCGCCTTCCGTGAGAAAAAGTGGCGTTTGGGAACCTGCCACTGAGGAACCGCACATTGCACAAACTCACGGAAGGGGGCCGAGTCTACCAACTGAAAAGGCAGCAGTTGAAGCGCTAGCAATTTAGCCAAGCTAGCATTCAACCGCTGGGCATGTGGACGGTTCAGCAGCTGGGGCAGGGAAATTTGTCTGCTAGAATCGGACGTCGGTGTACTGCTAGCAGAGTGCCCGCAAGTACTTGGCTGTGACACACCTAATTCTACACCTTCATTCCTCTCAGAGCAGGTTTCAGAGAGGACTGAAGGTATAGTGGGGTTGGAGATCCCAGCTGATGCGGTGCAAGAAGAGGTCCGCTTTGTTCTTTGGTGTGGGTCTTTAAGGTAGGCTTGCCAACGAGCTGCATGGCAGGTCAACATATGTCTGGTCAAGCATGTGGTGCCCAAGCGGGTGATGTTTTGGCCACGCGATATACGCTTGAGACATATGTTGCAAACAGCAGCTGTGCGATCTGATGCACTCGACTCAAAAAAGGCCCACACCAAAGAACTTTTTGAATAACGGGCAGAGGCAGCGCCCTGCACAGGCGAAGCTCTGCGGTGTGATTCCGTCGGTGTGCTGCCCTTACGCTGGCCCCCCGAGGACATCCTGCCTCGTTGGAGATGTGCCTCCTCCTCCTCCTCCTCCTCCTCTCTCCTATTAGGCACCCACGTGGAGTCAGTGACCTCATCATCCCCTCCCTCCTCATCACTGGAGCCAATCTGGCAGTATGCTGCAGCTGCTGGAACATGACTGCCAGATTGGTGTCCTTCTTGAGCATTCCCTCTCTCTGCTCTCATGCTACTGCCTTCCTCTAGCTGGGTATCATCATCAGACCCTTCGAAACGCTGGGCATCCTCCTGGAGCATGTACCCAACACTGTGCTCAAACAGTTCGGGGGACTCCTCAGGAGGACATGGTTGGTCTAGGGAAGGAGTGACTGATGATGACATTGATACCAGGGAAGAGGACGCTTTGGCAGCTGCTTTGCCAGTACCCTGAGCCTGGGTGAGAGAGGATGAGGAGGATGAGGAGGGCTTGGTCATCCACTCTACCAAGTCTTCAGCATGATGCGGCTCAACGCGTCCAGCTGCCGAAAAGAAGCACAAGCGTGTCCCATGGCCACGTGCTGATGGCGATGTACCGCGTCCACGACCAGCACTGTTGTCTCTAGACACAGAGCCTGCTTGTCCTCTTTTATTGGCTCTTGACTGTCTGCCTCTCCTTGTTTGCCTTCCAGACATTCTAATGGCCTGCAGGGAAATGGGAAAACCAGCAATACAGGCTAAGTTCAGGTGTAATATGGTCAGGAGGCACACTCCGCCCGCTGTAAGTGCCGCAAAATCCTGTTGGTGTAACACACCAGGAAAAAGCAGCAATACAGGCTAAGTTCAGGTGTAATATGGTCAGGAGGCACACTCCGCCCGCTGTAAGTGCCGCAAAATCCTGTTGGTGTAACACACCAGGAAAAAGCAGCAATACAGGCTAAGTTCAGGTGTAATATGGTCAGGAGGCACACTCCGCCCGCTGTAAGTGCCGCAAAATTCTGTTGGTGTAACACACCAGGAAAAAGCAGCAATACAGGCTAAGTTCAGGTGTAATATGGTCAGGAGGCACACTCCGCCCGCTGTAAGTGCCACAAAATCCTGTTGGTGTAACACACCAGGAAAAAGCAGCAATACAGGCTAAGTTCAGGTGTAATATGGTCAGGAGGCACACTCCGCCCGTTGTAAGTGCCGCAAAATCCTGTTGGTGTAACACACCAGGAAAAAGCAGCAATACAGGCTAAGTTCAGGTGTAATATGGTCAGGAGGCACACTCCGCCCGCTGTAAGTGCAGCAAAATCCTGTTGGTGTAACACACCAGGAAAAAGCAGCAATACAGGCTAAGTTCAGGTGTAATATGGTCAGGAGGCACACTCCGCCCGCTGTAAGTGCCGCAAAATCCTGTTGGTGTAACACACCAGGAAAAAGCAGCAATACAGGCTAAGTTCAGGTGTAATATGGTCAGGAGGCACACTCCGCCCGCTGTAAGTGCCGCAAAATCCTGTTGGTGTAACACACCAGGAAAAAGCAGCAATACAGGCTAAGTTCAGGTGTAATATGGTCAGGAGGCACACTCCGCCCGCTGTAAGTGCCGCAAAATTCTGTTGGTGTAACACACCAGGAAAAAGCAGCAATACAGGCTAAGTTCAGGTGTAATATGGTCAGGAGGCACACTCCGCCCGCTGTAAGTGCCACAAAATCCTGTTGGTGTAACACACCAGGAAAAAGCAGCAATACAGGCTAAGTTCAGGTGTAATATGGTCAGGAGGCACACTCCGCCCGTTGTAAGTGCCGCAAAATCCTGTTGGTGTAACACACCAGGAAAAAGCAGCAATACAGGCTAAGTTCAGGTGTAATATGGTCAGGAGGCACACTCCGCCCGCTGTAAGTGCAGCAAAATCCTGTTGGTGTAACACACCAGGAAAAAGCAGCAATACAGGCTAAGTTCAGGTGTAATATGGTCAGGAGGCACACTCCGCCCGCTGTAAGTGCCGCAAAATCCTGTTGGTGTAACACACCAGGAAAAAGCAGCAATACAGGCTAAGTTCAGGTGTAATATGGTCAGGAGGCACACTCCGCCCGCTGTAAGTGCCGCAAAATCCTGTTGGTGTAACACACCAGGAAAAAGCAGCAATACAGGCTAAGTTCAGGTGTAATATGGTCAGGAGGCACACTCCGCCCGCTGTAAGTGCCGCAAAATCCTGTTGGTGTAACACACCAGGAAAAAGCAGCAATACAGGCTAAGTTCAGGTGTAATATGGTCAGGAGGCACACTCCGCCCGCTGTAAGTGCCGCAAAATCCTGTTGGTGTAACACACCAGGAAAAAGCAGCAATACAGGCTAAGTTCAGGTGTAATTTGGTCAGGAGGCACACTCCGCCCGCTGTAAGTGCCGCAAAATCCTGTTGGTGTAACACACCAGGAAAAAGCAGCAATACGGGCTAAGTTCAGGTGTATAATGTGCAGGAGGCTTAGCAACAATGACACTGACACTGTCCCCTGCCTATCCTTCTCTCTCCCTGCACACAAGGTTTATCAAAGTATATGACACTGACACTCTCCCTGCCTATCCTTCTCTCTCCCTACACACAAGGTTTAGGAAAGAATATGACACTGACACTCTCCCTGCCTATCCTTCTCTGTCCCTACACACAAGGTTTAGCAAAGAATATGACACTGACACTGTCCCCTGCCTATCCTTCTCTCTCCCTGCACACAAGGTTTATCAAAGTATATGACACTGACACTCTCCCTGCCTATCCTTCTCTCTCCCTACACACAAGGTTTAGGAAAGAATATGACACTGACACTCTCCCTGCCTATCCTTCTCTGTCCCTACACACAAGGTTTAGCAAAGAATGGATTTGACACTGTCCCTGCCTATCCTTCACTTTCCCTGCTCCGGAACACACTACACAAGGCCGCCGCGCTGGCGGCCTTTTATAGTGTGGGGCGTGTACTAAACCCCCTCAGCTATAATTGGCCACAGGCATCCTGCCTGTGGCCAATCATTGCTCTCCTCGCTGCCGGCGCTGTGATTGGCCAAGCATGCAGGGTCACAGTGCATGCTTGGCCAATCACAGCGCCGGGATTACACTGCGATGGCGCAGTGTATTGTGGGCCGTTCGCGTCACTCGAATTTGGCGCGAACAGCCCAAATTGTTCGTTGTTCGCCGAACGCACGAACACCGAGCTCATCCCTACCCAGAATACAGTTTATCCTTTCATTCACATTCTAAATTTCCTTACAACACATCATCTAGCCAACAATGTGTAGATAAACATTGTTGAAGTAAAATGAGGCATGCCCACATGTAGTTTACGTGGATATGTGGCAAACATGTTTGGGGGAAGAGCAGCAATTTTTTTTCACACATTTAGCAAATAAGTGGACTCTCCACTTAACATAAAAGTTGAGATTTTAAAATGTGAAACCAGTCAAGCCAAGCACATGTTGCAAAACATGGAAGAATACATATTACAATGTGAAAGAACACAGTAAAATAAACTTACTTTTTTCAATGCTTTTTATAAGCTTCCTATACTGCTCCGGCTCCCTGAGCTTCAGGTCTGACCACCTTTTACGGAGTTGTTCCTTGGATCTCCTGACCCCATATTTTTTATAGAGAGTTTTCGCAACTTTGTCCATAATTTGTGACTTCCGGAGATTAGGGGTGTCGTATGGGCCACACTTGCTGTCGTAATCCTTCCTCCGCAGAATGTCCACCATCTCCGCCATTTCAGAAAAAGACATATTATCTTTTTTTACTGGATCAGGACATTTCCGCCTCCGGGCTTTCCTCGTCGGTAATTTCTACTAAAGAAGCCACCTGTGTCTGCGACATGTCGCCGTCTCACGCTGTGCGCCGATCGTTAAGGGGCGGGGAAATGCTGAAAAAGTCCGTCATGGGCGGGAGACGAGGGTGGAGTTACACGCATGTGCAGGGTATAAAAAGGGGAAAGAAGTTATTAGGGATGCGCGGAGTAAGGACGACCGGAAGTGAACCAACGAAGTGAACTAAGGTAAGAAGGGAACTTGGGCCTGCAGTGGCCTATAATGGTTCATGATTGTAAAGGGCAATATTGTGATAAGTTGAGGAGAATCAATTCTGATCCTTTTATTTTTTTTACTTTTTTTTTTACTTGCTGATCCAAAAAGATGCATAAACTACGAGAGCCGGAGGTGATGCTGACTTTTATAGAAAAATATAAGGAACAGCGCAACCTGTGGGAACTGAAACACCCTGCATACCACAAGAGTGATGTACGTCGGGCAACTATTACCAAATTAGCAGAGGATATGAAGCCATGGATCCCAGATGCAGACTACACTATGATCAATAATAAAATCAACAACCTGCGTAATTCCTATAAAAAAAAATACAAGGAAGTGCGCCAGTCAAAGAGATCAGGAGCAGCAGCCGACGATGTAGTAAAGCCCAAGCTGTGGTACTACAGACATCTTCAATTTCTGGATGACCAGATCGAGGCCAGGGAATCTATTTCCAGCCTTCCCTCAACCCTTCCTTCCACCCTTCCCTCCAGCGTTCCTTCCACCCTTCCCTCCACCCCTGCAGAGGCAGAGGAGGAGCCTCCCGAGCTAGAAGAGCCAGATCTTCGCATCTTCAGCCAGGTATAGTATTTTTGATCATAATTATTGTCCACTAAGTAATATTGTGTTGAACTGTTTGGATTAGCCATAAATGATATCATCCCCCCCCCCCAAAAAAAAACAGTAATGAGATCAAAATTGAGTGTGATAGATTCCCCAAATAATCCAATTTTTCATTTTATTTTAAAAACAGGATGAGGCAAGCCAGGAGGAAGAGGGTCAGAAGTGTGGCAGGCAGGAGTAGGCAGGGCCAAGTGGGACTCAGCAGGTCCCCAGGCCTAGTGGCAGCACCGTCTCCCAAGTGGCTCCCCTCCACGTCAGACCGCCAAAACAACGGCGGATGACACAAGTGGAGGAGGAGTCACTAAAGATGATTCAGGAGGCTGCTGCCATTATGAGGGCCCCTCTCAACCCTACGGAGGGCTTTAGCACCTATCTGGCGGATAAGTTGCTCAGAATGGAGGCGGGACAACGGGCCCTTTGTTAGCACCTCATATATATGGCCGTACACATGGGGGCGAGGGGGCTGCTGACTGAGGCCACCCATATCTCGCAGCAGGCCAATCCCTCTCCTCCTTCTCCTCCTCCTCCTGCCATATCACCACCCACAGTGGCCCAGCCTGCAAGGGTGCGTGGACGGGGCCGTGGAGAGAACGCTGCAGAGAGGCGTGGAAGGAAGGCTACAGGGAAGAGCAGGAGGTGATTCCCTGGCCTCGAGCTGTTCATCCAGAAATTGAAGGTTGATGGAGTACCACAGCTTGGGATGATGTATGTCTTTGGCTGCTGCTCCTGATTTCATGCTGTTGTTGATTTTATTATTCATCATAGTCAGGTCTGCATTTGGGATCTAATGACTTGATATTCTCTGCTAATTTCTGAATAGTTGCCCTTCGGTTTTTGTTTGTTTTTTTTCCGAAATAAAGGGAAATTTGATTTCAGCCAACATACATGCCTGATGTGTTTTTTGTTGAAGTAGCAATAAGATTTCATAAATACAATGTGTAATTAATAACAAGGGACACCAACTTCCATGAGTAAAAAAACAAAAAAATATGTTGTTCGGAGAAATTGACACAGCAAAAAATGCACAACAAATTTAAAGACAAAAACAAAAAAAAGGTGTAATTTGTGAGGTCGGCCTTGAAGAATTAAACTAATTATTCCTAAGATCACAAGAAAGAAGAAAGACATACGTTTGTCAGAACTCATGAGAAAGATCTGCTGCCAAAATTACATTTTAAAGACCGTTCTAAAGCAAAAAAACATGCGCTGCATTAAACTAAGCAATAACTTGCAGAATGACGAATGTGCTCTCTCCATTAGGAACGCTAGTTTTACCAGAACGAGCGCTCCCGTCTCCTAATACAGTCTGAGCATGCGTGGGTTTTTTAACCGATGGACTTGCCCATAGACGATCGGAACTTACCATCGGTTTTTTATCCATCGGAAAATTTTAAAACAAGTTCTATTTTTTCCAACCGATGGAAAAAAGACCGATGGGTACCATACACGATCGGTTGGTCTGATGAAAACCATCCATCGGACGGTTTTCATCAGTCAAACCGATCGTGTGTACAGGGCTTTAGGCAAAACTTATTTTTGGGATAGAGGGGAGAGGGTTTAAAACACCTGTCAGGCTTGTATTGTTGTCAGTGTCGCCAATAGGGATATTCACCCTCTCTATTTGTCCTCTTTACCATTATCGTCAAAAATAAAATTAAATGAAGATCCAAAATTTTGGGTTGTCCCCAGAATAGTAGTAGTGGGAAATCTTCCAACAGGAACACTAGTTCTGTTGACCCTGGTGACAATCAGGGATTCCCTCACTTTGGAGGGATTTCCTCTCACTTCCTGTTTTAACTGTGGGACAGGAGGTGAAGGGGAATCTCCCTAATAAGACACAGATGGCAAAAAGAAACCTGACAAGTTTACTTTACTCTATCCATAATGAAAAAAAAAAGTTTTGACTTAAGTTCTTTTTTTTAGCGTGTACTTGCCACAAATGTAGAAGCACGTATGACAGCTGTTCCGACATTGGCGAGACATTTATGATGTCATGTATATATATATATATATATATATATATATATATGTAGCGGCCTCCACTCTCTCTCTCCGCTGCTGGTTGGTTTCTGCTTGTCTAGGGGTACCTTGGAGGAGAGAGTGCGGGGTCACCACGCCAAGCCTTCACCGCAGATGTTTGTGTGGTGTAAGCAAAGTTCCTTTACCTTCGGGTCGGTGTTCTGAGTTTGGAGCCTCCGCTTCTTCTGTGGAACAGTGTCTGCCAGTAAATGAGCCCCACACCAATAAAAGTCCAACACTCCTTTTTTTTCCAATGTCAGGATGAAACACAATCAGTTGGACTCCCTCAAACGAACAGACAGGGGGTGTGGATACGAGTAGGCCCAGGCACAATGAGCTCTTCTATTCCTCTTTCAGCGAATAGGTTTGGCACATGATCTATGCCACCTGTTGAGAATCTTGGTCGCTGCCACCGACCGGTGAACCTTCCTCCTGACTGCACTCGGCCCCTGTTTGGGAATATACCCCTCCGGGCGGTCTCCTGAGGCTCACCCGGCACCGGCAATCTGCTGCACCAGGTCTTCGGGTGAGTAGCTCCTCCGGTCCCTTACGCCTCTGGATTCAGGTACCCCACTCCCGAGGTCCCCTAGGATATCCTTCCCTTGCGGAGCCCAGCGGAGGACACTGGGCCCCAGGCCTCCAACCGAGTACCTCACCCCAGGCTGAAGGTGCCTGGGGTGGAACACGAGCTCCGGGTGTCCAGGCCTAGGCCGCCTGGACACCGACCACAGCCCTCAGGCTGAAGGTGCCTTGGACTCGACGACCCCATGACCAAAATGGCCGACCCCTTTATACCCTCCCCCAGCAAGCCCAGCGGAGTCCCCGCCCCGCTGTACTCATGCTGCGAGAGGCCAAAAGGGGTATGCCACTGCAACGATGGCTCAACCCCGGGCCCAAAGTGACAGCGCCACCCACTGGGCCCCAGGGAACCACACATCACAGATCCCCACCAAATTTAAACATAATAGAAAAGCATATACCCGCTACATATATAAGGCAAAATTGCAAAAACAGTGACATTATATAAACCTCTTCACATTTCAGCCATTTCCCTGGCTTCCACCTTGATCCTGTGCTTCTGGCCCTCTTGAGAAAGGATGACAACCACATAATTCTATCAATTTCCTGTAAACCCAGCCTGTTGCTGACACATGGGGGGGGGGGGGCATCGTCACACAAGCTGGACTCGCAGTACTCCAGCACGGAGACGAGCTCACACATCATTGAATGGGCACCACTCACCCCAAAAGAATGACTCGCCCCTGCCTCCACTGAGATGAGAAAAGGAAGGACCACTAACATCACAAACCAGCAGGAAAATGTATATGTAGGGGTTTTTAATGCACAAAGTTCCACTTTAGGTCAGTGCAGTGCAAGCATGGGGGATATCTGAAGACCTAATCTTCTTCTTCAAATGTTCCAAACTTTGTACACATTTTGGCCTTTTCTCTTCCACTAAAAATTGCAATTAAATGTGTTTTTTAAGGCTTTGAAAAATAGCACTATTATTTGTGTTTACTTGATACTCTGGTATAAGGCTATTAAAAAAAAGGCTTACCCCTACTGGCAATGTTTATGCTCAAAAGTGATATTAAAGTTGGAATGCATGGTAAAAACACTTGTAAAGGTTCTTAAATTTGCAGTCATTTTCTGTAGCCTGAACGGGTTCATCTGCTGTTATTAGTGAGTTCATCTGTATTACGGAAGTAGAGAAAATAGGCATGTGCACAACCGAATGACATTTCGATTACCATGAACCTTTTTGTGAATGACCTTAAAAGCATTCCTATAATCCTGTTCAAAGGATAATCTGCCAATGTTAGCAGAGGTCATGCTGGAAGTCAAGACTTGCTTAAAAGCTTCCTTAAGAAATGTTCTTCATTCAGTTTCTCAAATATACAACTAGTTACAAAACTAGCTGTTATACACTGACTAAATGCACATTACCTTTTGTCAACTTTAAGCCCAAAAGTATTATTTTTCCACATCAGAACACTTTTTCTACTTTTTTAATAGGCTGTAAGTTGCTTTAGAAAGTTTACATGTTGAAAAGCTTTCTGGCGTTTTCATCCACAATACAACGAAAACTGACATAATACCTACGTACTATAGAGGCAGCTTTTAACGCTCTGTGCCATCAGGGTATTGTGGATTGACAAAAAAAAATAAGTAATGCATCAATCAAAGATGGGGCACACGTCATTGGAAGTAACCTATTTTTAGAGTGCAAATATAAATATAAATAGTTTTTTGACCATGCTTCAGCTTTAACTTTCAGACACATGGACTCACATTATATGGGGACTGGAGAACTTCAATTATGAGGAACGACTACAAGCTCCCTAGAGATGAGATGCTTGAGAGAAGATATGATAGCGATTTACAAATATCTCAACGGTGATCCCAGCGTAAGTATGAAACTTTTCAGTCCCAGGGAGTGTAAGAGGACACAGGGCCACACGATAAGACTGGAAGAGAAGCGGTTTAACCATAAGCTGCGTAACAGGTTTTTAACAGTCAAGGCGGTAAGGATGTGGAACTCTCTTCCACAATCGGTGTTGTCAACAGGAAGTATGGATAGTTTTAAAAGACTCTTGAATGGCATCTTAGTGAAAACAATATACAGGATATGGGAAATTATTTTTCCACACACACATTTACACAGGTTGAACTGGATGGACTGTCGTCTTTATTCAACCCTACCAACTATGTAACATTCTCATTAACCTCCCTGGCGGTATTCCCGAGTGTGGCTCGGGGTGAGATTTTCATACCTAAAGCGGTAACCCCGAGTCACACTCGGGATTGCCTCGCTGGATCCTGGAAGAGGTGACTTACCTTGTCTCTGGGATCCCGCAATGTATTCCCGCAGTGTACGGCGGCCGGACCTTGAGCCCGATGCACTGTGTGTTCCCCTGATTCCCTTCCCTGCAAGCGTCGCGACGCAGGGGGGCGGAACGGCGGTAAATTCAAAATGTTTAAAGCACAAACACACTGATACAATGTAATTCTATTGGATTACAATAAAAAATAAAATAAAGTGACCTTAGATTGCCCCCCAGTGCTTTCTCCAGTGCCCTTGTCTGCAGTTTTACTGTACTTTGTGTCTGTAAACTGCACAGCGACCATGGCATCCAAAAAGCACGCCTCCACCGCAAAATTGCTATATGACCTGCTGGAAGTCAGTGACAGCAATACAGAATCGCTTGCAGAGGAGTTGAGTGACAGCGACTCGTACGGAAGTTCATCATCAGACGCAGAAAGCAATTTTAGCGACGATCCTGCGACTGTGCCCAGCGATGTGTGGACTTGGTGCTCGATTGATTGCGGTATGGAGCACGTAGCGCCCCCAAGATTTCAGTTTACAGGAGTACTTGGGATCAAAGTGGAAGTTGAGGAAGATAACCCCTTGGCATACCTCGAGCTCTTTCTGACTGATGAAGTTATTGCCAAAATTGTTTTGGAGACGAATCGCTACCAGGAGCAACAAGCTGCTACCCATCATCGCTTTTCAAGGACCAGAAAATGGGAACCGGTGACCAGAAAATGGTAACCAGTAACCAGAGAGGACATCTGGAAGTTTTTGGGCCTTATAATTCTACAGGGAGTGGTGCAGAAATGGTACTGGACAACCAACAAATTGCTGGCCACTCCTTTTTTTGGCACCCCTATGTCGGAATACAAATTTTCACTAATAATGAAATATTTGCATTTTGCAAATAATGAAGACTTTGATGAGAGTTCTCATCCAGCTCCAAAGCTGAAAATTTTTTGGGAGATTTACCAACTTATTCTGAAGAATTTCCAGCAGACCTATGTGACAGAGATATAAGTATTAATGAAAGTCTTACGGCCTACAAAGGTAGACTTAGCTGGATACAGTTCATCTCATCAAAGCAAGCTCGTTTTGGCATAAAGTCATTTATGTGTGAATCCAGCTCTGGGTACATCTGGAATTCAGTCCTGTACACCTAGAAAGGGACCAAATTCAGCGATCGATTCAGCAGTTTTGGAATGGCAACCGCTTTGGTTCTTTCTTTGATTGAGCCATTGCTGAACCAGGGCTACTGTGTCACCAAAGACAATTTTTATACGTTCCCAGAACTCTTTGAGTTCCTTCTCCTGAACAAAACGGATGCCTATGGGACCGTTAGGCCTAACCGGCGTGACATGCCACCAACCTTTGCCAATAAAAACCTCGAGGCAGGAGAAATAGTTGCCTGGCAGAAAGGAAAAATGATGGCACTGAAATGGCGGGACAAAAAAAAAAGTGTGCCTTATGAGTACCATTCACAACACCTCTACTGTAATGGTACATACCAAAGGTGGAAAAGATGTCATGAAGCCACAGGTCGTGTTGGATTACAACAATACCATGGGAGGTGTGGACAGGGCTGACCAGGCCATGACCTTTTATCCAGCCATGAGGAAGCAACAAAGCAATATTATAAAAAAATATTCAGGCATCTTCTGGAACAGTACCTGTGGAATGCTTTCATTCTTCTGAAAAAATAAAAGTGACAGGCCTATGATTCATGCAGACTTTGTGTGGAAGGTTGCCGAACTCATTTTTTTAAAGCACAAAACGCCAACGACTGTAAACAGATCTGGACGTCGGGCTGCTGGCGTTGTGATCCCGGAACGCATGACTGGTCGTCACTTTATGGACCACATTCCACCTACTGAAAAGAAGGCAGCACCCACAAGGATGTGTGTTGTTTGCTACTCCAAGCGTGATGACTCCGGAAGGAAAATCCGAAAAGAAACCTTGTGCTGTACCTTGTTTTAAAATTTTCCATACCCGAGAAGTTTACTGACGCAATATGACTTCTAATATTGCACCCTTGTTTGACCAAAAAAAATGTCAGTGTTTTTGATTATATTATTTACTAAAATGTATTGAATAAAAAGTATTATTATTATTAAATTATTATTTGTTATTATTTATTATATTATAATTTATGATTTTGTGTTTCAAACTTTATCATACCCGAGATGTCTACTAGACTCTGGTTTAAAAAAGGGGGGGGATTTTGGGACTTTAGATGAGGCACATACAATGTGACTCCATCCCTGGTTCAATGAGAAAATTATGGAGATTTGGGACTTTGAATGAGGCCATGGACAAGGTGGGGGTATAATAGAAAATACATATTTATTAAACATGGTAAAGTGTACAGCACATATCAATGACAAAAAACTACTGATAGAAAAAACATTATAATAAATATAATTTCATAAGATTTACAACCACATGAATATGTGCATATGCAAAAATAGGCAACAAGGGTACATAAAATATGTGACACTAGTGCCACGTAGTAGTCACAATATGAGAGTATACATATACAAAAGTTGTTAATGTACATAGATGGTAAAAAGCAAGAAAAAATAAAAACAGCACTGGCGGAGGAAAGGAGTGTGCAGCAGGGGGACCATGATTGATAGATAAGATCTGGTCTAAGTTGCTTGTATGATATCATCACATGTCTGAATCTTAGAATGCCCGACGCGTTTTGTGTAAACCACCCATCAGGGGCAGATAGTCAGAAATGTCTAGAATAAAATAAAGTGGAGTAAATCTAGTTGTACGGATCATGATAGGGAGGAACAAATGAGTCCTCCCTAAAGTACTTACATGGAATGGCTGCAATGGAATGTGACCGGTAAAAAGCCAGGACCAGGGAATTGTCTGTTCCGGGAGCTGAGGTACAGAAAAGCCGCGTGCTGGTGGGGCGCCCAGCCCTGCCCCTCCAAACCAAAAACCCAGGGTGCCAGTATTAGGAGTTGGACAGGATGCTTGGCCAGTCATGACTTCCTAGGGGAAGTCTAGAAAAGGGAGTACATAGTAAGTTTATCATTGTATGCTGAACAAATACAAGGTACTATAGTCTTTTTAAATGGGCAAAAGTAAAAAGTGGGGATGTCTATGCATAAAAGTATAATAAATTACCATGAAATATTATATCCAAATGGCCAAGGAGTGTAATTAAAGGAAGGAGTAAGCAAATAGCAGAGACAATCCAAATTGATAAAGACCAATAGACTCAAAGGGAAGACTGGCTAACCGGGATATATACTAGAACCTAGTATGACTTACATGCATCCCAAAATGGTAGAGATGGGGTGCTCTGGCAGGGTATGCCGTCCTCGATGTTGTGACACCTGGACTGTGTTAGAGGCAGGACATGACCGCCCCGCACGTGTGCACGCTGACTTGTACCAGCGTCATACGGGCGTGGCCACGGTGGGGAGGGGCTCTGATGCGGGCGGCTGTCCGCCCGTAGAGAACGCCCATATTCCCCGTGCTGGACCAGCTAGGATGGAAAGACTCGTGCCCCACGTCATGACGCCACCACGTGACGTCACATGTGAGGCAGGATGTATGGCGCCGATGCGTAGAGGGCGCCCACCCACCCCCCGCACCTGACGTGATTCCCGCTGCCTCTGGAGAGAGGCAGAGGGAAGGGGGAGGGGGGGAGCACACAAGAAGCATCGCAGCTCCCAAGTAACAAACAAAGAACAGGACCTGGATATACAAGGGCAACAAACCAAATCCAAATCCTGACACAAAGCAGCTGTGCTGCTAAACGCCATGGACACAAAATAATTGCGTCCATGGTGTGCGGAGTACAGGAGGTAATGTAATACCCTCCTGTTCACCGATACCTCCCACGTGGGTGGCAGGGGAAAACTGCCAGCCCTGTCCAATGACCTCCATCCCTGTCTTTTGCCAGGGATGGAGGTCATTGGACAGGGCTGGCAGTTTTCCCCTGCCACCCACGTGGGAGGTATCGGTGAACAGGAGGGTATTACATTACCTCCTGTACTCCGCACACCATGAACGCAATTATTTTGTGTCCATGGCATTTAGCAGCACAGCTGCGTTGTGTCAGGATTTGGATTTGGTTTGTTGCCCTCGTATATCCAGGTCCTGTTCTTTGTTTGTTACTTGGGAGCTGCGATGCTTCTTGTGTGCTCCCCCCTCCCCTCCGCCTCTCTCCAGAGGTGGCGGGGAATCACGTCAGGTGCGGGGGGTGGGTGGGCGCCCTCTACGCATCGGCGCCATACATCCTGCCTCACATGTGACGTCACGTGGTGGCGTCATGACGTGGGGCACGAGTCTTTCCATCCTAGCTGGTCCAGCACGGGGAATAAGGGCGTTCTCTACGGGCGGACAGCCGCCCGCATCAGAGCCCCTCCCCACCGTGGCCACGCCCGTATGACGCTGGTACAAGTCCTGCCTCCAACACAGTCCAGGTGTCGCAACATCGAGGACGGCATACCCTGCCAGAGCACCCCATCTCTACCATTTTGGGATGCATGTAAGTCATACTAGGTTCTAGTATATATCCTGGTTAGCCAGTCTTCCCTTTGAGTCTATTGGTCTTTATCAATTTGGATTGTCTCTGCTATTTGCTTACTCCTTCCTTTAATTACACTCCTTGGCCATTTGGATATAATATTTCGTGGTCATTTATTATACTTTTATGCATAGACATCCCCACTTTTTACTTTTGCCCATTTAAAAAGACCATAGTACCTTGTATTTGTTCAGCATACAATGATACACTTACTATCTACTCCCTTTTCCAGACTTCCCCTAGGAAGCCATGACTGGCCAAGCATCCTGTCCAACTCCTAATACTGGCACCCTGGGTTTTTGGTTTGGAGGGGCAGGGCTGGGCGCCCCACCAGCACGCGGCTTTTCTGTACCTCAGCTCCCGGAACAGACAATTCCCTGGTCCTGGCTTTTTACTGATCACATTCCATTGCAGCCATTCCATGTAAGTACTTTAGGGAGGACTCATTTGTTCCTCCCTATCATGATCCGTACAACTAGATTTACTCCACTTTATTTTATTCTAGACATTTCTGACTATGTGCCCCTGATAAGTGGTTTACACGAAACGCGTCGGGCATTCTAAGATTCAGACATGTGATGATATCATACAAGCAACTTAGACCAGATCTTATCTATCAATCATGGTCCCCCTGCTCCACACTCCTTTCCTCTGCCAGTGCTGTTTTTATTTTTTGTTGCTTTTTACCATCTATGTACATTAACAACTTTTGTATATGTATACTCTCATATTGTGACTACTACGTGGCGCTAGTGTCACATATTTTATGTACCCTTGTTGCCTATTTTTGCATATGCACATATTCATGTGGTTGTAAATCTTATGAAATTATATTTATTATAATGTTTTTTCTATCAGTAGTTTTTTGTCATTGATATGTGCTGTACACTTTACCATGTTTAATAAATATGTATTTTCTATTATACCCCCACCTTGTCCATGGCCTCATTCAAAGTCCCAAATCTCCATAATTTTCTCATTGAACCAGGGATGGAGTCACATTGTATGTGCCTCATCTAAAGTCCCAAAATCCCCCCCCCCCCCCTTTTTTAAACCAGAGTCTAGTAGACATCTCGGGTATGATAAAGTTTGAAACACAAAATCATAAATTATAATATAATAAATAATAACAAATAATAATTTAATAATAATAATACTTTTTATTCAATACATTTTAGTAAATAATATAATCAAAAACACTGACATTTTTTTTGGTCAAACAAGGGTGCAATATTAAAAGTCATATTGCGTCAGTAAACTTCTCGGGTATGGAAAATTTTAAAACAAGGTACAGCACAAGGTTTCTTTTCGGATTTTCCTTCCGGAGTCATCACGCTTGGAGTAGCAAACAACACACATCCTTGTGGGTGCTGCCTTCTTTTCAGTAGGTGGAATGTGGTCCATAAAGTGACGACCAGTCATGCGTTCCGGGATCACAACGCCAGCAGCCCGACATCCAGATCTGTTTACAGTCGTTGGCGTTTTGTGCTTTAAAAAAATGAGTTCGGCAACCTTCCACACAAAGTCTGCATGAATCATAGGCCTGTCACTTTTATTTTTTCAGAAGAATGAAAGCATTCCACAGGTACTGTTCCAGAAGATGCCTGAATATTTTTTATGTATACTCTCATATTGTGACTACTACGTGGCGCTAGTGTCACATATTTTATGTACCCTTGTTGCCTATTTTTGCATATGCACATATTCATGTGGTTATAAATCTTATGAAATTATATTTATTATAATGTTTTTTCTATCAGTAGTTTTTTGTCATTGATATGTGCTGTACACTTTACCATGTTTAATAAATATGTATTTTCTATTATACCCCCACCTTGTCCATGGCCTCATTCAAAGTCCCAAATCTCCATAATTTTCTCACTAGACTCTGGTTTGGACAGATTTAGGTGAGTTATTACTAAGAATTACAGGCCTACCATGTAAAACGCCAAATTTCCATGCAAAATAATGGTACCCGCTTTCAGCACCTAAAATCTTCCAGAATCATACCGCCAGGGAGGTTAAGGACACTTTGATATGATGCAGAATTCATAGTTGACCCAATGACTGCAAGCTGCCCAGGCCCCGGAGCAGCAAAGAAACCCCAAACCATAATATTTTTGCCACCATGCTTCACAGTTAGTATGTATGTGATTCTACTTCTGAAATACTGTCTCCAGTTTGTACCAAACATGATTTTGGGGGTTTTCTGAGACTTGTTTTGGCATTGAACAGTCAGATATTGGACTAAAATTGCCAGACTCTCCAGAATTGGATAAATTAGTAGTCATTTGAAGTCTACACCACATATTATTTTCCTTACAGTGGAATGATTGCTTTCAAATAATTTGACAGTCCTTTTAAATCAATTTCCAGATGTATGAAACCATGTATTCATGGTTTTCATTGTGAGGGCCTTAGAGAGCTTTTTTGATCTTGGCATGATGACACCACATACATCAGCAAAGCAAAGAGAACACAAGATCATAGTGTAGCGCCCTGTCCCCATTGATTGGACGCTATTGTAAATTTAGGGGGTGTCTGAGCCAATAGTTGGGCTCAGAACTTGTGTAATTATATACAAATTGCCCCTGTCCTGGCTATGGTGGGGCCTGATAGTATTTTCCCTTGTTGCCTGAAGGTGGCGGTACCACCTCAGGTCCATGTTGGAACGCAGGTAGACCATGGTGTATTGGGTGTCCCTTTTTGGCAGCGGTTCAGTGGGAGTGGTGCCCCGCTGTGCATGCTGGGGAGGGATACTAAAGGGGCAGACACCATTGTGAGGGGTCTTCTTCGCCTCCTGGTCCTCCTGGTGCAAGGTATGTGTGTGTGATTTCGGTCTCAGGGTCATGTTGGCCCGAGGCTGCATCTCTTTTTAGTAGGCCCAGCTATGCTGGCTGGGGCCTGCAAAGAAAGGAAGAAAGACAAGGGATTCCCAGCTGTCCATGCAAGTGGAGGAGGCTGCTTCACGAAGGAGACCAGGGGAGGACCTGCCCTGGAGGAGACTGGCAAAGTGCTTGTGTCTCGGGTTGGGCCTGGTGGCTTCGTTGAAGAGGGATCCATAACTCGGCCTAAAGGTTCGGCCGAGTCGGCCTAAAGGTTCATTCGCTGTTTGGCTGGAAGTTTGGGACTTTTAAATCCTGTGGCAGAGGATTCCGGGACTATCCATTTACATGTTCACTTAAACAGTCTGTGGCAGAGACTGTTCTGACACAGGTTCGTGTATCATCCCGGCTGCTAGGCCAAGTGAGAGGGGACTATCCGAGTGATCAATACTCACTCGATCGTTGAGAGTGGCGAAAGACTGATTGGAGCTTTGGACAATTTTTGTGAACTCTGTACCGCGTACCTGAATCCTCCCCTTATCTTTCCTACCTTCTACCTGCTACTTTCTCTACAAGTTTTACCGCAGCAAAAATAAAACCACCATTGAAGGTTTTACATCTAGTGTGGACATTGGAGTTACTGCAGACTTTCTCCCCTGACAACGAACTTTGAGGTAACGTGCAAGGCCCAAATTTAAACCAGCAGCTCCTACGGGGGTAGTGCTACACTAGATATTTGAGTTCTGAACAAGACAGGTTGCACCTGAATATTCCCTAGTGGGGTTCTATGTATTGAAACCTAAGCTGGCACACCTCATTCTAATTTCATGGATTTGACGTTTTGGGAAATGTAGGTGTGTTCTTGTCCTTTTCACGTGACAACCCTGCATTTTCATTACTTTGCTCACCCAAAGTAATGTTTTGTTATCTGTTTTTAACCATTTTACTTTAATGGATATATTAATGTATACACTCTTAACAAAATACTTCCTCCTGATGCTTAAAATTTGATATAAATACTAAGCTCATTGTGTTTATTGTGTTATGTCATATTGATAATTATTCCACAAGAGGTAAGAATGCAAATCTATGATTATATATTTGTCTTTATCCAAGGAGTAAAGAACTAGTTCAACTTGCAGTACCCATAGCAACCAGTCAGAACTGATCTTGTGTAAACAGAATTTATATTAGTATCTGATAAGCTGGCCATACATAGATTGAAATTTGTCCAGTTCAGCAGTGTGTAGCCCTCTCTGTTCAACAGAAGCCAGTTGTTAGACCTCCTTCTCTCTGCTGGAAAACCAGAATTCGATCACAGCATGCAGCCAATCTTCTGCAGCAACAAAAGAAAAACAAATTTGAGTTTAACATGAACTGTTAGACAGGGATAATTTGGTTTTGTTGCAGGTTAGCTGGTAAGTGGGCAGGGAAGTTTTATTTGTTTCTGATGTACGGTGCCCTTCCATGTACTCCTTGCTACAAAGGCTAGTTATAGTTTGGGGTGGTTGTTTTTTGTTTGTAGTTTGTGAATTGGTGATGGGTATGCATGGGATACCTTCAGCTGCCATTGTGCCCTTGCTGGGTGTCCCGTGCGTCCCTATACCTTTAGGAAGGGATGGGCTCCCTCCAGGCACACCTATCCTTAATCTATCAAACTGCCATATATGTGCTCCTACTTGGAAAGGAGCACATATGTTTGCAAATGTGTGCGACTAAACCCCTTGTTTTCTACCGTCAACTGTTAGACAGGGTTCATTTGATTTTGTTGCAGGCTAGCTGATGAGCTGGGAAATTTTGTTTATTTTTGATGCGTGTTGCTCTTCCATGTGCTCCTTACTGTAAAGGCTAGTTATAGATTGGGGTTGTCTATTATAAGATTTTCCTGTAGGTAGAGTGAATGTCTCCTAAACTTGCATTGTTTAGGAAATATTCCCACTTGAAGCAGCCAATGATGTCTCTGGTGCGCTGTCAATTCAGAGCACTGTGCCACGGCCATGACTCCTGTGCACATGTACGGAAATGACATCATTGCAGTCCAGCCATTCAAATGGCCAGAGAGTGCAAACCTGTAAGGAAGACCGGATGAAGATGAAAGCACCAACAGCAATGACAGCGCACCACTGGAAGACTTTGTTTTAACCACTTCATCCCCGGAAGGATTTACCCACTTCCTGACCAGGCCATTTTTTTTATACGGCACTGCGTCGTTTTAACTGACAATTGCGCGGTCGTGCGATGCTGTACGGAAAAAAAATTGACGTCCTTTTTTCCCCGCAAATAGAGCTTTCGTTTGGTGGTATTTGATCACCTCTGCGGTTTTTATTTTTTGTGCTATAAACCAAAAAAAAATTGTCAATTTTGATTTTTTTTTTTTACTTTCTTCTATAATACATATCCAAAACATATAAAAAAACAAATGTATTCATCAGTTAAAGCCGATATATATTCTGCTACATATTTTTGGTAAAAAAAAAAAATCGCAATGGGAGTATATTGATTGGTTTGCACAAAAGTTATCATGTCTACAAACTATGTGATAGATTTTGGTACTTTTATTTATTTTTTATTGTTTTTACTGGTAATGGTGTGATCTGCGATTTTTAGCAGGACCAGTGACATTATTACAGTGATCAGTGCTATAAATTGCACTGATCAATGTATAAATGACGCTGTCAGGGAAGGAGTTTATACTACGGTGCGATCAAGGGGTTAACTGTGTTCCCTGGGTGTGTTGAAACTGAGAACAGCGGATCTCCATCATGTCCCTTGTCAGAATGGGGATCCGCATTGTTTACATAGGCAGATCCCTGTTCTGCCTCTGTATACCACGATCGTGGGTTGACAGCGGACATTAAGTGGGTGGTCGGGAAGCGATTAAGGTAAGTCTATCATAATGTGCTAGTATGTAGTACATACTAGCACATTATGGCCTATACTACCCAGGGGCCCACTTTTTTTTTATTATTCAAGAAGTTCACTACTGCTTTAAAGGTTTTGCATTCACTAAAAATGTTATATATATATTAAAGTCAGGCAAGTGTGAAAAAATTATGTAAATTAAGAATGTTTTTTTAGAAATGGAAGTGTTAATAGTTTATTTTAATAATTAACACCATGGAAAGTAAATGAACAGGAGAAAATCCAAATCAAATCATAATTTGGTGTGACCACTGCAAAAACAGCATCAATTCTTCAATCCTTCTAGGTACACTTGAACAGTGGGCACAGTAAGGAGCCCACAACATGGGATTGTGGCCGCCACAAGTTTTAATAAAGTTGATTATTTATTATTTAAAAAAAAAAAAGGGTGAGTCACAGATTTGAACGGGTTTTTGTACTGGCACAGGTGGCTGGGGGTTATATAACCACCTGTGTGACAGGATTCTCCTCAGTTGCTTCACTGAAGCAGTCAGGCTTGGAGCTCCCCTTCCCTCCCACCCTGTCGCTGGCACCATTATGTGGTTATGTCACCCTTGGATCAAGGGGGGACTTTGTTTATCAATTTATTCAGTATAGCTCGAGTCCTATGACTGAGCGTGTTTAGATTTTGTTTTAAAGTTTGAAAATATTTATTTATGATTTCAACGATTAATATTTGAATAAAGATATTTATTTATTTAAATACCAATAAAGGTGCCGCAGCCGTTTAAAACACCAATTTGGTTGTCTTGCCTGTTATTTATTTATATATATATATATATATATATAGATATGTGCGACCTACAATTCCATGCATGTGGGTTGTTCCAAACATCTTGGAGAACTAGCCACAGATCTTCTGTGGGTGAAGGCTGCCTCAAATCCTTCTGTAACTTCATATAATCCCAGGCAGACTGAATATTGTTAAGATCGGGGCTCTGTGGGAGTCAAACTATCAGTTCCAGGACTCCTTGTTCCTTACACTGAAGGTGGCTCTTAATGGCATTGACTGCATGTCTGGGGTTGTCCTTCTGCAGAATAAATATGGGGCCAATCACAAGCCTCCCTGATGGTATGGCATGATGAATATTTATCTGCCTGTATGTCTCAGCATTGAGGACACAATTGATCCTGACCAAATCTCCAACTCCATTTGCCGAAATGCAGCCCCAAACTTTCAAGAAACCTCCACCATGCTTCGCTAATGCTTGCTTGCTTTTATTATTGTACCACTCTCTAGCCCTTTACAAATAAACTGAATTTTGCTACAGCCAAATATTTCTAATTTGGACTCATCAGTCCAGAGCGCCTGCAGACATTTTTCTGCATCGCAATTCCTATGTTTTCATTCATAGTTGAGTTGCTTAGCAATGTACACCTACAGTATGCTTGAAATGACTTCAGATGTCTGGTCCGCCATGAAAACAGGATACTCATCCCCCCACGCAATTTTTTTTTAAATGAAAATAAATACACACACACACCATGAAAATGTCCATTAATAAAAATTACATTAATGTCTCCCAATGTAAATTTATCATCAATCACATTGTCCCGGGATGTGGTTCCAGTCTCAACCCCAATGAATCACTGCCATTATGATCTTGCCTGGCAGGCTTGTGTTTGTCAACAAACAAGCTGAGGATGCTGGCTGACGTCATTGACTAAATATGGTCACATACCATGCGATCTAGAATGTCCCAATGGGTTTATGGATTGCTCTTCAACAGGGCATATTGTAATACTCGAGTGCTTTATTTTATCAGTAAGAAGAACCCAACACCGCAAATATACATTTTGAGATATGTTTAACCACTTCAATACAGGGCTTTTTATACCACTTCCATACCGGGCCTATTCTGGCACTTCTCTCCTACATGTACAAATCATCATTCTTTTGCTTGAAAATTACTCAGAACCCCAAAACATTATATATGTTTTTTTTAGCAGATACCCTAGGGAATAAATTGACGGTCGTTGCAACTTTTTATCTTGCACGGTATTTGCGTAATAATTTTTCAAACGCCTTTTTTGGGGAAAAAAAATGGTTTCATGAATTAAAAAATAACAAAACAGTAAAGTTAACCCAATTTTTTAGTAAAATATGAAAGATTATGTTATGCCGAGTAAATAGATAACTAACATGTCACGCTTTAAAATTACGCACACTCATGGAATGGTGCCAAAGTTCGGTACTTAAAAATCTCCATAGGCGACGCTTTGAACATTTTTACAGGTTACCAGGTTAGAGTTACAGAGGAGGTCTAGTGCTAGAATTGTTGCACGCGCTCTAACGCACGCGACGATACCTCACATATGTGGTTTGAACGGCGTTTACATATGTGGGCGGGACTTACGTGTGCGTTCGCTTCTGAGCGCGAGCTATTGGGGACAGGGGCGTTTTAATTTTTTTTATTCATTTTTTTACATTTTTTTTTTATCACTTTTATTCCTATTACAAGGAATGTAAACATCCCTTGTAATAGGAATGGTGTGTGACAGGTCCTCTTTATGGAGAGATGCGGGGTCAATAAGACCCCACATCTCTCCTCCAGGCTGGAAAGCATGAGATCGGGAAAAATAAATCACTGATCTCATGCTTTTAGCCGCAATCGCGGCTTTGCTTACCTTTGGGAACCCGGGCGTGACGTCATCACATCGCGCCGGGCCTCCGACGGTCATAGAGATGACTGGTGACCATCTGGTCACCAGTCATCTCTATGCTCGTCATGTGACCACTGGCGCCAGATGATTCTTTCTCTGGGCCCCCGATGGCACGGGAGAGCCCAGAGAAGCACCGGATGGCGGCAGGAGGGGGGATGTCCCCTCCCGCCGCCTATTAGAACGATCAAGCGGCAGAACCGCCACTATGATCATTCTTATGGTGCGCAGAATCGCAGACAGAAGAGAAGGATATCTGAATGATGCCTCTAGCTGCAGGCATCATTCAGATATCCCCCCACAAACCCAGGACATCATATGACGTCCACCCGGAGGGAGAGAGGGTTCCTGCCGGCGTCATTTTACAATGACCCGGTATGGAAGTGGTTAATACACATTTCTTGAACCACTTCAGGTCTAAGGCTCGATTCACACTAATGCGTTTTTTTTATGCATTTTGCAGAAATGCAGGGACATTTTTTAACATGGGTTCCTATGGATGCGTTTTTGGAAAGGGTCGGGGGGGGGGTTTTCCCGCAAAAAGCAGCGTTTAGCATGTAATAGACCTGCATCCAAAACGCAAGTACCGCGTTTTAACCGCGATTTTGCTGCGATTTGCGTTTTTTTATTTCTTTTTTTACACTGTATATAGCTGGTTGCTAAGGAGGGGGCCGGGAAGCCGGCCGCCGTGTCCTTAACAACCGATGAGTCATTAGTTGTCAGCGGGCTTCCCGCTGAATGTAAAAAAAAAAAGAATTGCCGGCTAAAAAAAAAAAAAAAAAATCGAGAAAAAAGACAGCGTGAGGTCCCCCCCAGGTCCATACCAGGCCCTTGGGTCTAGTATGGATTTGGAGGGGACCCCCCCACACCAATTTTTTTTTAAAATGGCATGGGGGTCCCCCCAAAATCCATACCTGACCCTTATCCGAGCATGCAGGTCAGGAAAGGGAGGGGACGAGCGAGCGCCCCCCCTTCTGAACCATACCAGGCCGCATGCCCTCAACATAGGGGGATGGGTGCTTTGGGGTGGGGGGGGGCTTCGGGGTGATGGGGACAAGAGCCTCTTCCTGACAACCCTTGCCCGGTGGTTGTCGGGGTCTGCGGGTGGGGGGCTTATCGGAATCTGGAAGCCCCATTTAACAAGGGGGCCCAGATCCCACCCCCCATGTGAATGAGTATGGGGTACATTGTACCCCTACCCATTCACAAAAAAAAGTAGTGTAGTGTTAATAAATACAATAAACAGTTTTTGACAAGTCTTTTATTAAAAATCTTCTTATCCGTTTCTTCCTCTATCTTCTCCCGCATCTTCATCCACCGGTCTTCTCCTCCCCCTGCTTCTTCTTCCGCTGTTCTTCTGTCTTCTTTGTCCGGTGTTGTTCTTCCTCTGCCGCCACCCACACTGTTATTTAAGTAATGCAGGACATCGGCGCTGACAGATCAGCGGGACGCAGCATCGGAGGAGGAGCGGCGGCGGGAGCAGCGGCAGAGGAAGAAGAACATTTTTTTTTTTAGCCGGCAATTCTTTTTTTTTACATTCAGCGGGAAGCCCGCTGACAACTGATGACTCATCAGGACACGGCAGCCGGCTTCCCGGCCCCCTCCTTAGCAACCAGCTATATACAGTGTAAAAAAAACGCGAAACGCAAATCGCGGCAAAATCAGAGTAAAATCGCTGTAAAAACTTGTGTCGAAAAATGCAGCAAGCACTGCAAAAAGCACTGCAGAAACGCTCAAAAACAACATGCATAGGTGTGAATCGAGCTTCACACCTATACACCACCTATATGGACCAATGTTTTCATTTCTGCTATGGGCCTATTGATTTGGAACAACTTTGTCATTACTTAAAGTTTAACTCCATTTTTGTGGGGGAAAAAATTGCAAATAAAGAAAAAATAATATAGTGTATACAATTGCGACACAAGTCATGTTGTAATTTAATAGTATTAAAAATTACCTTTCCTTTTCAATCTGCAGCCGCTGTAATTTTCTGAAAATGCAATGCATTATGGCAACCTGGAGGTGTTCTGTACACAGAATGTGTACTGACCACTCCCCAGAAACATAATTTCCTGCTTGTGTGATTGGCTCACTGATTTTCCCAGAAGTCTGCACTAGGATACAAGTCAGATTTCAGACATCCCCTGCAACAAAAATATAATTTTTGGTGAGATACTCCCAAAAGGAACATGTCTAAAGGAATGCAGGCAGTGGCGTACTAAGTGGGGGGCAGGGGGGCGGGCCGCCCCGGGTGCCACACACTGAGGGGTGTCAGGCCAGCACCCCCCTCTGTGACTGAAGACAGCAGAGACAGCGCCGCGGGTTTAGGCAGCGGCACTGAGCGGTGACAGGACACACATGGAGAGGCCAAGGTAGTGGCTTTGCAGGGGTGGGTGTTGCGAGCCGCAACCCAAGCCAGTCGGCACACCCGGGACCCAGTGCAACAATCCCATTCTCTCCTTCTCTCCAATGGTCGCGGCTCTGATCAGTCTCTGAAGCGGCTTTCACAGCCGAGCAGAGTGAAGCCGCCTCCCCCTCCTCCTTTATGTCTACACAGTGCTGTGCATGCTGGAGGAGGGGGGGGGCGGCTTCACTCTGCTCGGCTGTGACAGCGGCTGCCGAGACTGATCAGAGCCGCGAGTCCGCGACCACGGTGAGAAGGAGAGAATGGGATCATGGCGCCGGGTCCTGGGTGTGCCGACTGGCTCAGGTGTGGCTCGCAATACCCCTCCCCTGCAAAGCCACTACATTTCTTCTCTCCGTGTGTGGTCTGAGGTACATGGGTCTGAAGGGGGGAGGTCTGTCATGGTGCCGGGTCCCAGGTGTGCTGACTGGTTCAGGTGCGGCTTGCAATACCCCTCCCCCTGCAAAGTCACTACCGCAGGCTCTCTCCATGTGTGGTCTGAGGTACATGGGTCTGAAGGGGGGTCTGCACTGTATGGGGGGGTTGTATTGCAGGGGGTCTGTATTGTTAGGGGGGTCTGTGCACTGTAGGGGCGTCTGTACTGTGGAGGGGGTCTGCACTGTAGGGGGTTCTGCACTGTAGGGGGGTGTGTATTGTTAGGGGGTCTGTGCACTGTAGGGGGTCTGCACTGTAGCGGGGGTCTGTACTGTAGGGGGGTCTGTACTGTAGGGAGGGGGACTGCACTGTAGGGGGGTCTGTGTAACATGCAGGGGGTCAAGAACTGTTTGAGGGTGTCTGTGTAACATAAAGGCGTCCAGAGCTGTGGGGGTCTGTGTAATGTAAAGGGGTGCAGGGTGCTGTGTAATGTAAAGGGGTCTGTGTTGGGTTGTATTGTAGGGGGGTCTGTATTGTTAGGGGGAGTCTGTGCACTGTAGGGGGTCTGTACTGTGGGGGGGGTCTGCACTGTAGGGGGTTCTGCACTGTAGGGGGTCTGCACTGTAGTGGGGGGTCTGCACTGTAGTGGGGGGGTCTGTATTGTAGGGGGGGTCTATACTGTAGCGGGGGTCTATACTGTAGCGAGGGGTCTGTACTGTAGGGGGGTCTGTACTGTAGGGGGGGACTGCACTGTAGGGAGGGGGACTGCACAGTAGGGGGTCTGTGTAACATGCAGGGGTCAATAACTGTTAGGGGGTGTCTGTGTAACATACAGGCGTCCAGAGCTGTGGGGGTCTGTGTAATGTAAAGGGGTGCAGGGTGCTGTGTAATGTAAAGGGGTCCAGAGGTGCAGTGGGCTGTGCAATGTAAAGAAGCAGAGGTGCAGGGAACTGTGTAATGTAAAGGGGTTCTGAGGTGCAGGGTGCTGTGTAATGTAAAGGGGTCCAGAGGTGTAGGGTGCTGTGTAATGTAAAGAGGTCCTTAGGTGCAGGGTGCTGTGTAATGTAAAGGGGTCCAGAGGTGCAGGGTGCTGTGAAATGCAAACGGGGTCTAGAGGTGCAGTGTAATGTAAAGGGGTCCAGAGGTACAGGGGCTGTGTAATGAAAAGGGGTCCAGAGGTGCAGAGTGCTGTGTAATGTAAAGGGGTCCAGAGGTGTAGGGTGCTGTGTAATGTAAAGAGGTCCAGAGGTGCAGGGTGCTGTGTAATGTACAGGGGTCCAGAGGTGCAGGGTGCTGTGTAATGTAAAGGGGTCCAGAGGTGCAGGGTACTGTGTAATGTAAAGGGGTCCAGAGGTGCAGGGTACTGTGTAATGTAAAGGGGTTCAGAGGTGCAGGGTGCTGTGTAATGTAAAGGGGTCCAGATGTGTAGGGTGCTGTGTAATGTAAAGAGGTCTAGAGGTGCAGTGTAATGTAAAGGGGTCCAGAGCTGCAGGGTGCTGGGTAATGTAAAGGGGTCCAGAGCTGCAGGGTGCTGCGTAATATAAGGGGGTCCAGAGGTGCGGTGCTGTGTAATGTAAAGGGGTCCAGGGGTGCGGTTCTGTGTAATGTAAAGGGGTCCAGAGGTGCAGTTGTGGAGAGGGGGTACACAGTAGGGACAAAAATATATTGAAGGATGCAGAGGTATGCAGGGGGCACAGTGGGCAGTGTTGCCAACCCCCTGAAGTGAAATTTACTGGCAAGGATGCCAAAATTTCTGAACGGCACCAGTTTTTTACTGGCAAAAATCATGAAAATTGCTGGCAGAGCCGCATTTTTTACTGACGCTGCAAAAAAGTACCTACAATCGCTGTTTTTAGTGCTAAACAGTGCAAATATCAACATTTGAACTATAAACACATAGCTAATGCTATTTATCAATGTGTTTAAGTTAAACAAAAGTAAAAAAACAAATTCTCAATTTACATGAAGGTTAGGTTACTATAACCCAGCCAGCACAGAGTTCCCTCTTACATCAGAGTCTGCAGGGATCCCCCTTACAGTGCAAGGGAACTCTTATGTAAAGGGAAACGCTGCAGATCATGATGTAAGGGGAACCCTGATATGGAGGGGGGCTCTGGTGAATAGAGACCACCTTCCGCAGAGTGAATACACTAAGGAAAGGGGGGGTACTAATATAAAGGGGAAACCTTTTTATCAGTGCCCCTTTACATTATTGTATTCACTCACATACTTACATCAGTGACCCCCCCCCCCCCTCAGAATGGCCTGGCGGCACTGTCACTGACCTCCTCCCAAGTGCACAGTGTGGGGCTCAGTCAGACGGCTCCAGCTTGGTGGCTCTGATCTTCCCTCCCCAGTCCACACGTCTGCTTCTTCCCGGGCCGTAACCCCCATCCCGGCAGCACTCCCACTCTTGACTCCTTTCTAGGATCCCCTCAGAGACTGCAGACATGATAAAAGACAAGAGATGGTCAGAGGCTGCGGACACGATACAGGAGGTGGACAGAAACTGCGGACATACTACAGGAGGTGGACAGAGGCTGCGGACATACTACAGGAGGTGGACAGAGGCTGCGGACATACTACAGGAGGTGGACAGAGGCTGCGCACATGACACAGGAGGTGGACAGAGGCTGCGGACATGACACAGGAGGTGGACAGAGACTGCGGACATGACACAGGAGGGGTGACAGAGGCTGCGGACATGATACAGGAGGGGTGACAGAGGCTGCGGACATGATACAGGAGGGGTGACAGAGGCTGCGGACATGACACAGGAGGGGGACAGAGGCTGCGGACATGATACAGGAGGGGGGACAGAGGCTGCGGACATGACACAGGAGAGGTGACAGAGGCTTCGGACATGACACAGGAGGGGGACAGAGACTGCGGACATGACACAGGAGGGGTGACAGAGGCTGCGGACATGATACAGGACGGGTGACAGAGGCTGCGGACATGACACAGGAGGGGTGACAGAGGCTGCGGACATGACACAGGAGGGGTGACAGAGGCTGCGGACATGACACAGGAGGGGTGACAGAGACTGCGGACATGACACAGGAGGGGTGACAGAGGCTGCGGACATGAAACAGGAGGGGGGACAGAGGCTGCGGACATGACACAGGAGGGGTGACAGAGGCTGTGGACATGATACAGGAGGGGTGACACTGACAGAGGCTGCGGACAAGATACAGGAGGGGGACAGAGGCTGCGGTCATGACACAGGAGGGGGGACAGAGGCTGCGGACATGACACAGGAGGGGGACAGAGGCTGCGGACATGACACAGGAGGGGTGAAAGAGGCTGCGGACATGATACAGGAGGGGTGACACTGACAGAGGCTGCGGACATGATAGAGGAGGGGTGACAGAGGCTGCAGACATGACACAAGAGGGGGACAGAGGCTGCGGACATGACACAGGAGGGGGAAGAGGCTGCGGATATGACACAGGAGGAGTACAGAGGCTGGGGACATGACGCAGGAGGGGGACAGAGGCTGCGAATATGATAGGGTCCTCCTCAGTCCTCACCCCCTCACAGTGGCCTCCTCCTCTGTTCACCATCATATAACTTCTCCTCCACATCATCAGTATGCTGTGTCCTCCTCCTTGTGCCCCTTTCACCTCTCCACAGGTCAGGGCAGCTCTGACCTGTGGAGAGGTGAAAGGGGCACAGGAGGACACAGCATACTGATGATGTGGAGGAGAAGTTATATGATGGTGGACAAGTAACAGAGCACATCAGTCTCTGTCCCTCCCCTGCATGCCATGGCCGCTTTACCCTCCGGGCTCCCACTCTCAGCCCCAGTGCAGTCCTCCTCCTCCTCACCCCTGCTCGGCCGAGTCCTGCGAGTGCACTGTAGCCCGCGACCGTTGTTGTGCCGAGAATGGTGCCCCTGCTGAATTCTGTGTCCCCTAGCTCTCTCCCGTCCCGTCCTGATCGTCTATTCAAAAATGGCGCCGGGCGGCTCTATTACGTCACTGCGCATGCGCCGCCCGGCCGAGCGCATACGAACTTTCCCGAGCCCGGCCGGCTTCGGAACGGTGCATGCGCTGTTGCATGGTCGGCTCGCGGCCATCTTTTTTGTGGGCACCCGATGCCCATAACGGACTTTACGGACACCCCAAAAAGGGGGTTACATTTACGTGCTGTACGTAAATTAACGTACGGTTGACAACACTGACAGTGGGGCGTTTTTACATTTTAAGGTGGGGGGGTGCCAGATATAGGATCCGCCCCAGGTGCCAAATGCTCTAGGTACGCCCCTGGATGCAGGCCCAGCAGCTTTCCTCATTAGTGCTCTGCAGCTGCCACAGCTGACTGAAAATTATGAAACCACTCACATCAGACCCACTTTGCACAGAGGCACAGAGGAACAAACAGGGATTTCTTCAGAATAATAAAAAGTAGGAATCTACAACAAAGGTTGTTATAATCCTTGCAATGTACTGTATATAGATCACCCAGGGGGAAATGTTTTTTTCTCCACAAAAGTGGAGTTACATTTTAAAGTAGAACAGCACTGTATCTGAGCACCACGATTCAAATTGCTATTTAATGCATTTTTTTTAATTTACAGCTCACCCATCCATCCATGTGTCAGGGCCCGGACTTCTTGCTGAGCAACCTGGGATGCTGGAAAGCACCCTGTCTGATCCATTCGACAACCCTGCATTGTGCCCTAACTTCTGCTAAACCTTGAACTCTTTGCTCCTTCCACAAACTTTATTTAAGCCATGTCTTTGCACTTCATGTTTTCCAGATTATTGTGCTCTATAGCCAGTATGTCACTCTCGTCTTCCCCATCCATGTTTTTCTACCACTCGTTATCGACCCTTGGCTTGTTCCTCAACTATGCTTCTGCCTGATCCCAACCTGCAACTACACATTACTGAACTTTGGCTTGTTTACTGACTACACTTGTTAACTAACTACGGCATGTTTCTGTTTGATCCCTACCTTCTTATCCGCTGCTAGACCTCAGTTTTCTCACCTCCTGGTCGGGTGATCCTGAGGACTGCGACCTGGTACTACCATGCAGCCAAATCCATCTCCACCATCAGGAACTCTGGTGAACACTGGTTAGTACTTAGACTTCGCACCTCAGATGAGCCTGTGTCATCTGCCAGGGTGACTGCCTGTGTACCTATCCTGCTGGTCAGTGGTAGTCGTGCAACTGCTTTAGCAACTGGTTTTCGAGCCTGACTCCTGATCATGACACCATGTCTTCACGCTTTATTTTACTGGAAAATTACTTTGAAAAACACCTCCTTAGCATTTTTGCATGTGGCCATCTTGAGTAAGGGCAGATGATTAATGTAGCATTTTGTTCCTGCAATATATTTGCCCTTAGCCCAGGCATGCAGACAGGAGGGTGTGTTTAGCTGAGAAAACTCCTCCTGAAGACTCCTGGGATGTATGAGATCATATTCCTAGGCCCAGAAACCAGAAAGTAACTGAAGAAATGTAAAATATATTTTTTTTTAAGTAAATCTGATATACTTTCCTATCTATTTACTAATACTAGCAGCATAAGGATTAAAAATAGGCAATGTTGGTTGAGAGAGTGAAGTTTCTTTTAAGATAACAAACTAATACATAGATCTTTTTTATGGACAAACACAACTTTTTTTTGGTAATATTGTCTTGCAAAAGTTCCTATTTTTATACAAATGTTAGACAAAAAAGGTAACAAAATGTAAAAAATAAATAAATTCTACTTTGATTAGTATTCTTATTGTAAATAAAAAGGTATATATTTTATTCTACCATTTGTCCAATTTAAAATGACTCTAAAATTAAAATTCTGCCGCAAAGCATTGCAAAGTCATATAAAGGTTGTTTTTTTCAATGTAGTACTTTTAAATAATGTGACATTGACAAACAAATTTAACAGTAAATGAAAAAAAGTTGGAATATCAATGATTAAAAATAATGAAATATATATATTTTTTTAAATCAGAAGGAAAAAAAAGGAGTGTGTGTGTGTGTGTGTGGGGGGGGGGGGGGGGGTAGAAGGAGTATATGAGAACACGTATTATTTAAAAAATATATATGTTTTTGTTTTTTTACCTGTCGGCTGCTTTATCTGACATCATAGGCAAATACATATTTATTTGATCTGCAGATGCATGAAACAGAGTAGATACAAAAGTAACATCTGAGTAACATCCCTGTCTCACATCTGAACAGTTTTTATAAACACTGAGTTTGTTCATTTGTTTTTTCACAGCAGCAGTGGGAATTTGAAAGCTAGGAATTGACGGCAAATATGAGGGGGAAACCATCAAGGGTGCAGAAGGACACTACATACCACACTAGCCCTGTATACTTTGATTATGTTTTTTGGGGTGTGTGTAGCTGGTTAATTTCAAATAATCATATGTGGCGCTTGACAATTGTTCGGCCTCCGTGCTTGTTATGTTTAATAATGGCCATGTTAATCTGAGTAAAGTAGGAGCTTTATAATCAACATTTTCTCTTTTTAGGTTTGAGTACTGGAGCTGTTGTTGGTCCTGATGAGTTTTCTGGTAAAGCCGATAATATTTTCTGGTAAAGCCGATAATATTTTTATCCCTCTAAACTAAACTAAACAACCTGTAACATATCTGAAATAGAAGGTATAATATTAAACATAGGATAAACAAATATTATGTACTGTGGATCTCCCTACTTCAAATGATTTAGAAGTGATTTGTTATTTTCTGGCAGGAATAAATGTTACACTAAGATGTAGGATTATACAAGATAAAGTGTGGCATCTGCAGTCCTTGTAGTTCATTAAACACAGGCACATACAAACACAACGTTGGCAGCTGCTGCTTGCCTGTCCATAGCAAGTTATTAATTATAAACACCCCAAGGGGGCTTTATCCTTTTAAAAATATTACTTCATTCTTTTGCTGGGTTATTTTGACAACTTACATGATCAATCCCATTGATAATGTACTTTCTGCTTTATTTTTGGAATACCTCATTTTTAAATCATCTTTTAAAATTTACTATAAGTATTACAGGTGTTCCAAAATACCACTTGCCAAGAAAAACATTCAGATAGGATGGGGGAGCATAGCTTGAAGCATCACTTATAAATGTTAGGTGAATACCTGCGATCTTTTTTAATTACCCGCTGGCTAGATGGAGTTGGTTTTAGTTGTGCTTGATTATTTGATTAAAAAAATAAAAAAATAAATGCTGTACTGTTTATGTTCACGGCCTAGTGCACTTGTCCCTGACCTTTTTCTGCCAATGAAAAAAAACGACTATTTATAATTGCCACATAACCCAGTTTAGCAAAAATTACAACCTGGTTGTTGAGCAGAGAATGAAAGAGTTCAATTTGGTTTTAGCAGTTTGGATGGAAACAGCTTAAAGGATAAGTTTACCTTTTTTAGAAAAAAATAATAAATGCATATATTTTTGCAGAAAAAAATGTGTATTTATTTTTTTCCTGCAGGAGCCTGAAAGCATTGCACCCATGATCAGTGGTGCAATGTCAGGATTCTGCAGACAAGCCCTGCAGCTTTCAGCACGTACCTCCATATGGGTTGTCAGTTTGAAAGCTGCAAGGCTTGTGAATGAACAACAATGGGTTCCGGAGTCCAGAGGCTTCAAAGGGTCTCGGGTGGGATGAAAACTTTAACCCCTGTGTCCAGGTTTTACTAGAAACCAGCAGGCTGTGTGTTTGCAGGTAAGCACATCCTTTACATTCAATGGTAGTGTTGATCAAACAGTTCAGTTCGAGCAAAAGTTTGGCCCGAACATGGCCTGCTCGGGTGTTTGCCGAACATTCACATTTTTGGGGTCTGGCAGGGCAGCGAGCGCCATGATTGACGATGGATCTATATCAGGGGACAACGTTTTTTTTTGTATTTTCAATAAAGAAATTGTCGCAAACTGTGTTGTTATTACTTTTTGACACTTTTTTGGTGAATGGGTAGTGGTAAAATGTACCCCATACTTATTCAAATGGGAGGGTCGGGATCTGGGGGCCCGAATGGGGGGTGTTTGGCCCATCTCTATTCAATGATGTTACAGTCGTTTAGAGCTCCACCCTAGCCAAGAGTTTGTGAAGCTACAAGTGGTGCTACAAAAGAGAGCCAGGAGGCTCTTCAGCCAATCTCACAGTGCTTGAGCTATTTTGCAAAGAAGAATGGGCAAAAACTTCACTCTCTAGATGTGCAAAGTTGGTAGAGACACCCCCAAAACGACTTAAGCTGTAATTGCAGCGAAAGGTGGTTCTACAAAGTATTGACTCAGGGGGGGCTGAATACAAAATGCACGCCACACTTTTCACATATTTATTTGTAAAAAAATTTAAAACCAATTATAATTTTCATTCCACTTCATAATTAAGTGCCACTTTGTGTTGGTCTATCACATAAAATCCCAATAAAATACATCTATGTTTTTGGTTGTAACATGGCAAAATGTGAAATATTTCGAGGGGTATGAATACTTTTTCAAGGCACTGTATGTGGTCTATATATGCCTGTTGTGTGTCTGTATTCGTGTGTGAGTGCGCGTGTGCGTGAGTGTGTAAAAATATATTTCCTCTGATGGGATTTAATCCTATTTTCCCATTTTCTGTGGGAGAGAGCAATGATTGCTACAGGAATCATCCTGGGAAACAGGAGAGGGAAATTTTAAAGTCCTATAGCATATACTGTACATTGTAAATGCAAAGATTTTCTTATCACCAATAAAAGGTTTGCAGTGTGCCATTACATCTCCATCCTTGCACTAGCCTGCTAAAGTAATGTTGGAAGATTACATTGGCAGATATATCTATATATGAGAGAAAGTTCATACACTCGGCTTGCTTTCTTTGTTTTACGGGGACATCTGCACTCTTTACAGAACTGTGATGAATTAATGAAAAAGAAGAGTCATATTTTGCAAGCACCATAACTTTCAGAATAGGATAACATCAAATTTATGCTTCTGTTAAAACAATGCTATAAATATAAGTTGTTAACAGGATTTATAGTTTATCTGCAATGTTTATATTTGAAGCCCTTTTCACTATGGAACTCTGTGTTTATTTGCTTACTAATAAAGACAATATTCTCATGTCATGCACTTTGTCCAGTTTGCAGATTTAAAAGTATTGCATATGATGGTGGCCCATATAGTATACATAAATGCATAAGGAGTCATTTACATTTAAAGAACCTACAACTTGTGTAATTATACCACAAACACTTATGACCCTATAAAGTTAATATTAAACATGTTGTCCCATACAGTGCCTTAAAAAAGTATTCATACCCCTTGACATTTTCCACATTTTGTCATGTTACAACCAAAAATGTAAATGTAATTTATTGGGATTTTCTGTGATAGACCAACACAAAGTGGCACATAATTGTGAAGTGGAAGGAAAATGATAAATGGTTTTCAATTTTTTTTTTACAAATAAATATATGAAAAGCGTGGCGTGTATTTGTATTCAGCCCCCTTTATCTGATACCCCTAACTAAAATCTAGTGTAACCAATTGCCTTCAGAAGTCACCTAATTAGTAAATACAGTCCACCTGTGTGTAATTTAATCTCAGTATTAATACAGCTGCTCTGTGAAGCCCTCTGAGGTTTGTTAGAGAACCTTATGCCCTGTACACAGAAGCAGAATTCCCATTGGAAAAAAATTGGATGGTTTTTCCGTCGGAATTCCGCTCAAGCATGCCTTGCATATACACGGTCACACAAAAGTTTGGTGAACTTTTGACTGCCAAGAACACGGTGACGTAAAAGACTACGACGAGCTGAGAAAATTAAGTTCTATGCTTCCGAGTGAAAGGTTCTGGTTCTGGTTCTGTTGGAGCCTCTTGGCTCGAGCTGGACTCAGGATCTGTGGAAGTAACTCTGTGACCGGTCAGATATTCAAGACACCATACACAGTGAATGGATATACAAGAATATCTTGGTTTATTGGCAACATATCTCTTTTATGCATAACAAGGAAAGTTGCCTCCCTCGTATGAACCAATCAGCAATAAGCAAAAACATCATGAGTTAAACAAAAATAGACTCTAACAGGTTTTAGGCTTTTGCAGAAGTAGTCATTAAAAAATAAGAATATCATGCGTCATTGCGGTCATACTAAACATGTGTCTGATATTTGAAACAGGAAGATAAGGATATTAGGCGTTATTGTGGTTACTCTAAACATATGACTGACAATTGAAACAGGAAGATAAGAACGTAAGGGGGCATTGTGGTCACTCTAAACATATGACTGACAGTTAAAGAAGAAGAAGAAAGATAAGAACATTTTTTCAGAACAGGCTTGACCACAAAGTCACATCCTGCTTACACATACTGTATTTTTCAGAGAAACATATTCTGTCTCAATATACCTTACAACATATACACCTAAGAAGAATTTCTTATCCTGAATATATTGGTTCATGATTTTCTCATACCTTACAACCCCTTCTTTTGATCATGGCTTCAAGAATTGAAGCCCATAGATCATTAGATTATTTATTATACCATTTTTGTTTAGTATGTACCATGGACATCATCAAGATTGTTTCCTTAGAACCCTGTCTCTTTCTCTTTTTACTAGTGATCTTTCCAATTACCCAGACAATTAATTTAAATACTAAATATAACAGTAGAATGAAGATTAACACCATTACTACTGTTATAGCCATTTGTCTGAGAAATGAAAGAATACCTGTGCCCCCGAATCCTCCCTCTCCAAAGGAGCTCCATGTTTTTGCGATATCCCTCGCCTCCTGTTGCAATTTATTTACCTCTTTCCTATGTTGGGCAATTACATCATAGTAATCAGGAATCTCAACAGGTGTCTTGTGTATCCAAGTGCAGCACTCATAGTCCTCCGTAACTTCACACAGGCCAGTGAGTGCAGCACTCATGCTTTCAATAGCAATATCATGAAGTTCTAATTGTTTTCTGATTGTTCTAGTTTCAATGTTTAAACTAGTAATATCATCAGAATTCTTCACCAATACATCATCTATAATATTTGTATAATTATTAAGCCTTTTCATTAAATCTATCCCCCAACCTGTCCAGGAAAGGAACCAGGCCCAAGCCATATCTGTTTCGAAAAATAACTCCCTTTTATTTCGGTGTTTGAGGGGGTACCTAGGATGCATGCTAGCTTCAAGGAGGTGTGTTCCCTTGCTATCTCCTACTATGTCCATAATGGGGACTAGGGATGCAAGATAACACCATCCTTGGGGTTCAGTGGGGATCCAAGGGTGACAACTTTTTCCACAACAAATATAAATACTGTTTCCTAGAGCTAAAGGTCGTTTGTTGAATATTGTCATCATTTCATCATAAAAACCAGAAAAGGTTAAACTTGACAATAATTCTCCTACTGTGGAAGTGGAACTGGAGTTAAGAAAGTTTATTAGAGTGGTGTTTAGGGCAGGTTCTGAAGTGTGAAAGAAAGGGCTTTCAATTGAAGTCATTGAAAAGTTAATTGTAGCTTGTTGGCACTAGGGATGAGCTTCGTGTTCGAGTCGAACATACGTTCGACTCGAACATCGGCTGTTCGATCGTTCGACGAAGATCGAACGATTTGGGCCGTTCGCGCCAAATTCGAGTGACGCGAACGGCCCACAATGCACTACGCCATCGCAGTGTCATCCAGGCGCTGTGATTGGCCAAGCATGCACTGTGACCCCGCATGCTTGGCCAATCACAGCGCCGGCAGCGAGGAGAGCAATGATTGGCCACAGGCAGGATGCCTGTGGCCAATTATTGCTGAGGGGGTTTAGTACACGCCCCACACTATAAAAGGCCGCCAGCACGGCGGCCTAGTGTAGTGTGTTCCGGAGCAGGGATAGAGCAGCATAGGCAGGGACAGTGACTTTTATTTCTTTCTTGCTTAACCTGGATTCCTTTAGTTTAGGGAAAGAGAAGGATAGGTAGGGAGAGTGTCAGTGTGTTTTGTGCTTGTGCTATATTGTGCTTAAAAAAAACATTTTTTCTAGGGACAGAAAACTGTAGGTAGGGAGAGTGTGTCAGTTTCTTTCACTGTCAAAGTCCTTGTTTCCAGGGACCTGGAAGGACAGTGAGTGAATTCTCCTTGTGCTATATTGTGCTTAAAAAAAACATTTTTTCTAGGGACAGAAAACTGTAGGTAGGGAGAGTGTGTCAGTTTCTTTCACTGTCAAAGTCCTTGTTTCCAGGGACCTGGAAGGACAGTGAGGTAATTCTCCTTGTGCTAAATTGTGCTTAAAAAAAACATTTTTTCTAGGGACAGAAAACTGTAGGTAGGGAGAGTGTGTCAGTTTCTTTCACTGTCAAAGTCCTTGTTTCCAGGGACCTGGAAGGACAGTGAGGTAATTCTCCTTGTGCTAAATTGTGCTTAAAAAAAACATTTTTTCTAGGGACAGAAAACTGTAGGTAGGGAGAGTGTGTCAGTTTCTTTCACTGTCAAAGTCCTTGTTTCCAGGGACCTGGAAGGACAGTGAGGTAATTCTCCTTGTGCTAAATTGTGCTTAAAAAAAAACATTTTTTCTAGGGACAGAAAACTGTAGGTAGGGAGAGTGTGTCAGTTTCTTTCACTGTCAAAGTCCTTGTTTCCAGGGACATGGAAGGACAGTGAGGTAATTCTCCTTGTGCTAAATTGTGCTTAAAAAAAACATTTTTTCTAGGGACAGAAAACTGTAGGTAGGGAGAGTGTGTCAGTTTCTTTCACTGTCAAAGTCCTTGTTTCCAGGGACCTGGAAGGACAGTGAGGTAATTCTCCTTGTGCTAAATTGTGCTTAAAAAAAACATTTTTTCTAGGGACAGAAAACTGTAGGTAGGGAGAGTGTGTCAGTTTCTTTCACTGTCAAAGTCCTTATTTCCAGGGACCTGGAAGGACAGTGAGGTAATTCTCCTTGTGCTAAATTGTGCTTAAAAAAAACATTTTTTCTAGGGACAGAAAACTGTAGGTAGGGAGAGTGTGTCAGTTTCTTTCACTGTCAAAGTCCTTGTTTCCAGGGACCTGGAAGGACAGTGAGGTAATTCTCCTTGTGCTAAATTGTGCTTAAAAAAAACATTTTTTCTAGGGACAGAAAACTGTAGGTAGGGAGAGTGTGTCAGTTTCTTTCACTGTCAAAGTCCTTGTTTCCAGGGACCTGGAAGGACAGTGAGGTAATTCTCCTTGTGCTAAATTGTGCTTAAAAAAAACATTTTTTCTAGGGACAGAAAACTGTAGGTAGGGAGAGTGTGTCAGTTTCTTTCACTGTCAAAGTCCTTGTTTCCAGGGACCTGGAAGGACAGTGAGGTAATTCTCCTTGTGCTAAATTGTGCTTAAAAAAAACATTTTTTCTAGGGACAGAAAACTGTAGGTAGGGAGAGTGTGTCAGTTTCTTTCACTGTCAAAGTCCTTGTTTCCAGGGACCTGGAAGGACAGTGAGTGAATTCTCCTTGTGCTATATTGTGCTTAAAAAAAACATTTTTTCTAGGGACAGAAAACTGTAGGTAGGGAGAGTGTGTCAGTTTCTTTCACTGTCAAAGTCCTTGTTTCCAGGGACCTGGAAGGACAGTGAGGTAATTCTCCTTGTGCTAAATTGTGCTTAAAAAAAACATTTTTTCTAGGGACAGAAAACTGTAGGTAGGGAGAGTGTGTCAGTTTCTTTCACTGTCAAAGTCCTTGTTTCCAGGGACCTGGAAGGACAGTGAGGTAATTCTCCTTGTGCTAAATTGTGCTTAAAAAAAACATTTTTTCTAGGGACAGAAAACTGTAGGTAGGGAGAGTGTGTCAGTTTCTTTCACTGTCAAAGTCCTTGTTTCCAGGGACCTGGAAGGACAGTGAGTGAATTCTCCTTGTGCTAAATTGTGCTTTAAAAAAAAAAAATTTCTAGGGACAGAAAACTGTAGGTAGGGAGAGTGTGTCAGTTTCTTTCACTGTCAAAGTCCTTGTTTCAAGGGACAGAGAAGGACACCTGAAGGTAGCCCTTATTGCTTTTTTCCCATCTCCCTGCAGGCCATCTATTAGAATGTCTGGAAGGCAAACAAGGAGAGGCAGACAGTCAGGAGGCAATAAAAGAGGGCAAGCAGGCTCTGTGTCTGGGGGCAACAGTGCTGGTCGTGGACGCGGTGCATTGTCATCAGCACATGGCCATGGGACACGCTTGTCCTTCTTTTCGGCAGCTGGACATGTTGAGCCACATCATGCCGAAGACTTGGTAGAGTGGATGACCAAGCCCTCCTCCTCCTCCTCATCCTCTCTCACCCAGGCTCAGGGTACTGGAAAAGCAGCTGCCAAAGCGTCCTCTTCCCTGGTATCAATGTCAGACTCATCATCAGTCACTCCTTCCCTAGACCCACCATGTCCTCCTCCTGAGGAGTCCCCCGAACTGTTTCAGCACAGTGTTGGGTACATGCTCCAGGAGGATGCCCAGCGTTTCGAAGGGTCTGATGATGAAACCCAGCTAGAGGAAGGCAGTAGCGTGAGAGCAGACAGAGGGGATGCTCAAGAAGGACACCAATCTGGCAGTCATGTTCCAGCAGCTGCAGCATACTGCCAGATTGCCTCCAGTGATGAGGAGGGAGGTGATGATGAGGTCACTGACTCCACGTGGGTGCCTAATAGGAGAGAGGAGGAGGAGGAGGATGAGGAGGAGGCACATCTCCAACGAGGCAGGATGCCCTTTGGTGGCCAGCGTAAGGGCAGTACACCGACGGAATCACACCGCAGATCTCCGCCTGTGCAGGGCGCTGCCTCTGCCCGTCATTCAAAAAGTTCTTTGGTGTGGGCCTTTTTTGAGGCTAGTGCATCAGATCGCACAGCTGCTGTTTGCAACATATGTCTCAAGCGTATATCGCGTGGCCAAAACATCAGCCGCTTGGGTACCACATGCCTGACCAGACATATGTTGACCTGCCATGCAGCTCGTTGGCAAGCCTACCTCAAAGACCCACACCAAAGAACAAAGCGGACCTCTCCTTGCACCGCATCAGCTGGGATCTCCAACCCCACTATAACTTCAGTCCTCTCTGAAACATGCACTGAGAGGAATGAAGGTGTAGAATTAGGTGTGTCACAGCCAAGTACTTGCGGCCACTCTGCTAGCAGTACACCGACGTCCGATTCTAGCAGGCAAATTTCCCTGCCCCAGCTGCTGGACCGTCGAAAGAAGTTCACTCCCAGCCATCCACATGCCCAGCGGTTGAATGCTAGCTTGGCTAAATTGCTAGCGCTTCAACTGCTGCCTTTTCAGTTGGTAGACTCGGCCCCCTTCCGTGAGTTTGTGCAATGTGCGGTTCCTCAGTGGCAGGTTCCCAAACGCCACTTTTTCTCACGGAAGGCTATTCCGGCTCTCTACCGGCATGTGGAAGGCAATGTCTTGGCCTCGCTGGACAGGGCGGTCAGCGGTAAGGTGCATATTACCGCTGACTCATGGTCCAGCAGGCATGGACAGGGACGTTACCTTTCTTTCACGGCCCATTGGGTCACTCTTTTGGCAGCTGGGAAGGATGCAGGACAAGGTGCAGTAGTGTTGGAGGTTGTCCCACCGCCACGCCTCCAAAATGCTACTACTGGTTGTGACACACCTCTCTCCTCCACCCCCTCCTCTTCTTCTTCCTCCATGGCCTCTTCCTGTGGTTTGTCCTATGAACCAGCGGTGCTCCGTAGCCGTTCACGGGGCTACGCAAGTACGCAGGCAAAAAGATGCCATGCCGTGCTTGCGCTGGTGTGTTTGGGGGACAGAAGCCACACTGGGGCAGAGGTCCTGTCTGCTCTGCAGGGCCAGGCCGAGAGGTGGTTGACGCCACGCCAGCTTAAGCCAGGAATGGTGGTTTGCGACAATGGCACCAACCTCCTCTCCGCCCTCCGACAGGGACAACTGACCCATGTGCCCTGTGTGGCTCACGTCCTTAACCTGGTGGTGCAGCGGTTCTTGGGCAGGTACCCGGGCTTACAGGATGTCCTGAGGCAGGCCAGGAAAGTCTGTGTGCATTTCCGCAGATCTTATAATGCCAGTGCTCGCCTGGCTGAGCTGCAAAAGGAGTTGAACCTGCCCAAGAACCGCCTTATATGTGACATGCCCACCAGGTGGAACTCAACGTTGGCCATGCTGCAGCGGCTGCACACGCAGCAGAGGGCCATCAATGAGTACCTGTGCGACTACGGCACCAGGACAGGGTCAGGGGAGCTTGTTTTTTTTTCTCCACGCCAGTGGGGCATGATCAGGGATGCATGCACTGTCCTGGCACCATTTGAGGAGGCCACGAGGATGGTGAGCAGTGACAGTGCATGCATCAGTGACACTGTACCTCTTGTCCACCTGTTGGAGCACACGCTGCGTGGAATAATGGACAGGGCACTTGAGGCAGAACAGAGGCAGGAAGAGGAGGACTTCCTTGCCTCTCAAGGCCCCCTTTACCCAGACAGTGTTCCTTCTGTCCCACCCATCGCACAGGAAGAGGAGGAGGAGGAGGAGGAGGAGGAGGATTGTGTCAGCATGGAGGTGGAGGCTGGCACTCAGCATCATCAGCAGCAGTCTTTTAGGGATGATTTACAGTCCCAAGAAACCAGTGGACTTGTACGTGGCTGGGAGGAGGTGGCTGCGGATCATGTCGTCCTTAGTGACCCAGAGGACTCCGGAGCGAATGCCTCAGCAAACCTACGCTGCATGGCCTCCCTGATCCTGCAAAGTCTGCGGAAGGATCCTCGTATTCTTCGGATCAAGGAGAGGGACCATTACTGGCTGGCCACTCTCCTTGATCCACGGTACAAGGGTAAGGTTGCGGACCTTATGTTACCGTCGCAGAGGGAGCAGAGGATGAGACAACTCCGGGAGGCCTTGCAGAAAGGTCTGTGCAACGCGTTCCCAGAGACTGGGAGGTTACAAACTCCTGGTCCTGGACAACGAGTTGCTGAGGCTTCGGCCAGTCAAAGAAGGAGCGGTGGGGAAGGTGGCCGTCTGACCGATGCGTTCAGACAATTCTTTAGTCCGCAGCCCCAAAGTATGATCGGTTCCAGCAACCATCGCCAGCGTCTGATAAACATGGTGCAGGAATATCTAGGGGCAAGGTCAGACTTGGACACCTTCCCCACCGAAAATCCTCTGGCTTACTGGGTCTTGAGGATGGATCACTGGCCAGAGCTTGCACAGTATGCAATTGAGCTACTGGCCTGTCCTGCATCCAGCGTTCTTTCGGAACGCACATTCAGTGCTGCTGGAGGATTTGTCACGGATCACAGGGTGCGCCTGTCCACCGACTCGGTTGATCGACTGACTTTCATCAAGATGAACCAGTCTTGGATCACCACCAGCTACCACACACCTGATGCTGATATAACAGACTAATTGATTTTAACATGTCACATCCCTTCAAGACTGATGCTGATGCTGAGTGCCTGTGCTGTTATGTTGACTGGCTATCCTCCTCCTCCGAGTCCTCAATGATACGATTGATGATGATAGCTTGGAAGATCATTTTTGTTTATGGGTGCCGCCACCAGTGGCTAAGGCCCAATTTTTCAGCCCCTGTTTTACAGGGGCGTGTAATTACAATTTTTTTAGCAATAATTTGCCATAGGGCTCATTGCTGTGCTCCAAGTACAGTATCTGTGAGGGGTTGGAGTGTTGTGGCACCAGTGCCTAAGGCCCAATTTTTCAGCCCCTGTTTAACAGGGGCGTGTCATTACAATTTTTGAAGCAATACTTTGCAACAGGGCTCATTGCTGTGCTCCAAGTACAGTATCTGTGAGGGGTTGTAGTGTTGTGCCACCAGTGCCTAAGGCCCAATTTTTCAGCCCCTGTTCAACAGGGGCATGCAATTACAATTCTTGATCTAATAATTCACAGCAGGGTCCATTGCTGCACCCACCAAGAGTAACTCTGAGGGCTTACAGTCTTGTGGCAACGCCACCACCACCACCACCACGAAAGGCCCAATTTTTCAGCCCCTGTTCAAAAGGGGCATGTAATTACAATTCTTGATCTAATAATTCACAGCAGGGCCCATTGCTGCACCCACCAAGAGTAACTGTCAGGGCTTACAGTGTTGTGGCACCAGCACCACCATCAAAGCCCCAATTTTTACTACCACTGTTCAACAATTATATGTAATTAAAATTCCTGATATAATAGTTGACAGCAGGGCGTTCCAGCACCAACCAAGAGTAACTGAGTGCTTACAGTGTTGTGCCAACACCAACAACTAAGGGGCCTATTTCTGCAGAGTATATACGGCAGGTCCCTACTTTCAAACATCCAACTTACAAACGACTCCTACTTGCAAACGAAAGAAGACAACAGGAAGTGAGAGGAAATCTACCCCTAGAAAGGAAAATTCTCTCCTGTAAGAATAAATATGGGAGAAAGGGGTCTCATCTGTACTGATGCTTTATCAGCAATCCTTGTTTCAAGAAAAACACCACATTTCAAAAACAGTTGTCATTGGGACGGAAAGTGAGGTGAAATGTTCTGAACAGGGGCACAGACAGCAAAACAAATGTTACAGGGGTGATAACCCTTACCTATGTTTCCCAAAAAGTTTAAAAATAGATTTTTGGGCTGGAGCTAAACTTCAACAATGTACCTGTTCAAAATTACAAACAGATTCTACATAAGAACAAACCTACAGTCCCTGTCTTGTATGCACCGCCTGTATACGGCTGTTCAGAGTATATAGGGCCTTTTTTATTTTATGTGCGGGGTTCCCCTTAATATCCATACAAGACCCAAAGGGGCTGGTAATGGGCTGGGGTAGGGGGGGGGGGTCATGGGGTAGCTATGCCATTTTTCTTAAAGAATTTCATCCATATTACCGGGACCAGACATTACATTAAAGCCGCAAGCAGTTTTAAATGGCTTTTTTTTCCTTTAGAAGTGTCATTTTGTGCAGGGACAGTTCTAAACACGGGAAACACGTGGCACTTCACAGGCATACTTTAGACACCCCCCAGGTACGATATTTAAAGGAATATTTGACTTTTTTTTTTTCACTTTATGCATCATTAAAATGACTGCTCCCGAAAAACGACCGTTTTTAAAACTTCTTTTTGCATTGATACATGTCCCCTGGTGCACAACCCGGGTTCCCAAACCCTATTTATGACAATAACATGCATAATAGTTGTTATAATTAGCACTTTAGAATTCGAACGTTCGCATCCATTGTATTTAATAGGGTTCTAATGTTCGTTTGAACTTTCGGTCCGTTCGCGGGTTCTGGTGCGAACCGAACCCGGGGGTGTTCGGCTCATCACTAGTTGGCACACTTCAGCTCCCTTTGTGGAGTTTCCCAACCTAAAACACCAGTCTGGGGAATGACTTCTACCAATAATTTGGAAAGTAAGGGTATTATCTGAAAGCGTTCTTGTGACATTTGTAAGGACGACAGGTGGTGTGCCGTTTAGAAGAGGGTTGAAGTTTAGAGGCACTGCCATTAGGAGGATCCTAGCAGTGCTAGGATGGAGTTTACTACATATCCAACATTTTTCATATCCTGATTTTTGAGCATAAGCATATTTAAATTTAAGCAGCAGCATTTTCCCACTAAAATTGTCTTCCATGCTTCTTTTTGGTCTGTTAGAATTATCTGACCAACAGTGTCTTATGATTATTGAGCATTAAAATAAACAATGTGGTCATTAACCACTTCCCGCCCAGTCAATAGTGAATTGACGTCCGGGAAGTGGTTGCAATATCGATACTGGAAGTCATATGATGTCCTGCAGGATAATGCCTTGCGCGCGCCCGCGGGGGCGCGCAGCGCGGTGATCGGGGACGGCATGTGTCCCTCGGACACAGCGCTTCCCCGATCACGGTAAACAGCCAATTTCATTGGCTGTTTACCATGTGATCGGCTGTGTCAAAGTCACAGCCGATCACCTGTCAAAACAAACTCGGCGGCGCGCTCCGTGCGCGCCGCCACAGGCTTGCAGAGCGGGGATCGGGGAAGGCGAGTGTCCCTTGGACACAGCGCGTCCCCGATCAGAGTAAACAGCCAATGAATTGGCTGTTTACCACGTGACCGGCTGTGTCCAATCACAGCCGGTCACAAATGTAAACAAACTCCACAGGAGTTACTACCTGATCCCTGCTCTCTCCTCACACACCGATCTGTGAGAAGAGAGAAGAGATCAGTAAGTTAGCTCAGTGTAGTTTGTCTACATAAGTTTACAGTGCACAACACGCCCCCCCAAAAAGAGGACCTGTCACACAGCCCAGCACATCAATCAGCCCAGCCAATCAGCCCATCTGTCAATCAGCCCATCTGTCAATCAGCCCATCTGTCAATCATTCAGCCCATCTGTCAATCAATCAGCCGATCTGTCAATCAATCACCCCATCTGTCAATCAATCACCCCACCTGTCAATCAATCACCGAATCTGTCAATCAATCATCCCATCTGTCAATCAATCAATCAGCCCATCTGTCAATCAATCAGCCCATCTGTCAATCATCTGTCACAGGCCCACCTCCATCGGTACCGCCATTGGCACCGCCACACAGGCTACCAGTACCGCCATCGGTACCAGTACCACCACCAGTACCGCCACCAGGCCCAGCATCTATACTGCCACACAGGCCCGCTACCAGTATCACCACTAGTGCCGCCATCGGTACCACCACCAGTACCACCACCCGTACCACCGTCGGTAGTGCCACCACTACCTGTACCACCACCTGTACCGCCATCGGTACCATCACCACCCGTACCGCCATTGGTACCACCACCACCTGTACCGCCATCGGTACCACCACCACCTGTACCGCCATCGGTACCACCACCACCCATACTGCCATCGCTACCACCACCACCCGTACCGCCACCTGTACCGCCATCGGTACCGCCGCCACCACCACCACCCGTACCGCCATCGGTACCACCACCACCTGTACCGCCATTGGTACCACCACCACCCATACCGCCATCGGTACCACCACACAGGCCCACCACTAATACCTCCATCGGTACTACCACACAGACCGCCACCACTACCACCAGCAGTACCATTACACAGGCCCACCAATAAGCACTGCCATAATGTCCCAAAGGGTTTACACACCTGAGGAGGCATATGCCATTCTTGCCATGTCGGATGATGAGAGCAGCGGGGAGCTCCCATTATCCGATTCTGGTTCGGAATACGAGCCAGTGGAGGATAGTGGCTCAGAGTCTGAGTCCCCGGAGGAAACCGTCCCTCCCAAAAGAATGCGATCGGCACCAAGATCAGCACCAAGATCAGCACCAAGATCAGGAGAACTGCCCACCACCAGCAGCGCCATACCCCAGGAAGAGGAGCCCAGTACAAGCAATGGAAATGCACGCCCAACCCGAAGAATCCAGCCCCAATCCTACCTTCCCGATGCCCTGGCAAACTCCTTATGGTTGCCTGCCAACTCAGGATCCGCTATCATCCCCCCTTTCACCGCACAGCCAGGTGTGCAGCCCGACACTACAAATTTTTCTAAATTTGATTATTTTTGTTTATTTTTCCCACAAGATTTGCTGCAGAATATAGTGGATCAAACGAATCTGTATGCATCCCAATTTATTGCTGCCAACCCCGATTCTTCCTACGCCCGCATGTTCCAGTGGCGGCGTCTAACATTGGAGGAATTTAAATTATTTTTGGGCCTTATGTTCAATATGGGGCTTACAAAAAAGAACGAAGTCCATTCATATTGGTCCAAACGCCCCATCCAACACATGCCCATTAGGGATGAGCTTCGTGTTCGAGTCGAACATACGTTCGACTCGAACATCGGCTGTTCGATCGTTCGACGAAGATCGAACGATTTGGGTCGTTCACGCCAAATTCGAGTGACACGAACGGCCCACAATGCACTACGCCATCGCAGTGTCATCCAGGCGCTGTGATTGGCCAAGCATGCACTGTGACCCCGCATGCTTGGCCAATCACAGCGCCGGCAGCGAGGAGAGCAATGATTGGCCACAGGCAGGATGCCTGTGGCCAATTATTGCTGAGGGTGTTTAGTACACGCCCCACACTATAAAAGGCCGCCAGCACGGCGGCCTAGTGTAGTGTGTTCCGGAGCAGGGATAGAGCAGCATAGGCAGGGACAGTGACTTTTATTTCTTTCTTGCTTAACCTGGATTCCTTTAGTTTAGGGAAAGAGAAGGATAGGTAGGGAGAGTGTCAGTGTGTTTTGTGCTTGTGCTATAGTGTGCTTAAAAAAAAACATTTTTTCTAGGGACAGAAAACTGTAGGTAGGGAGAGTGTCAGTTTCTTTCACTGTGCAAGTCCTTGTTTCTAGGGACCTGGAAGGACAGTGAGTGAATTCTCCTTGTGCTATATTGTGCTTAAAAAAAACATTTTTTCTAGGGACAGAAAACTGTAGGTAGGGAGAGTGTCAGTTTCTTTCACTGTGCAAGTCCTTGTTTCCAGGGACCTGGAAGGACAGTGAGTGAATTCTCCTTGTGCTATATTGTGCTTAAAAAAAACATTTTTTCTAGGGACAGAAAACTGTAGGTAGGGAGAGTGTCAGTTTCTTTCACTGTGCAAGTCCTTGTTTCTAGGGACCTGGAAGGACAGTGAGTGAATTCTCCTTGTGCTATATTGTGCTTAAAAAAAACATTTTTTCTAGGGACAGAAAACTGTAGGTAGGGAGAGTGTCAGTTTCTTTCACTGTGCAAGTCCTTGTTTCCAGGGACCTGGAAGGACAGTGAGTGAATTCTCCTTGTGCTATATTGTGCTTAAAAAAAACATTTTTTCTAGGGACAGAAAACTGTAGGTAGGGAGAGTGTCAGTTTCTTTCACTGTGCAAGTCCTTGTTTCCAGGGACCTGGAAGGACAGTGAGTGAATTCTCCTTGTGCTATATTGTGCTTAAAAAAAAAAAAAATTCTAGGGACAGAAAACTGTAGGTAGGGAGAGTGTCAGTTTCTTTCACTGTGCAAGTCCTTGTTTCTAGGGACCTGGAAGGACAGTGAGTGAATTCTCCTTGTGCTATATTGTGCTTAAAAAAAACATTTTTTCTAGGGACAGAAAACTGTAGGTAGGGAGAGTGTCAGTTTCTTTCACTGTGCAAGTCCTTGTTTCTAGGGACCTGGAAGGACAGTGAGTGAATTCTCCTTGTGCTATATTGTGCTTAAAAAAAACATTTTTTCTAGGGACAGAAAACTGTAGGTAGGGAGAGTGTCAGTTTCTTTCACTGTGCAAGTCCTTGTTTCTAGGGACCTGGAAGGACAGTGAGTGAATTCTCCTTGTGCTATATTGTGCTTAAAAAAAACATTTTTTCTAGGGACAGAAAACTGTAGGTAGGGAGAGTGTCAGTTTCTTTCACTGTGCAAGTCCTTGTTTCCAGGGACCTGGAAGGACAGTGAGTGAATTCTCCTTGTGCTATATTGTGCTTAAAAAAAACATTTTTTCTAGGGACAGAAAACTGTAGGTAGGGAGAGTGTCAGTTTCTTTCACTGTGCAAGTCCTTGTTTCTAGGGACCTGGAAGGACAGTGAGTGAATTCTCCTTGTGCTATATTGTGCTTAAAAAAAACATTTTTTCTAGGAACAGAAAACTGTAGGTAGGGAGAGTGTCAGTTTCTTTCACTGTGCAAGTCCTTGTTTCTAGGGACCTGGAAGGACAGTGAGTGAATTCTCCTTGTGCTATATTGTGCTTAAAAAAAACATTTTTTCTAGGGACAGAAAACTGTAGGTAGGGAGAGTGTCAGTTTCTTTCACTGTGCAAGTCCTTGTTTCCAGGGACCTGGAAGGACAGTGAGTGAATTCTCCTTGTGCTATATTGTGCTTAAAAAAAACATTTTTTCTAGGGACAGAAAACTGTAGGTAGGGAGAGTGTCAGTTTCTTTCACTGTGCAAGTCCTTGTTTCCAGGGACCTGGAAGGACAGTGAGTGAATTCTCCTTGTGCTATATTGTGCTTAAAAAAAACATTTTTTCTAGGGACAGAAAACTGTAGGTAGGGAGAGTGTCAGTTTCTTTCACTGTGCAAGTCCTTGTTTCCAGGGACCTGGAAGGACAGTGAGTGAATTCTCCTTGTGCTATATTGTGCTTAAAAAAAACATTTTTTCTAGGGACAGAAAACTGTAGGTAGGGAGAGTGTCAGTTTCTTTCACTGTGCAAGTCCTTGTTTCTAGGGACCTGGAAGGACAGTGAGTGAATTCTCCTTGTGCTATATTGTGCTTAAAAAAAACATTTTTTCTAGGGACAGAAAACTGTAGGTAGGGAGAGTGTCAGTTTCTTTCACTGTGCAAGTCCTTGTTTCTAGGGACCTGGAAGGACAGTGAGTGAATTCTCCTTGTGCTATATTGTGCTTAAAAAAAAAAATTTTCTAGGGACAGAAAACTGTAGGTAGGGAGAGTGTCAGTTTCTTTCACTGTGCAAGTCCTTGTTTCAAGGGACAGAGAAGGACACCTGAAGGTAGCCCTTATTGCTTTTTTCCCATCTCCCTGCAGGCCATCTATTAGAATGTCTGGAAGGCAAACAAGGAGAGGCAGACAGTCAGGAGGCAATAAAAGAGGGCAAGCAGGCTCTGTGTCTGGGGGCAACAGTGCTGGTCGTGGACGCGGTGCATTGTCATCAGCACATGGCCATGGGACACGCTTGTCCTTCTTTTCCGCAGCTGGACATGTTGAGCCACATCATGCCGAAGATTTGGTAGAGTGGATGACCAAGCCCTCCTCCTCCTCCTCATCCTCTCTCACCCAGGCTCAGGGTACTGGCAAAGCAGCTGCCAAAGCGTCCTCTTCCCTGGTATCAATGTCAGACTCATCATCAGTCACTCCTTCCCTAGACCCACCATGTCCTCCTCCTGAGGAGTCCCCCGAACTGTTTGAGCACAGTGTTGGGTACATGCTCCAGGAGGATGCCCAGCGTTTCGAAGGGTCTGATGATGAAACCCAGCTACAGGAAGGCAGTAGGGTGAGAGCAGACAGAGGGGATGCTCAAGAAGGACACCAATCTGGCAGTCATGTTCCAGCAGCTGCAGCATACTGCCAGATTGGCTCCAGTGATGAGGAGGGAGGGGATGATGAGGTCACTGACTCCACGTGGGTGCCTAATAGGAGAGAGGAGGAGGAGGATGAGGAGGAGGCACATCTCCAACGAGACAGGATGCCCTTTGGTGGCCAGCGTAAGGGCAGTACACCGACGGAATCACACCGCAGAGCTCCGCCTGTGCAGGGCGCTGCCTCTGCCCGTCATTCAAAAAGTTCCTTGGTGTGGGCCTTTTTTGAGGCTAGTGCATCAGATCGCACAGCTGCTGTTTGCAACATATGTCTCAAGCGTATATCGCGTGGCCAAAACATCAGCCGCTTGGGTACCACATGCCTGACCAGACATATGTTGACCTGCCATGCAGCTCGTTGGCAAGCCTACCTCAAAGACCCACACCAAAGAACAAAGCGGACCTCTCCTTGCACCGCATCAGCTGGGATCTCCAACCCCACTATAACTTCAGTCCTCTCTGAAACATGCACTGAGAGGAATGAAGGTGTAGAATTAGGTGTGTCACAGCCAAGTACTTGCGGCCACTCTGCTAGCAGTACACCGACGTCCGATTCTAGCAGGCAAATTTCCCTGCCCCAGCTGCTGGACCGTCGAAAGAAGTTCACTCCCAGCCATCCACATGCCCAGCGGTTGAATGCTAGCTTGGCTAAATTGCTAGTGCTTCAACTGCTGCCTTTTCAGTTGGTAGACTCGGCCCCCTTCCGTGAGTTTGTGCAATGTGCGGTTCCTCAGTGGCAGGTTCCCAAACGCCACTTTTTCTCACGGAAGGCTATTCCGGCTCTCTACCGGCATGTGGAAGGCAATGTCTTGGCCTCGCTGGACAGGGCGGTCAGCGGTAAGGTGCATATTACCGCTGACTCATGGTCCAGCAGGCATGGACAGGGACGTTACCTTTCTTTCACGGCCCATTGGGTCACTCTTTTGGCAGCTGGGAAGGATGCAGGACAAGGTGCAGTAGTGTTGGAGGTTGTCCCACCGCCACGCCTCCAAAATGCTACTACTGGTTGTGACACACCTCTCTCCTCCACCCCCTCCTCTTCTTCTTCCTCCATGGCCTCTTCCTGTGGTTTGTCCTATGAACCAGCGGTGCTCCGTAGCCGTTCACGGGGCTACGCAAGTACGCAGGCAAAAAGATGCCATGCCGTGCTTGCGCTGGTGTGTTTGGGGGACAGAAGCCACACTGGGGCAGAGGTCCTGTCTGCTCTGCAGGGCCAGGCCGAGAGGTGGTTGACGCCACGCCAGCTTAAGCCAGGAATGGTGGTTTGCGACAATGGCACCAACCTCCTCTCCGCCCTCCGACAGGGACAACTGACCCATGTGCCCTGTGTGGCTCACGTCCTTAACCTGGTGGTGCAGCGGTTCTTGGGCAGGTACCCGGGCTTACAGGATGTCCTGAGGCAGGCCAGGAAAGTCTGTGTGCATTTCCGCAGATCTTATAATGCCAGTGCTCGCCTGGCTGAGCTGCAAAAGGAGTTGAACCTGCCCAAGAACCGCCTTATATGTGACATGCCCACCAGGTGGAACTCAACGTTGGCCATGCTGCAGCGGCTGCACACGCAGCAGAGGGCCATCAATGAGTACCTGTGCGACTACGGCACCAGGACAGGGTCAGGGGAGCTTGTTTTTTTTTCTCCACGCCAGTGGGGCATGATCAGGGATGCATGCACTGTCCTGGCACCATTTGAGGAGGCCACGAGGATGGTGAGCAGTGACAGTGCATGCATCAGTGACACTGTACCTCTTGTCCACCTGTTGGAGCACACGCTGCGTGGAATAATGGACAGGGCACTTGAGGCAGAACAGAGGCAGGAAGAGGAGGACTTCCTTGCCTCTCAAGGCCCCCTTTACCCAGACAGTGTTCCTTCTGTCCCACCCATCGCACAGGAAGAGGAAGAGGAGGAGGAGGAGGAGGAGGATTGTGTCAGCATGGAGGTGGAGGCTGGCACTCAGCATCATCAGCAGCAGTCTTTTAGGGATGATTTACAGTCCCAAGAAACCAGTGGACTTGTACGTGGCTGGGAGGAGGTGACTGCGGATCATGTCGTCCTTAGTGACCCAGAGGACTCCGGAGCGAATGCCTCAGCAAACCTACGCTGCATGGCCTCCCTGATCCTGCAAAGTCTGCGGAAGGATCCTCGTATTCTTCGGATCAAGGAGAGGGACCATTACTGGCTGGCCACTCTCCTTGATCCACGGTACAAGGGTAAGGTTGCGGACCTTATGTTACTGTCGCAGAGGGAGCAGAGGATGAGACAACTCCGGGAGGCCTTGCAGAAAGGTCTGTGCAACGCGTTCCCAGAGACTGGGAGGTTACAAACTCCTGGTCCAGGACAACGAGTTGCTGAGGCTTCGGCCAGTCAAAGAAGGAGCGGTGGGGAAGGTGGCCGTCTGACCGATGCGTTCAGACAATTCTTTAGTCCGCAGCCCCAAAGTATGATTGGTTCCAGCAACCATCGCCAGCGTCTGATAAACATGGTGCAGGAATATCTAGGGGCAAGGTCAGACTTGGACACCTTCCCCACCGAAAATCCTCTGGCTTACTGGGTCTTGAGGATGGATCACTGGCCAGAGCTTGCACAGTATGCAATTGAGCTACTGGCCTGTCCTGCATCCAGCGTTCTTTCGGAACGCACATTCAGTGCTGCTGGAGGATTTGTCACGGATCACAGGGTGCGCCTGTCCACCGACTCGGTTGATCGACTGACTTTCATCAAGATGAACCAGTCTTGGATCACCACCAGCTACCACACACCTGATGCTGATATAACAGACTAATTGATTTTAACATGTCACGTCCCTTCAAGACTGATGCTGATGCTGAGTGCCTGTGCTGTTATGTTGACTGGCTATCCTCCTCCTCCGAGTCCTCAATGATACGATTGATGATGATAGCTTGGAAGATCATTTTTGTTTATGGGTGCCGCCACCAGTGGCTAAGGCCCAATTTTTCAGCCCCTGTTTTACAGGGGCGTGTACTTACAATTTTTTTAGCAATAATTTGCCATAGGGCTCATTGCTGTGCTCCAAGTACAGTATCTGTGAGGGGTTGTAGTGTTGTGCCACCAGTGCCTAAGGCCCAATTTTTCAGCCCCTGTTTAACAGGGGCGTGTCATTACAATTTTTGAAGCAATACTTTGCAACAGGGCTCATTGCTGTGCTCCAAGTACAGTATCTGTGAGGGGTTGTAGTGTTGTGCCACCAGTGCCTAAGGCCCAATTTTTCAGCCCCTGTTCAACAGGGGCATGCAATTACAATTCTTGATGTAATAATTCACAGCAGGGCCCATTCCTGCACCCACCAAGAGTAAGTCTGAGGGCTTACAGTGTTGTGGCAACGCCACCACCACCACCACCACGAAAGGCCCAATTTTTCAGCCACTGTTCAAAAGGGGCATGTAATTACAATTCTTGATCTAATAATTCACAGCAGGGCCCATTCCTGCACCCACCAAGAGTAACTCTGAGGGCTTACAGTGTTGTGGCAACACCACCACCACCACGAAAAGCCCAATTTTTCAGCCCCTGTTCAACAGGGGCATGCAATTACAATTCTTGATCTAATAATTCACAGCAGGGCCCATTGCTGCACCCACCAAGAGTAACTGTCAGGGCTTACAGTGTTGTGGCACCAGCACCACCATCAAAGCCCCAATTTTTACTACCACTGTTCAACAATTATATGTAATTAAAATTCCTGATATAATAGTTGACAGCAGGGCGTTCCAGCACCAACCAAGAGTAACTGTGAGTGCTTACAGTGTTGTGCCAACACCAACAACTAAGGGGCCTATTTCTGCAGAGTATATACGGCAGGTCCCTACTTTCAAACATCCAACTTACAAACGACTCCTACTTGCAAACGAAAGAAGACAACAGGAAGTGAGAGGAAATCTACCCCTAGGAAGGAAAATTCTCTCCTGTAAGAATAAATATGGGAGAAAGGTGTCTCCTCTGTACTGATGCTTTATCAGCAATCCTTGTTTCAAGAAAAACACCACATTTCAAAAACAGTTGTCATTGGGACGGAAAGTGAGGTGAAATGTTCTGAACAGGGGCACAGACAGCAAAACAAATGTTACAGGGGTGATAACCCTTACCTATGTTTCCCAAAAAGTTTAAAAATAGATTTTTGGGCTGGAGCTACAGTTCAACAATGTACCTGTTCAAAATTACAAACACATTCTGCATAAGAACAAACCTACAGTCCCTGTCTTGTATGCACCGCCTGTATACGGCTGTTCAGAGTATATAGGGCCTTTTTTATTTTATGTGCGGGGTTCCCCTTAATATCCATACAAGACCCAAAGGGGCTGGTAATGGGCTGGGGTAGGGGGGGGGGGTCATGGGGTAGCTATGCCATTTTTCTTAAAGATTTTCATCCATATTACCGGGACCAGACATTACATTAAAGCCGCAAGAAGTTTTAAATGGCTTTTTTTTCCTTTAGAAGTGTCATTTTGTGCAGGGACAGTTCTAAACACGGGAAACACGTGGCACTTCACAGGCATACTTTAGACACCCCCCAGGTACGATATTTAAAGGAATATTTGACTTTTTTTTTTTCACTTTATGCATCATTAAAATGACTGCTCCCGAAAAAACGACCGTTTTTAAAACTTCTTTTTGCATTGATACATGTCCCCTGGTGCAGAACCCGGGTTCCCAAACCCTTTTTAGGACAATAACATGCATAATAGTTGTTATAATTAGCACTTTAGAATTTGAACGTTCGCATCCATTGTATTTAATAGGGTTCTAATGTTCGTACGAACTTTCGGTCCGTTCGCGGGTTCTGGTGCGAACCGAACCCGGGGGTGTTCGGCTCATCACTAATGCCCATATATTCCGCTGTCATGTCCAGGAAAAGATACGACATGATTATGCGCTTTCTCCACTTCAATGACAATTCACAGTGCCCTCCCCGAGATCATCCCAACTACGACAAATTGTACAAGATACGCCCCCTAATCAATGCCTTTTCCCAGCGATTTGAAGAAGTTTTCATCCCAGACCAAAAAATTTGTGTGGACGAGTCCCTCGTACATTTCACCGGCCGACTGCAGTTCAAGCAGTACATACCAAGCAAGAGAGCCAGGTATGGGTTAAAATTAAATAAATTATGTGATCGAGCCACTGGATACGTCTGCAAATTCAGGATCTACGAAGGCAAAGACTCCCAGCTCCAGCCCCGTGATTGCCCCACATATATTGGAACCAGTGGGAAAATTGTCTGGGAGTTGGCATACCCCCTGTTCGGAAAAGGTTACCATTTATATGTTGATAATTATTATACCAGCCTGCCCCTTTTTCGCCACCTTTACAGTAAACAAACCCCGGTCTGCGGTACCTTAAAAAAAAAAAACGGAAGGGATTCCCACAAAATTTATTGACAAAAAAATTGCGACCTGGAGAATTGGCATCCATGAGGAACGAGGAGGTGTTGGCCATGAAGTGGAGGGACAAGAAAGATGTCCACATCCTCTCTACGATCCACAATGACACCATGGTGGAGATCCCAAGAAGACGCGGCTCCATTGTAAAGCCTGAATGTGTCCATGACTACAATTTGTACATGGGGGGGGTGGATTTAAACGACCAGATGCTACAGCCCTACTTATCAACTAGAAAGTCCCATTATTGGCACAAAAAAGTTGCGTTTCACCTGTTTCACATGGCCCTTTTTAATTCGTTTGTCTGCTACTAAAAAGCAACTCAAAATCACTGACTCCACTACCTCCAATATATCGTAGATATCATCGATGCCCTCATTTACCAACAAGATCCCGCCCCAGGAAGCATTCGCTCTGATAGTGTGAGTCGGCTTCACGAGCGACACTATCCCTTTAGCATCCCCCCCACAGAATCTGGAAGAAGACGCCAAAAGAAATGCCGTGTATGCAGCAGAGGAGGAGTAAGAAGAGACACCAGCTATTATTGTCCCGATTGTCCCTCCCAACCTGGCCTGTGCATCGGAAATTGCTTCAAAAATTATCATACATCCATTAGTTCCCCTTATTATTAACAGACTGCCATTTCCCTATTTGCCTGCTACCATGTTACTAACTACCTTCCATGTTAATTAACTGACCCTGGCCTGTTTACCGACGATGTCTTTGCTTGCCGATTTAAACCACGTTTCTGACCTCCACGTGCACCAACCTCAGCCTGTTTACCGACGATGCCTCTGCCTGCCGATTTAAACCACGTTTCTGACTTCCACGTGTACCGACCTTGGCCTGTTAATCGACCATGTTTTTGCCTGCCACTTGGACTGATCTTTTGGCCATCTACTTTTAGTACACAGGGGTCTCACATATGTGAGGGGCTTCAGAATAGCGTTCTGAGTAGAGAAAACCAGTTTTTCGTTTTCTGTGCTCCAAGAACAGGGTCTGGTTGCCCGGAGGCTTCAAAGCGATTTGGGTGGGAGAAGCCTCTACCCCTGCCCCCCTGGCCCTAAGCTTGATGGTCCTTCCTGCTGCCTGGACCAATAATTTGGCTGTGCTGACCATATTACTGCCTGTAATGACCCATGACATTATGGACCATGTTTCTTCCTGCTGCTTGGACCAATACTTTGGCTGTGTTGACCATATATCTGCCTGCTGCCTCTACTGACTTTGGACAGCATTTCTGCGGGGACACCTCTGCCTGCTACCTGGACCTGTGCTTTGGCTTTGCTCTGGCTGTGCTGACAGTATCTCTGCCTGTGCGAACTATGGACAGTATTCCTGCCTGCTGCCTGGATGATTGCTTTTGCTGTCGCTGACCTCATCCCTGCCTGCTGCCTGGACCGATGCTCTCCTCTGTGGATCACTGCACTTCTAAAACCACAGGTAATCTTTTGTTATTTGGTATGTACCTGCTATGTGTTAGATATATGAAGGGCCTTCAAAAATGTGATCGGTAGTCAGAAAATGATATGTGCAATTAATGCTGCTAGAATGCCTGGAGGTGCTACTTGGATGTTGGGCCTCTGTATGTGGCCAGGCTGTGTAAAAGTCTCAAACATGTGGTATCGCCATACTCAGGAGGAGTAGCAGAATGCATTTTGGGGTGTAATTTTTGCTATGTACATATTATGTGTTAGAAATATCTTATAAATTGACAACTTTGTTTAAAAAAAATGCATTTTAATTTTTTCTCCACATTTTTCAAAACCTTCTGGAAAAAAATGAACCGTTCAAAAGACTCATAATGCCTATACGTTGGGGTGTGTGCTTTCAAAAATAGGGTCATTTTGTGGAAAATTCTATTGTCCTGGTGCTCCAGGGCCTTCAAAATTGTAATAGGTGGTTGAGAAAGGATATGTGCGATTTATGCTTGTAGAACGCCTGAAAGTGCTACTTCAATGTTGGGCCTCTGTATATGGCCAGGCTGTGTAAAAGTCTCACACATGTGGTATCGCTATACTCAGGAGGAGTAGCAGAATGCATTTTGGGGTGTTATTTTTGCTATGTATATGCTATGCGTTAGAAATATCTTATAAATGGACAACTTTGTGTAAAAAAAATGCATTTTCATTTTTTCTCCACATTTTCCAAAACCTTCTGGAAAAAAATGAACCGTTCAAAAGACTCATAATGCTTCATAGATTATACGTTGGGGTGTGTGCTTTCCAAAATGGGGTCATTTTGTGGAAAATTCTATTGTCCTGGTGCTCCAGGGCCTTCAAAATTGTAATAGGTGGTTGAGAAAGGATATGTGCGATTTATGCTTGTAGAACGCCTGAAAGTGCTACTTCAATGTTGGGCCTCTGTATATGGCCAGGCTGTGTAAAAGTCTCACACATGTGGTATCGCTATACTCAGGAGGAGTAGAAGAATGCATTTTGGGGTGTTATTTTTGCTATGTATATGCTATGCGTTAGAAATATCTTATAAATGGACAACTTTGTGTAAAAAAAATGCATTTTCATTTTTTCTCCACATTTTCCAAAACCTTCTGGAAAAAAATGAACCGTTCAAAAGACTCATAATGCTTCATAGATTATACGTTGGGGTGTGTGCTTTCCAAAATGGGGTCATTTTGTGGAAAATTCCATTGTCCTGGTGCTCCAGGGCCTTCAAAAGTGTAATAGGTGGTTGAGAAAGGATATGTGCGATTTATGCTTGTAGAACGCCTGAAAGTGCTACTTCAATGTTGGGCCTCTGTATGTGGCCAGGCTGTGTAAAAGTCTCACACATGTGGTATCGCTACACTCAGGAGGAGTAGCAGAATGTATTTTGGGGTGTAGTTGCAATTATGCATATGCTGTGTGAGAGAAAAAAACTGTTAATATGACCAGTTTGTGTAAAAAAAATAATAAAAAAAAAAAAAAATTAAATTTTCCCAAGAATTGTGGGAAAAAATACAACTTCAAAAAACTCACCACGCCTCTTAGTAAATACCTTGGACTGTCTACTTTCCAAAAAGGGGTAATTTTGGGGTATTTGTACTTTCCTCGCTTGTTAGTGTCTCAAGAAATGAGATATCCCTTCAGTACATCAGGCGTGATCAGATGTGATAAATTTTCAGTGATTGCCACCATAGTTTGTAGACTCTATAACTTTCACAAAGACCAAATAATATACACTAATTTGGGTTCATTTTACCAAAGATATGTAGCAGTATACATTTTGGCACAAATTTATGAAGAAAAATTACTTATTTGCAAAATTTTACAATAGAAACTAAAAAAAAGTGTTTTTTTTTTTTAAAAATTGCTGTTTTTTTGCTTATATCGCAAAAAATAAAAAACCCAGTGGCGATTAAATACCACCAAAAGAAAGCTCTATTTGTGAGAAGAAAATGATAAAAATTTTGTTTGGATACAGTGTAGCATGACTAAGTAATTGTCATTCAAAGTGTGAGAGTACTGAAAGCTGAAAATTGGTCTGGGCGGGAAGGTGCATAAGTGCATGGTATTGAAGTGGTTAAGGAAAAAAGAAAAAGATTCCCTAAAGTGATCCCTTCTTTTGGACCATTAGTGTCTATGGGTATGGAACTCTGAGTTTCTTGTTTTTCATGGTCCACTAGGGAGTATTTTCCGGATCCTTTTCTGGAATACTCTCCAGAACAGAGGTCGTTGTCTTCTCCTTCACCTTCTTCCAGTTTCCCTTCGGAAATGTCTTTAGTCTGGATGCATGGATCCATTGTGGCCCTTGATCTGTAAGAACAGCTGTTCTGGCAACCCTCAGAATTTCAAATGGTCCTTGGAAGATAGGGCCTGGTTGTTTCCGGACAGCAAGTTGTTTTATCAGTACTTTGTCTCCTGGGATATACGGATGTGTAGGCTCTGTGGAGAGAGGAGGGAAAGTGACAGCAACCTTGTCCTCTGTTTCACTAAGGCTACTTACCAGATGTTTCACGTACTCTTCCTGTAAAGAATAAAGATTAACCTCTTCTCCCTCATCAGGTTTCCTCTGTGCTGGCCTACCCATAAGTATTTCAAATGGTGACAATCCTGTTCTAGAATTAGGGGCTGTCCTAATTTGAAACAAAACTGCTGGGAGGTAATCAATCCACCCTTTCATGGTTCCTCCTGTTGCCCTTTTAAGTTTATCTTTTATATTTCTGTTCATTCTTTCCACTATTCCTGCGCTTTGTGGATGATATGGAATATGTAATTTCCATTGAATGCCCAGGAGTTTTGCAAGATCCTGGGTAAGAGCAGCTGTAAAAGCTGGACCTTGGTCTGGCCATATCTTGGCTGGTAACCCATACCTCGAAATCCAGTGATTTATTAGTGTTCTTGATGCTATTTTGGCTGTGTCGCCTGTAGTTGGGATAGCCTCGACCCAAGAACTAAACTTGTCTAACTATAACTAAAAGATATTTTATATTTTCTTTCTGTTTTGGCATATGTGTAAAGTCTATTTGTAGATCTTGGAGGGGGCCTATAGGGGGGGCAAGTTTCCATGTATACCCTGCTTCTTGCACTGTACATTGTTTTGTGCACAAGTAAGACATGAGTCTATCAACTGGGCAACGAGGTGTGTATCATTGACCGTGCTGAAAGACTGTCTGTACATTGTCAAAACTGTTTTCCTTCCTAGGTGACCTGGACCATGTAAGTAAAAAAATCAAAAGAGGGGCAGCTGACTCTGGTATACCTATTACTCCCTCCTTGGTTGACCAGATGCCACTTGGCACGCTGGTCAAGTTCTGACCTTCCCAGAAAGCTATGTCCTCTCTTGATGCTTTGTCCTGTAACATTCTCACAGTATTTGGGAATTCTGGTGAATTGAAATCTGTAGCAAACAGTGTTAGATTGAGCTGGGCCCCGTGTGCCGAATCGGCTGCTGTTTTAGCAACTCTGTCTGCCAAGGCGTTGCCCTGAGCTTCTTTGGACTTGTCAAATGAATGTCCCTTTACTTTTATAACATTGATTTTTCTGGGCATCTGTAGGGCTGCGAGTAGGGTAAGAACAAATTCCTTATTGGCAATTTGTTTGTTATCTGCAGTTTTAAACCCTCGTTTTTCCCAGATGAGACTGTAATCGAAAATTAAGGCAAAGATATATCTGCTGTCAGTATATATATTTACATCTTTATCTTTAAATAGTTGACATGCTCTGGCGAGTGCATGGAGCTCAGCTTGTTGTGCTGAATTGGCCCCTAAAGGAAAAGCCTCAACCACAACATCAGGTAGCATCACCACTGCATAGCCTGTCTTATATGTGTTATCATTAGGCCTGGAACAACTGCCATCTACAAATACATCCAGGAAATCTGGGTTTGGTTTATCAGTTAAATCCACCCTTGGATCTCCATTATTTATGGCTGTACTCACGAATAATTGATCATTGTCTATTCCACAATTTTTATAAAATCTATGTAATCTACTGACAAAGGTGTAGAAATCCTCTCCTGACTGTTGTTTGCAAGATATCAAATCATGCAACATAGTAGTGTTTTATATGCCTTGAGCCAAGCCTGTAACAATGTGTTCCAAAAAATATTGCAATCCTCCCCATCCTCATATAACTTTGCGTCCTTGGCCCATTGACCTATATTTATGTCAGCTTGGGAATCGGGGTCTACATTTTGAATTATGGTATTAAGATCTTCAGGAGACATTCTTGTTCCTGAACAGTATCTTTGCAGAAAGTTCACCGCCTGTCTGGGGTCCTTTCTTGGTTTGGGACAAGTGTGTCTAATTTCCTTGACCGTACCCAATGGTAATGGTATTTGTACCTGTGTATCTCCCATTGTAATGAAAGGAAAAGCCCGACTAATTGGAGCTGTCAGATCATTTTCATCATCTGATGATGTGGGTGCCTGGTGTTAAGGGGTTAATTAGGGGGAGCTGATGGACTTCCTATTGCGTCTTCTAATTGCTCTCTCTTTTCCATTTTTACACTTGTATATTTCTTCCTATATTCCTTCATACCTTTTGCCCAAATCTTATAACATTTAGTCATGTAATCTTTGTCAAAGTCTTTTATGGGATAATTATACTGTTTATGTTGGCCACATATTCTGGTCACTTCCTCCCACTCTTCCTCGGAACATGGTCTGTATTCCCCCAAACATGGCACTTCTAACTGATGTGCTCTTTTTAAGACCAGAGACCAGAACGGATCAGTACAATGATTTCCATAATTGCCTTTCATGTAATCTATCGGGGAGGGTTGATGCTTACCTTCATCATCAACTTTTCCCGACTGATTATCCATTTTAACAAACAATAATATTTTATTCTTATACTTTAAAATTAAAAAAATTCTGTCTTGCTTTCTCTATTTCGTTCCAGGGGCAGAAAATGTCCTCAACCTTATGACAATTTATAGATTTATGACAAGGAACCCAGTGTTCTCCTTTTTTAAATACAACCAGACGCTGTATTTCTGCTACACTTAGTCCCTCGAACACCGGACTGGGGGGTAGTATGTTGTGTATATTAAACCTTAACATATGTTGTTTTGATCCCTGGAACATAGGACCCTTGCCAATTTTGACATGATACCCCCCTGGAACAATTGCCACTAATGACGTGGTCTTCCCTTTGTAAGCAAACAATAAACCAGTTTTACATTCAGGACAACAATATACAGTTGACATTTAAAAAAGTAACCCTTTTTGTGTACATCTTTAGATATAGAGTTTCCACAGATCTGTCCTATGTAGAGAAAAATGTAAGATTCTTTCTCAATCTTATAACCTGGTCTGGGCAACCTAGCGAGACCCTCTGTATCTATTCTAAATCTACCTTACAATCTTAACAGAGTCCCAGAAAACTTGTAGTTTTCTCGAGAGTCTACTTTATGATGAACCAATTGACAAGGCAAGACTATTGTTCCCAATAATAATTAAAGGGGGTCTTACCTGTTCAATTGGATCATCCCACTTCTGACACCACTGAAAGGTTCTGGTTCTGGTTCTGTTGGACCCTCTTGGCTCGAGCTGGACTCAGGATCTGTGGAAGTAACTCTGTGACCGGTCAGATATTCAAGACACCATACACAGTGAATGGATATACAAGAATATCTTGGTTTATTGGCAACATATCTCTTTTATGCATAACAAGGAAAGTTGCCTCCCTCGTATGAACCAATCAGCAATAAGCAAAAACATCATGAGTTAAACAAAAATAGACTCTAACAGGTTTTAGGCTTTTGCAGAAGTAGTCATTAAAAAATAAGAATATCATGCGTCATTGCGGTCATACTAAACATGTGTCTGATATTTGAAACAGGAAGATAAGGATATTAGGCGTTATTGTGGTTACTCTAAACATATGACTGACAATTGAAACAGGAAGATAAGAACGTAAGGGGGCATTGTGGTCACTCTAAACATATGACTGACAGTTAAAGAAGAAGAAGAAAGATAAGAACATTTTTTCAGAACAGGCTTGACCACAAAGTCACATCCTGCTTACACATATTTTTCAGAGAAACATATTCTGTCTCAATATTCTGTCTCAATATACCTTACAACATATACACCTAAGAAGAATTTCTTATCCTGAATATATTGGTTCATGATTTTCTCATACCTTACACTGAGCATGCGTCAATTTGTTTCCAAGCATGCGTCGGAATTTAGCCCGTCTGAATTTTTACACACAATAGGAAATTCCGATCGGAATTTTTCAAGACGGAAAAATAGAGAACCTGCTCTCTATCTTTTGCCGGACATTTTTCCGTTGGAAAAAGTTCGATGGAGCATACACACGGTCGGGATTCCCGACCAAAAGCTCTCATCAGACTTTTTCCGATGTTGTGTGTATGCGGCATTAGAGAACAAACAGCGTCATGAAGGCCAAGGGACACACCAGACAGGTCAGGGATAAAGTTGGAAAAAAGTTTAAAGCAGGGTTCGGTTATTAAAAAATATCCCAAGCTTTGAATATCTCATCGAGCACTGTTCAATCCATCATCCGAAAATTGAAAGAGTATGGCACAACTGCAAACCGACCAAGACATGGCCGTCCACCTAAGCTGACAGGCTGGGCAAGGAGAGCATTAATTAGAGAAGCAGCCAAGAGGCCCATGGAAACTCTGGAGGAGCTGCAAAGATCCACAGCTCAGGTGGGAGAATCTGTCAACGGGACAACTATTAGTCGTGCACTCCACAAATCTGGCCTTTATGGAAGTGTGGCAAGAAGAAAGCCATTGTTGAATAAAAGCCATAAGAAGTCCTGTTTGCAGTTTGTGAGTGCCATGTGTGGGACACAGCAAACATGTGGAAAAAGGTGCTCTGGTCAGATGAGACCAAAATTTTATTTTTTGGCCTAAAAGCAAAATGCTATGTGTGGCAGAAAATAAAACTGCACATCACCCTGAGCACACCATCCCCACCGTGAAATATGGTGGTGGCAGCATCATGTTGTGGGGATGCTTTTCTTCAGCAGGGACAGGGAAGCTGGTCAGAGTTGATGGGAAGATGAATGGAGCCAAATACAGGGCAATCTTAGAAGAAAACCTGTTAGAGTCTGCAAAAGACTTGAGATTGGGGCAGAGGTTGACTTTCCAGCAGGACAACGACCCTAAACATACAGCCAGAGCTACAATGGAATGGTTTAGATAAAATCATATTCATGTGTTAGAATGGCCCAGGCAAAGTTCAGACCTAAATCCAATTGAGAATCTGTGACTTGAAAATTGCTGTTCACAGACTCTCGCCATCCAATCTGACAGAGCTTGAGCTATTTTGCAAAGAAGAATGGGCAAAAATATCAGTCTCTAGATGTGCAAAACTGGTAGAGACATACCCAAAAAGACTTGCAGCTGTAATTGGAGCGAAAGGTGGTTCTACAAAGTATTGACCCAGGGGGGCTGAATACAAATGCACGCCACCCTTTTCACATATTTATTTGTAAAACATTTTGAAAAACATTTATCATTTTCCTTCCACTTCACAATTATGTGCCACCTTGTTTTGGTCTATCACATAAAATCCCAATAAAATACATTTACGTTTTTGATAGTAACATGCCAAATTTGGAAAATTTCTAGTTGTATGAATACTTTTTCAAGGCACTGTACATCTTCAAACCAAAGGATGAGCACAGCCTGGGCTTGTTTACCCTTTGTGGTTGGGGGGGCTGCATTTTTACCACCCCTCAACCGCTCTCTCCCCCTTTAGCCAGGAAGGCAGTGGACGAGCTGCGATGCTTTGCTTCATGGCCACGGTAGGAATTATACCGCGTGTTGCATTCGGGTAGTAGTGCAAGTGAATGGGATTGCACAAGACAAATCAGGTTGTGGTAATCTAGTATTTAGGGGGTTAAAATGGGCAGCGAGGAAGAGATACAATGCCCCCTCACCACCTGTCAAATGCTCTCCGAAGAGCGATCTGAGTGCACACTGCTCTTCAGAGACCAAAGTAAGTGTAAACGAGGCTGGACTTTGCAACATACTGGTTTAACAACAGCAAAAATTAAACAGTTTTTCTTTTAAAACGGCAATAACATGCCAAGTTCACCGTGTAAGCAAACAAAATCTGCCAAAAATCAAAAATATTTTTTTTTATGCATATAGAGGTGCTCTTTGAAGTGCAATTATTCATATATTTAGAGGGTAGATCAAGTAAAAAAATGAATGTTTTTTATAGTTTTTGAGAGAGGCTTAGAACCCCTGTCAGGTTACTACTGCTATTCAGGGCTCCGATAGAAAAATTTACACTATCTGGTTTCACCAGATAATAAGTGAGAGAAAATTGCCAACAGGGACACAGACAGAAATAAAAATCTAACAAGAATGTAAATGGAAGACTTTATTCCAATAAAAATCAAGGGAACCATCCAAAACCAAGGTGCTTTGGGATTCCAAAAATGCCCCATTCCTACAGGGCTTAATTGAAAAAAATGTAAATCTAACACTATTATTTTTAACAATTTTTAGGAGCCCCGTTGGGGGGGCTTTGGTGAAATACCAGGGGTCTTAACAGGCTTCTGATGTGTCTCCTGAGATGGAGAAAGTAACATGGATCCAAGGCTGGTGCAAGGATTTTTATCTACATAGCCGAAGATGCATTTTGCCACTCCCCCAACCACCACTATCCTCCTGACAGTCCGCCACACACAGTATCACACCTCCTGTATTAGAGTGCCCCCGCTCTGGATGATGAAGCACAGGAGGCACCTTCAGTCTGGGGGGAGGGGGTGTTAAATGTAGTAGCAGATTTAAATACACTAACGAACTGAAGCCAAACTCCAGCTCACACTTTATAAGCAGTTACAGCAAACAGGCATTGTAACAGGAGGGTGGGAGGGCAGTGTGACAGAAGAGTGGAGCATTATGACAGGAGGGGGGCAGTGTGGTAGAAGAGAAGGACATTGTGACAGGAGGGGGGCAGTGTGACGAAAGAGAGGAGCATTGTGACAGGAGGTTGCATTGTAACAGGAGGGGCAATGTGAAAGGAGGAAGGCACTATGACGCAGTATGATGGGGGACAGTGTGACAGGAGCGGGCTGTATGATGGGGGAGAAGTGTGACAGAAGGGGAGCAGTATGACGGGGGAGTGTGACAGGAGAGGGGCAGTATCACGGGGCAATGTGATGGAGGGGGGCAGTATGACAGGGGGCAGTGTGACAGGAGGGGGGCAGTATGATGGGGGAGTATGACAGGAGGGGGGCTCTATGATGAGGGGCAGTGTGACGGGGCAGTAAGACGGGGGAGTGTGAAAGAAGGGGGACAGTATGACGGGGGAAGTGTGCCAGGAGGGGGGCAGTATGATGGGGAGTGTGACAGAAGGGGGGCAGCATGACGGGGGAAGTGTGAAAGGAGGGGAAGCAGTATTTTGGGGGATTGTGACAGGAGAGGGGGCGGTGTGACCAGAGGAAAGCAGTTTGATAGAGGGGAGCAGTATGAGGGGGCAGTATGACAGAAGGGGGCATTATGATGTGGGCACTGTGACAGGAGGGAGACAGTATGACGGGGCAGTGTGACAGGAGGGGGGCAGTATGACGGGGGCACTGTGACAGGAGGGGGCAGTATGACAGGGGGCACTGTGACAGGAAGGGGGCAGTATGATGGGGTCACTTTGACAGGAGGGGGGCAGTATGATGGGGAGTGTGACAGAAGGGGGGCAGCATGACGGAGGAAGTGTGAAAGGAGGGGAAGCAGTATTTTGAGGGATTGTGACAGGAGAGGGGCGGTGTGACCGGAGGAAAGCAGTTTGATAGAGGGGAGCAGTATGAGGGGGCAGTATGACAGAAGGGGGCATTATGATGTGGGCACTGCGACAGGAGGGAGACAGTATGACGGGGCAGTGTGACAGGAGGGGGGCAGTATGACGGGGCACTGTGGCAGGAGGGGGCAGTATGACAGGGGGCACTGTGACAGGAAGGGGGCAGTATGATGGGGTCACTGTGACATGAGGGGGCAGTATGACAGTCAGTAGGACACCAGGATACACTATTCTGGCTCAAATGCTGGGCAGTTCACTGTGTATTCTTATAGACTTCTTTTAGACTAGGAGGGGGGCAGCATTATGGAGGAGGGAAATATGATGGGGAGCACTGTGATAGGAGGCGGGCAGTGTGACAGTAGGAGGTAAGTATGACGGGGCAGTGTGATAGGAGGGGGGAATTGTGACGTAAGGGGAACAATATGATAATGGCAGTGTGACATCGGTGGCAGTTTGACAGGAGGGGGACAGCATGATGGGGGCAGTGTGACAGAAGGAGAGCAGTATGATGGGGGGCACTGTGACAGGAGGGGGGCAGTGTGATGGGGGGCACTGTGACAGGAGGGGGGCAGTATGATGGGGGCACTGTGACCAGAGGGGGCAGTGTGACAGGGAGTGTGACAAAAGAGGGACAATATGATGGGGGGCACTGTGACAGGTGGGGGGAAGTATGATGGGGGGCACCTTGACAGGATGGGCCAGTATGATGGGGCACTGGGATGGGAGGGGGCAGTGTGACGGTAGTGTGACAGGAGAGGGCAGTATGAATGGGGGCACTGTAGCAGAAGGGGGCAGTGTGACGGGGGAGTGTAACAGTAGGGCGACAGTATGGTGGGGGGTGACAGGAGGGGGCAGTATGATGGGGGCACTGTGACAGTAGGCAGGCAGTATGATGGGGGAGCACTGTGACAGAAGGGAGCCAGTATGACGGGGGCCCTGTGACAGGAGTGGGGCTGTATGATGGAGGAGAGCAGTATGATGGGGACAGTGTGACAGAGGGGGGCAGTATGACAGGAGAAGGGCAGTATGATGGGGGCACTGTTAAAGAAGGGGGACAGTATGATGAGGGTGCACTGTGACAGGAGGGGGGCAATGTGATGGGGGGGAACTGTGAGAAGAGAGGGGGCAGTATGATGGGGGTTACTGTGACAGAAGGGGGGCAGTATGAATGGGGGAACTGTGACAGGAGAGAGCAGTTTATAGGAGGGGCACTGTGACATGAGGGGGTAGTATAACAGTCAGTAGGACACCTGGACACACTATACTGACTCAAGTGCTGGGCAGTGCACTGACAGGTGCACTGGGCAGTGCACTGAGAGAGGGAGCAGTATCATGGGGGCAGTGTGATAAAGGGGGGAAGTATGATGGGGGACACTGACAGGAGAAGGTCAGTATGATGGGGGGTACTGTGACAGGAGGGAGCAGTATGTTGGAGGGTGGGCACTGTGACAGGAGGGGAAAAATGATGGGGGGCACTGTGACAGGAGGGGGCAGTATGAGGGAAGTCACGGGGACAGGAGGGGGCAGTATGATGAAGGGGCACTGTGACAGGATGGGGTAGTATTATGGGGGGGCACTGTGATGGGAGGGGGGAAGTATGATGGGGGCCCTGTGACAGAAAGGGGAAAATATGATGGAGTGCACTGTGATAGGAGAGGGGCAGTATGATGGGGGACTGTGACAGGAGGGGGGCAGTATGATGGGGGCACTGTGACAGGAGGGGGACAGTAAGATTGGGGGGCACTGTGCCAGGAAGGAGGCAGTATGACAGTCAGTAAGACACTTAGACACACTATGCCGGCTCAGGTGCTGGGCAGTGCACTGCGTATTCTTTTAGACTCTGCTGTGGCAGAGAATGTGTAGGTTACCAGGCGGGAGCAGCCTCAGGGCAGGGAGCAATTCTCTTGCCGGGTAGTGGCAGGAGTAGCCTGGAGGCAAGAAGCGGGAGCTGGGGTAGTGGAGCTGGGAGGCGGAGATTGCAGACCTAGTTGACTGCTTGTCTTTTGTCAACATTGCATCACGGCTCATGGCTGCTGGAAAAACCTAGCACCAGACTGCATAGGAGGGGCAGGAGATAAAAGGACTGATCTTAATATTTTCTCCTTACTCCTACAGGATTTGAAATGGCTTCAGGAGCCAAGAGGTAACTGGAGGGGATTGCTTCTTTAATGTGCCGCCCCTTTGATCCAGGTGTAAACAAATGTGACAAATGTGAAAAAGAAGCTGCATAGGGCCCCTGCACCATGGGGCTGGGTTGCAGTTGCGACCCCTGTGACCCCTATAGTTACACCACTGCTTTAGCTAGCTGTTAGCCGATACTTGGGACACGTCTGATCCGATAAAAAACAGATGGATGGGGATTCGTTCCACTTGACTAGCGGATCAAATGGCAGTCAGGTGTAAATGGACAGGCAGCCCATTTACATCTGGCCACCCATAGAGGAGAGTGGGCTGTGTCCACTCTGCATAAGCGGAGCAGACATGGACCAGCCACTCCTGGCAGAGTATGTCCCGTGTGGAAGGGGCCTAAAACCCCCTTATCTAAGCACTGCTAAGCACCAATATATTACATTTTTTTTTAAGTTTATGCTTTCATATTAAAGGGGTTGTAAAGGTTTACATTTTTTTTAATAAATAACAAACATACCATACTTACCGTGCAGTTAGTTTTGCACAGAGTGGCCACGATCCTCGTCTTCTGGGGTCCCTCGGCAGCTGTCTCGGCTCCTCCCTGCAAGAGCTAACCCCCCTCTGGGAAGCACTCTCCCAAGGGGGTTAGCTTGCGGGCGCGCTCCTGTGTGATACACTCGGCGGCCATAGCCGCCGAGTGTATCACTCGGCCCCGCCCCCCGGTCCGCAGCGTCATTGATTTGATTGACAGCAGCCGGATCCAATGGCTGCGCTGCTATCAATCATCCAATGAAGAGCCCACAAGAGCTGAGGAAAGCAACGCGGGATCGCGCACATGATGGAGATTCGGGGCTCAGGTAAGTAAAACAGGGGCTGGGGGGGGGGGGGCGGAGAGTGCAAGGTGTTTTTTCACCTTAATGCATAGGATGAATTAAGGTGAAAAAACACAAAGCTTTACAACCCCTTTAACCTTGAAAGTGAACCTAACCTGGCCTAAAAAAGGGTAGTAACTGTCCGCTGCCTGGGCACTGTGACACGAGGGAGGCAGTATGACAGTCAGCGGACACCTGGACACACTATACTGGCTTAGGTGCTGGGCAGTGCCTTGTGTATTCTTATAGACTTTTTATAGACCAGAAAGGGAGCATCATGATGGAGGGGGGGAAATATGATAATGGGGCACTGTGACAGGAGGAGGCAGTATGACTGGGGGCACTGTGAAAGGAGGGGTCAGTTTGACGGAGGGGGCCGTGTGACAGGGGAGAAGATGCAACAGGGAGAAGATGCCCGCAAGGAACCTTGCAGGCCTGGGGCAGTTGGAACAAAGGTAAGTATTTTTGCCTTTAGTTCCACTTTAAGGGTGAAGATTCATACTTTTACAAATGCCCATTTATGAGTGGTTCTCTTTAAAGTTAAGAATAGACATGTGCAAATTTTAACGAATATTCGTAAATTAGAATATTCGAAAATTCGTAGATTCGTACATTTGGAAATTTGTACATTTGCACATTCGTAAATTCGTACATTCGTAAATGCTTAAATTCGTACATTCGTAAATTTGTAAATTCGTAAATTAGTAAATCTGAAATAATAATTAACTAATAATAACTTAACTATTACTAACTATTAAATTATAGGTATTGTAATTTCCTTTCAAATTTGGCTGTTAGTGAACTAAACGAATACAAATTTATCCGAAGTTACGAATTGTTTTCCGAAATAATGAATGCCGTATCTAAACGAATGGAACGTAATGAATTAATAATAATAATAATAATAAATAACAATAATAATAATACATTTTTTTTTATTATTATTATTATTATTTATTATTAATTTGTTCCGTTCCATTTGTTTAGATGTGGCATTTGTTATTTCAGGTTATGCGTAACTTCGGATAAATTTGTATTCGTTACGTTCGCTAACAGCCAAATTTGAATGGAAATTACAATATCTATAATTTAATAGTTATTTTTTCAGATTTTCTGGTTTACGGATTTTCGAATGTCGAATTTCCAAATTTCTAAATTTCCGAATGTACAAATTTACAAATTTACGAATGTATAAATTTACGAATGTACGAATTTACGAATGTACGAATTTACGAATTGCGATCATAATGAATGACCCGAAAAACGCACATGTCTAGTTAAGAAACCCCTTCATAATTTGTCAACTGTAAAATACAGTTGCATTCATAAAGTAAATACCTTAACCACTTGCTGACCGGTCACGGCATATATACGTCGGCAGAATGGCTCGTACAGGCACAATCACGTACCTGTACGTGGCCCTTTAACTGCCGACGTCAGGGTCGCGCGCGCGCGCCGACGTCAGGGTCGCGCGCGCGCGCCGCCGGCGGCGCGCTCGCGACCCCCCTGCCTTCCCCGTGAGTGGGACCGTGGGTCCCGCGGACTCGATCGCCGCGGGAATCCCCGCGATCGTCTCACGGAGGCTCGGAGCGGGAAGATGTGTGTGTAAACACAGCATCTCCCCGCTCCTCTACTGACACTGTCAGCGATCTCCGCTCTGTGTAATCAGAATGGAGATCGGTGATGTCTCAGTCGTAGCCACGCCCCCCTCAGTTAGTAACACGCCCCTAGGCACACTTAACCCCTTCAGCGCCCCTAGTGGTTAACCCCTTCACTGCCAGTGTCATTTTCACAGTAACCAGTGCATTTTTATTGCACTGATCACTGTGAAAATGACAATGGTCCCAAAAATGTGTCAAAAGTGTCCAATGTGTCCGCCATAATGTCACTGATCACCGCCATTACTAGTAAAAAAAAAAGAATTAATAAAAATGCCTTGAAACTATACCCTATTTTGTAAACGCTATAATTTTTGTGCAAACCAATCAATAAACAGCGATTTTTTTTACCAAAAATATGTAGAAGAATACGTATCGGCCTAAACTGAGGAAAACATTTTTTTTATATATTTTTTGGGGATATTTATTATAGAAAAAAGTAAAAAATATGTCATTTTTTTCAAAATTTTCGCTCTATTTTTGTTTATAGCGCAGAAAATAAAAACCACAGAGGTGATCAAATACCACCAAAAGAAAGCTCTATTTGTGGGAAAAAAAGGACGCCAATTTTGTTTGGGAGCCACGTCGCACGGCCGCGCAATTGTCAGTTAAAGCGACGCAGTGCCGAATCGCAAAAAGGGGCCTGGTCATAATGGCCCGTATTGGTCCGGGGCTTAAGTGGTTAACCACTTCAGCCCCGAACCATTTTGCTGGTCAAAGACCAGGCCACTTTTCGCGATTCGGCACTGCGTGGATTTAACTGACAATTGCGCGGTCGTGCGATGTGGCTCCCAAACAAACTTGACGTCCTTTTTTTCCCCACAAATAGAACTTTCTTTTGGTGGTGTTTGATCACCTCTGCGGTTTTTATTTTTTGCGCTATAAACAAAATTAGAGCGACAATTTTGAAAAATTCAATAGTTTTTACTTTTTGCTATAATAAATATCCCCCAAAAATATATAAAAATAGTTTTTTTTTCCGCAGTTTAGGCCGATATGTATTCTTCTACATATTTTTGGTAAAAAAAAAATCGCAATAAGCGTTTATTGATTGGTTTGCGCAAAAGTTATAGCGTCTACAAAATAGGGGGTAGTTTTATGGCATTTTTATTAATATTTTTTTTTTATACTAGTAATGGCGGCGATCAGCGTTTTTTGACTGCGACATTATGGCGGACACTTTTGACACATTTTTGGGACCATTGTCATTTTTACAGCAATCAGTGCTATAAAAATGCACTGTTTACTGTGAAAATGACACTGGCAGTGAAGGGGTTAACCACTAGGTGGCGCTGTAGGGGTTAAGTGTTTCCTAGGGAGTGCTTCGTACTGTAGGGGGGGTGGGCTGTGTGTGACATGACACTGATCTCCGCTCCCGATTACACGGAGCGGAGATCAGTTTCATTGTCACTAGGCAGAGTGGGGAGATGCTTGTTTACACTAGCATCTCCCCGCTCTATCTCTCCGTGAGACGATCGCGGGTATCCCCGCGGCGATCGAGTCCGCGGGACCCACGGTAAGGCTCACGGAGAAAGCGGCAGGGTCGCGAGCGCGAGCGGCTTGGATCGGGTGCCCCCATAGCAAGCTGCTTGCTGTGGGGGAACTTGGCAGGAGGGATGGGCCAGGGGTGCCAGCGAGGAAACCGGAGAAGAGAAGGATCTGGGCTGCTCTGCGCAAAACCACTACAGGTAAGTATAACATGTTTGTTATTATTCAAAAAAAAAAAAAACAAGACTTTAATATCACTTTATAGTTGATCTAAACCCAATCGCTAAAATCCCATATAAGCTTTAATATGTTAAAGTACTGTCATTTCAAAACAAAATTTTTATTATTTATAAATCTGCAGCTTTCATTAAAAAAAATATCTGATGATCCTGCCATGAAGGTTTTTGTTCAAGTACTTCCTCTTATACAGTAATGATGCTTTGTCTGTCTCCCAAATGTCCTCCTTTCACATGTTCTATCAATAGAGAATACATTGTGAAAATGCACAATCTTTTGTCCCTATTAAACCTGGTACACACAATCGGATTTTCCGCGGACAAAGCGTAGGACTTTCGTCTGAAGGGCGCTGACAATGAACTTGCCTTGCATATAAACGGCAAATAATTGTCGGCCAACAAACACGAAACTACATGTTTTTTCTGCTCTTTAGCGCCACCCTTTGGGCAACTTCTGCTATTGTGTTATGGTTAGCATTGCTTCTGAGCATGCGTGTTTGTACTTTGGAGTTTTGTCTGACGGACTTGTGTACACACAATCGGATAATCAGACAACACACATTTATTGGCAGAAAATTTTAAAGCACGCTATCCCACATTTGTTGGCGAAAACAATTGTCCGATGGAGCGTACAAACGGTCGGATTTTCTGACAACAGCCTGCCATCACACAATTCCCGTTGGAAAATCCGATCGTTTGTACGGCCCTTTAGGTTACCAGCCCTGGGAAATTAAATGCAGCAGCTGCTGGAGTACAAGCATATAGACATGAAGTGGCTTCTAAGAGGCTTCAAGAGAACAGAAACAGTGAAATTAAACAAGGGATATAAACTGGTGGAAATAGTATTTCATGAAAAAAGACCATGACAATCATTATGATGTACAGTGCTTCTAGAAAACGAAATATCATTCAGATAGGTTTTACATCTACTTTAAGAAAAAGTCATATTTTCTAAAGGAGGTGCAAAAGTTTAGATGTGAAAGAATATTATTGCCGCGTACACACGACCGTTTTTAATGTCATCGAAAAAAACGAAGTTTTTCTCAACGTGATTCTTCTCAAGCCTGCCTTGCCTACACACGATCATGAAAAAAAATGCTCGAGCAAAGCGCGGTGACGTACGAAATGTACGACGGCACTATAAAGGGGAAGTTCCATTCGGATGGCGCCACCCTTTGGGCTGCTTTTGCTGATTCTTGTGTTAGTAAAGTTTGGTGAGAGACGATTCGTGCTTTTAAGCCTAGTGCTCTTCAGTCCATTACAGCGTGACGAATGTGCTATCTTCATTACGAATGCTAGTTTTACCACAACGAGCGCTCCCGTCCCATCACTTGCTTCTGAGCATGCGCGTTTTTTTCACGTTGTTAAAGCCTACACACGAGAAAAACGACGACGTGAAAAACGACGACGTGAAAAACGACGAGAAAAATTAGAGCATGTTCCAAATTTTTAATGACCATTTTTCACGTCGTTAAAAATGTTCTGGAGCCCACACACAATCGTTTTTAATGACCAAATACATTTTTTTCATTTTTCTCGTCATGAAAAACGGTCGTGGGTACGCGGCATTACTGTTTCTATCTCACATTGTTCTAGCGATACAGTAATCAGTAAACTGAAGAAAATAAATTCCATGTAATGTATAAGGACTGTAAAGGATTATCATATATCGGGTTAATAGAGGCTGTTCACCTAAGCAAAAGAGTATGTTTACTTTGCAAAGTGAATGTTAAAGAATATGGAGAAGCTTTGCTCCCTAATCATGTGTAATGGAAGTGGAAAAAAAAACCATTTACTTGCACATGATTGGGTATACAAAGTGAATGCAGCTTCACCCAACTTAACATTCCGATGTGAGCATACACTTTGCAAAGTGAACAGCCTATATCCTTTTAGTAAATCAACCCTATTGTTTGGTAGCAAGGCTGAGGACAAATCAGTTTAACCTCCCAAAAAAGAAGCTGTGGCCTGGCACTACAGACCTCGCTTACCCATACATGTTTGTGGCTAAGGAGGATGCTTGAGTTGAGGACTGTTAATTATGCCTTTACTTACATAGGGATCTTAATATGACAAAAATGAATGTTAACTATAGACTAGGGATGAGCTTCGTGTTCGAGTCGAACATACGTTCGACTCGAACATCAGCTGTTCGATCATTCGCCGAAGATCGAACGTTATGGGCCGTTCGCGCCAAATTTGAGTAACGCGAATGGCCCACAATACACTGTGCCATCGCAGTGCAATCCCGGCGCTGTGACCCCGCATGCTTGGCCAATCACAGCGCCGGCAGCGAGGAGAGCCATAATTGGCCACAGGCAGGATGCCTGTGGCCAATCATAGCTCAGGGGGGTTTAGTACACGCCCCACACTATAAAAGGCCGCCAGCGCTGCGGCCTTGTGCAGTGTGTTCCGGCGTGCAGGGAAAGAGATACATAGGCAGGGACAGTGTGTTTTATGTTCTATTCTTTTCTCAGGCATCTGCAGGAGTTAGTGGGTGTTGTGTGCCTCCAGCACAGTATACACCCGGATCTACTCTTTATTGCTGTTCTCTAAACTAGATAGGCAGGCAGGGACAGTGTGTTCTTTTCTCAGGCATCTGCAGCAGTTAGTGGGTGTTGTGTGCCCCAGCACAGTTTACACCTGTATATACCCGTCATTGCTGTTCTCTAATACAGGCATCTGCAGGAGTTAGTGGCACAGTATACACCTGTATATACCCGCCATTGCTGTTCTCTAATACAGGCATCTGCAGGAGTTAATGGCACAGTGTAAACCTGTATATACCCGTCATTGCTGTTCTCTAATACAGGCATCTGCAGGAGTTAGTGGCACAGTGTACACCTGTATATACCCGTCATTGCTGTTCTCTAATACAGGCATCTGCAGGAGTTAGTGGCACAGTGTACACCTGTATATACCCGTCATTGCTGTTCTCTAATACAGGCATCTGCAGGAGTTAGTGGCACAGTGTACACCTGTATATACCCGTCATTGCTGTTCTCTAATACAGGCATGTGCAGGAGTTAGTGGCACAGTATACACCTGTATATACCCGCCATTGCTGTTCTCTAATACAGGCATCTGCAGGAGTTAGTGGCACAGTGTACATCTGTATATACCCATCATTGCTGTTCTCTAATACAGGCATCTGCAGGAGTTAGTGGCACAGTGTACACCTGTATATACCCGTCATTGCTGTTCTCTAATACAGGCATCTGCAGGAGTTAGTGGCACAGTGTACACCTGTATATACCCGTCCTTGCTGTTCTCTAATACAGGCATCTGCAGGAGTTAGTGGCACAGTATACACCTGTATATACCCGTCCTTGCTGTTCTCTAATACAGGCATCTACAGGAGTTAGTGGCACAGTATACACCTTTATATACCTGTCATTGCTGTTCTCTAATACAGGCATCTGCAGGAGTTAGTGGCACAGTATACACCTGTATATACCCGTCATTGCTGTTCTCTAATACAGGCATCTGCAGGAGTTAGTGGCACAGTGTACACCTGTATATACCCGTCATTGCTGTTCTCTAATACAGGCATCTGCAGGAGTTAGTGGCACAGTATACACCTGTATATACCCGTCCTTGCTGTTCTCTAATACAGGCATCTGCAGGAGTTAGTGGCACAGTATACACCTGTATATACCCGTCATTGCTGTTCTCTAATACAGGCATCTGCAGGAGTTAGTGGCACAGTATACACCTGTATATACCCGTCATTGCTGTTCTCTAATACAGGCATCTGCAGGAGTTAGTGGCACAGTATACACCTGTATATACCCGCCATTGCTGTTCTCTAATACAGGCATCTGCAGGAGTTAATGGCACAGTGTAAACCTGTATATACCCGTCATTGCTGTTCTCTAATACAGGCATCTGCAGGAGTTAGTGGCACAGTGTACACCTGTATATACCCGTCATTGCTGTTCTCTAATACAGGCATCTGCAGGAGTTAGTGGCACAGTGTACACCTGTATATACCCGTCATTGCTGTTCTCTAATACAGGCATCTGCAGGAGTTAGTGGCACAGTGTACACCTGTATATACCCGTCATTGCTGTTCTCTAATACAGGCATGTGCAGGAGTTAGTGGCACAGTATACACCTGTATATACCCGCCATTGCTGTTCTCTAATACAGGCATCTGCAGGAGTTAGTGGCACAGTGTAAACCTGTATATACCCGTCATTGCTGTTCTCTAATACAGGCATCTGCAGGAGTTAGTGGCACAGTGTACATCTGTATATACCCATCATTGCTGTTCTCTAATACAGGCATCTGCAGGAGTTAGTGGCACAGTGTACACCTGTATATACCCGTCATTGCTGTTCTCTAATACAGGCATCTGCAGGAGTTAGTGGCACAGTGTACACCTGTATATACCCGTCCTTGCTGTTCTCTAATACAGGCATCTGCAGGAGTTAGTGGCACAGTATACACCTGTATATACCCGTCCTTGCTGTTCTCTAATACAGGCATCTACAGGAGTTAGTGGCACAGTATACACCTTTATATACCTGTCATTGCTGTTCTCTAATACAGGCATCTGCAGGAGTTAGTGGCACAGTATACACCTGTATATACCCGTCATTGCTGTTCTCTAATACAGGCATCTGCAGGAGTTAGTGGCACAGTGTACACCTGTATATACCCGTCATTGCTGTTCTCTAATACAGGCATCTGCAGGAGTTAGTGGCACAGTATACACCTGTATATACCCGTCCTTGCTGTTCTCTAATACAGGCATCTGCAGGAGTTAGTGGCACAGTATACACCTGTATATACCCGTCATTGCTGTTCTCTAATACAGGCATCTGCAGGAGTTAGTGGCACAGTGTACACCTGTATATACCCATCATTGCTGTTCTCTAATACAGGCATCTGCAGGAGTTAGTGGCACAGTATACACCTGTATATACCCGTCATTGCTGTTCTCTAATACAGGCATCTGCAGGAGTTAGTGGCACAGTGTACATCTGTATATACCCGTCATTGCTGTTCTCTAATACAGGCATCTGCAGGAGTTAGTGGCGCAGTATACACCTGTATATACCCGTCATTGCTGTTCTCTAATACAGGCATCTGCAGGAGTTAGTGGCACAGTATACACCTGTATATACCCGTCATTGCTGTTCTCTAATACAAGCATCTGCAGGAGTTAGTGGCACAGTGTACATCTGTATATACCCGTCATTGCTGTTCTCTAATACAGGCATCTGCAGGAGTTAGTGGGTGTTGTGTGCCCTAGTACAGTATACACCTGTATATACCCGTCATTGCTGTTCTCTAATAAAGGCATCTGCTGGAGTTAGTGGGTGTTGTGTGCCCTAGTACAGTATACACCTGTATATACCCGTCATTGCTGTTCTCTAATAAAGGCATCTGCTGGAGTTAGTGGGTGTTGTGTGCCTCCAGCACAATATACACTACCCAATTGCTGGTTTTCCCATCTCCCTGCAGGCCATTACTATGTCTGGAAGGCCAACAAAGAGAGGCAGACAGTCACGAGCCAATAAAAGAGGGCAAGCAGGCTCTGTGTCTAGAGACAACAGTGCTGGTCTTGGACGCGGTGCATTGTCATCAGCACGTGGCCATGGGAGACGCTTGTCCTTATTTTCGGCAGCTGGATGTGTAGAGCCGCATCATGCCGAAGACTTGGTAGAGTGGATGACCAAGCCCTCCTCATCCTCCTCATCCTCTCTCACCCAGGCTCAGGGTACTGGCAAAGCAGCTGCCAAAGCGTCCTCTTCCCTCGTATCAATGTCATCATCAGTCACTCCTTCCCTAGACCCACCATGTCCTCCTGAGGAGTCCCCCGAACTGTTTGAGCACAGTGTTGGGTACATGCTCTAGGAGGATGCCCAACGTTTTGAAGGGTCTAATGATGATACCCAGCTAGAGGAAGGCAGTAGCGTGAGCGCAGAGAGAGGGGATGTTCAAGAAGGACAGCAATCTGGCAGTCATGTTCCAGCAGCTGCAGCATACTGCCAGATTGGCTCCAGTGATGAGGAGGGAGGGGATGATGAGGTCACTGACTCCACGTGGGTGCCTGATAGGAGAGAGAAGGAGGAGGAGGATGAGGAGGAGGCACATCTCCAATGAGGCAGGATGCCCCCCGGGGGCCAGCGTAAGGGCAGCACACCGACTGAATCACACCGCAGAGCTACGCCTGTGCAGGGCGCTGCCTCTGCCCGTTATTCCAAAAGTTCTTTGGTGTGGGCCTTTTTTGAGTCGAGTGCATCAGATCGCACCGCTGCTATTTGCAACATATGTCTCAAGCGTATCTCGCGTGGCCAAAACATCAGCCGCTTGGGCACCACATGCTTGACCAGACATATGTTGACCTGCCATGCAGCTTGTTGGCAAGCGTACCTTAAAGACCCACACCAAAGAACAAAGTGGACCTCTCCTTGCTCCTCATCAGCTGGGATCTCCAACCCCACTATACCTTCAGTCCTCTCTGAAACCTGCACTGAGAGGAATGAAGGTGTAGAATTAGGTGTGTCACAGCCAAGTACTTGCGGGCACTCTGCTAGCAGTACACCGACGTCCGATTGTAGCAGGCAAATTTCCCTGCCCCAGCTGCTGGACCGTCGAAAGAAGTTCACTCCCAGCCATCCACACGCCCAGCGGTTGAATGCTAGCTTGGCTAAATTGCTAGCAATTCAACTGCTGCCTTTTTAGTTGGTAGACTTGGCCCCTTCCGTGAGTTTATGCAATGTGCGGTTCCTCAGTGGCAGGTTCCCAAACGCCACTTTTTCTCACGGTAGGCGATTCCGGCTCTCTACCGGCATGTGGAAGGCAATGTCCATGCCTCGCTGGACAGGGCGATCAGCGGTAAGGTGCATATTACCACTGACTCATGGTCCAGCAGGCATGGACAGGGACGTTACCTTTCTTTCACGGCCCATTGGGTCACTCTTTTGGCAGCTGGGAAGGATGCAGGACAAGGTGCAGTAGTGTTGGAGGTTGTTTCGCCGCCACGCCTCCAAAATCCTACTACTGGTTGTGACACACGTCTCTCCTCCACCCCCTCCTCTTCTTCTTCCTCCATGGCCTCTTCCTGTGCTTTGTCCTCGGAACCAGCGGTGCTTCGTAGGCGTTCAAGGGGCTACGCAAGTACGCAGGCAAAAAGATGCCATGCCGTGCTTGCGCTGGTGTGTTTGGGGGACAGGAGCCACACTGGGACAGAGGTTCTGTCAGCTCTGCAGGGGCAGGCCGAAAGGTGGTTGATGCCACGCCAGCTTAAGCCCGGAATGGTGGTTTGCGACAATGGCACCAACCTCCTCTCCGCCCTCCGACAGGGACAACTGACCCATGTGCCCTGTGTGGCTCACGTCCTTAACCTGGTGGTGCAGCAGTTCTTGGGCAGGTCCCCGGGCTTACAGGATGTCCTGAGGCAGACCAGGAAAGTCTGTGTGCATTTCCGCAGATCATATAATGCCAGTGCTCGGCTGGCTGAGCTGCAAAAGGAGTTGAACCTGCCCAAGAACCGCCTTAAATGTGACAATTTTTCCTACCACTGTTCAACAATGGCATGTAATTAAAATTCCTGATATAATAGTTCACAGCAGGGCATTCCAGCGCTCACCAAGAGTAACTGTGAGGGCTCACAGTGTTGTGGCAACACCAACATCTAAGGGGCAAATTTCAGCAGAGTATATACGGCAGGCCCCTACTTTCAAACATCCAACTTACAAACGACTCCTACTTGCAAACGGAAGGAGACAACAGGAAGTGAGAGGAAATCTACCTCTAGGAAGGGAAATTCTCTCCTGTAAGAGTTAATATGGGAAAAAGGTGTCTCCTCTCTATTGATGCTTTATCAGCAATCCTTGTTTCAATAAAAACCCCACTTTTCAAAAACATTTATCATTGGGACGGAAAGTGAGGTGAAATGTTCTGAACAGGTGCACAGACAGCAAAACAAATGTTACAGGGGTGATAACCCTTCCCTATGTTTTCCAAAAAGCTTAAAAATAGATTTTCTGACTGGAGCTACACTTAAACAATGTACCTGTTCAAAATTACAAACAGATTCTACTTAAGAACAAACCTACAGTCCCTGTCTTGTTTGCACCGCCTGTATACGGCTGTTCAGAGTATATAGGGCCTTTTTTATTTTGTGTGCGGGGTTCCCCTTAATATCCATACAAGACCCAAAGGGGCTGGTAATGGGCTGGGGTAGGGGGGGGGTGATGTGGTAGCCATGCCATTTTTCTCAAAGATTTTCATCCATATTACTGGGACCAGACATTACATTAAAGCCGCAAGCAGTTTTAAATGGCTTTTTTTCCTTTACAAATGTCATTTTGTGCAGGGACAGTTCTAAACACGGGAAACACATGCCACTTCACAGGCATACTTTAGACTCCCCCCAGGTACGATATTTAAAGGAATATTTCACTTTTTTTTTCACTTTATGCATCATTAAAATGACTGCTCCCGAAAAATGGCCGTTTTTAAAACTTCGTTTTGCATTGATACATGTCCCCTGGGGCAGGACCCGGGTCCCCAAACCCTTTTTAGGACAATAACATGCATATTAGTCGTTATAGTTAGCACTTTAGATTTCGAACGTTTGCGTCCATTGTATTTAATAGGGTTCTAACGTTCGTGCGAACTTTCGGTCCGTTCGAAGGTTCTGGTGCGAACCGAACCGGGGGGGTGTTCGGCTCATCCCTACTATAGACTAATTAGACCAAAGTCCATGATGGAGGCTGGGTTCACACTATTGAGAATTGGATGTGGGTTTACCCGTATTCAATTTGCATGACAGGAGATTGTGACCAGCTCTCAATGGAGCTGGTTCACACATCTCCAAGGTGGCCACAGAGCACACAGCAGAAGAGTCCTGTGCGTCTATGGCTCCATTTCAGGTCCGAATTCAGCCAACAATTCGGACCTAATTCAGACCTGAAATGGTGAACGGGGACGCACCGGACCCCTGCTGTGCACCGCCGCCGCACATAGTGTGAACCCAGCCGAAATGCAATGTTCACAATTATCATCATAATGATATGCGTTCCATACAACTTCATAGAAAACTTCATACAGGAGCCATGTCGCTAACCCAGCCTGTGCAGCTCACAATAAAATACTGCTAAGAATGTTCTTTGCAGTATTCAAGACTGCTGTAGAAGAGGCAAAGAGGAAAAGGTCACTACCTATCATGCGACTGACTAGAACATCCCACATTTGGGAAAATAATGCCTTGAGGTGAAAAACCGTGAGGGCTTACAACCTCTTTAACCACTTCCCTACCCAGCCATAGTCAAATGACATCCACAGATGGGACCTCCCATCCTGGGTGGACGTCATATGACGTCTTGGCTTTGTAGGGGGATATCTGAATGATGCCTGCAGCTAGAGGCATCATTCAGATATCCTTTTGTAGTGCCGGCGATTCTGTGCACCATAAGAATGATCATAGCGGCGGTTCCGCCGCTTGATCGTTCTTATAGGCGGCGGGAGGGGACATCCCCCCCTCCCGCTGCCATCCGGTGCTTCTCCGGGCTCTCCCGTGCGATCGGGGACCCGGAGAGAATCTTCCGGCGCCGTTGGTGGGTCACGTAACGAGCATAGAGATGACTGGTGACCAGATGGTTACCAGTCATCTCTATGATCGTCGGAGGCCCGGGCGCGATGTGATGACGTCACGCCCGGTTCCTCAAATGTACACAAAGCCGCCATTGCGGCTAGTAAGTATGAGATCAGTGAAAAAAAATTCACTGATCTCATGCTTTCCAGCCTGGAGGAGAGATGTGGGGTCTTATTGACCCCGCATCTCTCAATAAAGAGGACCTGTCACACACATCCCTATCACAAGGGATGTTTACATTCCTTGTAATAGGAATAAAAGTGATAAAAAAAATAAGTAAAATAGTTGTAAAAAAAAATAAAAAATAAGTAAGTAAAAAAATAAATAAATAATAATAAAAAAATAAAAATTAAACGCCCCTGTCCCCGGTACCTCGCGATCAGAAGCGAATGCACACGTAAGTCGCCCACATTTGTAAACGCCATTCAAACCACATATGTGAGGTATCGCCACGTGCGTTAGAGCGCCTGCAACAATTCTAGCACTAGATCTCCTCTGTAATTCTAACCTGGCTACCTGTAAAAAAAATTAAAGCATCGCCTATGGAGATTTTTAAGTACCGAAGTCTGGCGCCATTCCATGAGTGTGCGCAATTTTAAAGCGTGACATGTTGGGTATCTATTTACTCGGCGTAACATCATCTTTCATATTTTCCCCAAAAATTGGGCTAACTTTACTGTTTTGTTATTTTTAAATTCATGAAACCATTTTTTTTTTTTTTTAAAAAGGCGTTTGAAAAATTATTGCGCAAATACCGTGCCAGAAAAAAAGTTGCAATGACCGTCCTTTTATTCCCTAGGGTGTCTGTTAAAAAAACATATATAATGTTTCGGGGTTCTAAGTAATTTTCTAGCAAAAGAATGATGATTTATACATGTAGGAGAGAAGTGCTAGAATAGGCCCGGTATGGAAGTGGTATAAAAAGCCCTGTATTGAAGTGGTTAAGCAATAGTTGCTTGTCAAGGTCTACATTAGGAAAATGTTCAGTGTTAAGGCTAGGGAGAGGTAAAGGTTTTGAGTAAGATTGATAAAAAGTGTTAGAGGTAATTAGCCACTTCACCTCCATAGAACATAGAAAAACATCCTGGATTGAAGTGGTTATAACAAGCGTATAGCTACTGCTGCAAAAATGAGTTTGGTATAATTTTTCACAGTGATTAGCTCTTTTAGTAAAAGTCATCTAAGCAGCTCTACAGCCAACTGATAATTTTTGCCTACCTCCCGCCCATGACAGTTCCCAGGTATTTCTCATTTCTCCAGGTCTATGGTGAACAGATGGGATAGCTAAATACCGATCTCTGTTACTAATAAACCCAGAAATCACAATCATTTAGTAACTTCTGGTTTCAGAGCTGTCATTCCCTGGTTGCTGAATTTAGGAAATCAGCTAATCAAGCACAATCAGTGCTTAATTAGCTCATTTGGAGGGCAGGGGAGACATTGGGTGTCTAATAGTCCATAAAGAGAACCTGTTGCCTGCCTAATGCCATCATATAAAGGATTTATTTTTTTCAAAACAATTAAAAACGTGTAAAAAAAAAATGTAATTAAATAAATATAGATAGTTTAAAAAAATGAAACACCCCATCTGCCCCATGCATACACGCAAATACAAATGTGGGCCTTAGGCCCTGCACATGTATGTAAACAGTAATTGTAGCACATGTGAGGTATTAAAAAATAAATAGGTGGTACTCCTGCGCTATCACTTTAAAATATGGTGTGATAACTATCTGCTGCAAGCACCGGTTAGCTGATCCGTGGCTAATGGATTGTAATTGTCTAATATAGTGATGGTGCTGCACTGTCAAGTGCCAATAAATATATAAATAAAATGATGAAGTTAAAATATGAAATTATGTGTGCTTCTGGAAATCAGGATACAAAAATCATAAACACATAGTAAAAGGTATAAATATAAATATGAATACACACTGTGAGTGGTAACTGGTAAACAAATCAATATCTATATACAAGGTGACCACAGCTAAAGCCCCATGTACACGGGACGCTGTTAAACGCGCGTTCAGAGGCAGTTGGACACTTTTTTCAACTGCCCCTGAACTCATTCAATGTTATCCTATGTACACAGTCTCGTTTATTGCCGTTTTTAGGCAGTTGCGTTTAACAGCGTTTCTTTGAAAGCAAAAAAATGGGTTCAGACGCAGAAGATTTCCACGTTTCAGACGCAAAACGCGTTTAGCAGCGTTTCGTTTATAGGCGTTTTTAGTTTTTGGCCATTTAAAAAAATACATTTTTTTGAAAGGCTTCTAAACGCAAACGCGGCAAAACGCCGCTAAACGCGGCATGTAAACACGGCAAAATGGACGTTTTAAAAGTGGGTTACTATCTGTCAAGTCTAATCATTTAGGAGCAGTTGTAAAAACGTCCCGTGTACATGGAGCTTAAAGTGCCAAGAACATTCATGCAAAGTGACCGATGTGAATAAAAGGAATGCATATAAGTCCAAGTGCAGAAATGCTTAATCTGATGTGACACAATCAACTAGGTGATCAATTTCTTCCGTGTTCTTCCGTGTTCCACACAGTGAGTTTAGGTGACTGGTGTCTTTCAATTCAGTTGCTGTGACACCTCAGTGCTCTCAAGCTTCTCACCTTACTGCTGTAAGGAAACAGCATTGGGCGGCACAGTGGTGTAGTGGGCAGCACTCTCGCCTGGCAGTAAAAAGGGTCGCTGGTTCGAAACCCAACCATGACACTACCTGCCTGGAGTTTGCATGTTCTCCCTGTGCCTGCATGGGTTTCCTCCGGATACTCCGGTTTCCTCCTACACTCCAAAGACATGCTGGTAGGTAAATTGGCGTCTGTCTAAAATTGGCCCCTAGTATATGAATGTGAGTTAGGGACCTTAGATTGTAAGCTCCTTGAGGGTAGGGACAGATGTGAATGTACAATGTATATGTAAAGTGCTGCATAAATTGACTATATAAGTACCTTAAATCAGTGTTTCTCAACTCCAGTCCTCAAGGCGCCCCAACAGGTCATGTTTTCAGGGTTTCTATTATTTTGCACAGGTGATTTGATCAGTTTCACTGCCTTAGTAATTACCACAGCTGTTTCATCTGAGGGGAATCCTGAAAACATGACCTGTTGGGGCGCCTTGAGGACTGGAGTTGAGAAACATTGCCTTAAATAATAATAAAAATAGATGGCTCTCTGGGGGTCCGTGCGCTTCCACCTGCCTCTAGGGGTCCTTCCAAGTTTAGCCCAGCTTATGAAACTCTAATGTAGATAATGCCTCCTCTGTGGTGATCTTGGGGGTTCTGATGTCCTCCGTGGTGATGGTATGTAAGGAAGAAATCCCCAATAGTGTGCTATTGTTATCCAAATTTGATTAATAAAAAACAACTAGTGGTACTCACTTTTTATAACATTAATTCAAACATATACTCCACGAGTGGTGAGCTCGTACTCTCAAGTCACTTCCGGTATGCCTGTCGCTCAATCCCGACGCGTAGCGTCACGCCATGTGACTTCATCAGGGTAACAAGGGGAATGCTAAAAGCCTTGTCGCCAAATCACCTGCACTGAAAACGAATGTATCAGATATCAGAAACAATATGAATTATGAGCAAATATGTGTCCATGTACATACAGCATATACTTAGAAGAACAACACATGTTCAAAGATTGCAAAAAAAAAGAACTATAGCTCCCCTCTCAGTCTGTAGTAGAGCAGCATTATTATGTAACCAGGCACACAGTAAACAAAGTAAAGCATCCAAGTACTGGAATGTGATATAAAGGATTCAGCACCTGGACAGCATTCTTCTGTATTATTATAATTGTGCAGGTATTCTTTGTCTTATTTCCTCATCAACCTCAAATAGCTTCTGGGTATATGGTAGATCAAATACATGGCTTTGATTAATGCCATTCATTGTGTACTATTGTGTTGATCTCTATGATTGGTCACAGTGATCACATGATGCAGAGAGGGATAATCACAGCCTATCTGTACCATGTGATTAGCTGTGGCCAATCACAGCTAGTCACAATAGTAAACACTAAATGATTAGTGATTGATCAATGATCACATGACAGGACCATCACAGCCCATCTGTACCATGTGATAACCTGTGGCCAATGCAATACAGTAGTGACATTGTACTGTCTCTTTAAGATACAGATATTATAATATATAATATTTATGATATTAACAATTGTCTTAAAGAAGGATCTTTTCTTAATCAATTCACTTATCCAACAGATGCTACTGTAGCGGATGGTTGCTACTAGTTACTATCATCCACCATGTCACCCTGCTACCAGACCTCCATATATCACTCTCAGAGACAATGAACAGTCATTTGCATTTGTTTTGTTTTTGTTTGTGTGGGGGATATAACTTGGTTGGGGAAAGGGGGTATGGGATGCCCATAGAACAGATCACTTTGCCATCATTGTTAAATAATTGTTCAATCAATAGCACTGAGTAAATGATGGACTCTAACATTTACAGTCCCTACTCTGCACCAACTCCTGTAGACTGTTACCCTTCCTCTGCATCAACTCCTGCAGACTGTTACTCCCAGGACTCCTCTCCTCCTGCACGAACTTCACTGTAACATGTTAGCATCTCCGCCCCATCATCTTTACACTGCACTTGGGATCACTCTGAATAATCCCAGGTGATTATTTGACTTGCTGAACGCTGATAGGCCAGGGGCCTGCAGTACCCTTTCTTGGCGGCCTAGAAGATTAGCAGCTTTAGTTCGATGGTGGACTATTGATCCCAGCTAGCCCGACTTGCAAATCCTGTGCCCGCAGGCCACATCGATTTGACACAAAACCCCACAGTCTCTCCTCTGGCCTTGCACTCAGCTCCCCTGGCATGCCTCCTCCAGATATCCACTGTGCCTCACTCACCGACTTTCTCCTGACTATGTGGCACTTACTTTCTCCTGCCCTGAGTCCTTGGTGAAGAATTTACCCGGACATGCGTACCGACTGCTTCTCCAGCACCTCTGTTTCCTCCTCCATGACCGTGTAAGGATGAGGCTCCCTCCCAACTCCTGAGCTCCTCCGCCGAGGCACGCACCCCCCAGATGCTGCAGTCTAACACTCCATTCTTCACTTCACCCAGCCGACAACTCCCCTCCAGTGGGCTAGACCTGAGCTTATGAAGGAGGCCTGCCCCCTGGCAATTCCAAATGGGGATTGTAACGGGAGGGCCCGTGGAACCCAGAATCTCTTGGAAAGTATGAGATACCCTTGCTTCAGCTCCCCATGCACCTCTTATGTCTAAATCACCATATGTCCATTAGGGGCATAGGGTGACTGAGAAAATATATCTCGGACTACTTAAAATGGGACAGTAATATTCATTAACAATATCTCTCAAGAAATATGAAGATGTTATCCCCTGTACACTGAGGGCTATGCCCAGGAAGTATAACTCCTTATTTGGGCATTCCAGGAAGTTCAATTTAAGAGTCATTGGATCTCATTGTTGCTTGTGCTAATTGACCCTGCAATTGTGTGAAGGTGTATTTATGATAATGTGTATTGTAGTTTAGGAGACAGCCAGTCTAGGAAACTCAAAGGTCATGCATATGAGTCATCTTTGCTGCTTAAAGCGGAGTTCCACCCAAAATTGGAACTTCCGCTTAAACCACTCCTCGCCCCCTTACATGCCACATTTGGCATGTAATTTTTTTGGGGGGGGGAGTGGGGGCTTCAGTAGGAGTGGGACTTCCTGTCCCACTTCCTCCTTCCGCCCAGGGACCACTTAGGCGACTCGTCATATCGCCTAAGGCGGCCCCTCCCTGTAGGCGATCACCTGGGACACGTGACAGGTCCCAGGCGATCGCCTGTCCACTCAGATTGCGCAGCGCCGCTCGAGCATGCACAGTGAGTGCCCGGCCGTGAAGCCGAAAGCTGTCACGGCCGGGTGCCCACAGTTAGAATGGAGGCGCCGGCGGAGAGGGGGGGGAGAGGAGCGAAGCTCCGTTCGGCCGCGTCGCTGGACAGTGGAACAGGTAAGTGTCTGTTTATTAAAAGCCAGCAGCTACACTTTTTGTAGATGCTGACTTTTAATAAACATAAAAAAGGCTGGAACTTCCCTTTTAAGGCTGGGTTCACACTTGTGCGGTGCGAATTCCAGCTCTCTTATCTCTGAAAAGATAAGAGAACTGTTCAGCAGATCATCTCCATTTTAGCTGCGAATTTGGTGACCTGGGAAAGAGGAGGGGGAGGGGGGAAGTGTAGTGAGGTGAAGGAGAGAAATCCTGATTAGAACTGAACACATCTGCAAATCAGATGCGTGCCCATAGAAGATAATGGGCCTGAATTCGCACCTAAGCCGCACCGCAATGCCTAGAAAACGCACACGTTTTTTGGGCAATGCTCAGTGCGAATGCATCGCACATATGTGAACCAGCCTCATTAAAATCAATGTATTTTATAATGTTATGCAAATTGGATGCGGTTTAAGCTGCAACCAATTCGCATAGGTGTGAACGGGGCCTAAAGGAATTAGTTAATGAACTCACCTGTTGTCTGCTAAGGGATGTATTGACACTCAGACTAATGTGTTTTGGGGGCTCGTTATGTAACCATTGTGTGATGTTGTGGGTGGATCCGGGTCATTGTTCATGTGGTTACTGCAGTATTCTCAAGTGTATATAAAGAGCCTGTATTCCTTCCAATAAAGTCTTATTCCTGTTTGACCTTCAACACGGAGCCTCGTCTCGTATTTGGGGGAGAATTATACGTATGGGTTTCTTGTTCGATTGACTGGAGTGTCGGTAGCTGCCTTGGTGTTCGGGAATGGAATATCCTAAATGACTTTAACCCCTTTCATACTCGGGGTGTCGTTACAAGGATTGGTAAGGGCTCCTCACATGAGCTCCCTGTCACTCCAATTCCCAGCCCTGCCCCTCTTCCAGAACATTCTCCCTGGAAGCAGGGGAGGCGACCAAGAACTGAAGGACAGGTGGTCACACCCACTGCTACACTAACAACTCCCTGCCACACAGATCAAAAATAAGCAGGCCTAGCATGCAGCATAGGCCCGCCTAAATTTACCTGCCTGGGAGCTATCACAAAAATCCTCACCTCTAACACCTACCTATGGTAGAGGGCGCTACACTACTGTAAGACAATTGTCTATGTAGCTTACAGTCTCTCATTGACTATGTAACACAGTCTACCATTCTACCTCCTGATGGAATGACCAGATAACTAAAGATGTTAGTGCTGTGTTGTAGAAAGTATTGAAATCTATAAATATGATAGACAGTCACTGTGGAACAACAACACTGCTTGTGGGGACTATGTGGCACTTACAATCCAGAAGTCAACTCTCCTCAGTCCTCTTAGACAGGCAGAAAAAATGGTAGGATCTGGTCTAGCTCCTCTGCGCTATTCTTTTGGCACTGAAACAATAGGAATATGATTAGAAGAACCCAGCAGGGTGTTTCTCTGTAGTCTTCCCCAGCTGCCTGTTTCCAGAATGCTTTTTTACCAAGACTTCTTCTTACCAGTCTGTGTTGCAGAACCTTCCTCCCTCTGATCTGACACACTTTACAAACATGTCTACCTTTTCAGTACCCATCCCACAGAGGTTAATTGCAGTGACCATTTTAGGATAGTCTGAAATCTATTGTTGCCAAATTGTTAGGAACTGAGTGACCTCTAGTGGTGGATAACAGTTTGTGTGAAATGATAAACAAATCTGTCAAAACAGGTAAATATGTCAACATTGTAAAATAAGGTAGCACAGCATATTTACTGGGTGGCTACATTTTCAAATAGTTAACTAGTTACTTAAAACTTTGATGAATTTGGCAATTCCAATTTTTTGTAGTTTGAGACCAGAGTATTATAATATATCTTTGCACTGGATTTTTTTTATAACAATTACTAGCATTATTATTAATTTTACTATCCCAGACTATCACAGAAATGTTAAATAAGGTTGGTAAAATGATTCTGCTGATTGACTTAATGAGCCCCAGCCCTATTTTATATGACATTTTATCCCTTTATTCAAATTCACTTTTTAAATATTTAGAATACTTTTATTGTAAAATTATATGTTCAATGTGTGGTTCATTGTTATACATCAAAGATTTATTCTAACCATGTGAAAAATCAATTGCATTGTACTCTTTCTCAGGGCAACATGAACATAATTGCAAAGCCTTTGTTCAGAGCCAGTCATATGTAAAGTATAGACGTGTCCCCAGCCATAATACTATGTATACTGAAATCAGAAGCAACAAACTGGAAATGTTACAGAAAGCTACCAGAAGCAATGTCATCAACTTGACCTTTATTACAACGTTCAACTTCAACAACAACAAACCCTATCATTTCTAGATATATGTACATCTATGTATGGGGACAAAATTGTCATCAAAATCATTTTTGTTGATCCATCCGAGACTAAGATTTTCCACCTATTAAGTCATTGTGGTTAGGCTTTTCCTTCATCTTTACACCATTATCTTATTTTACTGTTTAATTCTAATTGGTATAGAGTTTACTGTGAAACTTTTTTGTTGGTTTTGTCTGGAGTTTTAAGGTGTGGGTGTATTTTACATAGCAACCACATTACAACTGTCTGACTTTTCAGAGCAGTTAAAATATAAGGAAGAGTTTGAATTAAAAAAAAAAAACTGAAAGGAAGAATAAGCCTTATTCTCCAAAAATAATCCATACACATGTAGTGCCCCTTTACTTTTAGGGGTGTTATGTGCCTAAATTTAGGGGCTGGTCTGAGCTGTTAGCTAGGCTCGGACCATTTTTGATTGTTAGGTATTTGCTTCTGCCTATGTGATGCTACCTGGTGTATGGTTCCCTGCGGCCTGTAGGTGGCACTGTCATATCAGGTCAGGGTTGAGCCAGGGGTGGCATTACTACGCCTTGGGGTGTCCTCTCTCAGCAGCGGTACAATGGGCGTGGTCAACCTGCTGTGGATGCCGGGGGAGGGTACTTAAGGGCCAGACGTCCAGAAGGAGGAGAGAGTGGTGGCCCTCATGGCCAGGGATGCGTGTGGGAGTGTTCAGGCCCAGGCACCTTTGGCCTGGGGCCTGCAACTCTACTAGTAGGCCCAGCACCTTTAGCTAGGGCCTACCCCCGAAAGAAAAGTCCCAGGGTGCCCAGGAGAGGGTACCCGCTCTGACCGAGAGGAAGCCAGGAGAGGATCGGTCCCACTGAGGAGATGAGTAATGGAAGATTGCTGTCTCAGGAAAGGCCTGGTGACCTGTCAGAGGGAAGGATTCATTATTCAGGGAAGCTAACCTGTAGAGTGCCCATTGGCATTGTCCTGTTCTTAAAGTCTACAAAGGTTAGAGGCTTTCTTGTACCCGTCCCGGGAGGGGATAGGGTGGCAGAACTGTTCGAGCTCTGCACCGGCTGCTAGGACTGTGAGAGAGAACTATCCGGGTGAGCTAAACCCACACGGGATCGAGTGGCGACGAGGTTACTGGTTGTACCTGGATCTAATCTCACACTTACTTATCCTTTCTTCATCCATCTGTCTCTATCTACTACGCAGCAAATAGAAAATAGACTCTCTGTTGGTGTTAAAGTGTTTCTGGATATTGCTTTCTTTGGGGGAAGAAATAAAGACTTGACCCCATACTCTGGGGAAGAGAACCAGTGGAGGAAGGTAACTCGCTGCAAGACCCAAAATCTGAGAACACCGCTTAACCTCTTCAAACAGGAGGGTACGGGCATATAGCAAGGTGTGCCTTGACTTGCAAGTGAGCCAGGCAAGGAAAAAGGTTTGTGTGCTACACACATCCACTACTTAAAGGGGTTGTAAAGCTTTGCGTTTTTTCACCTTAATGCATCCTATGCATTAAGGTGAAAAAACATCTGATGCTTACAGGCCCCCCAAGCCCCCCGTTTACTTACCTGAGCCCTCGAAAGTCCCGCGTCGTGAACCCGCTAGCTTCTCGGCCCGGGCTTCTCGGCTCTTCTCAGCTCTTAATTGGATGATTGATAGCAGCGCAGCCATTGGCTCCCGCTCTTATCTATCAAACCAATGACGTGGCATGCCGGGGGTGGGCCCGAGTGATACAGTCAGCGGCTATGGCCGCCGACTGTATCATGGGAGCACTTCCCAGAGGGGGGTTAGCTCTTGCGGGGAGGAGCCGAGACAGCCGCCGAGGGACCCCAGAAGACTAGGATCGGGGCCACTCTGTGCAAAACAAGCTGCACAGTGGAGGTAAGTATGAAATGTTTGTTATTTAACCACTTAAGCCCCAGACCAATACAGAGCATAAAGACCAGAGGTAATTTTACAATTTGGCACTGCGCTGCTTTAACTGGAAATTGTGCGGACATGCAATGTTGTACCCAAACGAAATTTGCGTCCTTTTCTTCCCACAAATAGAGCTTTCTTTTAATGGTATTTGATTGCCTCTGCGATTTTTAATTTTTTTGCGATATAAACGGAAAAAGACTGAAAATTTTGAAAAAAAATGATATTTTCTACTTTTTGTTATAAGAAAAATCGAATAAACTCAAATTTAGTCATACATTTAGGCCAAAATGTATTCAGCCACATATCTTTAGTAAAAAAAAATGTCAATAAGCGTATATTTATTGGTTTGCGCAAAAGTTATAGCGTCTACAAACTAGGGTAAATTTTCTGGAATTTACACAGCTTTTAATTTATGACTGCCTATCTCATTTCTTGAGGTGCTAAAATGGCAGGGCAGTACAAAACCCCCCCAAATGACCCCATTTTCTGAAAGTAGAGACCCCAAGTAAATTGCTGAGAGGCATGTTGAGCCCATTGAATATTATTATTTTTTTGTCCCAAGTGATTGAATAATGACAAAAAAAAAAAATACAAAAAGTTGTCACTAAATGATATATTGCTCACACATGCCATGGTTATATGTGGAATTGCACCCCAAAATACATTTTGCTGCTTCTCCTGAGTACGGGGATACCACATGTGTGGGACTTTTTAGGAGCTTAGCCGCGTACGGGCCCCCGAAAACCAAGCACCGCCTTTAAGATTTCTAAGGGCGCAAATTTTTGATTTCACTCCTCACTACCTATCACAGTTTCGAAGGCCATAAAATGCTAAAATAGCACAAACCCCCCCCCCCCAAATGACCCCATTTTGGAAAGTAGACACCCCAAGGAAATTGCTGAGAGGCATGTTGAGCCCATTGAATATTTTTTTTTCGACCCAAGTGATTGAATAATGACAAAAAAAAAAAAATACAAAAAGTTGTCACTAAATGATATATTGCTCACACATGCCATGGTTATATATGGAATTACACCCCAAAATACATTTTGCTGCTTCTCCTGAGTACGGGGATACCACATGTGTGGGACTTTTTAGGAGCCTAGCCGCGTACGGGACCCCGAAAACCAAGCACTGCCTTCAGGATTTCTAAGGGCGCAAATTTTTGATTTCACTCCTCACTACCTATCACAGTTTTGAAGGCCATAAAATGCCTAAATAGCACAACCCCCCCCCCCCAAATAACCCCATTTTGGAAAGTAGACACCCCAAGATATTTGCTGAGAGGCATGGTGAGTATTTTACAGCTCTCATTTGTTTTGAAAATGAAGAACGAAAACATTTTTTTTTTTTTTTTTCTGTTTTCAATTTTCAAAACTTTGTGACAAAAAGCGAGATCTGCAAAATACTCACCATACCTCTCAGCAATCAGGTTGGGGTGTCTACTTTCCGAAATGGGGTAATTTGTCGGGGTTTTGTGCCATCTGGGTATTCCATGGCATCCGAAACTGTGATAGGCAGTGAGGAGTGAAATCAAAAATGTACACCCTTAGAAAGCCTGAAGGCGTTGCTTGGATTTTGGGGTCCTGTACGCGGCTAGGCTCCCAAAAAGTCTCACACATGTGGTATCCCCGTACTCAGGAGAAGCAACAGAATGTATTTTGGGATGTAATTCCACATGTGCCCATGGCAGGTTTGAGCAATATATCATTTAGTGACAACTTTGTGCAAAAAAAAAAAAAAAAAAATTCTTTTTTCCGCAACTTGTGTCAACATATAAAATATTCCATGGGCTCAACATGCCTCTCAGCAAATAGCTTGGGGTGTCTACTTTCCAAAATGGGGTCGTTTGGGGGGGGTTTGAACTGTCCTGGCATTTTATGCACAACATTAGGAAGCTTATGTCACACATCATCCACTCTTCTAACCACTTGAAGACAAAGCTCTTTCTGACACTTTTTGTTTACATGAAAACATTTTTTTTTTTTGCAAGAAAATTACGTTGAACCCCCGAACATTATATATTTTTTTAAAGCAAAGGCCCTACAGATTAAAATGGTGGGTGTTGCATTTTTTTTTCCACACAGTATTTGCGCAGCGATTTTTCAAACGCATTTTTTGGGGAAAAAATACACTTTTCTTAATTTAAACACACTATATTGCCCAAATGTTTGATGAAATAAAAAAGATGATCTTAGGCCGAGTACATGGATACCAAACACGACATGCTTTAAAATTTCGCACAAACGCGCAGTGGCAACAAACTACATACATTTTTAAAAGCCTTTACAGGTTACCACATTAGATTTACAGAAGGGGTCTACTGCTAAAATTACTGCCCTCAATCTCACCTTCGCGGTGATACCTCACATGCATGATGCAATTGCTGTTTACATATGACGCCAGACCGACACTTGCGTTCGCCTTTGCGCAAGAGCAGGGCGGGACATGGGTGCTTTTTTTTTTTTAATTATTAATTTTGCTTTTTTATTTTACTTTTAAACTGTTCCTTCCATATTTTTTTTTAGCATTTTTATTGTTATCTCAGGGAATGTAAATATCCCCTGTGGTAGCAATAGGTAGTGACAGGTACTCTTTTTTTGAAAAAAAACTGGGGTCTATTAGACCCTAGATTTGTCCTCTGCCCTCAAAGCATCTGACCACACCGAGATCGGTGTGATAAAATGCTTTCCCAATTTCCCAATGGCGCTTTTTATATCCGGGGGGGACGACATTCCCTCCCACTGCTTGTAAAAGCAGTCCAGAGGCTAATTAGCCACTAGGATTGCTTTTACATGAAAGCCGGCCGCTGGCTGAAAAGAATGATACCAAGATGATACCTAAATCCACAGGCATCATTCTGGTATAACCATTCAAATTCCAGCAACATACCAGTACGTTGCTGGTCCTTGTTGGACATGTATTGTAATCTTTTTTTTTATGCAGCCTGTTGGCTGAACGAAAAAAAGAGATTGATCGGTGGGTATGCCCACCATTAGAATACCTCCCTTCATTCACCCACTTCTAATAATGGGCATACATGCACCATTTATATATGCCGAAGCATGGGGGCATCCTCCCGCAAAAGTTATGCCGCGTACACACGGTCAGACTTTTCCACGGGCAAGCCTCCGTCGGAATTTTGGCCGTATGTACGCGGCATTAGGAGCAAAATCGCTCCTCCGCCCCTGCTGCCCCCATGCTTCGGCATATATGCTCTTTTTTTTAACTGTGGTGGGGAAATCACCTCCTACAGCACTGGAGTCACAGGGATCAGGCCTGTCTCTGCGAACGCTGCAGTTATGTGTGTAGTGTTTTGTAAGTGACAGTGATCGATCGATACTGCACTTGGGTGGCCTGGGCTGGACGGAGGGGCAAAATGCAGGTGCTAGCAGGTATCTGGGCTGATCCCGCTAACACTGCGTTTTTGGGAACCCTAAACTGCTGGGGATGCTAGTATAGATCTGATCAGATCAGATATTGATCGGTTCAGATACTATACCACTAAGGGAGGTGTATGCTTCACGCGTGGGTGTTTGCGCTACTGGCACTAACCTGACGCTGCCTGGAGCGACGCAGACCCTCTCTGACGCTAAAACCTAATTGATATTACCCGCCGGGCGATTAGGGAGTTAAACCTTTATTGGGTTATATACGGCGGTTGCCCTGACACTATAAAAAGCGAACTAACTAACCAGCGTCACCCGTAACACTTATACGGTGATCACTGGCGAAAGGGTTAACTAGGGGCAATCAGGGGGTTAAAACCTTTATTAGGTAATATATGGGGGTACCTGACGCTATATAAAAACCTGACGGGGAACCTAAATAACGAAATAACTAGCTGGCTGACCAGTGTCACCAGTGACACTTATACGGTGATCACTGGTGAAAGGGTTAACTCTAGGGGCAATCAGGGGGTTAAAACCTTTATTAGATAATATATGGGGGTACCTGATGCTATAAAAACCTGGCGGCGAACCTAAAAAAATAACTGACTACCTAGCGGCACCAGCATAACTAATACAGCGATCAGAAAAACGATCGCTTAGTGACACTGGCAAAAGGGGGTGAAAGGGTTACCTGGGGGGCGATCAAGGGGTTAAACCTTTATTAGGTAATATATGGGGGTACCTGATGCTATAAAAACCTGGCGGCGAACCTAAAAAAATAACTGACTACCTAGCGGCACCAGCATAACTAATACAGCGATCAGAAAAAGGATCGCTTAGTGACACTGGCAAAAGGGGGTGAAAGGGTTACCTAGGGGGCATTCAAGGGGTAAAACCTTTATTAGGTAATATATGGGGGTACCTGACGCTATAAAAACCTGGTGGCGAACTTAAAAAAATAACTGACTACCTAGCGGCACCAGCATAACTAATACAGAGATCAGAAAAACTATCGCTTAGTGACACTGGCAAAAGGGGGTGAAAGGGTTACCTGGGGGGCGATCAAGGGGGTAAACCTTTATTAGGTAATATATGGGGGTACCCGACGCTATAAAAACCTGGCGGCGAACCTAAAAAAATAACTGACTACCTAGCGGCACCACTGACACTAATACAGCGATCAGAAAAACTATCGCTTAGTGACAGTGGTGATAGTGGGTGAAAGGGTTACCTGGGGGGCGATCAAGGGGTTAAACCTTTATTAGGGGGGTTAGGGGGCTACCCTGGACCTAAAGAGACCTAACACTAACTGCCCTTACACTTTTACAGTCACAAATGTCACTGTTTGCAGTGATCAGTAAATAAATTATCACTGCAATCGGTGACACTGTGACTGGGGGCTGCTGGGTGGTGATCTGGGGGTGACTGGGGGGGGGGCGATCGTGTGCCTATGTGTCCTGGTGTCAGTGTACTGTTTGTGCACTAACCTGATGTCTTCTCTCCACGGCGCTCCGGACTATGTGAGCGCCGCATGGAGAGATGACATCACTTCCTCCTGCCTGTGTATACATTACACAGGCAGGAGAAGCATTTCATTCGCTGGGAGCGATCGCGAGGGGGTGGCCAGAAACCAATGGCGGCCCCCTCATCACGGATCGCTCCCGAACCGAAAACGACTGCCTCATGTACCGGAGGGGGGTCCAATTGGACCCCCCACCCATACGAAGGCAGTCACGTACAGGTACGTGATTGTGCCTGTCCGTGCCATTTTGCCGACGTATATGTACATGGGGCGGTCGTCAAGTGGTTAACAAAATAAAAATATAAACCTTTACAACCCCTTTAATGACTTTGTAATCTATTTGTAACATCTCTTTGTGACATCCTCCATGAGCTCCTAAGTCTTTCTTTCTTCATCATCCCTTCTGTTTTTTATTTTAGAACAAGCAGTCCACGTTATATGCGGTCATGAGCACTGCTCTATGCTCACTACAAATTCCATAGCCCCTAGTCCATCTCAGGAGCAAGCAAAAGAAGAATAAACATTATTCCTGTACAAGAATACAGTACATACTTGATTTTTTCGTTAAACTGGAGTTTAGTGTAACTTTAACCACTTAAGCCCCGGACCATTTTGTAGCTAAAGGACCAGAGCTGTTTTCAGAATTTTGCACTGCGCTGCTTTAACTGTAAATTGTGCAGACATGCAATGTTGTACCGAAACGAAATTTGCGTCCTTTTCTTCCCATAAATAGAGCTTTCTTTTAATGGTATTTGATTGCCTCTGCGATTTTTTTTTGCGATATAAATGGAAAAAGACCGAATATTTTGAAAAAAAATGATATTTTTTAATTTTTGTTATAAGAAAGATTGAATAAACTCAATTTTAGTCATACATTTAGGCCAAATTGTATTCAGCCACATGTCTTTAGTAAAAAAAATGTCAATAAGCGTATATTTATTGGTTTGCGCAAAAGTTATAGCGTCTACAAACTAGGGTACATTTTCTGGAATTTACACAGCTTTTAATTTATGATTGCCTATCTCATTTCTTGAGGTGCTAAAATGGCAGGGCAGTACAAAACCCCCCCAAATGACCCAATTTTGGAAAGTAGACACCCCAAGGAAATTGCTGAGAGGCATGTTGAGCCCATTGAATATTTTTTTTTTTTTTGTCTCAAGTGATTGAATAATGACAAAAAATAAATAAAAAATTACAAAAAGTTGTCACTAAATGATATATTGCTCACACATGCCATGGTTATATATGGAATTACACCCCAAAATACATTTTGCTGCTTCTCCTGAGTACGGGGATACCACATGTGTGGGACTTTTTGGGAGCCTAGCCGCGTACGGGACCCCGAAATCCAAGCACCGCCTTCAGGATTTCTAGGCACAAATTTTTGATTTCACTCCTCACTACCTATCACAGTTTCGAAGGCCATAAAATGCCAAAATAGCACAAACCCCCCCCAAATGACCCTATTTTGGAAAGTAGACACCCCAAGCTATTTGCTGAGAGGCATGGTGAGTATTTTACAGCTCTCATTTGTTTTTGAAAATGAAGAAAGAACATTTTTTTCAATTTTTTTTTTCAATTTTCAAAACTTTGTGACAAAAAGCGAGATCTACAAAATACTCACCATACCTCTCAGCAAATAGCTTGGGGTGTCTACTTTCCAAAATGGGGTCATTTGGGGGGGTTTTGTGCCATCTGGGCATTCCATGGCCTCCGAAACTGTGATAGGCAGTGAGAAGTGAAATCAAAAATTTACACCCTTAGAAAGCCTGAAGGCGGTGCTTGGTTTTGGGGTCCCGTACGCGGCTAGGCTCCCAAAAAGTCTCACACATGTGGTATCCCCGTACTCAGGAGAAGCAACAGAATGTATTTTGGGGTGTAATTCCACATATGCCCATGACATGTTTGAGCAATATATCATTTAGTGACAACTTTGTGCAAAAAATAAAAAATAAAAAAATAAATTGTCTTTTTTCCGCAACTTGTGTCAACATATAAAATTTTCCATGGACTCGACATGCCTCTCAGTATATAGCTTGGGGTGTCTACTTTCCAAAATGGGGTCATTTGGGGGGGTTTTGAACTGTTCTGGCATTTTATACACAACATTAGGAAGCTTACATCCACTCTTCTAACCACTTGAAGGCAAAGCCCTTTTTGACACTTTTTGTTTACATGAAAACATTTATTTTTTTTGCAAGAAAATTATGTTGAACCCCCAAACATTATATATATTTTTAAAGCAAAGGCCCTACAGATTAAAATGGTGGGTGTTGCATTTTTTTTTCTACACAGTATTTGCGCAGCGATTTTTCTAACGCATTTTTGGGGAAAAAATACACTTTTTTTAATTTTAATGCACTAAAACACACTATATTGCCCAAATGTTTGATGAAATAAAAAATATGATCTTAGGCTGAGTACATAGATACCAAACACGACAAGCTTTAAAATTTCGCACAAACGCGCATTGGCGACAAACTACATAAATTTTTAAAAGCCTTTAAAAGCCTTTACAGGTTACGCCGTTAGATTTACAGAGGACGTCTACTGCTAAAATTACTGCCCTCGATCTGACCTTCGCGGTGATACCTCACATGCATGGTGCAATTGCTGTTTACATGTGACGCCAGACCGACGCTTGCGTTCGCCATTGGGCTAGAGCAGGGCAGGACAGGGGTGCTTTTTTTCTTTTTTTTTTATTATTAATTTTGCTTTTTTATTTTATTTTTAAACTGTTGCTTCCATATTTTATTTTTTTTTATAATTTTTATTGTTATCTCAGGGAATGTAAATATCCCCTGTGATAGCAATAGGTAGTGACAGGTACTCTTTTTTGAAAAAACTGGGGTCTATTGGACCCTAGATCTTTCCTCTGCCCTCAAAGCATCTGGCCACACCAAGATCGGTGTGATAAAATGCTTTCCCAATTTCCCAATGGCGCTTTTTATATCCGGGGGGGACATTCCCTCCCACTGCTTGTAAAAGCAGTCCAGAGGCTAATTAGCCACTAGGATTGCTTTTACATGAAAGCCGGCCGCTGGCTGAAAAGAATGATACCAAGATGATACCTAAACCCACAGGCATCATTCTGGTATAAACATTCAAAGTCCAGCAACATGCCAGTACGTTGCTGGTCCTTGTTGGACATGTATTGTAATCTTTTTTTTCATGCAGCCTGTTGGCTGAACGAAAAAAAAAAGATTGATCGGTGGGTATGCCCACCATTAGAATACCGCCCTTCATCCACCCACTTCTAATGATGGGCATACATGCACCATTTATATATGCCGAAGCATGGGGGCATCCTCCCGCAAAAGTTATGCCGCGTACACATGGTCAGACTTTTCCACGGGCAAGCCTCCCTCGGAATTTCGACCGTATGTACACGGCATTAGGAGCAAAATCGCTCCTCCGCTCCTCCGCCCCTGCTGCCCCAATGCTTCGGCATATATGCTTTTTTTTTTTAACTGTGGTGGTGAAATCACCTCCTACAGCACTGGAGTCGCAGGGATCAGGCCTGTCTCTGCGAACGCTGCAGTTATGTGTGTTGTGTTTTGTAAGTGACAGTGATCGATCGATACTGCACTTGGGTGGCCTGGGCTGGACGGAGGGGCAAAACGCAGGTGCTAGCAGGTATCTGGGCTGATCCCACTAACACTGCGTTTTTGGGAACCCTAAACTGCTGGGGACACTAGTATAGATCTGATCAGATCAGATATTGATCTGTTCAGATACTATACCACTAAGGGGGGGTGTATGCTTCACGCGTGGGTGTTAGCGCTACTGGCACTAACCTGACGCTGCGTGGGGTGTGACGCAGACCCTCTCTGACGCTAAAACCTAATTGATATCACCCGCCGGGCGATCAGGGGGTTAAACCTTTATTGGGTTATATACGGCGGGTGCCCTGACACTATAAAAAGCAAACTAACTAACCAGCGTCACCCGTAACACTTATATGGTGATTACTGGTGAAAGGGTTAACTAGGGGCAATTAGGGGGTTAAAACCTTTATTAGGTAATATATGGGGGTACCTGACGCTATATAAAAACCTGACGGCGAACCTAAAAAAAAATTACTGGCTACCTATCGGCATCACCGACACTAAGACAACGATCATAAAAATGATCGCTTAGCGACAGTGGTGATAGGGGGTGAAAGGGTTACCTAGGGGGCGATCAAGGGGGTTAAACCTTTATTAGATAATATATGAGGGTACCTGACGCTATAAAAACCTGCGGCGAACCTAAAAAAAATTACTGGCTACCGATCGGCATCACCAACATTAAGACAGTGATCAGAAAAACGATCGCTCAGCAACAGTGGTGATAGGGGGTGAAAGGGTTACCTGGGGGGCGATGAAGGGGGTTAAACCTTTATTAGATAATATATGGGGGTACCGGACGCTATAAAAACCTGCGGCGAACCTAAAAAAAATTACTGGCTACCGATCTGCATCACCGACACTAAGACAGCGATCAGAAAAACTATCGCTTAGCGACAGTGATGATAGGGGGTGAAAGGGTTACCTGGGGGGCGATCAAGGGGGTTAAACCTTTATTAGGTAATATATGGGGGTACCTGACGCTATAAAAACCTGCGGCGAACCTAAAAAAAATTACTGGCTACCGATCTGCATCACCGACGCTAAGACAGCGATCAGAAAATTGATCGCTTAGCGACAGTGGTGATAGGGGGTGAAAGGGTAATCTGAGGGGCGATCAAGGGGGTTAAACCTTTATTAGGTAATATATGGGGGTACCTGACGCTATAAAAACCTGCGGCGAACCTAAAAAAAATTACTGGCTACCGATCTGCATCACCGACACTAAGACAGCGATCAGAAAAATTATCGCTTAGCGACGGCGGTGCTAGGGGGTGAAAGGGTTATCTGGGGGGCGATCAGAGGGTTAAACCTTTATTAGGGGGGGTTAGGGGGCTACACTGGACCTAAAACTAAATGTAGTGACACTTTTACAGTCACAAATGTCACTGATTGCAGTGATCAGTAAATAAATGGTCACTGCAATCAGTGACACTGTGACTGGGGGCTGGGGGGGTGATCTGGGGGGTGATCTGGGGGTGTCTGGGGGGGCCTGGGGGGGCGATTTATGTGCCTATGTGTCCTGGTGTCAGTGTAGTGTTTTGTGCACTAACCTGCATCTTCTCCTGTGCGGCGCTCGGTATATGTGAGCGCCGCAGGAGAGATGACATCACTTCCTCCTGCCTGTGTAAACATTACACAGGCAGGGAAAGGATTCGATTCGCTGGGAGCGATCGAGAGGGGGTGGCCGGAATCGAACGGCTGTCCCCTCATCCCTGATCGCTCCCAAACGAATAACAGCCGCTCACTGTAAAGAAGGGAGGTCCGATCGGACCCCCCAACTATACAAAGGCAGTCACGTAGATATACGTGATTCTGCCTGTCGGTGCCATTCTGCCGACGTATATTTACAGTGGGCGGTCGTTAAGTGGTTAACCACAAAATGACGGCCGGGCGGTGGTTTAGTTATCCGGACTGGACGCCATATGACGTCCAGCAGGATAACAGCCGCCGCGTGCCCGTGAGGGGGCGCGCATCGCAGCGATCAGTGGTGCAGTGTGTCAGTCTGACCACCAGGGACCACCAGGGAAGCCCCTGTGTCAGTCTGACAAACCGCTACACCGATCTCGGTAAAGAGCCTCTGACGGAGGCTCTTTACCACGTGAACAGCCGTGTCCAATTACGGCTGATCACAATGTAAACAGGAAGAGCCATTGATCGGCTTTTCCTCACTCGCGTCTGACAAACGCGAGTAGAGGAGAGCCAATCGGTGGCTCTCCTGACAGGGGGGGTCTGCGCTGATTGGTTATCACACTGGACCACCAGGGAAGCCGCCAGGACCACAAGGGAAGCCCCTAACATGTGGATGGCCAGGTTCGTCCCCCATGGCCATCCACATATGCAAATATATGCCCAATATATGCCAATCAGTACCCAAAATGGGTACTGACTAGCACCATTATGGATCAGATAAGATTGATGCCCAGCAATGCCACCCATCAGTGTCATCAGTGCCACCCATCAGTGTCCATCAGTGCCCATCCATGCCCATCAGTACCCACCTATCAGTGACCATCACTGCCCATCCATGCCACCTATTAGTGCCACCCATAAGTACCCATCAGTGCCACCCATAAGTACCCATCAGTGCCGCCTATGAGTGCCCATCAGCGCCCATCAGTGCCACCTCATTGGAGCCACCTCATCGGTACCGCCTTATCAGTGCCTGTCAGTGCAGCCATATCAGTGCCCGTCATTGAAGAAGAAAACGTACTTATTTACAAAAACATGTAACAGTTTTTTTCAAAATTTTCTGTCTTTTTTTTATTTTTTGCGCAAAAAATTAAAATTGCAGAGGTGATCGAATACCACCAAAAGAAAGCTCTGTTTGTGGGAACAAAATGATATTAAAATAGTTTGGGTACAGTGTAGCATGACCGAGCAATTATTGAAATTGCAGCGCTGAAAGCTGAAATTTGGCTTGGGCAGGAAGGGGGTGTAAGTGCCTGGTTTTGAAGTGGCTAAGGTTTAACATTTCCCGTGCCACCAACATATGCCATACACCGGCAGCAGCAGGAGATTTTAACTTTAACTTCATTACAGGACGTCCTCTCAGGATCGCACCTCGCACGAGCCCCAGGGGTCACGATCTGGCATGATCTGTCACCCACTGTGTCCACCGGCCAATCACAGCTAATCACAACAAAACACACTGAAATAATCAGTTTCATTCAGTGAAATGGTTGTTTATACCAATGAAATTAGCAGATCACATGACAATTGTACATGTAGCACCCTGTTTCCAATGACTGGGCGCTATGTCAAATTTAGTGGGTATCTGAGCCAATTGTAATGCCGCGTACACACGATCATTTTTCCCGTCGAGAAAAATGAAATTTTTCCCTTTGGACGAAAAAAACGATCGTCTGTGGGCTTTTTGTCGTTTTTCTCGACGGGAAAAACGTCATTAATCACGACGAGAAAAATTAGAACATACTCTAATTTTTCTCGTCGTGATTCCCGTCGTTTTTTGCCGCGGCATAGGGAAACACTGCCGGGGAGCCCACACACGGTCGTTTTTTTCGACCAAAAAAAAAATTTAATTTAAAACGGCCGTGTGTGGGGGGAACAAGCTGTTCCTCATTTTTAACGTCGAAAAAATCGATCGTGTGTACGAGGCATTAGGCTCAGATTTAAGTGATTATGCTAAATCAGCCTCTGTTCCGACTATGGCTGTGTCGGGAAGAATTCCCACTGTTTGCCTGTAGGTGGCGTTACCACCTCAGGTCAATGTGGAAGATTGACCGGCCAAAGTGTATTGGGTATCTTTCCTCTGGAACAGTTCAGTGGGCGTGGTCTACACGCTAAGCATGCCAGGGAAGGGTACTTAAGGGGCAGACGCCATCTTGTGGGGTCCTTCGTCCCCTCGCGGCCCTCCTGGCGCGGGGAGTGCGGTGTGTGATTTTGGCCTTGGAACCATGTTGGTCCGAGGTTGCAACTCTACCAAGTAGGCCCAGTTATGCTGACTGGGCTTACACCTTGAAGGTGATCCTGTGCTGTCCGTCCTGCGGGAGGAAGCTACTCAATGGAGGAAACCAGGGGAGGGCCTGTCCTGGAAAAGACTGAGCGGAAGGCTGGTGTCTTGAGGAGGGTCTCGTAATTCTATTGGAGGATGCACCGTAGCTAAAGTTCATCTTGCAGTCTGCCAGGTCGGCATAAAGGCTCTTGACTGTTTGGCTGGAAGTTCGGGTGTTAAGTCCTGTGGCAGAGGATCCCGGATTATCCATTTTGTGCACAACCAGTCTGTGGCAGAGACTGGTCCTGATCATTGTCCGAGCATCACTACGGCTGCTAGGCCAGATGAGAGGGGCCTATCCGGGAGAGCAATACCCACTCCAGGAAGAGTGGTGAATGACTGTATAGTGGAGGAGTTTTTTTTACCCAGTGATCTGCACCGCGATTTTTAATACAGAACATTTTGCTTACAGAAAAGTATGTCCATGTACAGTATAGTATGCACTCAATACTTTTGCGTTAATTACTGCATCAATGCGGCGTGGCATGGAGGCCTGTGGCACTGCTGAGGTGTAGGGATGAGCTTCGAGTTCGAGTCGAACTCATGTTCGACTCGAACATTGCCTGTTCGCCCGTTCGCCGAACAGCGAACAAATTGGGGTGTTCGCGGCAAATTCGAAAAATCGATGGGAGAAATCTAAAGTGCTAATTATAAAGGCTAATATGCAAGTTATTGTCCTAAAAAGTGTTTGGGGACCCGGGTCCTGCCCCAGGGGACATGTATCAATGCAAAAAGAAGTTTTAAAAACGGCCGTTTTTTCGGGAGCAGTGATTTTAATAATGCTTAAAATGAAAAAATAAAAGTGAAATATTCCTTTAAATTTCGTACCCGGGGGGTGTGTATGATATGCATGTGAAGTGGCGCATGTTTCCCGTGCTTAGAACTGTCCCTGCAAAAAATGTCATTTTTGAAAGAAAAAAAGTCTTTTAAAACTGACTCGCGGCTATTAATGAATTGTCGACTCCCGGCAATACATACAAAAGTCATTGATAAAAAATAAAAAAAAAAGCGTGGGGGTTCCCCAGAATTCAATTACCAGGCCCTTCAGGTCTGGAATGGATATTAAGGGGAACCCCGCCGCAAATTAAAAAAAAAATTGACGTGGGGTTCCCCCAAATATCCATTCCAGGCCCTTCAGATCTGGCATGGATTTTAAGGGGAACTCCACCCCAAATTTTAAAAAAATGGCGTGGAGTCCCCCTAAAAATCCATACCAGACCCCTTATCCGAGCACGCAACCTGGCCGGCCGCAGGGGAAGAGGGGGGGACGAGAGAGCGGCCCCCCCTCCCTCCTGAACCGTACCAGGCCACATGCCCTCAACATGGGGAGGATGTCCCCATGTTGATGGGGACAAGGGCCTCATCCCCACAACCCTTGCCCGGTGGTTGTGGGGGTCTGCGGGCGGGGGGCTTATCGGAATCTGGAAGACCCCTTTAACAAAGGGGACCCCCAGATCCCAGCCCCCCCATGTGAATTGGTAAGGGGTACATTGTACCCCTACCATTTCACGAAGAAAGAGTAAAAAAATGTTTAAAAAAAACACACAAACACCTTGAAAAAGTCCTTTATTTAAAATAATTAAAAAAAAAAAACATTCCAGCGCTGAAATCCAGTGTCCCGCGGCGATCCCGATGTCCAGCGCTGTCCTTCATTGGTTGTGCCTGAGCGGACCTGATGGGGAACTCCCTCTCAGTATTTTAAATGTATAGACCCGCCCCTTCTAAAGTTCCCCATCAGGTCCGCTCCCTCGGTATGTCGGACCCGCCTACGTCATTGGCTTGATCGGGGAACTTCCTTCACTGTGTAATTTAAATTTTCATAGTGAAGGAAGTTCCCCGCTCAAGCCAATGACGTAGGCGGGTCCGACATACCGAGGGGGCGGACCTGATGGGGAACTGCTCTCACTTTGGCAATACATGTATAGACCCGCCCCTTCTCATGTTCCGCATCTGGTCCGCTGAGCGGACCTGATGGGGAACTTTAGAAGGGGCGGGTCTATACATTTAAAATACTGAGAGGGAGTTCCCCATCAGGTCCGCTCAGGCACAACCAATGAAGGACAAGGCTGGACATCGGGATCGCCGCGGGACACTGGATTTCACCGCTGGAATGTTTTTTTTTTTTTTTTTAAATAAAGGACTTTTTCAAGGTGTTTGTGTGTTTTTTTTAAACATTTTTTTACGCTTTCTTCGTGAAATGGTAGGGGTACAATGTACCCCTTACCAATTCACATAGGGGGGGCCGGGATCTGGGGGTCCCCTTTGTTAAAGGGGTCTTCCAGATTCCGATAAGCCCCCCGCCCGCAGACCCCCACAACCACCGGGCAAGGGTTGTGGGGATGAGGCCCTTGTCCCCATCAACATGGGGACATCCTCCCCATGTTGAGGGCATGTGGCCTGGTACGGCTCAGGAGGGAGGGGGGGCCGCTCTCTCGTCCCCCTCTTTTTCCCTGCGGCCGGCCAGGTTGTGTGCTCGGATAAGGGGTCTGGTATGGATTTTTAGGGGGACTCCACGCCATTTTTTTTTTAATTTGGGGTGGAGTTCCCCTTAAAATCCATGCCAGATCTGAAGGGCCTGGAATGGATATGTGGGGGAACCCCACGTCAATTTTTTTTTAAATTGACGGCAGGGTTCCCCTTAATATCCATTCCAGACCTGAAGGGCCTGGTAATTGAATTCTGGGGAACCCCCACGCTTTTTTTTTTTTTTTTTATCAATGACTTTTGTATGTATTGCCGGGAGCCGACAATTCATTAATAGCCGCGAGTCAGTTTTAAATGACTTTTTTTCTTTCAAAAATGACATTTTTTGCAGGGACAGTTCTAAGCACGGGAAACATGCGCCACTTCACATGCATATCATACACACCCCCCAGGTACGAAATTTAAAGGAATATTTCACTTTTATTTTTTCATTTTAAGCATTATTAAAATCACTGCTCCCGAAAAAACTTCCGTTTTTAAAACTTTTTTTTGCATTGATACATGTCCCCTGGGGCAGGACCCCGGTCCCCAAACACTTTTTAGGACACTAACTTGCATATAAGCCTTTATAATTAACACTTTAGATTTCGAACGTTCGAGTCCATTGTATTTAATAGGGTTCTAAAGTTCACACGAACATTTTGTCTGTTCGCAGGTTCTGGTGCGAACCGAACAGGGGGGTGTTCGGCTCATCCCTGCTGAGGTGTTATGAAAGCCCAGGTTGCTTTGATGGCGGCCTTCAGCTCATATGCATTGTTGGGTCTGGTGTCTCTCATCGTCCTCTTGTCAATACCCCACAGATTCTCTATTGGGTTTAGGTCAGGCGAGTTTGCTGGCCAATCAAGCACAGTGATACTATGATTATTAAACCGGGTATTGGTACGTTTGGCAGTGTGGGCAGGTGCCAAGTCCTGCTGGAAAATTAAATCAGCATCTCCACAAAGCTGGTCAGCAGAGGGAAGCATGAAGTGCTCTAGAATTTCCTGCTAGAGGGCTGCGCTGACTTTGGACTTGAGAAAACACCAGCAGATGACATGGCTCCCCAAATCATCACTGACTGTGGAAAATTATCAGGTCGGGTGCTTGCTTGCTGTGGGGTCACTTGACAGGAGGGAGCGGCTAGAAGCAGCGAAGAGGGACCCGAGAAGAGAAGGATCAGGGCTGCTCCATGAAAAACCCCTGCTCAGAGCAGGTAAGTATAACATGTTTGTTATTTAAAAAAAAAAAAGAAACTTTACATTCACTTTATACTGCAAAGCCCATGTGGACTGTGCACTGTCTGTTCTGTAGGGCTATATACAGAATTTCTAACAGGAACCCACCAGGGGGAATTCTGCTAGTCGGGAATTGACCTGAGATTAGTTGGTGTCTTGGACAAGCAGATGTTTTGTTTGCTTTATGCTATGGGCTTGCTGTACAAAGCCCTCCTGTTTGATTGCTGCCTTGCTAAATAAAAGTGCAGGACAAACCAGCTTGAACTGTTGCTGGGGGTCACTGTCTTGTGCATGGTTTACCACTGACAATACCAGTTGCGTCTGCTCCCCTTACAATATATACACAGAATATATTAAAAGAGAAGTAAAGGATTTCCCCCCCCCCCTAATTATACTTACCGATGCTGCATTTGTCTCCCGGCGCCTCAACACTGAGAACCGAGTGATCGAACACCGCCGATCACTTGGTTCTGACAGCTCCCCGAGCAGAGAGCTGCTGACTGTCAATCAGCAGCTCTCCGCTCTGCCTACTCCTCGCTCACTGGAGCGCTGAGCTGTGGAGAGGCGGGGAGAGGCCGGCTCAGACTCTCAGCGGCTCGCTGAGAGGCTGAGCAGGGTGTCAGTCCAGGCACCTGGCGGATCCAGACTCCCATTGTCGAGATGACGCGGTGCCTGGACTGATTTCTGTGATGTCAGCAGAGAGCGCTCTCTGCTGAAAACGGGTCACAGGAGTGCAAAACTAATTGCACTCCTGTGATCCATAGGAGAAGTACAGCCAAACGAGCTTTGGCTATACTTATCCTTTAAGAAGTTTTGATTGAGATTAGTTAGATCCTTTTCACACTGGGGCAGTTTTCAGGTATTTTAGCGCTAGAAATAGCACCTGTAAAGCGCCTGAAAACTGCCTCCCCTGCAGTGGCGGCTGGTGAAGATTTAGGATGGGGGGGCGCAAGACCCCGCCCCTCCATGGTTGGCCCCTCCCACTTCTCACACGCCACACCCCTTATAGAATCCACCCACTCTGTCCCCTGTATTCCACTCATAGTGTCAGCATTATACACCAGGCTCTGCACATCATATACCAGGCTGCACATTATACACAGGGCTCTGCACATCATATACCAGGCTGTATATTATAAACAGGGCTCTGCACATAATATACCAAGCTGCACATTATACACAGGGTTCTGCACATCATATACCAGGGTACACATTATACACAGGGTTCTGCACATCATATACCAGGCTGCACATTATACACAGGGATCTGCACATCATATACCAGGCTGCACATTATACACAGAGCTCTGCACAGCATATACCAGGCTGCACATTATACACAGGGCTCTGCACACCATATAACAGGATGCAGATTATACACCGGGCTCTGCACATCATATACCAGGCTGCACATTATACACAGGGCTCTGCACATCATATACCAGGCTGCACATTATACACAGGGCTCTGCACATCATATACCAGGCTGCACATTATACACAGGGCTCTGCACATCATATACCAGGCTGTATATTATACACAGGGCTCTGCACATCATATACCAGGCTGCACATTATACACAGGGCTCTGCACATCATATACCAGGCTGTACATTATGCACAGGGCTCTACACATCATATACCAGGCTGCACATTATACACGGGGCTCTGCACATCATATACCAGGCTGCACATTATACACATGAAGAAAGGAGAAAGGGTTTGGGACTTTAAATGAGACCTGAGACAATGAAGTCACTAGGTCTCCATCCCTATCAGTACGAAGACAGAAGAGGGTCGGGACTTTGTATGAAGCATGCGGATTGAGAGCCAAACAGAGCTAGTAAATCAAATAATATAAGATTTATTAAATATGGTACAGTAAAATACATAAGACATCATGGTACATATTCCATCATCCAACATGATTAGTTAGTTCATTGGCATTGATTCGTAAGTGAAATGAGTAAAACAATAAAAACATGAGGTATAACTGCATGATAAAAATTATTGGCATCTGAAGCTCGACGCGTTTCGCGGCTATCATGCCGCTCATCAGGAGCTGATTATTAATGGATGTCTACAATACAAGAACATAGTATCAATTGATAGGTTAGGCTTATATAGAGGGGGGAGAGAAATATGCACTTTAATCTACAGCCCATACTCACAGGTCGGGTGATGGCATGGGCGCGGCAGGGGGCATGTAGGCGGCCGGGGACACGGTCTGGCACGGGAGCTGAGGCGGCATGACAGGTGGCGCAGCAAGGAGGAAGTCATCCTTGTGTAAATTGGGTATGTGATCTTCACCAGGGTCAAGGGGCACATGCAGAGAGACTCCTGGACCATCTGAAAATGAAAGTGAAGTGCAAAGAAAATGGTGTGTTAAATTGCTGAGGGGTGATGAGCCCTGCGTTCAGCAGTGAAAAGATGAAAAAATGGGTGTGAATGAGCAGGGATAATAATGAACGGAATAGCATAGCTGAGATATATGATGGTGTAGCTATGTTAAAAGCAATAGAGTGCTCCAACGTTGAGAACGCCATCAATGAAAAGTGAGAGGGATGAAACATGAAAGAAGGGTAAATGTATGACGGTGAGCTTGTTGAGAGCAATGAGGATGCTCCAACATAGAAACACCGTCATGAGGGGATTAAGAGAAAAGGGGGGGAAAGACAAAAAGAAAAGGAGAGAAGGGGAGGGCAAAGAAGAAGGAAAGAAAGAAGGGAAAGAGAAGGAAAGGCACCACCTAAAGTGTATGATAGTGAAACTGTGCTGGAGACACGGAAAAACTCCAACATGTGTACGCTATCATTGATATGTGATAGTGAAGCTGTGTTGCAAACAATAAAAAAATGCTCCAACGAAAGGGACACTGTCATAGTGAATAGGGGGGACTGAGTGCCAACAAGAATGTGCGTGAAAGGAAATGAGAAGGGAGAAGGACAGAAAAGAGTGTGTAGTAATGAGTTTACCTGAATGGAAGGAGTTGAGGGTGCATTTTTGCCTAATGCGAGATGTTGCCGGTTCCTCAACCCCTGACTATGTGTGTTGGTGCCTGTGTCAGGGGAGAGATACCTGCCTCGCCGCGAGAATCCTGTTGCCGCCAACGTCACGCTGGCGAGTATGGGGGAGGAGAGGCGCCATCTCCCAGGCAGCAAGCGGCCGGCAAGTGGCGCCAAAAAGCTCACTCCCCCCTATTGACTGCCAGGTGGAGAACTCGGCGCTCATGTGATGACGTCAACCTAGGTGGACGTCAGACACGACGCACCGGATGCGTGACGCCGATGCGCAGCTGGGCGACCGCCCCGTCCCCCATGGGAAGGGGAGGGGCCCCTGCTGCGCATCGCAGCTCCCAATGTCAGAAAGGGCCCCAACTCACACCACTGGGCCCATCACGTCGCGCCCCAAACAACACCGGACCCGTGAGCTGGGGTGTCTACATAGATCATATTTTGTTTAAAGAATGTAAAAATAAAGAAACATTATCTTCACTTGGCCTACAGTCTGGTAGGGGAGGAAAACTATTTCTGACACTGGGGTGTTGTGTCAGAATGCTCAAAGAAACCCATCCAAAGCTACCCCGCAGTATGGCAGGGGTAGGAGGAAAGGGAAACACAGCTGGCACATTGGGTCTTGTGTCAGCTGGATGCTATTCAAAAACGCATGCTTCCATCCCTAATTGGATTCAATAGAAAGGAGAAAGGGTTTGGGACTTTAAATGAGACCTGAGACAATGAAGTCACTAGGTCTCCATCCCTATCAGTACGAAGACAGAAGAGGGTCGGGACTTTGTATGAAGCATGCTCACCGTCATACATTTACCCTTCTTTCATGTTTCATCCCTCTCACTTTTCATTGATGGCGTTCTCAACGTTGGAGCACTCTATTGCTTTTAACATAGCTACACCATCATATATCTCAGCTATGCTATTCCGTTCATTATTATCCCTGCTCATTCACACCCATTTTTTCATCTTTTCACTGCTGAACGCAGGGCCCATCACCCCTCAGCAATTTAACACACCAACTCAACGGCACGATGCCACACATATGGTGGGAATGCCCCAGAATACGCCCTTTCTGGAATAAATTATTCAATTTAATGGATAAGCTAGTGGGAAAATAAAATACTTTGAAATAAAAATGTAGCGGGGTGCTAAATTTAAGGGAAGTGTTTGAGTGGTAAATAGGCTCAAACACCCTAATTCTGTAGGATTCATGGACCATTTTGTCCTTGGGGGACAGTATTGGTGTGCAGTTCCCTGCGGCCTACAGGTGGCGCTGCCATGGTAGGCTAGGGTTGAACCGCCGATACAGTGCTGTGCCTTTTGTGTCCCCTCTTGGCAGTAGTACAGCGGGGCGGGGAACCTGCTGTGCATGCCGGGAGAGCATATAAAAGGGGCAGACCTTTGGCCTGGGGGCTGATGTCCAGTGGGGTCCACGCCCAGGTGCCTTCGGCCTGGGTGCATGTGTTCCTGTTCCATCTCGGGTACCTTTAGCCTGAGGTGAGGTACCATCCTGGAGTTCCTGCTGCCCTGGGTATGGAGGCCTAGGTGCGGGAGTAAAGCCTGGAGTCCAGAGCCTTCGTCTGGAGTCTGCTAAGGGTCGAGGAGTCTTAGGGTGCCGCCTCGTGTAGGGGACCATGTTCCAGGGAAGGGAGGATCATTCTGATGGACCGATGCGGGAGTCACGGTGAAGGAAGGGTCTGTTGACTCCCTGGAGAGATGTCTTCCCCTTGATATGGGCTAGGTTCGTAGAAGGAGAAGCTCAAGGTCATCTTGACTGTATCAGAGGCCTTATTCACCCGGCCCGTGGCAGGGGCCTTATACACCCTGGTCTGTGGCAGAGACCAAAGTTCTCCAGGTCCGTGGCAGGGGCCTTGTACACCCGGTCTGTGGCAGAGACCAACCTCAAGGTCTGTGGCAGAGACCTTGCACCTAAAACTGTTTGAGAAACCTAAGCAGTGAAGTGAATGTGCTACGTTTGTGCCTGGACCTCCTCCACACCTTAAGCTGTCCTGTTTCTTTGCTCTAACCTTTTCTATCCGAGTAGAGTTTATTTTGCCATGAGAGAATAAGAGTTGTAATTTCAGCTGGTGTGGACATTGACTTTACTGGGAATTAAAGGACTTGCCTCTACCTACAGTAGAGGTGAGAATCATCCTCTGGAGGAGTTTTGACTCCGGCTGTGGACACGGCCCGTCAAGTACACCGCTCAACCTCTTTATATAGGAGGGTACGGGCTGGTAGTGCGGTGTGCCTTTCTCCCTCCTGCGAGGAGCCAACAACATAAAGGCAGGTAAGGGGGAAAGGATCTGTGCGCTACAAAAAAATAAAATAAAAATTATAATCTTGACCTAGGAGGACGAGGTCCATATGGAGTAGGAGGTTGAGGTGGCAGTGGATGTGGCTGTGTAGGTGGAAGCGGCGGTGGAGGAGGACGAGGTAGCCAACACTGGTTCAAAAATACAACAATGGCTGGGTAAGGCCGGTAATGTGTCGAATTCTGTCCCCCGTCAAATAGTGTCCACCCTGTACTGCGCTTGCTCAGTATGTAGGACAAGGGGATTTCAAAAATCTCCCAAGACGAACGGCGCCTGCGTGGTGAGTTCAGGTGAAGGCCACACCATCCGTGGTTCAAGCCGAGCCAAGTGAGGCCGTGCCCGAAGCGTGGCGATCGAACCGAGCCCGTGAGGGGCCCTGTTACTATGTGCTACCGTATGTCCACTTGGATGGTGGGGCTTGAACCTGCACTCACTGCGCAGGTGCCGTTCATCTTCGGAGATTTTGTGAATCTCCTTGTCCTCTGTATTGCGCAAGCGCTGCGCCTTCGCAGTATGGGCCGGGCACAATCCGATGGCCGGACAGTTTTTGTCACAACACCGGTATACATGTCTATTCTGCAGAAGGTACGGACAAGTCCTGTGGGATCCATGCCTGGTTCATTTTAATGAACGTGAGCTTGTCCACATTGGCTCTGGACAGGTGGCTGCGCTTGTCTGTGTTAACGCCCCCTGCCGTGCTAAATACACGTTCAGATAATACACTGGCTGCAGGGCAGGCCAGCACCTCCAAGGCATAATGGGCAAGCTCAGGCCATGTGCCCAATTTGGAGACCCAGAAGTTAAACGGGGCAGACCCGTCATCCAGTACGTGTAGGCCTGTGGACACATACTGCTCAACCATGTTGGTGAAATGCTGCCTCCTGCTAAGACGTTCCATCTCAGCTGGTGGTGCTGGTTGTTGTGGCGTGCTGACAAAGCTTTTCCACATTTCAGCCATGCTAACCCTGCCTTCTGAGGTGCTGCCGGTGCCCCGGCTGCGTTGGCGACCTCTTCCTCCTCCTCTGCCTTCGCCTTGTGCTTCCACCGTACGCCCGATGTCAGGTGGGAATGCCACCAGCAGCACGTCTACCAGCGTGCGCTTGTACTCGCGCATCTTACGATCCCGCTCCAGTGAGGGAATTAAGGACGGTACGTTGTCCTTGTAACGGGGATCCAGCAGGGTGGCCACCCAGTAATCAGCACCAGTTAAAATGTGGTCAACTCGGCGGTCATTGCGGAAACACTGCAGCATGTAATCGCTCATGTGTGCCAGGCTGCCCAGAGGCAAAGAAAAGCTGTCCTCTGTGGGAGGTGTATCGTCTGTGTCCTCTGTATCCCCCCAGCCACGCACCAGTGATGGCCACGAGCTGGTCTGGGTGCCACCCTGCTGTGAAAATGGCTCCTCCTCCTCCTCCTCCTCCATCTCCTCCTCCACCTCGTCATCCTCCAGAACTGTGCCCTTTCTGCCGGACAATTGTGTACCTGGCGTTTGTTGGTGCAGGAACCCACCCTCGTAGCCACTTGTGAAAGACTGCCCTGAAAGCCTTTGAAATTATCCGGCTTCCTCCTCCTCCTCCTCATCCTCCTGTGCCACATCCTCTTCCATCATCGCCCGAAGCGTTTTTTCAAGGAGGCATAGAACTGGGATAGTAACGCTGAGAACGGCGTCATTGGCACTGGCCATGTTGGTGGAGTACTCGAAACAGCGCAACAAGGCACACAGGTCTCGCATGGAGGCCCAGTTATTGGTGGTGAAGTGGTGCTGTTCCGCAGAGCGACTCACGCGTGATTGCTGCAGCTGAAACTCCACTATCGCCTGCTGCTGCTCGCACAGTCTGGCCAGCATGTGCAAGGTGGAGTTCCACCTTGTGGGCACGTCACATATGAGGCGGTGAGCGGGAAGGCCGAAGTTACACTGCAGCGCTGACAGGCGAGCAGCAGCAGGGTGAGAACGCCGAAAGTGCGCACACACAGCCTGCACTTTATGCAGCAGCTCTGGCATATTGGGGTAATTTTTAAGGAACCTCTGGACCACCAAGTTCAGCACATGCGCCAGGCAAGGGATGTGCGTCAAACCGGCTAGGCCCAGAGCTGCTACGAGATTTCGCCCATTATCGCACACCACCAGGCCGGGCTTGAGGCTCACTGACAGAAACCACTCATTGGTCTGTTGTTCCATGTCCCTCCACAACTCCTGCGCGGTGTGGGGTTTTTCCCCCAAACAGGAAAGTTTTATAACTGCCTGCTGTCGTTTACCCCTGGCTGTGCTGAAGTTGGTGGTGAAGGTGTTACGCTGACCGGATGAGGAGGCGGTAGAGGATGAGGAAGCGGAGTAGGAGGAGTTAGCAACAGGAGGCAAACTGAAGCGCCCTGCAATCCTCGGTGGTGGAAGGACATGCGCTAAACTGCTATCTGCCTCAGGCCCAGCCGCCACTGCATTTACCCAGTGTGCTGTTAGGGAGATATAACGTCCCTGACCGTGCTTACTGGTCCACGCATCCGTAGTTAGGTGGACCTTGCCACAGATGGCGTTGCGCAGTGCACACCTGATTTTGTCCCCCACTTGGTTGTGCAGGGAAGGGATGGCTCGCCTGGAAAAGTAGTGGCGGCTGGGCACGACGTACTGTGGGACAGCCAATGCCATCAGGCTTTTAAAACTCTGTGTCTCCACCAGACGGAATGACAGCATTTCAAAGGCCAGGAGTTTTGAAATGCTGGCATTCAGGGCCAGGGATCGCGGGTGGCTAGGGGGGTACTTCCTCTTCCACTCCAATGTTTAGGAGATAGAGAGCTGAATGCTTCCATGGGACATTGTGGAGATGGTTGGTGACCCAGGTGGTAGTGTTGCTGGCAGATCCTCTGTTTGCGGGGTGGCAGGTGCCACTGTCACTACAGAGGTGGATGAAGAGGCCGAGACTGCAGCAGAAGAGGAAGCAGGAGGAGCCAGAGACCTTTCTTGGTTTTTGAGGTGTCTACTCCACTGCAGCTCGTGCTTTGCACTTAGATGCCTGGTCATGCAGGTTGTGCTCAGGTTGAGAACGTTTATGCCTCGCTTCAGGCTCTGATTGCACAGCGTGCAAACCACTCGTGTCTTGTCATCAGCACATTGTGTGAAGAACTGCCACGCTAGGGAACTCCTTGGACCTGGCTTTGGTGTGCTCGGTCCCTTGCTGCATTGGGCAGTAGCAGACATACTTTCTAGGGGACGGACGCTCCGCTTTTGCACCCTGCTCCCTCTTCTGCTGTGCTGGTGGCTCTGTGCGACCACCGCCTCTTCCTCCAAACTACATTGGTCACCTGCATAACGTTGATTCCATGTGGGGTCGAGGACCTCATCGTCCTCCACATCATCTTCCACCCAGTCTTCACCCCTGCCCTCCTTGTCTGTCTGCACAATTGCGAAAGCAGCAGCAGTTGGCACCTGTGTTTCGTCATCATCCGAGACGTACTGCGATGGTCCTCCCATGTACTCATCATGAAACATAAGTGGTTGGGCATCGGTGCACTCAATCTCTTCCACTTCTGGGGCAGGGCTAGGTGGATGGCCCTGGGAAACCCTGCTAACAGAGTCATCGAAAAGCAGAAGAGACTGCTGCATGATTTGGGGCTCAGACTGCTTGGCTGATTTGCAAGGGGGTGAGGTGAAAGACTGATGGACATGGGTTTCAGGTGCCAACTCTGATCTTTCATCAGAAGAGTGGGTGGGAGACAATGTGAAGGAACCCGAGGCACTGTCAGCAACCCAATCTACTATCGCCTGTACTTGTCCTGGCCTAAACATTCGTACAGCCTCATTAGGCGCGACAAAATACCGCCGCAGGCTCGGTCGCCTACTCGCACCTGAGGAAGGTGTTTCACTTGTGCGTGTATCTGGCACAGATCCACCACGTCCTCTCCCTGCAACAGGAGCTCCACCAGCAGCACCACGACCGGGGCCACCACGTCCCTTTGACCTTCTCCTCATATTTTCCAAATTTAGGATCTTGCCCTAAATGGGTGTTTTTGGAAGAGCAGAACACACCCACAGTACGTAACCGCTGAATCGCACAGCTACAGAACTGCAGAAAATGCTATTCAAAAAAAAATTAGTTTTTTTAGTATAGCACAGTAGGAGAAAACTATATAGAAATTGTTTATTTCACACACCTCCACATATGTATAACACACTGCAAACTATTTTTTGTGCCCCTAAATGGCGTTTTTTGGAAGAGCAGAACACACCCACAGTACGTAACCGCTGAATCGCACAGCTACAGAACTGCAGAAAATGCTATTCAAAAAAAATTTTGGTTTTTTTAGTATAGCACAGTAGGAGAAAACTATATAGAAATTGTTTATTTCACACACCTCCACATATGTATAACACACAGCAAACAATTTTTTGTGCCCCTAAATGGCGTTTTTTGGAAGAGCAGAACACACCCACAGTACGTAACCGCTGAATCGCACAGCTACAGAACTGCAGAAAATGCTATTCAAAAAAAATGTTTTTTTTTTAGTATAGCACAGTAGGAGAAAACTATATAGAAATTGTTTATTTCACACACCTCCACATATGTATAAACACACTGCAAACTATTTTTTGTGCCCCTAAATGGCGTTTTTTGGAAGAGCAGAACACACCCACAGTACGTAACCGCTGAATCGCACAGCTACAGAACTGCAGAAAATGCTATTCAAAAAAAATGTTGTGTTTTTAGTATAGCACAGTAGGAGAAAACTATATAGAAATTGTTTATTTCACACACCTCCACATATGTATAACACACTGCAAACTATTTTTTGTGCCCCTAAATGGCGTTTTTTGGAAGAGCAGAACACACCCACAGTACGAAACCGCTGAATCGCACAGCTACAGAACTGCAGAAAATGCTATTCAAAAAAAATTTTGTTTTTTTAGTATAGCACAGTAGGAGAAAACTATATAGAAATTGTTTATTTCACACACCTCCACATATGTATAACACACTGCAAACTATTTTTTGTGGCCCTGAATGGCTCTTTTTGCAAGCGTACATTAAAGTGCAAATTATTTTTTTTTTGCCCTAAACGGGTCTTTTTTTGCACGAGCAAAATAAAATGCAATTTTTTTTTTTTTTTTTTGCCCTATGGGTCTTTTGGAAAAGAGCACAATAAAGTGCCTTTTTTTTCCCCTAAATGGATCTTTTTCAAAGAGCAGAATACACCCACAGTATGGAAACGGTGTATCTCTCAACGTAATATATGCAGTGCTGGTGCGCTGAGCTTGCAGATAAAAGTTAGATTTTCTCTGACACTGGGCTCATGGCAGTGTAAAAAGACTGTGCACTGCAACACAAACAGGTATACCTATGCAGATCGCTGATTTTAATCTCTGAATCTGGACTCCTATATAATAAATCTCTCTCCCTGAAAGCACCAACAGGAACCTGGCCCTACACTACACTATCTCTCTATCTTTTCCCTCAGATTGCAGAATCAGGACTACCTCATGTATTTTACAATCTCTCCCTATTAGCAACAGCAGCAGCCAAGATCCTCTCCCTATCTATTCTGAAGCAGAGTGACGTGTGTGCTGTGTGCCTCTAGCTTATATAGAAGCTGGGTCACATGTTGCACTGACCAATCACAGCCATGCCATTAGTAGGCATGGCTATGATGGCTTCTAAGGGCACACCAGCTAATCAAAAGGTGATTGGCTGGCCCCTGAAGCATTTCTAACTGCGTAATTAGATTGCCGAACCCGAACCCGGACTTTTGCGCAAAGTCCGGGTTCGGGTTCGGGAAAAAGCTAAAGTTCGGTACGGACCCGAACTTTACAGTTCGGGTTCGCCCAACACTATTGCCAACTTACAACCTGGAAATATGCTTTGTTTTAGGTTCAAATGCAGGCAAAAATTCGGGCCCCATTCATCCCTGAAATGGAGAACAGGGACGCACCGGACCCCTGCTGTGAGCCTCTCTGCACAACAGTGTGAATCTAGCCTGAACGGGGCCTTAAACTTACTCTGAAGCATGAATCAGACTGATGGTATATCAAGCACAGAGACTTGTGATGATCGCTTAGGAATATGGCTACATGAGATTACAAAGGGCTCCGATTAAAGCTTAAAAAATACTGGCATTTGACATTTTTTTTCTCAGCCTGTAAAAGCACCTATATGTTAGCTTATGTGTCCATGTGCACACAGGCGTTTACAGACATATTAGAAACAGAGCAATTACAGTCTGAAAAAAAAAAAACCCATGGAAAGTACGTTTAGGAGAGGAGGTGAAGCGCAGAAAAAAGCTAAACACACTGAAACGCTAGACGCATTTAGGCGCATTTGAGAGGAAATGCATTTAAATGGCCAGAACAAATAAATATTTTGGTCAATAGGATACATTTACGATAAAACGCATGACGCGCCTGCAGTGGGCTTTTCTCCTGCCAGGAGTTATGATGTTTAGAGGAGCAAAGCAAACACCCTGTGTGTATGAGGTCTATTGGGTAGATTATGAAATTTTATGGACATTAGACTATTATTAAAGAAGTAGGGAATACGCGCTCAGGAAAACACCAGACAGAGGTTGCAGCCCCCCTAAAAACTCCATAGGGAGAATAGGATATAATATAAAAGAATGGGGTGTTGGCGCTACCTCCCACTATAGAGACCCACCGGGTCTAAGTGATCTCAAGTAAATGTATAAGGACAGGCTGTACTGAGTTCCCGGGTCTGTACACCTACGGTGCCCATTATGAGGGGTTCCCACCATCCCTGTACTGAGTTCCTGGGTCTGTACACCTACTTTGCCCATTATGCGGTGTTCCCACCATCCCTGTACATAGTTCCTGGGTCTGTACACCTGAGGTGCCCATTATGAGGAGTTCCCACCATCCCTGTACTGAGTTCCCAGGTCTGTACACCCGCTGTGCCCATTAGGAGGGTTCCTTCCACCATCCCTGTACACCTACTGTGCCTATTATGAGGGGTTCCCACCATCCCTGTACTGAGTTCCTGGGTCTGTACACCTGCTGTGCCCATTATGAGGGTTCCCACCATCCCTGTACTGAGTTCCTGGGTCTGTACACCTACTGTGCCCATTATGAGGGGTTCCCACCATCCCTGTAACGAGTTCCTGGGTCTGTACACCTGCTGTGCCCATTATGAGGGTTCCCACCATCCCTGTGCTGAGTTCCCGGGTCTGTACACCTGCTGTGCCCATTATGAGGGTTCCCACCATCCCTGTACTGAGTTCCTGGGTCTGTACACCTACTGTGCCCATTATGAGGGGTTCCCACCATCCCTGTAACAAGTTCCTGGATCTGTACACCTGCTGTGCCCATTATGAGGGTTCCCACAATCCCTGTGCTGAGTTCCCAGGTCTGTACACCTGCTGTGCCCATTATGAGGGGTTCCCACCATCCCTGTGCTGAGTTCCTGGGTCTGTACACCTACTGTGTGGGGCGTGATTTGCCAATCTAATTTGTATAACAATGCCCGCGTGATTTACATGTGAATAATGTTAATTTAAGAACAATGCCTTTTGTTTCTCTATAGCAGCTGAACAGGCAGGGGAGAAAAGGGAAGGTGTACAGACTTGCATTTCATGGAGAGAGGTGAAGTAAAGTTGGAGATTAAAATGCTGCTTTACAGCCTCTCAGGAGTCAGGACACAGTGATAATAGCCCCTTCTGCCCCCCTTCCCCCTCCAGTCCAGGCATGTAGAAATGTACCTGAAGATTTCTGTGTGATCCCTCTGTGTGCACTGCTGAATGCCGAGTCTGTGTCACAGGGAAGAATGGAGCTACCTCAGCTTCATGTCTGCCCTGACCAGTTCTCTTCTGCTCGTGATTTCCCCCTCACTTACTGAAGGAGACAGGCAGCCTGTGAGCCAATGACGCTGCAGGTCTGATTAAAGCCCGACCCTATGGACCCAATCAATTACAAGCACTGGAAACCTAATGCTAGAGCCTAGAGATGGAGTTTTCGTGGCTACAGGATTTGCGCCCGAACACACTCTAAACTACGTCAATAGAGCTTCTTAGCCCCAATCACGTGTTTACACATGGGTCATGCCTCTAATAGCACCCCGTGTCCGGCGCCCTTAACACACCCACTTAAAGGGACACTTTTTTTCTTTTTTAATAAGTAGCTTTGGGGGGACGGCGCCCCTGCGCCCCCTATTGACGGGCCGCTGCTCCCCTGCCACCCCAGTGTGAAAGCCTGAGTGCTTTTACACTGAGGATGTGCGCTTGCAGGACGTTAGAAAAAGTCATGCAAGCAGCATCTTTTGGGCAGTTTAGGAGTGGTGTATACACTGTTCCCAGACTGCCCCTGCCCATTGGAATGAATGGGCAGCAATTCCGAAACCGCTGAAAACCGCTTCGGAAGCACTGCAACATAGGCAATTTTAACCTCTTCTTGGGAGTTAAAAGCGTCCCACTACCGCCCGAATAGCGGTGCCACAGCGCCGCTATAACAGCGGTAAAGCGCAGCTAAAACGCGCAGCGCTTTACTGCTAACACTCGGGAGGCTGGAGTGTGAAAGCAGCCTTATACTTGTAGGTATGCAGTTCTAAACTACTGAGACACCTAGTGGTTATCTGTAGAACTTACATTGTTACTCTGAATTAACTGTTTTAATGTGTGTATGCACACTGTAGCTGTACAGATGTACATTTTCATTTTAATAAAGGAATGTAATAAAAATCTCATGCATGTAGAAATGAGTTTGTTACTAGCTCAGCCACATGTTTTAACCTTAGTTTGGAACTAAGAGCATGTCTGGGACCAAAACACCAATTCACCTGCAATAAACTAATATTACACCTGTGTTCGTCCAAGATAACTCAGTAAGGATATTTTGGCAGTCATGGGAAAGTAAAGCATTAGGTTCTAGAATTTACATGACATTTGCTATTCTCTGCAGAGGAATGAACCGTTTTTGTACTTACATACCTACATCCATCTGCTTTACTGATCTACCTTGAGTGGAGTTGCTGTTTAAAGATTGCAACTATACAAAAGGGAACAGGTCCAAACAACATGCCAAGATTGTGTAGTCAATGCAGGAGATACAAGGCCTCAGTCCCGCACCACTTAATTCTAGAATGATGTCAAATCTTTAAAATCATCTGTTTCTCTAGAGAAGATTACAAGCCAATTACATGCGGCAATACTTTATCTCTGTCTTCATGCAGGTGTGCATGCACGCTTTGTCATAAGCAAACAAATGTTTTGACAAGTAATGCACATTTATCAATCAATTCTGTGATGGTGTAATGTAAACACTATAAAATATTTAGTATAATTATTTTATCACACATACAACTAGAAATGTTTTGGCAGATACCCTGGTCAATGTAACCATTTTCTCATTGACTAGCTACACAGACCAAGTTCATATTTCCGCTATGACAACATCTAGTGACTGACCACTGGACTTAAATCTTTATTTCATCTGCAGACATTCATACAACAGGATGCATCTGGAGTATGTTCAGTGGAAGACTAGACAAAACAAATGTCCATAGTTAAAAGCATCATCTCTTTTCCCATAAAGTTTATCTTTGGGACATAGTGTGGCTTCTATGATCTTATTATCCTAAGTATCTGATCTATATTAAAAAGGAATAATTTATTTTGGCTGATAAAATTATAGGAGCTTGAGGAGGTTTTATAGTTTGGAAGTAAATCATTGTGTGTACCTATCTGCAGCTGCCAGACTGCTTAGGTTCTGAACTGAAATGCATTCAGTCCATAAACATCAACAGAAAGAGCTTTTACAATAAAACCCTGTGAATGGTAGAATTATAAAAACAAAAACATTTTTTTTAACTAATCCATTTCTTTTGCAATGTTTATCGAAAACCACTGCCAAACATGAGCTTTTTAGCTTGGAAAAAGCTCAGTGGTGCATGGTCTGCTCCAGTCTGCCTTTGAGACCCTGCTATTCCTACAATTGGCACCACCATCTTGCCTGTTGTATAGAATGTGGAACCCAAAGAATAAGGAATCCTGTGAACTAAGATAAAATATATGAAACTGAAGCACCGAATCAATCTAGATACCAGATGTGCCAAACGTAAAACAAAACCACATATAGGTACACTATCCGTTTAAATAGAATTCATAATCATATATACACATTTAACATTACTGATCATAAGTACATGTATAAGAATTAGCAATTCATAATCAAATAAAGTGTCAATAAGTGCAATTTCATGAACCATAAAAAAGAGCAAACAATCAATAAATCATTGATATAATAAAAAAAAAGGTCCTAATTCATAAAGAACCACATTTCAAAAGAGATTCCTTATTGATAGTCGGCTTCTGAGTGAACATACAAAGACAAGATGCCACCAGATGAAAGATCTGTCACAGGACTGCTCCACCAAAGAGTTCTTAGGCTTACTAAACCAAGGACCCTGCATTCACTATATCTGGTCTCCCACGGTACATTGAACATGGAAATGCAATTATTTTAGTAAATATAAACTGCTAAATACCCTTTCTCATCAGCAGTATACAGTATACCAATATTGTGACTTCAATCAGTGTTTAGTTAAAGCTTGTAGGCAGGGGCGTACCTAGAGCATTTGGCACCTAGGGTGAATCCTATATCTGCCCCCCCAGGCGTGTGGGCAGCGCACCACACGTCAACATCAAGTGACATTAGGCTAATATACTGGCAGGTTAGGTGATATAGTGCCAGGTTAAGGTGGTATATATTGTCAGGTTAGGGTGATATATAGAGCCAGGTTGGGGTGATATATAGAGCCAGGTTAGGTCGGTATATAGTGCCTCCCACCATAATTCGTATTTCGAAATTCGTGTCCGAAATTCAATTTGGATTCGTAATATAAATACAAAAGTTTGTTAGGTTCGTTAACATTTCGTAACAATTACGAACATTCATTATGAGGGGCTCCCACCATCCCTGTGCTGTGCTGACTTCCTCCTGGGGCTGTACCCCTGCTGTGCTCATTATGAGGGGCTCCCATCATCCCTGTGCTGTGCTGACTTCCTGGGTTTTTAACTTCATCATAACGAATAATCATAATTATTATGAGAATAATAAAACGATATTAACGAACATTCTTATTTTGTCCAATTCTGAATCTCCCATCAACTACCAGTACCAGTCTGAGCAGTCTCCCACTCCCGAAACGAAATTTGTCAACGAAATTTCGTATTTCGTATAAAATTCATAAGTATAGAAATTCGTAATTCGGATGCTTCCGAATGTACAAATTTTCGGAAATTCGTACGAATTTTCGATTTTTACGAAACGAATCACACATGTCTAGTATGTCTAGTATAGTGCCAGGTCTGGGTGGTATATACTGCCAGGCTAGGCCAGGCTAGGTGGGTATATAGTGCCAGGTTAGGGTGATATATAGAGACAGGTTAGGTCTGCATGTAATGGCAATGTGCATTACTCAGTCACTTACAGCATGTCAGAAGATTCCCGGGCTGCTTTGGTCTCTCCTCCTCTTTCTTTTTTAGCTGCGGTAGGGGGTCAGCCTGAGGGGGGAGTCTGTAGGAGGAGTGGAGGGGGAAGCCACACCCTGACCCCGCCCACCACCTCCGGATGCCTCCGGAGATAATGAACATCCCACAGGGACAGCCCAACATGATGAGATGACAGGGGGGAGTTACAGACAGCTTCCCCCACACCGCTGGGCTCTCTGCTGATCGGATCAACTATTTACAAAGCTGCAATGACAGGGAAAGTGCAGGGGACCCACATGCACCTGTGGTCCCTGGGCAGTGCCTGACACCCCCCTCCAATGTGTGTCACCCGGGGCGGACCGCCCCCTCCCCAACCCCCTTGGTACGCCACTGCTTGTAGGAGGAGTTCTCATTCGGAAGTTATTTGTGGATTTTTCTTTGTATCCCGAACAATTTTCCTGGCAGTTGTGGCTGAAATTTTAGTTGGTCTACCTGACCGTGGTTTGGTTTCAACAGAACCCCTCAATTTCCACTTCTTGATTAGAGTTTGAACACTGCTGATTGGCAGATTCTCAATTCCTTGGATATCTTTTTATATCCCTTTCCTGCTTGTACAGTTCAAATACCTTTTCCCGCAGATCCTTTGACAATTCTTTTGCTTTCCCCATGACTCTGAATCCAGAAATGTCAGTGCAGCACTGGATGAAAGATGCAAGGGTCTGTCAGGAGTTCAGAAACTCATTGACCTTTTATACACACACACTAATTACAAGCAAACAGATCACAGGTGAGGATGGCTACCTTTTAATAGCCATTCAAACCCCTTTGTGTCAACTTGTGTGCATGTTATCAGGCCAAAATCACCAGGGTATGTAAACTTTTGATCATGGTCATTTGGGTAGTTTCTGTTGCCATTATGATTTAAAAAGAGTAAACACAGTTGATTGATAATAAATGGCTTCAGCCAAACACTAACCATGAGTGAAAGAAACGTTTTTGTGTTATCATTCATATTCTCTGAAAAATGGCCAATAAATCATAAATTCTGCCAGGGTATGTAAACTTATGAGCACAACTGTAAGCACAAAACATAGCCTTGGGGAATTCCCCAACTTAGAAAAACAAAACAACAGCAAACAACTTGATGAACAAGTAATAGTTACTACTTGCTATCTAAGTGATAGCTTACTATTTATCTATTGCTCAGGTCAGGGCTGTCTTTAATATTGATTGGACCATGGGCAAAAAATTTCTTTGGCCCCCTCCCAACTCTAAGATATACATTAAATAGCAGTTAGACTCAAAATCAGTTTACCGCAGTAAATGAGCCAGCAATTGCGATTGGTTGCCAGAGGTTGCAGCCTATAATTGCGGCTCACTGACTGGTTGATAGAAGTTAAAGCACATTATTTCTGCTGCTAATTGGTTGCTAGAGGTTATTGCACATCCTTACCGCTCACTGATTGGCTGCTAAATGTTACTGCACTTCATTACTGCTAACTTGTTGCTAGAGGTTACTGCACATCATTATTGCTCACTAATTGGTTGCTAGAGATTACAGCAGATCATTGCTGTTCAAAGACTGGTTGCTAGAGGTTACAGCACATCATTGCCTCAAATTGTGAGTGTGGTTAAACTGCACTAACAGTAAGGCATTGTTATAAACCAGGATTTCAGGAGTGCAATATATACAGACTGCAGGGTTCTGGAGTGCACTACATAGAGTACACAGTTGAAGAGTGCGCTATGTACAGAGTTGAGGAGTGAGCTACGTACAGAGTTCATGGTTGAGGAGTAAGCTACGTGCAGACTGCAGAGTTGAGGGGTGTGCTACATAAAGAGTGCAGGGTTGAGGAGTGAGCTACGTACAGATTGCAGGGCTGAGGGGTGCGCTATGTCAGGCGTGCAAAGTTGAGGGGTGCACTGCGTACATGGTGCAGGGTTGAGGGGTGTGCTACGTAAAGAGTGCAGGGTTGAAAGGTGCGTTAAGTAAAGAGTACAGGGTTAAGGAGTGCGTTATTTACAGTGTGCAGGGTTGAGGGGTGCGCTATGTGCAGAGTGCAGGGTTGAGGGGTGCGCTACCTGCAGAGTGCAGGGTTGAGAATGTGCAATGTATGGAATGCAGGGTTGAGGGGTGCACTATGTATGGAATGCAGGGTTTAGGGGTGCGTTATGTTAGGAATACAGGGTTGAGGGGTGCGCTACATATGGAATGCAGGATTGAGGGGTGCTCTACGTAAGGAATGCAGGGTTGAGGGGTGTTCTACGTATGCAATGCAGAGTTGAGGGGTGCCTTATGTAAGGAATGCAGGCTTGAAGGGTGCGCTATGTGCAAAATGCAGGGTTGAGGGGTGCACTACGTATGAAATGCAGGGTTGAGGGGTGTGTTATATAAGGAATGCAGGGTGGAGGGATGTGCTAAGTATGGAATGCAGGGTTGAGGGTTGTGCTACATATGGAATGGATGCAGGGTTGAGGGGTGCGTTATGTAAGGAATGCAGGGTTGAGGGGTGCGCTAAGTATGGAATGCAGGGTTGAGGGGTGCGTTATGTAAGCAATGCAGGATTGAGGGGTGCGTTATGTATGGAATGCAGAGTTGAGGGGTGCGTTATGTAAGGAATGCAGGGTTGAGGGGTGCGCTACAGATTGAATGCAAGGTTGAGGGGTGCGCTACATATGTTATGCAGGGCTAAGGGGTGCATTATGTAAGGAATGCAGAGTTGAGGGGTGTGCTATGTATGAAATGCAGGGTTGAGGGGTGCATTATGTAAGGAATGCAGGGTTGAATGGTGCATTATGTAAAGAATGCAGGGTTGAGAAGTATGCTACGTATGGAATGCAGGGTTGACGGGTGCGTTATGTATGGGTTGCACAATACCTATTTTTACTTTTTTTTTTTCAACACTGTACCTTAAACTTATTTTTTGATCAATATTATTTCTATTACAAGGGATAACCAACATGGCCGCAACACACAGCACAATTGGGATGGAACTGTCGGCAGACTCAGCACGGTAATAATTTTGCGCCCCCACGCTACGCCACTGCCGCGGGCGGTGAGGGGGTGAGTTTTTTTTAATTAGGGTGGAGAGGCAGGGGGGTTATTGTTTAGGGTGGAGAAGCAGGGAGTGGTTACTGTTTAGGGTGGAGAGGTGGGGAGGAGGTTATTGTTTAGGGTGGAGAGGTGGGGAGGGGAGTTATTGTTTAGGTTGGAGAGGTGGGAAGGGGTTTTTGTTTAGGGTGGAGAGGTGGGGGGGGTTATTATTTAAGGTGGAGGGGTTATTGTTTAGACTGGAGAGGCGGGGAGAGGGGTTATTGTTTAGGATGGAGAGGCGGGGAGGAGTTATTGTTTAGGGTGGAGAGGCAGGGAGGGCGTTATTGTTTTGAAAAGGCAGGGAGGGGGTTATTGTTTAGGGTGGAGAGGCAGGGAGGGGGTTATTGTTTAGGGTGGAGAGGCATGGAGGGGGTTATTGTTTAGGGGGAGAGGTAGGAAGGGGGTTATTGTTTAGGGTGGAGAGGTTGGGAGGGGTTTATTGTTTAGGATGGAGAGGTGGGGAGGGGGTTATTGTTTAGGATGGAGAGGTGGGGAGGGGGGTTATTGTTTAGGGGGAGAGGCAGGGAGGTTGTTATTGTTTAGGGTGAAGAGGCTGGAAGGGGGTGGGTCCACTGTGGGGAAGGGAAATCCCATTGACAGCTGAAACATCATCGGTTGTTAATGACGCGGCGGCCCCACTCCTTAACAACTGATAATTGCCTGCATTCTTTTGCATACATTTCATCTGCCAGTGGAGGAAACCTGCTGACAGATGAAAGAACCGAACCTGAAGGTATCGGTTTCTAGTATCGGCGCATTTGCACGAGTACCGATACTCGTGAAAATGCTTAGTATCCACACCGAAACCGAAATCAGTGAAACCCTAGACTGCAGGGTTAAGGGGTACACTATGTATGGAATGCAGGGTTGAGGGGTGCGTTATGTATGGAATGCAGGGTTGAGGGGTGCGCTACGTATGCATTACAGGGATAGGGTTGCGCTATGTATGGAATGCAGGGTTGAGGGGTGCGTTATGTAAGGAATGCAGGGTTGATGGTGCGCTATGTATGGAATGCAGGGTTGAGGGGTGTGTTACGTATGCAATGCAGGGTTGAGGGGTGCGCTAAGTATGGAATGCAGGGTTGAGGGGTGCGTTATGTAAGGAATACAGGGTTAAGGGGTGCGCTGCATATGGAATGCAGGGTTGAGGGATGCGATTTATTTGGAATGCAGGGTTGAGGGGTGTGCTACGTATGCAATGCAGGGTTGAGGGGTGCGCTATGTATGGAATGCAGGGTTTAGGGGTGCGCTATGTAAGGAATGCAGGATTGAGGGTTGCGCTACAAATGGAATGCAGGGTTGAGGGGTGCGCTATGTATGAAATGCAGGGTTGAGGGGTGCGCTATGTATGGAATGCAGGGTTGAGGGGTGTGTTATGTAAGGAATGCAGTGTTGAAGGGTGTGTTATGTAAGAAATGCAGGGTTGAAGGGTTCTGTCATAAATCAAATGTGCAGAAACACAACTGCGACTTCCGGTTTTTCGGGCAGAGTGCGTTCCATCTATTGATGGAGCGGTGGCCCAGCGCCATAGGAGGAGATTTTAGCTATACACAGGCAAGTGGCAGCAGCAACTGGCTAACTTTGGCGGCTTGTGTATAGGGATGAGCCGAACACCCCCGGGTTCGGTTCGCACCAGAACCTGCGAACGGACCGAAAGTTCGCACGAACGTTAGAACCCTATTAAATACAATGGATGCTAACGTTCGAAATCTAAAGTGCTAATTATAACGACTAATATGCATGTTATTGTCCTGAAAAGGGTTTGGGAACCCGGGTCCTGCACCAGGGGACATGTATCAATGCAAAAATAAGTTTTAAAAACTGACGTTTTTTCTAGAGCAGTCACTTTAATGATGCATAAAGTGAAAAAAAAAGTCAAATATTCCTTTAAATATCGTACCTGGGGGGTGTCTAAAGTATACCTGTGAAGTGGCATGTGTTTCCCGTGTTTAGAACTGTCCCTGCACAAAATGACATTTCTAAAGGAAAAAAAGCCATTTAAAACTGCTTGCGGCTTTAATGTAATGTCTGGTCCCGGTAATATGGATGAAAATCTTTGAGAAAAATGGCATAGCTACCCCATCACCCCCCCCCCCCCCACCCCAGCCCATTAACAGCCCCTTTGGGTCTTGTATGGATATTAAGGGGAACCCCGCACACAAAATAAAAAAGGCCCTATATACTCTGAACAGCAGTATACAGGCGGTGCAAACAAGACAGGGAACTGTAGGTTTGTTCTTAAGTAGAATCTGTTTTTTTAATTTTGAACAGGTACATTGTTTAAGTGTAGCTCCAGCCAAAAAATCTATTGTTAAGCTTTTTGGAAAACATAGAGAAGGGTTATCACCCCTGTAACATTTGTTTTGCTGTCTGTGCCCCTGTTCAGAACATTTCACCTCACTTTCCATCCCAATGACAAATGTTTTTTGAAAAGTGGGGTTTTTATTGAAACAAGGATTGGTGATAAAGCATCAGTAGAGAGGAGACACCTTTTTCCCATATTAACTCTTATGCCCCATACACACGATCGTTTTTCATGCCATTTTTTTTCTTGCCGTTTTTCACGTCGTTTTTTTTCATGTTTCCTCTCAAGCCTGTCTTGCGTACACACGATCATTTAAAAAAACGATCAAGCAAAGCGCAGTGACGTACAACACGTACGACGGCTCTATAAAGGGGAAGTTCCGTTCGAATGGCGCCACCCTTCATGTTAGTAAAGTTTGTTGAGCGATGATTCGCTCTTTTCAGTCTCGTGCTTTTCAGTCCGTGACTGCGTGACGAATGTGCTATCTCCATTACGAACGCTAGTTTTACCAGAACGAGCGCTCCTGTCTCATACTTGATTCTGAGCATGCGCGTTTTTTTTCACGTCGTTAAAGCATACACACTATCGTTTTTCACGTCGTTAAAAAAAACGACATGAAAAACGACGTGAAAAAAGAGAGCATGTTCGAAATTTTTAATGGCCGTTTTTCACATCGTTAAAAATGCTCTGGAGCCTACACACGATCATTTTTAATGGCCATTTTTTTAATGGCATTTTTAACGGCATGAAAAACGATCGTGTGTATGGGGCATTACAGGAGAGAATTTCCCTTCCTAGGGGTAGATTTCCTCTCACTTCCTGTTGTCTCCTTCCGTTTGCAAGTAGGAGTCGTTTGTAAGTTGGATGTTTGAAAGTAGGGGCCTGCCGTATATACTCTGCTGAAATTTGCGCCTTACATGTTGGTGTTGCCACAACACTGTGAGCCCTCACAGTTACTCTTGGTGGGCGCTGGAACGCCCTGCTGTGAACTATTATATCAGGAATTATATTTACATGCCATTGTTGAACAGTGGTAGGAAAAATTGGGCCTTTGGTGGTGGTGCTGGTGCCACAACACTGTAAGCCCTCACAGTTAATCTTGGTGGGTGCATGAATGGGCTATGAATTATTAGATCAAGAATTGTAATTGATTGCCCCTGTTGAACAGGGGCTGAAAAATTGGGCCTTTGGTGGTGGTGGTGGTGGTGTTGCCACAACACTTTAAGCCCTCACAGTTACACTTGGTGAGCGCAGGAATGGGCCCTGCTGTGAATTATTATATCAATAATTGTAATTACATGCCCCTGCAGATTAAATAATAATAATACTGCGCCAACTCTAAATACTAAATGAAGCAGCCAAACATAAAATCAGACAGGATATATAGAACGCATAAAAAATAAATAATGTGGCGCTGTGAGAGAAGTAGTAAAAAACCCTACTTTATGTATAGCACAATGGTGCACATAAAAATATGGTGTCAAACAAAACGTTTGTACACAATAAGTGTACACAAATGAACGTGATAAAAATGTAAGTGAATACTAACAGTGAAATAATTGGTATGGGGTATAGGTGCACAACAAAAACCAGCAATTAAACTGGAATATTGATCATACCCATAATAAACAAAAATAAAAATGAAAATATAATGTAGGTGGAGAAACTCATATAAGGCGTCACAGATGAGTATGTAGAATAATGTCCAATCTTATCACATATGAAAAGAAGTTCATAGGTCAAAATCCAACAAGGAGCTGCATCGTTTGAAAATAGGTTTGAAGGGTGCATCTATCACATTTTCTTTATAGGCATATAGGATATATGACATCCCCCGGGAGTGCCTTCACCTTGGGCCAATGGGGGAGAAGTAAATGCTCTTACCGGACAGAGTGGACCCAGCTCACCCTGTACGGTGGTGGATCAACAAAGCTTTGTCCACTCTGTGGACCCAAGGAACAGTCAGGATCTGCAAGACACCTCCTTCCTTATGCCGACAGCACCACTGGTCCTTATTTCCAACCCGAAAAGGAAGAAATCCAAACCAATATGGCAACAACAAGTCATGTAAAAAGGGGAAAATGTGATAGATGCACCCTTCAAACCTATTTTCAAACGATGCGGCTCCTTATTGGATTTTGACCTATGAACTTCTTTTCATATGTGATAAGATTGGACATTATTCTACATACTCATCTGTGACGCCTTATATGAGTTTGTCTCCACCTACATTATATTTTCATTTTTATTTTGTTTATTATGGGTATGATCAATATTCCAGTTTAATTGCTGTTTTTTGTTGTGCACCTATACCAATTATTTCACTGTTAGTATTCACTTACATTTTTATCACATTCATTTGTGCACACCTATTGTGTACAAACGTTTTGTTTGACACCATATTTTTATGTGCACCATTGTGCTATACATGAAGTAGGGTTTTTTACTACTTCTCTCACAGCACCACATTATATATTTTTTATATGCCCCTGCAGATGCCTGTTAGTGTAACACAAAAGAAAAAAAACTACGAGCAATAAGGGCTAGCTTCAGGTGTATATTTTTCAGGAATCACACTACGCCTGCTTTAAGTGCTGCAGATGCCTGTTAGTGTAACACAAAAGAAAGAAAACTACGAGCAATAAGGGCTAGCTTCAGATGTGCTGCAGATGCCTGCCTGTGTTACACAAGAGGAAAACACAGCAATAAGGGCTAGCTTCAGGTGTATATTTTTCAGGAATCACACTACACCTGCTTTAAGTGCTGCAGATGCCTGTTAGGGCTCTTTCACACAGAGGGTCCGTTCAGGTCCGCCTGTCAGTTTTTTAGGCGGACCTGAACGGATGCTACATGTCCTCCTATGGAGCCACGGATGTCAGCTGTGACATGTCCGCTGACATCTGACCCGCTCCGATCCGCAAAAGTGTGACGGAGGAAAACCCTATTTTTCCTTCCGTCTGCGGATCGGATCGGATGACAACGGACTCTACGGTCCGTCATCATCCGATCCCCCCATAGGGGAGAGCGGCGCTCTGACAGGGCGGTCCCTGCACAGTGTGCGGGAACCGCCCAGTCATCCGCCGGCTCAGCGGGGATCAACGGAGCGATCCCCGCTGAGCAAGAGGAGCTTCACGGGGCGGATCATTACTGATCCGTCCTGTGTGAAAGAGCCCTTAGTGTAACACAAAAGAAAAAAAACTACGAGCAATAAGGGCTAGCTTCAGGTGTATATTTTGCAGGAATCACACTACGCCTGCTTTAAGTGCTGCAGATGCCTGCCTGTGTTACACAACAGGAAATCACAGCAATAAGGGCTAGCTTCGGTTGTATACTGTGCAGGAGGCTTAGCAAAAATATCACTGACACTGTCCCTACCTATCCTTCTCTCTCCCTGCACACAAGGTTTAGCGCTGGCGCTGGAGGCCTTTTATAGTGTGGGGCGTGTACTAAACCCCCCTCAGCTATAATTGCCCACAGGCATCCTGCCTGTGGCCAATTATGGCTCTCCTCGCTGCCGGCGCTGTGTTTGGCCAAGCATGCGGGGTCACAGTGCATGCTTGGCCAATCACAGCGCCGGGATTTTGGGCCGTTCGCGTCACTCGAATTTGGCGCGAACGACCCAAAACGTTCTATCTTCGTCGAACGATCGAACACACGATGAACGCGGAGCTCATCCCTACTTGTACAGGTAAGCACAGGTAAGCCCCATCAAACGGATATACTGTCCATCTTTATTCTTTCCAGATAAAAGACATTATCTTTATGTGGTCTTTATAGTATATAAATTATCAAATGGTGTATAGTATATGCCAAAATATAGATGGGTTAGTAGCTGCTGTCAGTGTGGTCAGTGAAGGGTTAAGCTATACTGGCATGCTCTTTGGGTGAGAGGAGGAGTGACCTGTGGTGGGTGGGGCTACAGACAGGTGACCACCCACGTCCACTTACACATGGTTTAAAGAGAGTTCAGAGGGGAGTCCAGTTACTATCACTTTTTTGGCTCTGAGGAAGAGGGCTCGCCCTCGCAACGCGTCAGCCGTAGCTGTAACATCTGTTGTCTTGACTCTCTGGTTATCTGCTTATCTGGTTCCAGCAAGAGGCTATCTCCTTGAATGGAATGTTATGTGCCTATTATTTTACTTGCTTTGTGAGTATTCATGATCTTTTTACTTACTTTTAATAAACCTAGCCATTGGTAATGCACTAGGTCGGTGCGCCCTCTTTTTTCTTTTACCTTATAAATCAAATGTGATCAGAACTGTGTGGACTGCACAAGTGAATCAGACGTATGTAGGTGAAGAAAGTAATAGTTTATTAAAACGGAGGCTCACCCAAAATGGAACCTCCGCTTTTCGGAACCCCGCCCTCCGGTGTCACATTTGGCACCTTTCAGGGGGGAGGGGGTGCAGATACCTGTATAAAACAGGTATTTGCACCACTTCCTGGTATAGACTCCCGCCCCTTCGCGTCACCCACCCGCTGTGTTCTGGGAAACACACGGCTCCCAGGACACAGCGGGGACCAGTGAGGACGGCGCAGCGCGACTCGCGCATGCGCAGTAGGGAACCGGGCAGTGAAGCCGCATCGCTTCACTTCCCGATTCCCTCACCAAGGATGGCGGCAGGGGAAGCCGAGAGCCGAGCGGTAGCTCGGCTTCGGCTGCCGACGTCGTGGGCGACCTGGACAGGTAAGTGTCCATTTTTTAAAAGTCAGCAGCTGCAGTATTTGTAGCTGCTGGCTTTTTTTTTAAAAAAATTCCGGTGAACCTCCGCTTTAAGAAACGTGAATAATATATAAACGCAACCACCTCCAATATCACACAGTGCACAACAAACCAATGTTAAACAAGACCCAAAAATAATAATAATCAGACAAGTATAATAACAATAATCAGACTAATATATACAGCCAAAAGGGAATACCGGAATCAAAGTCTCAGTCAGACCAGGGTCATAACAGGAGATCAGCAGGTGGGGGGCAAGGAGCAAGACAGACAGGGAGAGGGTGGAAGGTATCAGACAGCAGGGCAGGGATCCAGGGATACAGGACTGACAGGAACAAGTACAAATAGGTTTGGGATCAGAGTCAGGTTCAGGATACAGGAAACAGGTTCGGGAGCTAACAGGTCAGGGCACAAGATGAAGCCAAGGCAAGGTGTATGTGAACTTGCCAGGTTTTTATACCATTACCTGCTATCAGGTTCAGGTGACGCCTAACTGCAGGAGGAGATATCTGCTCCATACTGCCAGGATCCACCCGCTGGTGGGCGCCAGTACTGCGGCCCAAAGATCACACAACACCAGCAGGGAAAGGCTCTCATGACAGTTCCAAACTGCGAGGAGACACCTGCTGGTGGACATTAGTACTGCATGCCAAATATCAGATAGTATTACCAGTGGGTGGAACCTTTCCTGACAGTACCCCCCCTCAAAGGAGCGACCTCCGGACGCTGCAACTAGCTGCTGCTGTGGAAAGTCCATGGCGTCAAGCCGGGCAGCGGACAAAGTCACATCAGGTTGGGCATGAGGAAGGTCCATGGCTTTAAACCGGGCAAAGTGCAGCTCGAGCTGAGCAGTGGGTACAGACACATCAGGCTGGGCAATAAGTACGTTGAGCTGGGTAGCAGGCACAGAAACCTCAAGCTGAGTAGCAGGCAAATCGAGCTGGGCAGCAGGCACATCGAGCCGGGCAGCAGGCACATTGAACTGGGCAATAGGCACACCGAACTGGGCGACAGGCACACCGAACTGGGCGACAGGTACACCGAACTGGGTGACAGGCACACCAGACTGGGCAGCAGGCACAGCAATCTGGGCAGCAGGTACAGGCACATCAAGCTGGGCAGCAGGTACATCAAGCTGGGCAGCAGGTATGGGCACATCACACTGAGCCGCAGATAAGGGCACATCAAGCTGGGCAGCAGGCACTGGCACATCAAGCTGGACAGCAGGAACGGGCACATCATGCGGGGCAGCAGGTACGGGCACATCAAACTAGGTAGCAGACAGGGGCAAATCAGGCTGTGCAGCAGACAGTGGCACATCAGGCTGGGCAGCAGACAGTGGCACATCAGGCTGGGCAGCAGTAAGGGGCACATCAGGCTGGGCAGCAGACAGGGGCACATCAGGCTGGGCAGCAGACAGGGGCACATCAGGCTGGGCAGCAGACAGGGGCACATCAGGCTGGGCAGCAGACAGAGGCTCATCAGGCTGGGCAGCAGAGAGGAACACATCAGGCTGGGCAGCAGACAGTGGCACATCAGGCTGGGCAGCAGACAGTGGCACATCAGGCTGGGCAGCAGAAAGGAACACATCAGGCTGGGCAGCTGTCAGGGACATACTGGGCTTGAACCTGGGACCTCGTCTGTGTCTGGCATTGACTCTTCCCACTGAGCTATCTGGGATGCTGGACAGTTCCCTGCCTGATCTGCTGGATAACCTATCTAATGGATTAGACTACTCTGCTTGGTGTCTTGATTGATGTTGAACCCTGAACCCCTTGCTCCTCCCATGAACTTCCTATAAAAGACGTTCCAGAGATGTTGCCCCTTGCGGTTTGATCTGCTTCTGTTCCTGACTCTGTGCCTGTATCATGTTCCTGTGTTTGACCCGGCTTCCTGACCTCCCTCCTATCTCCAGTCCTGACTCTGGCTTGTTTGACCCTGCTAAGTTACCTGTCTGATCATCTGTTGCCAAGACCCAGCCTGGACTCTGACTACTCTCTGCCTGCCGTTTATGCTGTTTACCCTGATGTGAATGACCTGGCTTGTCTGACTGCGCTGCTCTGCATACCTACACCTGCTGACCTGCATCCGCGGTCCTGAACACCTGCACCTGCTGACCTGCATCCGCTGCTCTGCATACCTGCACCTGCTGACCTGCATCCGCTGCTCTGCATACCTGCACCTGCTGACCTGCATCCGCTGCTCCCAGTTCCAGCTGTTCCAGCTTTCGCTTGGCTTTACTACACCCAGCCAAGAGGACCAAGCAGGCACCCTTACCTCACCGCGCTCTTACCACCACTGTCCCCACTCCAGTGGTCTCCGAGCCGGGGTTGTACGGGAGGTCTCCCTCTGCAAGTCAGGCTCACACCAAAGGTACGTGACAGTATCAAACCGCCATGTCTGAGCCTGCAAGAGGGACCTCGCCTATGGATGACGTCAGTCAGCACCTCGCAGCCCTCACCCGGGTCGTGAAGTCTCTACAAGGCAGTTACGTTCAAGTGGATAGGCAGACGCAAACCCAGACCATCACTGCAGACGCACCTTCAGTCCCAACTTCCTCCTCTGGAACGCCACCACCTCCTGAGCCTAGGGTCCCCGTTCCCGATAAGTTTTCTGGGGATCAAAGCAAATTCCGGGCGTTTCGCAACGCATGTGAACTATGCTTTTCCTTACTACCTCTGACTTTTTCATTAGAGGTCACCAAAGTAGGGTTTGTTATCGCTCTACTACAGGGGGAACCTCAGGCTTGGGCCCACCATCTGCTGGAAGTCCGCCATGAAGCTCTGGTCTCTCTCTCATCTTTTCTTGATGCCATGGCTCAACTCTATGATGACCCTCAACGGACTTCCACCGCCGAGGCTGCCCTCCACGTGCTCCAGCAAGGCCGCAGAGCGGTCGAGGACTATGTGACTGATTTCAGACGCTGGAGCGTGGATGCCCAGTGGAATGATGCAGCCCTACGGCACCAGTTCCGTCTCGGTCTCTCTGAGGGACTGAAAGACGAGTTAGCCCGGGTCGGTGTTCCTGATGCCCTAGAGACTTTAATCACCCTGTCTATTCAGATAGACCGACGACTCCGGGAGCGCAGAACAGAGAGGGCTACCCAGCAGCTCCGTCCAGCCTGGATGCTACCCCGGGTATCTCCTGCTGTTGCCAGTTCAGTTCCAGTTAACTCCTTACCTGCCAATCAGACTTCTGTTACCATAAAGCCGAGACAGCTTGGACTGATGAGACCTTCCCTGTCGGCCGAAGAACGACTTCACCGGCGACAGAATGATCTTTGTTTATATTGTGGAGGAGCCGGCCATTACGTTTCCTCATGTCCTGCTAAGCTGCGCAAGGTCCCAGCTACCCCTTCTCCAAGTGGTCCACCTCCCTCTGCCAACACCACCCACCTGGCCCTACCTATCTCGTTCCAATTGCCAGGAAGGACAATACCAGTAATACCGATAATTGACTCAGGAGCATGTAATTGTTTCATCGATCTTAACTTTGCAGCACAACAGCACATCCCACTCCAGCCAAAGACCCAGGGACTTTCCATCTTTTTAGCAGATGGGTCCCGTATTAAGTCAGGAGTAGTGACTCAAGAAACCCCTCCTTTGCTTGTAACCACCTCTACAGATCATAAGGAACTATTAAGCCTGAATGCCATTGCATCCCCTCTGTTTCCAGTCATCTTGGGTCTACCCTGGCTTCAGGCCCATAACCCACAGATCGATTGGGGGTCTGGGAGTATTAGGTTCCAGTCGCCTTATTGCCAACACCACTGCATGCCTCCATGTCTCAGCACTTCTGGTCCTCTGTTATGCCTGGAGCCGGATTCAGAGGTACGTGCAGCTGTGCCCAAACAATACCATGGATTCCTGGACGTTTTCAGCAAACGGGGAGCTGAGACCCTTCCACCTCATCGTCCATACGATTGTCCAATTGAGCTTCTCCCTGGGTCTGAAATTCCCTTTGGTCGGATCTTCCCCTTATCTGAACGGGAGCTAGAGGTTCTGAAAGAGTATGTTGACGAAAACCTAAAGAGGGGGTTCATCCGTCCTTCCACTTCTCCAGCAGGGGCGGGAATCTTTTTTGTGGAGAAAAAGGACCATTCTCTCCGGCCCTGTGTGGACTACCGGGAATTAAATAAAATTACGGTCAAGAATCGGTACCCTCTGCCCCTGGTACCCGAACTCTTTCAGAGGCTCAGGACCTCTTCTGTGTTTACCAAGCTAGACCTGCGGGGGGCGTACAACCTGGTCCGCATCTGCGCAGGGGATGAATGGAAGACTGCTTTTCGGACCAGGTTCGGCCATTACGAATACCTAGTAATGCCCTTTGGCCTATGTAACGCCCCTGCTACTTTTCAGCATCTAGTCAACGACATTTTTAAGGACTGCCTGGACATTTACGTAATTGTCTATCTAGACGATATTTTGATTTTTTCCACTTCAATTGAGCAGCACCGGGAACATGTCAAGATCGTACTCTGCCGACTCCGTCAACATGGACTGTACGCAAAACCAGAAAAATGCGAATTCGAGCGACAGAGTATTCAGTTCCTCGGCTTGGTAATTTCAACAGAGGGATTCAAGATGGATCCGCAAAAGGTTTCAGCTATTCTGGATTGGCCTGCACCTTCAGACAAGAAGGGGGTGCAGCGCTTTGTTGGCTTCGCCAACTTCTACCGGAGGTTCATCAAGGGATTCTCCGCTATTATTTCCCCGATTACGCAGCTGACCAAGCAGAATGTCCGGTTTTGTTGGAATCCCGAGGCACAGGCTGCCTTCACAAATTTAAAAGGACTGTTCACGTCAGCTCCTATTCTGAGTCACCCTGACCCTGCTCTACCTTATCTACTCGAGGTAGATGCCTCAGAGACAGCATTAGGAGCCGTTATCTCTCAACACCAGGGTCTCAAGGACTTGATGCACCCAATAGCCTTCTTCTCTCGTAAGCTTACTCCGGCTGAGAAGAACTATGACGTGGGGGACCGGGAGCTCCTGGCCATCAAGTCCGCCCTTGAAGAATGGAGGTATCTGTTGGAAGGAGCGGCGCATCCCATACTCATTTATACAGACCACAAAAACCTGGAGTATTTGAGAGCTGCCAAGCGTCTGAGACCACGCCAGGCACGATGGGCCTTATTCTTCTCTAGGTTTTCATTTCACATAACTTACCGGTCCGGCTCAAAGAACACCAAACCAGACGCCCTTTCTCGCATGTTCGATGATCCGAAAGAAGTGTCAGCTCCTGATACCATCCTATCGGAAGGTAACTTTCTACTCTTGCAAACAAATCTAATGTCCGGCTTGAAACAAGCTTCAGCAAATATGTCAGGGCCTCCTGGGTTTACCCTGTTACCCAAGGATGGGTTACTATGGAAAGACAACAAGATCTTTGTACCAGAAGATGTCAGAGTAACAGTATTAAATCTGTGCCATGATCATCCCCTGGCCGGCCACTTCGGAATGCATAAAACCCAGGAACTAATTCAACGCACATTTTGGTGGCCGGATTTTGAAAGGAACTGCAGGGAGTATGTAAATTCATGTGCCACCTGTACCCGTAGTAAGACCGCTAGAAGCAAGGCCTGGGGTCTGCTCAGACCCTTACCAGTTCCTGATCGACCCTGGCAAAGGATTGCTATGGACTTCATAGTGGAACTTCCCCCGTCAGAAGGTTGCTCAGCCATTTTTGTAGTGGTCGACCGTCTATCTAAAATGGCCCACTTCGTGCCACTGAAGAGCACGCCATCTGCCATGGAAACTGCCCAGGTCTTCATAAAAGAGATAGTAAGGTTACATGGGGTTCCAACAGACATTGTTTCAGACAGAGGGGTGCAGTTCACCTCTCGCTTCTGGAAGGCTTTGTGCAAGGTCCTGAAGATCGAGCTGTCCATGTCCTCTGCCTATCACCCTCAGACCAATGGGCAAACCGAGAGGATGAACCAAACGCTCGAGCAATATCTCCGATGCTTTACCACCTTTGTTCAAGATGACTGGGTAACACTACTACCCCTGGCGGAGTTTGCCTTTAATAATGCCAGTCACTCGGCTACAGGTCAGTCTCCGTTTTTCTCCAACTACGGGTTCCACCCGACCTTCCTACCTGATCTCATTTCTGATTCAACAGTCCCAGCAGTCCAGAGTACCGTTGATTTCCTGACCCGTAACAACAAAATATTACAGGAAGCCTTGACCAAGGCGCAGGCAACCAATAAAAGGATGTTTGACAGAAAGAGGAGAGGGGAATTATGCCTTCAACAAGGCGATCAAGTATGGCTGTCTACCGCCAACCTTAGGATGACCTGCCCCGCAAGGAAACTGGCACCCAAGTTCATCGGCCCCTTCCCAGTAAAACGGAGATTAAATGAAGTCTCCTATGAACTTTCTTTACCAGATTCATTGAAGGTTCACCCAGTGTTTCACGTGTCACTACTGAAACCTACAGTGCCGGATCCCTTCCCAAACAGGGGATCAGGACCGCCTGAACCTGTAATGATTGACGGGGATGAGGAGTTCGAGGTGGAGGCCGTCTTGGACTGTAGAAGAAGGGGGAACCAACTTCAATTCCTGATTAAGTGGAAGGGGTATGGTCTGGAGGAGAACTCCTGGGAACCCCAACGGAACATTCATGCCCGAGAGTTAATCCAGGCATTTTTTTCGCAGTCACCCCCAGAAAAGAGCTCTCTTGGGCACCCGGAGGTTGCCCTTAAGGGGGGGCACTGTCAGGGACATACTGGGCTTGAACCTGGGACCTCATCTGTGTCTGGCATTGACTCTTCCCACTGAGCTATCTGGGATGCTGGACAGTTCCCTGCCTGATCTGCTGGATAACCTATCTAATGGATTAGACTACTCTGCTTGGTGTCTTGATTGATGTTGAACCCTGAACCCCTTGCTCCTCCCATGAACTTCCTATAAAAGACGTTCCAGAGATGTTGCCCCTTGCGGTTTGATCTGCTTCTGTTCCTGACTCTGTGCCTGTATCGTGTTCCTGTGTTTGACCCGGCTTCCTGACCTCCCTCCTATCTCCAGTCCTGACTCTGGCTTGTTTGACCCTGCTAAGTTACCTGTCTGATCATCTGTTGCCAAGACCCAGCCTGGACTCTGACTACTCTCTGCCTGCCGTTTATGCTGTTTACCCTGATGTGAATGACCTGGCTTGTCTGACTGCGCTGCTCTGCATACCTACACCTGCTGACCTGCATCCGCGGTCCCGCACACCTGCACCTGCTGACCTGCATCCGCTGATCTGCATACCTGCACCTGCTGAGCTGCATCCGCTGCTCTACATACCTGCACCTGCTGACCTGCATCCGCTGCTCCCAGTTCCAGCTGTTCCAGCTTTCGCTTGGCTTTACTACACCCAGCCAAGAGGACCAAGCAGGCACCCTTACCTATATAAAGAAAAACAGTAGCGCTGCAAAAATAACCACACATGTGATATGTGAAAAATTATCTTAATTAAATAAAAATAAACCAATAAAAATTATGTGAAAAGATTGACCAAAGGTCTCCAATAACAATCTTAAATGTCCTTGTTGAAATACTGAAGGGCAGGAGTGATCAAAAAAGTTCCGCAATGGTAATAGATGAATAATCTCTTGAGCAGGTAAATATTCGTGACTCCACACTCTTAGACACCACAGAAGAAAGTGCAATGATGGTAAAAGCAAAAGATCCTCCACCTCAGATAACAGATCTGCTTACCAGCTCCTATGGATCTCAGTGAAAGAGATCACAAACGCTTGTGGCTCTATTCCCCCGCCAAGGGTCTTTCCACTATGGGTCAGTATACAAGATAACTTCCTCCTCCTCAATTTGGCTCCTCAGTGTACTCCCGGGAGTATGATCCCCAAAATTTTTTTATAAGGGCCACAATAGTGAAGTACGCAATAAAATTTATTTTCAAAGAATAAAAAGTTAAACTTACAATTCCGCTGTAAGATATAAGCAGTAAAATATAACAAGCCGGCCAGCTCTTACTATCCGCTCGTTCCTTCCGGGATAGCGTTGTATAGTCGGTGACGTCAGCACGCCGCTCCTTCCTACGCCGTTTCGTCAGAGATGACGTCTTCCAGGGGCACGAGCGGCGTGCTGACTCACCGCTATATATCTAATCTAAAATCACAAAGGCACGCCCAGCTCTGAGCTCCGGGAAACACTGTCTTAATCCGCCATCTTTAGAGTGGGAAAATAGCCCTTACTTCACCGCTCTTGATCCACCATCTTTGAAGAGGGAACCATAGCCTATACTACACCTTTTTAACCATACTGATGGTAGGACTAGCATAGATGTTACGGCATATAACGAGATCATAAAAAATGCTATTATATATGATGTAATCAGTACCTAGAGACAAGCCCGTAGATGTACCTAAGATTAATAATGTCATGATAAAGACTAAATACACAAATGCCATCTATAGGGTGGCAATGTGTATCATATGACATAAAAATGTCACTGTAACGAGAACAATATAGGCAATGTCAACTGATGGAACGGCAGATATTCCACCCATAGACATCCTAATATAGGCCAAACATTGTTCTAAATTACAGATGAACATAATAAATGATAAATCTATATTGTGACAGCAGGAAGGTAAAGTCACCTGGTTGCATCCAGGGGGGTAGATATATTTCGCCCAGATTCAGGCTTTACGCCGACTTATACAACTAGGTGGAGAGTTGTATAAGGCTAGTGGGCTCATGGATGACTCATACCTCTAGGGAGAGGGCTGGGCGTCGTGCAGACAGGGAGTTGATGAGACCAGCTGAAGCTTGTCAGCTCATTTAGGCCTCTATAAGAACTCCCAGCTTCATTAGATGTTAGCTCATGCCTGGAACCAGACCTGTGTGGACTGTCTAGGGAGAGTGAACCCCTGTGCGGTGAGACAAAGCCTGTGTGGCTATTTGCTTGGACATTTAAAACCAGGGACTTAGGGACTAGGACAGCACTAGGCTGATCCCAGTTGTTAGTTAGGAAACCTGTATGTTTAGTCAGAGGTCAATTTGACCAGGATTTATTTTGGTTATGTTTCTTTTGCTTTGCTGTGTTTTGTCACTGTAAATAGAAAATAAACCGCACCTTTTTGATTTTGAAAACCACAACCTCCGTTTGCTGGGCCTGTTTTGTGTGGGGAGCCCATCCCGGGGGTCACACACACCCGCTGCCGAGCTAACCCCCTCACAGTTGGTGGAGAACCAGTGGCAGTTTTTTTTTAAGCCAGCATGGAGGAGATACTGAAACAGCTGGCTCTAGCAAATGCCAATCAACAGCAGACAAATGCAGGTTTGCAAAGGAGCCTTGCAGCCCAGCAGCAAGCTCATCAACAGAGCCTTGCAGCCCAGCAGCAAGCTCACCAACAGAGTCTGGAAGCTCAGCAACAAGCCCAGCAGCAATCTGAGGCCCGCTTCATAGACCTGTTACAGAAGCAAGAGCAGAGACTACAACAAATGGAAGCAGTAATGCAGCAACGTCCGCAGACCAGTGAGGAAAGCCGTCCCACTAATACCGCGTCCTTTGGGGTGAGTCGTTTATTGACAAAAATGACTGGAGAGGATGATCCAGAGGTATTTTTGACCACATTTGAAAGGACCGCTGAAAGAGAAAAGTGGCCTGAGGAGCAGTGGGCTGGACTGGTGGCTCCTCTGTTAACTGGTGAATCGCAGAAAGCTTACTATGACCTAGAGCCTAACCAAGCAAAAGACTATGTGATGCTAAAAGCTGAAATTTTGGCAAGGCTGGGTGTCACCCAGGCTGTCCGGGCTCAGCGTGTGCATAACTGGACTTTCCAGCTTGGAAAACCCCCCAGGTCTCAAATGTATGATCTCATTCACCTGAGCAGAAAGTGGCTACAGCCAGAGACTTTGTCCGCACCAAAGATTGTGGAACGTGTTGTAATGGATCGGTTTTTGAGAGCTCTTCCTACTGCCATTCAAAAGTGGGTAAGCCATGGAGACCCAGAGACGGCCGATGGTCTTGTGGATCGTGTGGAGAAATACTTGGCTACAGAGAACCTGACGGCCTCTTCCAGAGACACTCGGACTTTCCACCCTAAGACCAGACCATCCCCAGGGGCGGATAAGAGGATTCCAAGGGGTGAGGGTGGAGAGAGTGAGAGGGTGGGAGCTCTACCCCAAGTTTGGCGAGAACAGCCTGGGAAATCAGCGGCTCAAGAGGCGGCAAGAAGGATCGTTTGCTACCGCTGCCGGCAAGCGGGACATATTGCAGCCAATTGCCCGGTTGTGGAGGAACCCATGCAGTGTGACTTTCTGACGAGCAGACGTCAGTCGCTGTGTGCGACAGTCGCATGCACTGCCATTCGAGGAACTGAGAAACATTTATGCAAAATGTGTGTTAATGGTAGAAATGTTGTGGTATTGCTGGATTCAGGTAGCCTTGTGACCCTGATAAAGGCTGAGTTAGTTAAAACAGAGGTCTCTGGGAATAGCAAGGTAGCTGTTATTTGTGTGCATGGGGACACCCGAGAGTATCCAGTGACTACAGTGTGTTTCGAGACCCCCAAAGGTACCCTCTCTCATCCAGTGGGCTTAGTATCTCAGTTACCGCATGACGCCATTGTGGGAAGGGATTTTCCGAAGTTCTGGGAACTGTGGGATGATCCTGAGCCCCTCACTGGTGCCCCTATGTACCAGGAATGTGATAGCCAGAACTCCCCTGAGAGTGGTGAGGACTCTCCGGAATTTCCCTTATCAGTATTGGCAGGGGAGACTCAAGAAACTGGAGAGGAGCCCACCTCCTCAGACGAAAACCTACCGTCTGTGGAGTTTTCTGATCTTGAGGTTCACAGGGAAAACTTTGCCACAGAACAGTTGAAAGACCCCGCCCTAATAAAGGCACGGGAAAACGTAGTGAAAATAGATGGCGAGTTAGTGAACCCAGATAATACCTGCACTTACCCATACTTCAGCGTAGAGAAGGACCTACTGTATCGGGTGGCAAAAAGGGCAGAAGAAACCGTTGAGCAGCTTGTGGTGCCCAAACCTTACAGGAAGTTGGTGTTGGAGTTGGCCCATGGGCACATTCTTGGAGGTCATCTGGGGACAGAGAAAACCCGAGAGAGGGTATTACAGAGATTCTATTGGCCGGGGGTGATGAAGGACGTAGAAAATTATTGTTCCTCCTGCCCTGTGTGTCAGAGGTTGGCCCCGATGCCACATTTCCGTAGCCCGCTGGTCCCTCTACCCATCATTGAGGTCCCGTTTGAGAGGATCGCCATGGATTTGGTAGGTCCTATAATCAAGTCCGCTAGGGGGCACCAGTACATATTAGTTATAATGGACTATGCCACCCGTTATCCAGAAGCGATCCCTCTCCGAAATACCTCGGCCAAAACCATAGCCAAAGAGCTATCTCTTGTTTTTAGCCGGGTGGGTATTTGTAAAGAACTGCTTACGGACCAAGGTACACCCTTTATGTCCCGGGTTATGAAAGAGCTGTGTAAATTGTTCAAAGTGACGCAATTGCGTACGTCTGTGTATCACCCCCAAACCGATGGGCTGGTTGAAAGATTCAACAAAACCCTAAAACAAATGTTGAAGAAAGTGGTGGATAGAGATGGAAAGGATTGGGACTGTTTACTTCCTTATTTGATGTTTGCTATTAGGGAGGTGCCCCAATCCTCTACGGGATTCTCCCCCTTTGAGTTACTGTATGGGAGACACCCAAGAGGGCTGTTGGATATTGCCAAGGAAACTTGGGAAAGTGAGAGTTCTCCCCACAGGAGTGTGATTGAGCATGTCGCCCTGATGCAAGATCGAATTGCACAGGTAATGCCCATCGTGAAGGAACATTTGGCCCAAGCGCAGTTGGCACAGCAGAGAGTGTACAACCGTGGAGCCAAGACCCGTACCTTTTCCCCGGGGGATAGGATATTGGTACTTGTCCCTACGGTTGAAAGTAAATTCCTTGCCAAATGGCAAGGCCCCTACGAGATAATGGAAAAAGTGAGCGAAGTGAATTACAAGGTCAGACAACCAGGAAGGCGAAAGCCCGAACAGATCTATCACGTTAATCTGTTGAAAGCCTGGAGGGATAGAGAGTCCCTAGTCGCAGACACTTGGTCACCAGCTCAAACTGGTTGCGTGATTCCTGAGGTTGGAATAGCAGCCACCTTGTCACAACCCCAACAACAGGAGGTTAAGGAGTTTGTGCTTCGCAACAAGGAGGTATTCTCTGAGCTGCCGGGACAAACATCTGGGGTAGAGCATGACATCATTACCCCGCCCGGTGAAAGGGTGAAGTTAAAACCCTATCGGATCCCAGAGGCTCGACGGGAGGCAATACGGGAGGAAGTACAGAAAATGCTGAACTTAGGGGTGATAGAGGAGTCCCAAAGTGATTGGTCTAGTCCCATCGTGTTGGTGCCTAAACCGGATGGGAGCTGGCGATTTTGTAACGATTTTCGTCAGTTGAACAAAGTTACAAAATTTGACACCTACCCCATGCCACGTATAGATGAGTTGATCGACCGGCTGGGAACAGCCCGATACATGACGACTCTTGACCTCACAAAAGGGTATTGGCAAATCCCCCTGGCCAAGTCGGCCAAAGAGAAAACCGCATTTGTAACCCCAGACGGGGCGTTCCAATATAAAAGAATGCCGTTCGGGTTACAGAATGCGCCGGCCACATTCCAGCGGAAAATGGACCAGATGCTGAGGCCCCATCGGAAGTATGCTGCGGCTTACCTGGATGACGTAATTGTCCATAGCACAGATTGGGCCTCACATCTGCCAAAAGTGCAAGCAGTCCTGGACTCTGTTCGGGAAGCGGGGTTTACGGCTAACCCCAAGAAGTGTACCATTGGGCAGGAGGAGGCCAAATATCTTGGGTACACCATTGGGAGGGGAGTAATAAAACCCCAACTCAACAAAGTCGAGGCCATCCAGAGTTGGCCACGTCCCAACAGCAAGAAGCAGGTACGAGCCTTTCTGGGAATCGCTGGGTATTATCGGCGATTCATTCCCCACTTTGCTTCTAAGGCTGTGCCCCTAACCAACCTGACGAAGGGGAAAGGGTCGGTCATGATTAAATGGACCCCCGAGGCTGAGGCAGCATTCCAATTCTTGAAACAAGCCTTATGTAGCCAGCCAGTGTTGTACTCACCCGACTTCTCTAAAGACTTTGTCGTACAAAGTGATGCGTCAGATGTGGGGTTAGGAGCAGTATTGTCCCAGGTCTGGAACGGGGAAGAGCACCCAGTCATTTACCTCAGCAGGAAGTTGAAGTCCCATGAGGTAAATTACGCCACCGTTGAAAAGGAGTGTTTAGCGGTGAAGTGGGCTCTAGATTCCCTTCGGTACTACCTGCTAGGTAGGCACTTTGACATGGTTACGGATCACGCTCCGTTAAAGTGGATGGCTCAAAACAAGGAAACAAATAGAAGAGTGAATAGGTGGTTCCTGGCCCTCCAGGAATTCAACTTCACAGTAAAGCATCGCCCTGGCGTTCAAATGGGGAATGTGGATGCTTTGTCTCGAGTACATGAATGCCTGATTGCTGGTGTTCCAACCCCGAGGTTAAAACAAGAGGGGGGGGTATGTGACAGCAGGAAGGTAAAGTCACCTGGTTGCATCCAGGGGGGTAGATATATTTCGCCCAGATTCAGGCTTTACGCCGACTTATACAACTAGGTGGAGAGTTGTATAAGGCTAGTGGGCTCATGGATGACTCATACCTCTAGGGAGAGGGCTGGGCGTCGTGCAGACAGGGAGTTGATGAGACCAGCTGAAGCTTGTCAGCTCATTTAGGCCTCTATAAGAACTCCCAGCTTCATTAGATGTTAGCTCATGCCTGGAACCAGACCTGTGTGGACTGTCTAGGGAGAGTGAACCCCTGTGCGGTGAGACAAAGCCTGTGTGGCTATTTGCTTGGACATTTAAAACCAGGGACTTAGGGACTAGGACAGCACTAGGCTGATCCCAGTTGTTAGTTAGGAAACCTGTATGTTTAGTCAGAGGTCAACTTGACCAGGATTTATTTTGGTTATGTTTCTTTTGCTTTGCTGTGTTTTGTCACTGTAAATAGAAAATAAACCGCACCTTTTTGATTTTGAAAACCACAACCTCCGTTTGCTGGGCCTGTTTTGTGTGGGGAGCCCATCCCGGGGGTCACACACACCCGCTGCCGAGCTAACCCCCTCACAATATATATAAGATAAACTAAAACTAATTGGCATTGTGTTGACCACAATGTCCCAATATTGGACAAAAGAGGATATCTATGTAAAAAATACTAGACCACATAGTAGATAAATGATGGAACTGCATCAGCTCAGGATTGCTAACATAACCCTAAACCAGAGGTGTACAATATTGAATCGTGCCACCTACTGGTATCAAAATAGCATTACATCTGATACTGATAACAACATCAGACGTAATGAGGGCATATCTGATACTGGTGTCATTGGGCCTCAGGGGTAAAAAGCCACACAGAGCAAGAAACACAGAAATAAACCCCAAATTATATGGAACAGACTATCTAGTAACCCATGCTCTGCCAGGTTAAGGTGATATATATTGAAAGTATAACACAATGCTTTCAAATCCTGTATGAAGACCAATGGAAATATAAAGTCATAACAAATGTACGACCAGGTGATACGATAAGACCACCCGTGTTTCACCCAGAGTTCAGAGCTGTTTCACATAATGCCCCAAAAAAATGGACCAACTAAGTGCACAGTGGTAGAGATTATTTCAATTAACCATTATCTATGAACGCATTGACGTCAGTGTCGATGTTAAGGCCATGAGGGCTATAACATCGCACACGATAAATCCAAGCCATCTCGAGCCTGGACAGCTCTCTAACTAATGAACTGCCCCTCCAATGAGGCTCGAATTTGTCAATCCCTAAAAATAGGGTATTGGCTGGGTTACGATCATGATGTGTGTCATAATGTTTCGACACAGAATGGTATTGAAAACCTGTTTTGATATTAGTAATATGCTCACCCAACCTGACCTGCATCGTCCTTTTGGTCCTGCCAATATACTGAAGCCCACACGGGCATTGTAACAAATAAACAATGCCCGTTGAACTACACGTAATAAACGGCTCAATAGTATGTTCTTTGGACGTACTAGTAGAATAAAAAGATTCAGTCTTTCTATTTTTGTTCTTATTAAGGGTGCAGACCTGACATCTACGACACTGGTGGTATCCTGACAGGCCCTTCTGAAAAAAAGAAACCTTCTTCGTGGGAGGATCAACCACATTGGGAGCCACCCTATCACGAAGTGAAGGTACTCCCCTAAAGATCACTTGAGGTCTAGGAGGTAAGAATTGGCTGATGACTCTGTCATTTTTCAATAGATGCCAGTGCCTATTAATGATTTTTTTAATTGCGAAGTGCTGTGTGGAAAAAGTAGTGATAAACGGTATCTGCGGTCTCTCTTTCTCCTTCCTATGATGTTCTATCAATAACTGAGATCTATCGATATTAGCAACTTCTTCAATCAGAGTCTCAAGGGATTCTGCACCATAGCCCTTTTCACAGAGCCTGGATTTCAGTATGGCTGTCTGTGATCTGTAATCCTCCACAGAGGTACAATTTCGTCTCATTCTGACAAATTGTCCCCTGGGTACCGATCTCAGCCAGGGTTCGTTGTGGCAACTACCAATTGGAATGTAAGAGTTACGATCTGTCTGCTTGAAAAAGGATTTAGTAGTCAAAGCAGCACCCTCTCTCATGATTGTAAGATCAAGGAAATTGATGGCCTCTCGACTTGCATCATGGACAAGTTGAATTCCTCGTTCATTGTCATTGAGAGAAGAAACTAAGTCATCAAGTTGGTTCTTGGTGCCGTCCCATAGGAGGAGGACATCGTCGATATACCTTGCCCACAACACCAGGTGTGGGCTACGGTTAGTAAAGACGGCGTCCTCCTCCCATTTGGCCATAAACAGGTTGGCCAAACTGGGGGCGTATTTGGCCCCCATCGCAACACCTCGTATTTGACGATAGTATTGACTATCGAACCAAAAATAATTATGCCCTGCAGCATATTCTAATAACTCCATAATGAAATCTTTTTGTAATTGGGGCAAACCTGACCAAATATCCAAATAGTGTTTAACGGCTGAAATGCCCATCTCATGTGGTATAATAGAATATAGTGAGGTGACGTCGGCCGTCACCATCCACAATTCCTCTCTAGGTTCTATTTGGGTCACCAGATTGATGGCATGTCTGGTGTCCTTGAGGTAAGATGGCATTTGCTGTACTAAAGGTTGTAGAAAATGGTCAATATACTTGCCCACCCTAGACGTAATTGAGTCTATACCACTCACTATTGGTCTATTGGGGGGGCAAGTCTGACTCTTATGAATTTTCGGTAAACCATATAAAACAGGTACCCTGGGAGCCCTAGGTATCAGGAACAATAGTTCCTTATCATTTAAGATACCTTAATCAGAACCCTTGTGCACCAATTTATCAAGGGTATCTTTATATTTGATAACTGGGTTTCCAGGTAGTAGTACGTAAGTGTCACGATCATCAACAATTTTATGCATTTCTTTGAGATAATCAGTCCTATCAAGGACTACTATCCCACCCCCTTTGTCAGCAGGGCGAATTACTAGCTCTCTATTTTGACATAGAGAGTCTAGTCCTTTTTCTAAATGTTGGTCCATCTTATTGTTAGTGATTTTCATTTTCTCTAGGTCTCGTAAGACTACATCTCTGAAGACCGTGAGTGACGGAGCCAAAATTCCGGGAGGATTGAAAGTGGAAGCATTTCTTAGTCCTGAATGTTGGAAAGGCAATGGGACTATTTCATCTTTCCTAATTGGGGCATTTGCAAAATGTCTTTTGATATTCACTTTACGGACATACTTATGCACATCCATAAAGGTTGAAAATGTGTTCAACCCCTTTGGAGGTGCAAACTTTAAACCTTTATTCAAGATAGTCATTTCTGACTTGGTCAAGATTTGAGAGCTGAGATTAAAGATGCCATCCTGGCTTACATCTTTAGCTTTTTTAAGTTGTGCTCTCCTCCCCCCTCTTGTTCCTCTTTGTTTTCCACAGGTCTTTTTATTCCCTGGTTTGGCCTGGGAAAACCCCAATGCTGATCAATATCTTTTTCATATTGGCCCGTAGGGAAATCTCTTGATGGTACCGACCTGTATGCCTCACGTACCCTATTGTTCTGTTCATAATCCTGATGACCAAAATACCCAGGCCCCTCTCTATCTCTCAATGGAAAAAATCTATTGCGAGTCCCCAAGTCCTCTCCATACTCGTCTCTATCACGATCAGAGAAATAATTATTTTCATATTGCAATCTCTGATTGGGATAAATATCATAGCCATGATTTTCAGAAAAATTTCTCTCAGGAACTCTTACAGGTCTCGGTGAGTCTCTATATGAGTGATGTTGACCCTGAGAATGTTGTTGCCCAAAGCTTCTATCATACCCATAGCTTTGTTTCAATTGGGTGTGCTGAGCCCAGCCAGAATTTTTTGGGTACTGGCCCCCCTTCATGGGTACTGATGCCCTCGGAGGGGACTGATGTGATACTCTTCTACCCTTTTTAGTCTGTTTCGCTGAATTCTGGGCTTTCTTAGGAGTTTTAGATGTTTCGCTCCTAACAGGTAAATGCTGTACCTCATTTGCTGTACCAGTTACGGCACCATCACTATGGATGATTGCGTCCATCCTGGAACTATTATCTGTTTGTGATTCTGCCAGTAGTTTCTTCTGCCAATCAAAAACTAAACTGGCTTGATAATCACTAAAGTCCCTATTGTATTTCTTCCTTTTTTTGGCCTTCTGTTCCTTCTCCTCTTTGTCCAATATCTTTAAAAGATTTGCACTCCTATCCTTGTACTCCTCACTCTCCTTATGAGGATTAAGGCTATCTTTTAGCGCTTTGATCTCGCCATCTAGCTTGACTAACTTACTATTCTTCCTGGTGACCAGGAAGCGTAGAAAGTTCAGTCCAGCTTCGTTGAAATATCGAAACCACTCCTGTAGCTCTAATTCCCCTTTTTGGGGGCTGACCTGCCACCTTAGACTCCTTGGTACCATATTTAGTTTAATATATGTCTCAAGGAATGCTACATCCCACTGAGTGTGGATTTCAGAGATCGTTAGATTCTTAAGTCTTAAAAAAAGTCCACTCAGATCACCCTCCTTATCATTATACATTAGGAACACCCCCTCGGTGTTGACCACCTTAGAGGCCCTATATTCAAAAACATCCATCTCAAAAATAAAAAATAAAAATTAAACAATGAATATTATATTTCAAAAAGGATGTGTACAAAGTGCTTGTTGCAACACTATAAAGTGTACTGACTGCTGCTGTAGGTGAGTATCAAATTTGTAATAGTGAAAGAAAAACATGGGTTACTAGATAGTCTGTTCCATATAATTTGGGGTTTATTTCTGTGTTTCTTGCTCTGTGTGGCTTTTTACCCCTGAGGCCCAATGACACCAGTATCAGATATGCCCTCATTACGTCTGATGTTGTTATCAGTATCAGATGTAATGCTATTTTGATACCAGTAGGTGGCACGATTCAATATTGTACACCTCTGGTTTAGGGTTATGTTAGCAATCCTGAGCTGATGCAGTTCCATCATTTATCTACTATGTGGTCTAGTATTTTTTACATAGATATCCTCTTTTGTCCAATATTGGGACATTGTGGTCAACACAATGCCAATTAGTTTTAGTTTATCTTATATATATAGATTTATCATTTATTATGTTCATCTGTAATTTAGAACAATGTTTGGCCTATATTAGGATGTCTATGGGTGGAATATCTGCCGTTCCATCAGTTGACATTGCCTATATTGTTCTCGTTACAGTGACATTTTTATGTCATATGATACACATTGCCACCCTATAGATGGCATTTGTGTATTTAGTCTTTATCATGACATTATTAATCTTAGGTACATCTACGGGCTTGTCTCTAGGTACTGATAACATCATATATAATAGCATTTTTTATGATCTCGTTATATGCCGTAACATCTATGCTAGTCCTACCATCAGTATGGTTAAAAAGGTGTAGTATAGGCTATGGTTCCTTCTTCAAAGATGGTGGATCAAGAGCGGTGAAGTAAGGGCTATTTTCCCACTCTAAAGATGGCGGATTAAGACAGTGTTTCCCGGAGCTCAGAGCTGGGCGTGCCTTTGTGATTTTAGATTAGATATATAGCGGTGAGTCAGCACGCCGCTCGTGCCCCTGGAAGACGTCATCTCTGACGAAACGGTGTAGGGAGGAGCGGCGTGCTGACGTCACCGACTATACAACGCTATCCCGGAAGGAACGAGCGGATAGTAAGAGCCGGCCGGCTTGTTATATTTTACTGCTTATATCTTACAGCGGAATTGTAAGTTTAACTTTTTATTCTTTGAAAATACATTTTATTGCGTACTTCACTACTGTGGCCCTTATAAAAAATTTTTGGGGATCATACTCCCGGGAGTACACTGAGGAGCCAAATTGAGGAGGTGGAAGTTATCTTGTATACTGACCCATAGTGGAAAGACCCTTGGCGGGGGAATAGAGCCACAAGCGTTTGTGATCTCTTTCACTGAGATCCATAGGAGCTGGTAAGCAGATCTGTTATCTGAGGTGGAGGATCTTTTGCTTTTACCATCATTGCACTTTCTTCTGTGGTGTCTAAGAGTGTGGAGTCACGAATATTTACCTGCTCAAGAGATTATTCATCTATTACCATTGCGGAACTTTTTTGATCACTCCTGCCCTTCAGTATTTCAACAAGGACATTTAAGGAACACCTCAGATTGTTATTGGAGACCTTTGGTCAATCTTTTCACATAATTTTTATTGGTTTATTTTTATTTAATTAAGATAATTTTTCACATATCACATGTGTGGTTATTTTTGCAGCGCTACTGTTTTTCTTTATATTATTTGTTATTGTGTGTATCTACATTTCAGTTGCAGCAGCAGTTATTTAATTCTATTTTTGCGACATGCACAGTAGTTTTTCTTTCACTATTACAAATTTGATACTCACCTAAGGCACCCTTACCTCACCGCGCTCTTACCACCACTGTCCCCACTCCAGTGGTCTCCGAGCCGGGGTTGTACGGGAGGTCTCCCTCTGCAAGTCAGGCTCACACCAAAGGTACGTGACAGCAGCAGACTCAAACACATCAGGCTGGGCAGCAGACTGGAACACATCAGGCTGGGAAGCAGGCTCCGCAGGCCGGGAAACGGGCACCACAACCTCAGACCGGGAAACGGGCACCAGAACCTCAGGCCGGGAAACGGGCACCGGAACCTCAGGCCGGAAACGGGCACCGGAACCTCAGACCGGGAAAGGGGCACCGTAACCTCAGAGCGGGAAAGGGGCACCGTAACCTCCGACCGGGAAAGGGGCACCGGAACCTCAGACCGGGAAAGGGGCACCGGAACCTCAGACCGGGAAAGGGGCACCGGGACCTCAGACCGGGAAACAGGCACCGGGACCTCAGCCTGGAACGCTGGCTCTGGCTCTTGAGGTTGGAACGCTGGTTCTGGTTCTTCAGGCTGGAACGCTGGCTCTTCAGGCCGGAACGCTGGCTCTTCAGGCTGGAACGCTGGCTCTTCAGGCTGGAAAGCTGGCTCTGGCTCTTCGGGCTGGAACGCTGGCTCTGGCTCTTCGGGCTGGAACACTGGCTCTGGCACTTCGGGCTGGAACACTGGCACTTTAGACGGGGACACAGGCACCAAGACATCAGACTGGAAGGCAGGCACTGAGATATCAGACTGGAAGGCAGGCACCGAGACATCAGACTGTAAGGCAGGCACCGAGACATCAGACTGGAAGGCAGGCACTGGGACATCAGACTGGGAGGCAGGCACCGAGATATCAGACAAGACATTAGACTGAAATACAGGCATCGGGACTTCAGGCTGGGACACTGGCATCGGGACTTCAAGCTGGGATACTGGCACCGTAACTTCAAGCTGGGGCAGATTGGTGGGTGTGGAGGCAGGTTGGGTTAATGGCAGGATTGTTTTGGTTGGAAAAAACATTTGCTTCTTTATTGGCTTAGCTACTGAAGCTCTGTAGGTAAGGGGTGCCGCAGACTGGAAAGGAAGATTGGGATATGGCAGAGAGGTAACAGTAGCTGGGGGAAGTGCTTGTGGATTAGTAGGCAGCTGAGAAGAGGCAGGGTGGTTAAAGGCAGGATATGTGCACGGAGTAGAAACTGGGTATTGGTATTTGGTGGGAGGCAGTGTGTACTGAACTGCGACTGGGGTTGCCATAGGTGATGGGAAAAAATACTTTTGAGCAGGCAGGTGTCTGATGGTAGAAGTGGTTTGTTGTGGGTTGGCTGGGGTTGATTGTAACATATCAGACCATGCTGAGAGTATTGGTTGGACAAAGAATGAATCACATCCTGCCTGTCTGATAAGGGTCTGTACTGAGTGAATACATTCCACAATCTTTTGCCGGGGACAAGCTGAATAGTGCTCAACAAAGCATGTGGAATCATCCTCTAGCAGCCACACCAGAGATTCCACCTGATCAGCACTGAAAGGGGGAGAAAAATCATCACAGGCCCCTGGAACACAGGACAGGGCTAGCTCAGCACATATTTGGATCAAAGGCTGCACATTTCCAAACAACATACAGACCTGGTGAACCTGGGAGTGGGCCAAAGGGATGATCTCAAGCAGCTAGTCATGGGTCCACTCTTTTAGTGTCTGGCGGAGATACTAACCACCATCAGACGCCAGTAAAGCATAATAGGTAATCACGTTAGGATTCATTCCAGCAAGCCAACAGAACAAAGATGATTCCTTTGTGCAGCCACTTCTGATTAGGGATGGCCTTGGCTTTCTGTCATAAATCAGATGTGATCAGAACTGTGTGTACTGCACAAGTGAACCAGGTGTATGTAAGTGAAGAAAGTAATAATTTATTAAGAAACGTGAATAATATATAAACGTAACCACCTCCAATATCACACAGTGCACAACAAACCAATGTTAAACAAGACCCAAAAATAACAATAATCAGACGAGTATAATAACAATAATCAGACGAATATATACAGCCAAAAGGGAATACCGGAATCGAAGTTTCAGCCAGGCCAGGGTCAAAACAGGAGATCAGCAGATGGGGGACAAGGAGCAAGATGGACAGGGAGAGGGTGGAAGGGATCAGACAGCAGGGCAGGGATCCAGGGATACAGGACTGACAGGAACAAGTACAAATAGGTTCAGGATCAGAGTCAAGTTCAGGATACAGGAAACAGGTTCGGGATCAGAGCTAACAGGTCAGGGCACAAGACGAAGCCAAGGCGAGGTGTATGTGAACTTGCCAGGTTTTTATACCATTACCTGCTATCAGGTTCAGGTGACGCCTAACTGCTGGAGGAGATATCTGCTCCATACTGCCAGGATCCACCCGCTGGTGGGCGCCAGTACTGCGGCCCAAAGATCACACAACACTAGCAGGGAAAGGCTCTCCTGACAGTTCCAAACTGCGAGGAGACACCTGCTGGTGGACATCAGTACTTAATGCCAAATATCAGATAGTATTACCAGCGGGTGGAACCTATCCTGACAGGTGCGCTATGTGCAAAAGTGCAGGGTTGAGGGGTGAGCTTTGTATGGAGTGTGGGGTTGAGAGCTGTGTACATCCAAGTTCTACATCCCCCTAAGTACAAAGCTCTCCCCCCAGATTCCAGTTTAGAGCTCACATACAACAACTGTTAAGGGACCAGGAATTGTAGTAAGGGTGGTAAAAAATGTTGTCACTTCATGCCAATAAATTTGTCTCTGCAGGCAATCCCAAAAGATATAAAGACTAGATATGCAGCGCTACACATGGTAAGCAATCGTATTAGAATACACATAAAATGTCCTATTCAGAGAAAGTCCATGTATTGCAAGATGGAGAAAGCAGATGGAAAATCCCCAGACCAATCTTCAGTGCAAAGGAAAAGCACACCGCACCACTGTGCTCACAGCGGGTCTCCTTACCAGATAAAATGGGCCTCAGATTTTAGAGTGGCCACATAAGCGAGTATCCAAAGGAAATCCTCTCATCAACCCTGAGTGTCCAATAGAGCCATTCTGAATAACCATCATAGGATCAAACTTGCAATCTTTCATTCACGTGGAGCTCATCCGAATGTTAAATACAAAAGAAAACTCCCACAGTGAAGAACGTTTGAATAAAAGCATAGAGCTTTATTAGGTTGTACTTACAACAAATTCAGATAATATAAACAAACTGGTCAAGATGGCCGCGGCTGGCAGCGTGCTTGCGTCGTCAAGCGTCAGGTCCCTGCTAACGCGTTTCATCATCAACTGACATCATCAGAGGTGTGATCCCAAAAGATATGGTGGAATCCGGTGGGATCCCATGGGCATCTACAGCAGCGGGAAGAAACAGTCGGATAAATATGGTGCAGCCTTTGCGGTGTATAGTAGATTGTATGTAAAATCTTAAATTGGATAAACTTATCCCTGGTTGCTATCATGAAACATATTTTTTAATGAAAGTTCCTGAATTTAACCTGATAGCTGCCTCCTGCAGTCTACTATAGCAGAGCTCAAAGAGGGGGGGGGGGAGAAGCAAGCACAAGGAGACAATCAGGTGGGCTGCAGATTAAGGAGCATGCTGATGGGAGCTAAGTGTATAGCAAAAACATTAATTATTGTAATTTGTGTACTTTGATGGAATGAGATTGACCAAAAAGGTAGTAGAATGATCTCACTGATACACAGACTCTTGCCCTGTCTGGCCTTCTCCATATGCACTGGTGATGCAGAGGTTGTACTGCAGGCAGAAGCTGGAGTGCGACCCACAAGTTTGTCAAAGGTGACAGCTGACAATTTAGGACTAAACAAGCATGAACAATATCAATACATGATAGGGTTAGGGAGGAGGTAAGGAATGGCAAACAAGTGTAGCAGTACCCCCGTAGGGGATGCTGAGTGCTGTGGTCCATCTGTCACCCTGCCCAGCCAGGCACACAATTTCAAGCATCCAGAGTCATGAAACAGTCCTTGCACTTGTTTTTATTTTGTATTTTATTATGGGGAATATTACTTGGATAGGGATAGGGAAATTATGAGATGCCGAGATAATTGATAGTCAATGTTGGGACCAACTATATACATTCACAGTATATACAGTCTCCTCTCTCTCTCCAGCACTTCACTTGCTTGCAGACTATCTCTCCTCAACACCTCCAGCACATCACTTACTTGCACTTCCCAGACCAGCTAGCACTGATTTGGTAGGCCTGACACTGGCTCAGCCAAGCCTAAAGCAGATGCCCTTTTCAGGCAGGGACCGCGGGCCCCTATGGTGTAGCAAAAATATAGAAAGTCCCAGTTCTAGCTGTCCCTATGGCTACTGCTCCCAGTACCACCTCTTCAGGCACTTCCAGTACTCCTGGCTGCAGCTACCCCTTTCCTCTGCCCATACCACCACAATCGTTCAGACTGGCTCTTCACACATCCCAGACTGCTCTATCCCAGTCCTCTTAGGTGTGCCTCCCAGTCCTCCCGACTGTGTGAACACTAACCAGCCCTCTTGGCTTCTTCTGTGGAACTACTGGAGATTTGCCCGGCAGTGTTCTCCCGCTCTCCTCTCTTACTCCTCCTGTGCCTCCTGGTCAGGACACCTCTGTGGGTTGTAAGAGGGTCCCGTCCACACCCAAACCCAGGCCCAAGATCACCCCCCAGAATGGGGAGCTCCCTCCAAGGCCCCGACAGCCTAACACTCCATCTCCATCTTCCACCTGATCAACTCCACCCCCCAGTTGGGCTGACCCAGGGTATTTAAGGAGGCCTGCCCCTGCTAATCCAGATTGGAGATTGGACAGGTCTCCTCAGAACACCCCATGCAGATCCACCTCCCCTCTCCATCTTGTTTTCCAGAAAACACCAGAACATTCTGGAAAGAAGTGGGAGGTCCTAGTGATGCTACCTGTGAGTCACCCAGCACTACCCTGAGCCTGTCCCAGCCCACATCAAAACACACACCAGCCAAGCCTGGAAATTTACCTACTCTCGTAAACATGTACTATTCTTCTAGCACACTAGAGGGTGCTACACAAGCATTGTCAAAGAAAAGGTAGAAAGCCATGTCAGGAAGAAATTATAAACTAAAATTAGTTGCAACAAGTAGTAAGGAATTTGATAGATGAGCTAAGTACAACCTACTGTTAAACATGAGAGTAGATCTAAATACACATTAGCTTCCCGGTTGGTCAGGATGCAATAATCCTTGATCAGTCTCGATGAGTGCTCTGTTTGCAATTTAAACTCTACTGATAGGCAAGATGTGCAGCTGCAGCATAACAACATTACAGTATTTAAAATTCTCCAGTAGATGTTGGGGGTGTTCGCCTAAAAAAAGCAGGTTTGAACACTTCCAGAAGACTGAAGGATGTGTACAGCTGCTGGCTGATTTCTACATTTAGAATTTGATGGATTGCTTCACCTAACCTTCTTTTCTCTTCCCTAGCACTAAAAGACAAATACATGATTTGTTCCTTATGTCTTACTTCCACTATTTCCTTAGAGGCCCTTGTGTGTAGGACCTTTCTTTCTTGTTTCATTGTCTCTTATATATAAGGTAATCCTTGTATATGTCTGTTCCATATAACTCAAAAGATTAAGTTAAATAATTAGACAAATTTAGTTAGTAGGGGCTAAAAGTTGATTTTGCCTACTTGGAATTTTGTAAATATTCAGTAGTAGGATTTTATAATCAGTAAGAATTTAGTGGCATTATTTCCTTCTCAGTTATTTCACTCTAATGATAAGAGTACTTCTACAACCATACCTGGACATTTTAAAAAGAAAGAAAATATTAACATACATTTTTTTCTAAGTACATGTTATAAGTTATCTGGCAAAACTGCAGTCTTTTTAAAGCGGAATTCCGGCCAAATTGTCTTTATTTTTTTAGCGATCCTAGCATTAGTACAACTTACATACAATAACCTATAGACATAGTTCCAGATCTATTTAGTAACAATAGAAAAGACTTACAGAATATTTTCACCCTGTTGTTGTGGCAGTTTCCATCTTAATAAAGGGCATGTGAAGCTCAGTCGATATCTGTTCCTGGTTTTCCTTAGAGAGGTGCATGCTGGCTAACCAGCATGCACCTCTCGATCTCGCGCATGCGCTATTAAACGGCGTCCGTATCGCTGATCACAGTAATGTCCACAGACTCCTGGGAAATGATGTGTCATCATTTCCCAGGAGCACAGGCAAGGGAGGAAGTGACCTAGGAGCTCAGCGGTATAGGAAGTGGCAGATTAGGACGACTGCATAGCAACAGGGCGTTTCTGGTAATTAAAATAATATTTTTTTCCAAATGTTTTTTAATAGGTGTCAAGGAGACTGTTATTGTAAAAAAAAAAATTAGCGTGGACCTCAGCTTTAAACACTGATTGAAAAATAGAACTATTTCATTGGAACAGATGTACTCAGGATATGGAAGCACTAAGGACAGTACTGATTAAATACATATGAGTACACTGATGGGGTAGAATTAAAATAATGTATTGATAGTAATTGTTACATAGTTACATAGTTAGTCAGGTTGAAAAAAGACACAAGTCCATCTAGTTCAACCAAAAAAAAAAATACAATCTCATATACACAATCCTATAACCACAGTTGATCCAGAGGAAGGCGAAAAACCCCATAAAAGCATGCTCCAATTTGCTACAGCAGGGGAAAAAATTTCTTCCTGATCCCCCGAGAAGCAAGCAGATTTTCCCTGGATCAACTTTACCTATAAATGTTAGTACCCAGTTATATTATGTACATTTAGGAAAGAATACAGACCTTTTTTAAAGCAATCTACTGAGCTTGCCAGAACCACCTCTGGAGGGAGTCTATTCCACATTTTCACAGCTCTTACTGTGAAGAAACCTTTCCGTATTTGGAGATGAAATCTTTTTTCCTCTAGACGTAAAGAGGTTCCCCCTTGTCCTCTGTGATGACCTTAAAGTTAAAAACTCAACACCAAGTTCACTATATGGACCACTTATGTATTTGTATATGTAATGAAGTAAGCTGTCCTGAGATAATACAACTAATGAGTTAAAAGATGAAAAAGAAAAAAAAGACTGATGAAGAACGGATTTTATGAAAATATAACAGGAAAAGACAACATAGAATTAAATGTAAATAAGTGGTGAACATCGAAGGATAAAGATTCAAACATTATACAGGCTCTGTGACGTGAGTATAGGTTTTTCATAGCCTACATTTTTCAGTATACCCAATCAGTATAACTCTTATGTATACCTTTTATATTTATTGCCACATTATTACCATTTAATATACTACATGATATTTGCTTTTTAATAAATAAATATAAGTCATTTAGACACACTCTACCACTTACACTCTCTTATCACATCACTTTAATAAGCTACTAGCTTTCTCATCTTTCACAATCACAATTTTTTAGTAATATAAATTTTCTCATAAATTGTCACCTATAGGTCACCAATGCCCCACTTTGCACTCTTATTTTATTTCCCATCACTTCACTCACACATACTGTATATTACTCTTTATTTAATCCTTTATATAATAATCATTTATTTAAATTTCTTATACAAAATATTACTTTAACATAAATACAATGACAAACATTTGCCAGCATCTGTTATTCAATCGATGCTGGTGTCTTGGGGTATACCTTTGACATATTAGTAAATAATAATAGGACAGCCCCAGCAATGCCTGCAAGGATCATATACACCTCTCAAGTGAATCGGTTAAGAGCTCTAGCCTCACATGTTTGAAGCTAATATAAACTAATAAAAAGTGCAACATATATGTAACATTGAAATTGATTATCATTACAAATTCTAGGTGCTCGGCACAGGGTATATAGCTACCCACTCAACCTACCTGCTTTCTTGCCCGCAATTGGGGCGCCCATCTCAAGTGCGTGACCCCCTGTGAGCAGAGTTGCCTGTGGGGCGGACCCACCTTGGAGCGGGAGGTGGACGCCTTGGCGGCATGGACCTCTCTTGGGAAACCTGGGGAGATCATACGGAATCTAGCTTTTTAAATCTCCGGTTCAGCCATACTATGTGGCAAAGAAGGTAAATAGGCAAATTTCTCTAGAAATAAATATATGTATAGCATTCCCTTTTTTTTTGCTGTCCCTCCATTAACTGATATTGACTACTATAAAAAAATATTATGTATTAACTTTATGACTTGCTGTAACCAATGGGAGATGCTTAAAGTATGCTTTAATCCTAATATATTGTTTATTGACATTCCATAGAATATAAGACTCCCTTGAGGAAGACCTTAATGGGTCGAAATGCATCGGGGTTCTCTTCTGTGCACCATATGCATTCAAGACGTATGATCTTATTATTCATCTTGTCCACTTTTATACATGACTTGAACTATCTTTGTATACACTGTCTGGCTTTGTAAATACCGGAGCTCATAAATTTATGTACTAATTTTTAATCTACGAGGGCCAAGCGCCTTTTCATCAAATAAAACTTTTTTATTAAATAATGATTTCAATTATTTCTTGCTGCTAAAAAGTCCCACGGGAAACTTTCTCTCCATGTCCATTGTCCAGCACTCAAATCGGGATGCGCAGCCCTCTCACATATCCCATATGTGTCTAACCCAGCTAAAGATTCAAACATTATGACACTAAGTGGAAGTCTGAAACAGAAAACCAATTTAACATGAAGAAAATTAAACCAGTGAATGGTGGAAAAATAAGGAAGGAAAGGAAAATAAGGATGGCAAATAGATGATGGAGACTGGAGATAAAAAAATATATATTTTAACGTGTAATAAAGCAAGTTATTAAAGGTTTCAAATACACTCAGGGTATTTGTTAATATGATTGAATTTTTAAAACCATAATATTGTAACAAGTAGGATATGTTCCTAAATATTAATTTATTTTTGATAATCTGCAGTCTATACTTACATCATTCTTGTTGTGTTCTTAAAGAATTCTGCGTGGCAAAATTAACTCAAAATAATTAAATCAGTTAAATTATTTTATAAATAATTTTTGTATTGGGGCACTGTGGTTCATTAATTGATTAAAACGATCAAATTAGCTGACTAAATGAATCGTTCAGTCATTCCCTAGCAGAATGGATGTACATGACAGGTGGCTTCAGATAAACAGGTGCCACTTATGTAGGAGGATTTGTTTCATCTCTGTGTATTACTTAAAGTGGTTGTAAACCTTCGTGTTTTTTCACCTTAATGCATAGGCCCCCCCAAGCCCCCTTTTTTCTTACCTGAGCCCCTGAATCTCTGTGTGCGCGATCCCGCGTTGCTTTCCCCAGGTCTTGTAGGCTCTTCATTGGATAGAATGTTAGCAGTGCAGACATTGGCTACCGCTGCTGTCAATAAAATCCAATGACACGGTCGCCGTGGGGCGGGGGCGAGTCATACAATTGGCGGCTATGGATGCTGATTGTATGGCACGGGAGTGTGCCCGTAAGCTAACCCCCTCAGGAGAGAGCATCCCAGAGGGGGCTAGCTCTTGCGGGGAGGAGCCGCGAGAGCCGCCGTGGGACCCCAGAAGAGGACGCTCTGGGCCACTCTGTGCAAAATGAACTGCACAGTGGAGGTAAGTATGACATGTTTTTTTTTCTTTTTTAATAATAGCTGAACCTTTACAACCCCTTTAAGGCCAGTCACTTCATTGGGTATATGTAAGGGTTTACAATCACTTTCAAATTGTTCACTAGGTTCCTGTTTTGGGTTTTTAATGTCCATTGAAGACAGCAGAAATATGGAAACTTGGAATATTTAATTTAGTGATGAAATGTTTTACAGGAAAAAATACAGAATATCCAATTAAGCCACCCCCCCCTAATGAACATTTACTGCAGCAGGGCAGCCCTTAAGTGCAAAATCACATACCTGTATGCAAAATCACGTGATTCCTGTGGTCGGCTCTGGGGCGTACGTGCTGCCGGAGCTGCACTACCACTGTGATTGGACACAGCGGGAGCCAATCAGTGGGTCCGGCGGACAAGGGGACATGGTGCTTTGGGGCAGGGGAGGCAGTGCCTCCCCTGCCTCAAAGCACCAACCCCCCATGTTGAGGGCATGTGGCCTGGTATGGTTAAGGAGGGGGGTGCTCCCTCATGGGGGCCACGCTGTTTTTTTTTTTACATTTTTAATTGTTGCCATTTTTTTTACATTCAGCTGCAGGAACCTTCTGACAGCTGATGAGTCATCCGTTAAGGACTCCACGTCAATTTTCCCACCCGCTCCTTAGCAACCAGCTCAATGCGGCAAATTACTGCATTAAATAATGCGGTAATTACCGCTAAATCAAACAAATACCGCATTCAGTATTTACCGCAAATTCTTAGTGAATTGCACTTTCACAACTGATTTACCGCAAGCGTTCCTTTACCACATTTTTTTGCCCATTATTTAACTTAGCGAATTGACCCCTTAGTCTCTTACCAAACCCAGGGTAAGTCTCCAGACACATGCTCTGACAGGAATAGAAGTTGCTGTGATTTCTCTCTTTCAATCCTGCTGAGACAGTCCCCCTTTTCCTTCCTTACAAAAAGTGGGGGAGGGGGTCTCTCTAGTACAGTCTGATCACAACAGTCATCCAAATCACACCTTACACCCTCCCAGGAAAAATTTCCTGGGCAATGAGAAACTTCTCTGAGGTCTCTCCTGATTGTGGTCAGCTATGGCAGGGTTCTTTTAAGCCAGCAACCCAGTCCCCTTTTCTGACCCCCTGCTATATTTTGTCTGTCCTCTCTATTCCTCTCAGTCGCCTGCAGACACACTTCTCCCTGCGTTGTTGCATTAGACAATCACTGTCCTCCAGGATCAATCCAGATGCAGCCAAGATGGCTATCCCCTGCACAGGGGACACTCTATAGACAAGCATTGCAAAGTGGCTGCTGCACTTCTGCATTATGAATATTTAGTTTAACCCTGTCCACACGTTAGAAGGATAATACAGCAGCAACAAAAGAAGAAAGCCCTGGTTACACCTTTATTGGGGAACCCTTCCTCCACCTAGGCAAGAATGAAATATGCAATAGATGGCACCTTCCTGTGATACCCACATTGCACATCCCAGGATGTCTTAGGATACTCTACTGTTCATCATCAGGAGGCCAGCTATCTCTTCCATGTCCTTGAAGCAGATCCCCTGATAATGCACCATGATATCACTTTTTTACAACTTTTAAACCTTGATACGTATTCTTGTTCTGGAGTTAAAGAGACACTGTCACCTTATACTCGCCTTACCTGTGCTCCTCTGCTCTTTGCTCCGCTACAAAATACCCACTTCCAGGTATAGAGGAACATGTGACCTGTTTCCCTGTGCAGGTGCCCAAGCCTAGCAGCCAATCTCACTGGGGAGTGGCATCACTATTCCCATAGGTTGCTGCCACAACCAATGTCAGTGTCAGCAAGTTGCTGCGAGGGAGAAAAGGTAAGTTGAGTTTAAGAAGATGGCCTGTCACCCGCATGGGCAAGGTAGCAGTGGGTCGGAATTAAGGCAAATATAATTTTATAAGGGAATTTTCACCTAGCTTAGTGAATGTGATGAAAAATCACTTTTCAAGGAATACCCAATCCTGTGCAAGGAAAAATAAACAGTATATTTGCTTGCACATGATTGAATGATGGAAGCCAGCAGAGTTTCACATCATTCATTAAGCTAAGGGGAAATTATATTTAAAAATGAACAGCTTATTTGCCTTTTGTATATTAACCCTAATATCTTATACTGCAATTTTTGCATGGATTCACCTCAAAGATATGCTTGTTTCATGATGCTTTTTATTTGTGATGGATATGAACTTCATTTCCCTTAAAACTGTAGTAAAAAGTGCTATCAACTCTAACTTGAGAGCTCTGCACTGACCTTTTCAGTTACCAAAGAGTACATAGAGAAAAGTAGCCATGCATCCTCTTTTTGAGAACAAAAACAGCAGTAGATAGTACTATGGAGAATTCACAGATAAAAGCTAACTAAATGTACCAAACATATTCTATATACTGATGCAGTGAATACCTAATAAAGGTCAATGCCTGAGATAAAACAACACATTCTTGGCAACTGTCTGGTGCATTTTTGAGATCAACAAAACATCAAACACCTCTCAAATGTACAGAACATTTTACCTTTGTTCAGCTTCAAACGATTTCCTCCCACACTCCAAAGACATGCTGGTAGGTTAATTAGATCCTGTCTAAATTGTGTAGTGTACTGTATGAATGTGAGTTAGTAGCCATAGATTGTAAGCTCCTTGAGGGTAGGGACTGATGTGAATGTACAATATATGCGATTATACGTAAAGAGCTGCAAAAATTTACGCTATATAAGTACCTGTACTAATAATTATGGACTACATCCAGGGCTGGTGCAAGGATTTGGCGCCCCCATTGGACCCACCCCTGACCCCACCCCCTTTGCCCTGCCCATGTGACAGAAGGCGCCGTTATACAGGAAGCATCGTCTCTGCTTCCTCTAGTTCTGGCTCCAGTGCTGCGCCTGTAATTACACTACTGTTCGGACGGAGCACCTGCCTGAGACTGAGTTAGTTACATGTTGCAGCCTGCAAAGCATGCAAACACGGAGGGAAACCAGCGGCCGGCACCCCTAGGCAGCAGTGCTCCCTAGGCGGCTGCCTAGTTTGCCTAGTGGTAGCACCGGCCCTGACTACATCTGCTCCAGTTATAAAATAACAAACCTCTAGTCCATGAAAAGCATAGGATCTGTGTAGACAAAACTGGTAATGTAGGAAGGTGGCATTTGGGTGTACCCTAAAGCACGATGAAGTGCTGCAAGGCTGAGATGTTTGAAATTTGCCAATTTTGGAAATATTATTAAAATAAAAAAACACAGTGGATGCTATGGACACACGGAAACATGCACTGAATACATTTCTTTCAACAATTTTATCTTGTAACAACAGGTGTAGAAAAGTCAAATTGTCTCTTAGACAAAAACAAGCGTCTAAATAAATTGACAACCCCAATAGACTATATTGTCAAAATAGATAATTACCATACAAATAATAGAACCATCTGAATTTTATGTTTTAAATTGACCCTTATAAGCAAATCATTTTATTCTATCCGTTTTAAAGATAACTTGTAAAGAATACTAGCTGGAAATATAATATTGTAAATAAAGAACATTACATGTTAGAAAAATAAAAAAATGTAAGTGTTGCATAACTGTATAATGGAATCCAATGAAACACAGGTTACATCTCACTGGGGGCTATATATATTAAAATACTAGAGCATAAAATCTCCTATAGCTTGCAGAGGTCCAGCAATCTACTCCTAATACATCCCTAAGGTTCCATAAAACTTTCAGTGCCCCCAAACACAAAACTTGGCCTGCAGTGAGCCTTTGAACAAAACAATTGAATTTTGATTTTAGCTGGAAACTGTGTAGTGGGATATTGCGTTTCATAACTTTTCTTTGTTTTTAATAAATGGTGTAGATGATGTATATTCAGAATCAAAAAATGACATACAGGATCATATGTAATCTTACTTCATCCAATTTTACTCAAGAATAGAAATCAAGCTCTGTTGCTATAAAGTACATTATTTTGTTTCCTGACATCATTAGCACATTCTCATAATACAGCAGCTCCTTATTCTGCCAGAAAAACATTGACTGTGATCTATGGTACAGTTTGTATAGTGTATAATAACGATACTTTAATATTTCCACTTATAAAAATATTTTTTTAGGGAAGGATAGCTTAGTCTGTCACTAAAGCTGATAGTAAAGCCAGCTATGACTAGATTGTATCATTAAACTAGAAAAAATGTGTAAAGGATAAAAGAGAACCAGTCTAAAGGAGCGTCTTTCTAGATATCTTAATTTTGCCAACTAAGTTTCCACTTTTTCAATTTCTTTTTTTCCCAATGACCAATGGTAAAATGTATGCAGTTCATATTTCTTTAACAATGCAGTAACAGCATTGTCTATTAATCAATCTATAGTAAGTATAGAAGTAACATTTTAAAATGGCTGTTCTGTAGTAAGTATGAATTTAAAGAGGCAATATTAAATTAATAAAACATGATTTCACCATATTGATGAAAGGCAGTGGTGTATTATTTAGGTTTTGTGCTGCCCTAGGCCTGACTAAACGCGTGCACCCCCTAATTTAAATGTGGCCCACCCCTTCCTGTTTAAGACCCACCCTGTCATCTGTAAACCACACCCCTTCCTCTTTAGGCTCCACCTCTTCTTCTCTGTACATTAAAAGTGGGTACCCAAGTGCAGCCTCACCATTGCCCAATAAGGATCTCCAATTGCATTCTAATTGTACCTGGTCTGGGGGTTCCCCTCGTCCTCCTCTCATCACAGAGCTCAGGCCACGAGGAAGTTGCGATATGTAAAGGATGCAGTGGAGGAGGGTAGGCAGAGCATTAGGCAGATGCATGACACAGGTTTACACACAGTTATGGCTCTCAGCTATTGCTTAATAAACTTCTTAGGTACACAGTGGATGGATGGGAAGGCATCGGCTATTGGCAGCTTTTATTCTTCTGGCTGATGGGCTTTAAACTTCTCGCCCACACATGCAGAGCGATCTTAGTAGCATCATGGGACCCTGGGCAAAGTAATGCAATGGAGCTACTACAAGCCTGCCATAATTTATGCACCTACTCTCAAGAATTACAACCCACTCTACTAAATGCAACCCATTCAAATAAAAGGGTCTGGGCTGCAGCATTTAGGGGTTTAATACAGGTGGTGAGGAGACAGCATATTGCTTCCTCACTGCCTGACAATGGCTGAATTTGCATCGCATTCGGACCAAACTTGTGCAGGACCCTTCTTTTTGGTCTGCAGCAGAATCAGATCGCATGGGTGTTCACACCCATGCCAGAGGCATAACTACAACCTTTAGGGCCCTGGTGCAAAAAAACATGAAGGCCCCCCCCCGACCTCTGGTCCCGGGGCCCTTTATTACAGTCCCACAGCGGCCCCCTTCCTGCCACCTTGGGCGCCCCCACCATAGCAGAACACCAGGGTCCAGTCGCAAATGCAACCTTTGAGACTCTGGTAGTTCCGCCACTGTGTTACAGGTTCAGTGAGTGGACCCTGAGCAGATCACCCATGACAGGAGAACCAGCATATCCATTGCTGACCTCAGGAATATGAGCTGCAGTGGTGCAAGAGGAGAGCTCTGACAGCAAGTGGCTCACAATTGGGACACCAATAGAGGATGGAAGGTCAGACTGGCAGTATTGGGCTACCAGTGGTGGGGAGCAGCCGGGGGAAAGTCAGGCGGCGGTTATCAGTACCAGCTGGGCCGGTGCAAGAATTTTTGTCTACACAGGTGAAGGGGCATTTAGATTTTTGATGCCCTGACGTTCCTTTGCGATTTTTGGTGTGAACTGGCCTTGAGTCCTGGAGTAATTGCCCGAGGTGCCCGGGATCCCAGACACCATGATTGTCCCCTCAATAGCAGCCAGCCTCTCTTTGAAGGGGGGAGGGAGCAAGTTGTCAAAGAAGGATACATACAATATGTATGGCTGATTTGCATCACACAGACATCATATGTGATTTGCACTGCAGTGCGGTGTGACTCACATACGATCTCTCACAGCGCAGAAATGTGAACCCAGCCTAAATAGAGACATGTATAGTTAAAAAGACACACAAAAAAAAAAAGAAATATCCGTCAGTCTTAAATGTAGTCAGCAGGGTGGACAATAAAATTCAGACTGATCTTTAATGAGAAATTACACTTTTCTTAAAATGTTAGAAGGCAGCATTAGCCACAGGTAGCCATGAAAGGTTAACCAATATATACAAGCAGACACTAAGCACAAGCTTGCAGATATTAAACTGTAAAGAGTTAATCATTTAGGAAAGCAGCAGTGTACATTGAAGCAGTGTAGATAAGCACAGTCCTTTCCTAGCATTCCTGGACACAGAGGGTTAATTACCAGAGAGTAGGCTTGTGCAATTTGTTTCGTAACAAATCGAAATTCGTCCGAATTTAGCAACTTTCGGACATTCGGAAGCATTCAAATTTCCAAACAAAGCAATTACGAATAAAACCGAATCTGAAATAAATTATATCGCAAATAGCGATTGCCCGAATGTCTTCGGCATAATTCGTTATGAAAAAGTTACGAATGTACGAATCCATTCGAAGCACAATAACACTCTGCTCTGCTCTCTGCTTCTCCCTCACCGTGCTGAACTCCCTCTCAAAATGGTGTACAGGGGCAGAGGCTTTAGCCGCATGTAAAAAACGAACGTAAAATACGAGATTTCGAATCCATTCGAAGCACAATAACACTCTTCTCTGCTCTCTGCTTCTCCCTCACCGTGCTGAACTCCCTCTCAAAATGGTGTACAGGGGCAGAGGCTATAGCCGCATGTAAAAAACGGAAGTAAAATACGAGATTTCGTATCGTTACAAATAACCGCTATGTATTTAGAAAAGTACAAATCCATTCGAAGCACATTAGGCATAATAGGCAGCGTCGTTGTGAGAGAGACACGGAAAATTACGAATCAACAAACCCAAAATTTTTTACGAAAGTAGGAGTTGTGTCCAGAATCAACGAAAAACAATGTACTCTACCGAAAGTACGAATTATAAATCAACTAAAAATAAGGCTTACATTAATACGAATCATTCCGATTCAACGAAAAATGTCGCTTGCGAAAATACGAATTAGTCCGAACACGAAAAATCCCGTCTAGCAAAATTACGAACGATTACGAATCAACAGGACCGAAAAGAAACAAACCAAAACTAAATGAATTTTTCCGTTGTGCACAAGTCTACCAGAGAGTCCCTATTTCAGATAACAGGGAAAATCAGAAGGATAGATAAGCAGCATGATGTTTGCTAATAGAACAGTGAGGAGGATCAGTATCTTACTCTCACCCCAGCCAGGATTTACACAATGTACAGTAGCTAGGTCCACTGCTGAAGCCACAATCTGACTGGCCCTGATGTGGCAAAACTGACCATCACTCTCTCTCTGCTCTCCTGTCTGTGCGGAGGAGAGGGGAGGAGTAAACTGTCATGCTCCTGTAGCGCTACCCCCAGTTAAGAGAGCCTCTGGATTTGTTTCGGGCCCTGTGTACAGCACCGCCAACCCCCGGCAATCTACTCGACCCACTCTGGCACAGCTAGTCTAGGGATTGTTCTCGTATCACAATCTAACAGTGTATGCACACAATCTATTTGTATTGCAAGGGTAACCTCTATGCAATAACATTTCTTTACTTTGGATAAAAGGCACAAGGTTAACACATAACACATATATGTCGGCAGAGCCCTGCAGACAGAAAGTATAATACATGCGATTACCCACCAAGTGCAGCTATCTCTATCTATGCGCCCTTATGGCGCAGCAACAAAAGTTCTACCTACAGATCAGGCCTGACCCAGCTTTAGACTCAGTCTCTGGAAAATCAATTTCTTCGCATGCAACTTGACTGGTGGTGCACAACAGGAACAGTAATTTGTAATCCAACGGGTAGGAAAATTAAAAAAAGGAGAATGAACCACTCACAGGAGACTACTCAACTCAGTTCCTCCACTAGTCTCCTGTGGGATAGTAAATAGAACCAGGAGGGCCAAGGCAGTCTCTAGGCCTAGTTAAAGTACAGTTTATATGAATGAGCAGGTGCTCGCTCATCACTCCGGACGCGATCCCAGTCCGGGACTTCCACCTACTGTGTCTCCGCACACAGTGTCCGCAACGGCCGGGTCCCCGGTCCAACTGATGTCCAAACTCGACAAGTCAGGTGTCACCCAGGCTCCGCAGTGGGGTGGAAGGCTCTCTGGAAGTTTGTGCAAGGCCCCTGGCTTCAGGCTCTGCACTGCAGCAGATCCGCACAGGAAGACCTGTTGATAGCAGCGCGGTGTCCAAAGAGGCCGAGCTTCGCCTCCCCACTTCTTATATAGCCCCTCCCATGAGTCTCTGTGGTGGCCAAATGCACCCTGGGTACCGAACGGGTTTCTGGGTAACGTAGTCCCGGGGCCTTAAAGGAGACCCCGCTACACACTCCCCCCACTTAAACTTTTTGGTCCCCAAAGATAACATTAAATTACAGTACGCACAACATCAACCAAAGTTGCGTATGATGTTGGCAGAGGAAATTCCCACCAAAAACAAGGCAGTGAATTTCCCTGCCCACAGGTCACACTATCATTAGTGTCCTGCCTAACTGTGCCAGAGAGTGAGTTGGGGTTGCCCCCCACCAAATGAACAGTGGAGGGATTAGGGTCTTCCATACTCCTCCTGGCAGTGACCACAGTGTCTTCCGAGCTCCTCCCCATCTGTGGGTAAGTTAATGTTCTGGGAGGCTTTATGGTCCTTCGCATCCTTTGTCCTCTTGGGCTTTCTGTTTCAGCTAAAACAGGTTCCCCTTCTGGAACCGACTTGAGTGTTTCCACTGGTTCTGGAATACTTGACTCCGGAGCAGGAAGGTACATGGAATCTCTTGGATCCTCTCCTGGGATTAAGTCACAGGCACTTTCCCAAGAATCCGACAAAGGACTGGACGGGATGAACTCAGTAGCTTCTGCATTCAGTGTTCTATCTATGGTGTCTTCTTCAGGTGGAAGATCAATAGCAGAAGTTTCTGGGGCATGGGAAAGCCAAAGCCAATCAAGTTCTTCTCCCTCCTCTTCACTTAGCTCCGAGGTCTCAGTATCCCCAATCTGAGGGGTCTGGGACCGAGTGTTTGGTCTGGGAGTATCCAAGATGGAAGTTGGCTCAGGGGAATCCATCGCAGGGGGTATCTGAACTGCTTCAGCTAGTGGGAGTAGGTGGTTCCGATGCCAGATCTTTAAGGGCCCCACCTTCCCTTCTGGGTTAAGTCTGTAAACGGGTAGGCCCGGTAGTCTCTTGCAGATAACATAGGGTTCCAGTCTCCATCTGTCTGCAAGCTTGTGTTTTCCAGGGACCCCCAAATTCCGTAGCAACACTCTGTCTCCAGGTTGTAAATCTTGAAACCGAACTTTCAGATCAAAGTTTTTCTTGTTGCGGTCCCCCTTTGTTCCGAGGCCACCTGGGCCTGTTCATAGGCTAATTTCAAATTATGTCTGAGTCTATCAACATATCCTTTGTGAGAAGTGGCAGAACAATGGTCTATGGAAGTGTCAAAGGCCAGATCTACTGGTAGTCTCGCTTCTCTTCCAAACATAAGTCGATAGGGTGAGTACCCTGTAGCGTCACTGGTGGTGCTGTTGTATGCATGCACAACTGCCGCTATGTGGTTGCTCCAATGCTGCTTCTTTTCACTGCTTAAGGTCCCCAGCATGTTGAGCAGGGTTCGGTGGAACATCTTCGGCTGAGCATCACCTTGTGGATGATAGGGGGTAGTTCTTGTCTTCTTTATCCCCAAGGAATCCAGGAGCTTCCGGATCAACCGACTTTCAAAATCCCTTCCCTGATCTGAATGAAGCCGTTGTGGTAGCCCATAGTGTACGAAGTATTTCTCCATAAGCACTTTGGCTACAGTGGAGGCCTTCTGGTCTTTGGTTGGGAAGGCCTGGGCATACCGGGTGAAATGGTCGGTAACTACCAGAACATTTCCTAGTCCACTCAGGTCGGGTTCGAGGCAGAGAAAATCAATGCATACCAGATCAAGTGGGCTTTGACTTTGCAGATGGCTCATTGGGGCAGCTTGATGGGGTAGAGTCTTTCTCTGGATGCATCGTGCACATGAGTGGCAGTATTCTTCAACCTCAGCCCTCATGCAGGGCCAATAGAAACGGTTCCTAATGAGTTGGAAGGTCCTTTCCGCCCCTAGGTGGCCATGGTTGTCGTGCAGAGCAACCATGACAGTCTCTCTATGTTTCTCGGGCAGGAACAATTGCCATTTGTCTTCCAGGTCATCAGAGGGGCCCCTTCGGTAGACCACTCCCTGATGCACCTGCAACCTGTCCCACTCCTTCCTCAACAGGCGAGCTTCCTTTGAAGGGTGACGTAGGAGTCTATTCGGATCCTGATTCTCCAGGGCCTCTAGGACCAATCTCCCCATGGGGTCTTCCAATTGGTCAGATCTCAACTCCTTTTTGGACAGTTTTGGCAAGTTATCTTCCCCCAGTTGAGTTACCCCACAGTACTGCTTGGGAACTCCTACTATGGTAACCCCTATTTCTTCTGCTCTTGAGCCGCCACTGGCTTGGAGTTCAGCACCTTGACAGAGGGCCCGCACCCCGTCGGGTGCCACCTGGGTCCAATCTTCTGTGCTGCAGGTGGGGACATGAGATCTTCTAGACAAGGCATCTGCATCTTGATTTCCAGCCCCAGGCCTGTACTTTAGGCTGAAATTGAAGGCAGACAGTGCCGCCAGCCATCTATGTCCTGTGGCATCCAGCTTTGCTGTGGTGAAAAGATAGGTGAGGGGGTTGTTGTCGGTTTTCACAGTGAATTCTGCCCCATACAGATAGTCTCTGAGTTTGTCAACTACCGCCCACTTAAGGGCCAGGAACTCCAACTTATGGGTAGGGTAGTTCTTTTCAGAGGGAGTCAGACTTCTGCTCACATATGCAACGGGTCTCAGTTGCCCTTCATGTTCCTGGTAGAGCACTCCTCCCAGACCATCATGACGGGCATCTACGTGAAGTTCATAAGGCTTCTTTGGGTCTGCGTAGGCCAGGACAGGGGCAGTGGTTACGTTTTTCTTCAACATCTGAAAGGCATCTTCACATTTCTCGTTCCACTGGTCCTTGACTGACTCCCCTGGCTTCCTGGGGCCCGAGTCATCCTCTTCCCCCTCCGTCTTGAGCAGCTCATTTAGAGGCCTGGCTATCCGAGCAAACCCCTCCACGAACCTCCTATAATAGGAACAGAACCCCAAGAAAGATCTGAGTTCTGTCACAGTGGTGGGCCTTGGCCAGGAGGTGACTGCCTCCAACTTTTCGGGGTCTGTGGCTACCCCATCTTCAGACACTATGTGTCCCAGATAGTTGACTGATGACTGATAGAACTGGCATTTTCAGGTGAGAGCTTGAGTCCTTCCTCACTTAGTCTTCTCAAAACTTTCTCCAGCCTCTCTTCATGTTCTTCCAAGGTTCTCCCGAAGACAACGATGTCATCCAAGTATACAAGGACTTCGATGAGGTTCATGTCTCCCACAGTCTTCTCCATGAGACGTTGGAAGGTGGCTGGGGCTCCAGACAGACCTTGGGGCATCCGGTCAAATTCAAAGAACCCCACTGGGGTTATGAAAGCCGTCTTCTCTTTGTCTTCTGGATGCATCGGGATTTGATAGTACCCGCTTTTGAGGTCCATAACACTGAACCACTTGGCTCCAGACAAGCTCTGTAGGGCATCCTCTATCCTCGGAGTGGTGTACTGGTCGGGTATGGTTCTTCTGTTGAGGGTCCTGTAGTCTATGACCAGCCTCAACGTCCCATTCTTCTTTCTGACCACCACTATCGGGGAGGCATAGGGGCTTCTAGATTCTCGAATCACACCGTTTGCTTGAGCTCAGCGAGCTGTTCCCTCAAGTCCTCGAGGTCTGCTAAAGGAACTTCCCTGACTCTTTCCCTGAAGGGCTTGTCTTCCTGGAGGCGGATTCGATGGGTGGCATTCCTTGCACACCCCACATCGAACTCATCTTGGGAGAAGATCTTTTTCCACCTGGTCAACTGGGCCTTGGCTCTCTCTTTCCAAGCCCTGGGCAGGTTTGGGTTCTCCATGGAAAGTTTCTCCCACACAGTGCTTTCTTCATCTGTCTTCTCCACATCCGACAAAGTAACTGGGGTAGCAGGGCTCACCTGGCCCAGCAACATCCTGGCTGGGATTTCCATGGGGCCATCCATAGTATTCCTGACACTCACAGGTACCTTACAGTGGGCCTTCTTCAGGGCCCTCACCGGGACCACTTCTGGGACTACTTCTAAGCCCGAGTGTTCTCCCCTTGGGTCAGGTTCCAACATAACAAAGGGCCCAGGCTGCTCCCAAGTGAGTTTCACAGTGGCTTTTAAACAGGCTACTTTACCGGGCTGCAGCACTATTCCTCTTCTTCCCAGCCTCCAGACCTTCCCTACCCCCTCTTCTGGGGCCTTCTGTTCTAAGATCAGTCGTTGGTAGGCTGTCTTCAACATTGGGTGGATCTCAGTGCTGGGGTCTTTCCCTTTTGTTAGAGGGACCAAGAGTCTCCGGACCAGATCCGTGTTGGTCCCTATTATTAGGGAACTCTTGTTAGCTCCAGGCGGTCAGGGGGCATACCACAGCCAAGGTATCGAACACTTCGGCCTTCCCGGCTATGGACGGGTCGAAAGTCAGTTTTATAGGCAGATAGCCATCATAAGGGAAACTCTCTGTCCCAATTCCCCATATCTCCAGCTCTTCAATCTTCTGGATGGGTAGGGGACTTAGATGCTTGTCATAAAAGTCCCGGTACAACAGGGTCACTTGTGCCCCAGTATCCAATATGGCTCTTGTGTAAACTCCCTCCACTTGGACAGGTACTAGCGGGGAGGGACCTACCAGCTTCTCTGGATATCGCTTCAAAGGGGTCTCTTTCCTTGGATCTTTGAGTTTCCCTTTTGAACTTTCTTTCTTCCATTTCTCTTTGGACTTACAGTAAGTCTCTCTTGGGCCTGGTATGCATTGATCTCCCTCCTTTTAATGGGTGTAACTACCCGCTGTGGGACATAACTCTCTTTCTTTGGTGTACGTTCCCACTGAGGAACCTTGTGTTTCTTCTGAGGGGTCTTGTCCACTCTTTTTATGTGCTTCTCATTCAGTTTGGAGCTCACTGGAGATGATGGGTACCCGGTTGACTCCTTCACCGGGGCCCTCTGAAGTTTTCCACCGGCTTGCGGTTATTCCGTTTTTTTTTCTTGGGACTGGAACACACTTTGGCCGCATGGCCAACCCTTCCGCAGTTGAAACAAGTCATGTCCCTCCAATCTTGTAGGGATACGGGCGCTGAGGTGTTTGGGAACAGTTCCTTCCTTGGTCCTTCCCTCTCTGGTATCCCTGGATCCTTTTCCATCAGAGAGGTCAGCATCTCCAATACCTGGGACATTTGTGACTTCAAGGTATCCACCTCTGAGTCTCTTTCCAGGGTCATGGCCGTCCTGACCATCACCGGAGGAGGATTAACTGACTCAACTGGTTGGTTCCTCTTCTTCTCCTCCAGCATAGCTTCTTCCTCTCTGACCACTCGGATCAAGTCAGGGTACTCCAGGCTCTTCCCGTCCTGTCTTGTGCGTAGCGCCAATGCGATGGGGTCCAGGGGCTGAGATCCTCTCATCACCTGCTGAACACGGGCCTCATCCACCTTCCGCGGGTCGATCCCCTTCTTCAGGATCATCTTATGCAGGATCTTATCCAAGCGCCTCATGAACTCTGACAGTTTCTCTCCTGTCTTTTGGTAGCAGTGCTTCAGCTGGTAAGTGAGCTCAGTAATTTTCTCTGTTCCACCAAACACATTCTGTAGAATGTCCAGATAATCCTGCGCATCACAGTCTGTCTTGCTCATCTTGAGGTTGCGTATGGCCTCTAGAGCAAGCCCCTTTAAACTCTCAGCAATTCTCTGCTTCTTTCTGTGGTCTGGGACTTCCCATTCCTCTAAGGCCTGAGTGGCACCGTCTAACCACTCCTCAAACCCCTCTTCACCCGAAGGTACAGGTTTCCTTCCAGAGAATATTCTGAGTTTCCTGTATCCTGACATTTGGTAGTCTGTAGTATCTTTCTTACACTGGGCTACAATCTCCCCCAGGACCGCGCACAGCTCTGCGCTGAGGGTGGCCTTTGGTGGCCCGGGACTCTCTTTAGCCTTCCGGTTTTCTGCTTTTGGGGACTGTGGTGGAGATATCTGTGGAGATGATGGTTTAGGTGTCTGAACCCATCCTCCTGGTACGAGTGGCAGCGCATGTATTAAGCTATAGGTCTGATCATCCATTGCTTTTATACTTGGACCCTTAAAATGTTCTGGGATTTCCTTCATCCAAGCTATCAGTGTGTGGGTCAGTGAGGCATTCATCCTGACATCCATCACCCATACCTTCTGTTGCGGGGACAGTGAGGTTACTAACCGCTTCACCGCTTCTTCTTGCCAGGTCTCTGGGAGCTCTATGACTACTGCCGCGGCTGATTCTGTGTAGGCCGCCTTGCACCACTGTTCTACTTCCAGTGGGTCCATGCTGGTACTTTTGGCGCGTTACTTGCTGCAACAGGATCCCGGACTCGAGAGCCCCCATGTGTAGCGCTACCCCCAGTTAAGAGAGCCGCTGGATTTGTTTCGGGCCCTGTGTACAGCACCGCCAACCCCCGGCAATCTACTCGACCCACTTCCTCACAGCTAGTCTAGGGATTGTTCTCGTATCACAATCTAACAGTGTATGCACACAATCTATCTGTATTGCAAAGGTAACCTCTTTGCATGAAGATAACACACTGATAGCAAGTGATAAAATATAAAGTTTCTTTACTTTGGATAAAAGGCACAAGGTTAACACATAACACATATATGTCGGCAGAGCCCGGCAGACAGAAAGTATAATACAGGCGATTACCCGCCAAGTGCAGCTATCTCTATCTATGCGCCCTTATGGCGCAGCAACAAAAGTTCTACCTACAGATCAGGCCTGACCCAGCTTTAGACTCAGTCTCTGGAAGATCAATTTCTTCGCATGCAACTTGACTGGTGGTGCACAACAGGAACAGTAATTTGTAATCCAACGGGTAGGAAAATTAAAAAAAAGGAGAATGAACCACTCACAGGAGATTACTCAACTCAGTTCCTCCACTAGTCTCCTGTGGGACAGTAAATAGAACCAGGAGGGCCAAGGCAGTCTCTAGGCCTAGTTAAAGTACAGTTTATATGAATGAGCAGCTGCTCGCTCACCACTCCGGACGCGATCCCAGTCCGGGACTTCCACCTACTGTGTCTCCGCACACAGTGTCCGCAGCGGCCGGGTCCCCGGTCCAACTGATGTCCAAACTCGACAAGTCAGGTGTCACCCAGGCTCCGCAGTGGGGTGGAAGGCTCTCTGGAAGTTTGTGCAAGGCCCCTGGCTTCAGGCCCTGCACGGCAGCAGATCCGCACAGGAAGACCTGTTGATAGCAGCGCAGAGTCCAAAGAGGCCGAGCTCCGCCTCCCCTCTTCTTATATAGCCCCTCCCATGAGTCTCTGTGGTGGCTAAATGCACCCTGGGTGCCGAACGGGGTTCTGGGTAACGTAGTCCCGGGGCCTTAAAGGAGACCCCGCTACACTCCATTAAAGAGACACTCTCCAAACGCTGCAGCCTGCAACCCTGGCAGTGAATGGGCTGACTCGGGAGGGGGGGGCTTTTTTCATGGGGGGAGCTCTTTTGCCGCCCCTCCACAAATTGGCCTAGGCCAAGACACAGCACTGATGGGAGGGATGGGAGAAGTAGAAAGGAGGATGCGTCAGCCAGTGCTTGGCAAAAAAGGGAGCAATGGGGATCAGAACAAGTTTTATAACCTTGATGGTCACGGTAACAATGATATACAGTACCCTATTGCATTTGGCAGGCAGTACCAATACAGAACGCAACCTACTCAAGAGAATTGAGCCATAGTTGTGGTTACGGCGCAGTGGTGCAGGCTTTACAGGGTTATAACAAGCACTAAGAAGACAACGTATCGCCTCCTCACCACCAGTCAAACACCTCTGAAAGCTTTCCAATAGGGCGGCAAGGTCTACCACTGGTGTAAACTTAGCCTTATAGCAGTCACTGATAGATTGTTTTTAACTACCTCAATACTGAGCACTTTCACCCCCTTCCTGCCCAGGCCAATTTTCAGCTTTCAGCGCTGTGATATATTGAATGACAGTTGTGTGGTCATGCAACGTTGTACCCAAATAATTTTTTTTATCATTTTCTTTCCGCAAATAGAGCTTTCTTTTGGTGGTATTTAATAACCGCTGGGTTTTTTACTTTCTGCTAAACAAAAACCAAAATGGAACAAAAATGTTTAAAGAAAAAAAACTTTTTCTTAGTTTATGTCAGAAAATTTTGTATATACCGTATATACTTGAGTATAAGCCTACCCAAATATAAGCCGAAGCACCTAATTTTACGACAAGAAACTGGGAACACGTATAGACTCGAGTATAAGCCTAGGGTATCCATCTGCATGCCTCATGTGCCTCACTGTGTCCATGTGCATGCCTCACTGTGAATCACTGTGTCCATGCCTCACTGTGCCCATGCCTCACTGTCAGGGCTGGTGCAAGGATTTTTGACACCCTAGGCGAAGCCTCATTTTGCCGCCCCCCCCCCCCATAGGCTCCGCCCCTCACTGAGATTTTTGCTGTGCCTCTTCACCTATTTCTTCAGCCGTGGTCCCCAGGCCTGCACCTGTTCCTCTGGACCCTGCCCGAAGAGAATTAGAGGATGGCATCGGCTCACTTCCTCACGCCAGCTGTGGTCCAGAGGTTAGAGCAGTATACAGAGAGGCTAACTGTGTAACTGCCTGTCTGTATGAGCTACAGATACACTGACAATGTTTTACAGGCTCCTAGTAAAAACAATAGATGCACATTTTTTTGACCTGCAAAAAGAGCTGCATTTATTTTATTTTTTTACAAAAGTGGATTTGAACCTCCACACCTCAGATCACCCCAATTTCTGTATTTTCAGGTCTCAGCAGATCACCACAATTCTTCCACCTTCACGCGTCAGATCACCCTATCACTGTATACTATCACCCTGAACGCCTGTTCCCCTCTGCACCCACCCACCTTTGTTCCCCTTAACCCCTCCCCCACACACATATCAGTTCCTATATGTACCCCCCTGCACATCTGTCCCCCCCCCCAC